>JADMNL010000023.1:124592500-125192500 GCA_016271365.2 Neoceratodus forsteri | reverse complement strand
GCTTCTTGTAACAGGGTGGTGGTATTGTGTTTTATGGTTTCCTCTAACAAGGATTTGAAATTCTTTATGGATGCATCTGAGAGAAGGGCTTTGCATGTATAGCCAGGAAGGATGGTGTGCAGTTCCTTGGCTAAAGGCATGGCACATTAAGGGTCAGACAAAGAACCTAACATTCCTTAAGTTTCTCCTATTGTTGTAGCACTAGAAGTTTGGGTGGAAAAACTGAGGAATAGGGATGTTGAATTTTGTACTGACCACATGGGAGTGGTGCAGGTTGTCAACACTAACAGCAAAATGTTCTAAAGTCAACAAGGTATTGCAGATAGTCACTGTTACATGGACAGCCAGCTCTGAGTGCTGTATGATTTTTGCAAAATAAAAAAAATGTGTTATGAACTGCCTTCCATAAGAAATGCTGAAACAGCATGTGAGATCACTCACACACACACACACACACACACACACAACACACACACACACACACACACAGGTTTTAGATACCAGGTGTTACGTGGAAGGCCGAAGCTAGTTTCAGACCAGGCCTTAATCAAGGATCTCCTGTTTGTCTGAGTTAATTATAGCTGTAATAGCTAAGAGGGAAAATCAGCATCCCTTTTATGACGTTAGGGAGGAAACCAGGATTTGTACACTGGTGCTAAATCATAAATGTTTTGGTGTCTGTGTGAGAGGGAAGATTGATCAAAAGATCAAAGAAATGCCATTTGAAAAAAGGAAATGAGTTGTGCTGAGGATTGCAGAATTTAATACTTGGAAAAGACATCCTGTTTTTATATAGATATTTTTTTTATATATTCAGACAGGGAGGAGCTAGGTGACCTCATGCAAATAGGTGGGAAAACCAGCTTTTAAAGATTAATCTGTTTTCCTTCAGGGACACTTCTATCTAGACTCTGACAAAGAAACATCTTTGGAGCACTTTAAGCAGGTATTTAGAGAGAAAGACAAATCTAATTACTGTAGTAGGAATTGCACTGTTTAAAGCCTTGTTCTTTTATAAGATTTGTATGTCTTGTGATATAATAGTCCTGTATTGTATGGCTTACATATTATTATCTATTTTAGTAAAACTCTTTTAGAGCATACTTGGTCTGTCTTTGAATTTCTTTCATTTGTAAGAAAAGTATATATGGTTATAGCTGACACTAGGCATAAGCTTGAATGGTGATACCAAACTGGAAAGAGAAGCATTTTAAATCTGAGGTCTTTATTAAAGTTTTATGGTTCATCTCTGTACACCTGGTTAGGTGCCCATAGGCAAAGATATCTGGCCCGTGAAGACAGAAATGTCTGAGCCTGTGCATTGGGTACACTAGCAAGAGGTTCACAGTTTGAATCCCTCCAAGACTTGAAACCAAAGGTTGATCAAACTCACAAAGAGACGAGAGGGTTACCTTGTTCTGTTAAACTGTTCACAAGACTGCGCCGGAGGTTGGCACTTTGGGAGTAGAGGGCTGACCTGCTGAGTGGGTTTGTGACAGTCACCATGTGATGCCTGAGTCTGAATGTGAATTTACAGCTAAGCACATGCCAGGGGTAGATAAGATAGGAGCCGCGCTCCTCATTTCCACTGGACAGCTTTTCAACTGCTGGCACCAGACACAGAGGAAGCTTTCTGGAGGCTACCCAGCCACATATGGGATCACAGTTGGACACAGCCTGGCAGGTAGTGTCAAAGTCAGTTACCCTGAGGACATGGAGGCATATAACTGGGAGGAAGTGTATCGACACGTGGCGCACTGTTCGCACACAACAGGAGACAACCCTTGGTTGGCTATAGTACATTGCTGGGATTTGATGCACAGAAGAATGGGGGTTTTCACAGTCTGCAGTGGAATTTAATTAGCAGTGGTACATTTTGGGGAAAATACTTGATAAACATGAAGAAAAGAATAGCTTTCTAATTAAGAAATTTATGGAAGGTTGAGAATGGGAAGCACCGACAGCTCAGATGGCAGGAGGCCCGTCACATTGGAAGATATGTGTAGTTTGATGACAGCCATTGGATGCTGTGCCAGAAATGAATATGAGGCGTGCTGTTTTGGGCAGCATTGTGTCTGGCATTTATAGAGCCTTCCAGGTGAGTGAGTTAGAGGTGTAGTCCAAGACAGACAGAGTGGGTGGGTTGAAGCTGGAAGATATGTCACGGGGGCCAGATAAGGGTTAAAGTTGGACTTCGCATTCAAAAATGGATCAAAGGGTTACAATGTTTGATCCCTCTAGTTTTTCTTGCTGTTGTTTTTTGATGTTGTGGGTCATCTTTATATGTTTCAGCTTTTCTAAATGTTAACTGGATAATCAATCTTATATTGCACAGTTGAATATGTAAGACTTGGTTGTATGTTTATGCATTTTTGCACTAGTTCTTCTAAACTTCCAATAAAATTTGATTTACAAAAAAAAATGGATCGGGGGAATGGTGGTGACTCTAAGGTGCTCAAATGACGTGGAAATTTGCCCAGTTGGTTGGCTGGAAGAGTTTTGGGCTGTTCACCCACGGTTCTAGGGACAATGTACTCATTCATGAGGATGGGTCCCTATCTCCAGATACCAGTTTGGCAAGGTCTTCGAGGTTGCACTGCAGAACTGTGGCTTAGCTCTAACAGCCTAAGGGACATACCCATTTTGGTGGCAGTGTGGGGCTACTTGAGAGATAATAAAGAGTATTGGGAGATGAAAGTTAGATGCATACAGGAAGCACGTGTGACCACTGCAACCGAATGACAGTGTTATTAACTGATTTTGTGTTTCCAAACTGATGGTTTATTAAAGACATTCAGTGTGGATTTGGATTTTAGGTTCATCATATATTTTGGGCCAAGAATAGGGCAGAGAGAGAACATGAGAGACTCAGTTGGGGATGGATCTGAGTGACGTCAATGAAGCAATGGATAGGGAAGAGGGGCATGAGGAGGAACAGCTTATCATGACAATTCAGGCTGAAAAGAAAGATGTTGGTAATACATCTGGGAGGGGGACAACATGAGCTTGCAACCAACTCTAGAACTCATCTTGACAAGAGTTGCTACTCATCTGTCATATGGTCTGTCTGAGATGCTACCGCAGTTGGTTTGGTGCCACGCTCATGACCTAAAAGTATTGAGCGAGCCTGCAGAAAGCTAAAATTGGGAAATTGCTAATTTTGTTTGGTTGTCAAAGTAACTGTAGTGAACCATGATGAGATTACAACTGGATGCCCAGGCTCTGTCACACTAATAGAGTCCATCTGTCTGTGGTAGGTTGGACATTCAACCTGGGGTTGCATACCTGTGTCAAAAATGGCAGAAGAGAATTGTCTGGGGTCTGAGTAGTTGGTTGAGAAGGGAGCACAAACAAGGTTTTGTTGTACCTCCTAAATGACAGATGTGTTACCTCAGTGAGGCCTGGTATGGGCAAGAAAAGTTGCCCACCCCCTGCTGGACCAAAGTGAGCATGGCAGAGGGCTGCATAGGGCAGGTGAGGGGTTCCTCCCTTTAGGAGTGGGAAGAGAGTGGGCATGGAGGGTGTTCCACCCACCTACCTAGTGGATGGAGGGATAGTAGCGGATTCCTCTTCTGGAGTCAAGGCCTCCTTAAATTCAGGGAGGACTGACTCTGTGTGAAAGTGGGTTTGAGGTAGCCTATCCCCAGCCATTTCTAGACAATGTTTTGTAACTCTTAGGATGCAAACAGAATTAGAACGATAGGAATTCTGGACTGACATATCAGTCTGTGACACAGCAAGGGTTAAAATGTACATATTAGAATTTTGTGTCTGATTTAAAGGAATTTCTGTATGATGTAAGTGTGCCATGTCCTTTTGTAATGCAAAAGCACACAATGTGGTGGCAGATCATTTTGAGGATCTCTCATTGCAGGAAATGGGGGAAGAGGGGTGTCATGGAGGCTTCCTATGCCAATGTGCTTCCACCTCTTACTAGGGAGGAACATTTAGTGCACAGCTCATGCAGCTCCACTCTCAACTCCAGGGGATCTTATAGCCCTTGCGTGAACAAGCCAGCACCAGGAAGGTAGGCGATGTCTGGTAGAGTGGCACGGGGAAATCCTCGATCTCTGCTGGTGGGCAATGGGGTTGTTGTTGCAGCCCACCCATGGGTGTGAAGGGCAGAGGCTAAAAGGCCAGGTCATGGCTGTAGCTCCATCTTTCTCTCAGTGGACCAGCTGCACCTGGTGCCCAAAGGCCACCAGCAGAAAAGATCTGAATTTCCTCCTATCCTCCCAACTTTGGGGGTTATGGAATCATAGCACACACATTTCTGTATGCATTATGGGATGTACATATCAACTGTTGTATGTCATGACACGTTTGCTCTGGGCATTTTGGTTTATATGATAAAGGTAGGAGGAGGTTACATAGGTTACCTCAGTGAAGCCTGGGTACAGGCAGTAAGTTGCCCTCCCTGCTGGGCTGAAGTGCACATGGTGGAGGGCTGGTTAGCAGGGTGTGGGAGATTTCCTCCCTTTCAGGGACGGAAGGGAGGAGACATGGAGGGTGTCTGTCTTCCTACCTAGTGGATGGAGGGGTGGAAGCAGGCCCCTCTGCTGGAGTCCATGGCCTCCTCTTTAAGGTAGCCCACCCAATCATTTCTAGAGAATTTTTAAATGCACAGATTAAAATCTTGTGTAAAGCCAGCTCAGCAGAGGAGCAGTTGTGCTTCTTCCCTCCATGCTGGCGACCCAGGTTCGAGTATGAACACGGGTCACTCTGGGATCTGTGGGGTGAGGGATTATTGAGCACCCAATGGCAGCTCTCCTTCCTCGGGAGAGAGGACATCAGTTCTCATTATAGGACTGCCACCTGGAGGAGGCTGGGTGACAGCGCAGCATGAGTGCACACTAGTGAGTGGAGGGAGGTTGGTGTGATGTGTTGATGCACATGTTCTGACACCCAGCCCAGGGAAGGAAAATCAGGAGGAAAATGGATGCCGGGCTACCCTAGGCTGCACTCTTGCAGGCTCTTGCATGACCAAACAGGCGGCTACCCATCCAAAATGGTTCACCATATGTGGTGGATAACTGGTACATCTGTGTGAAGGTCAGTGAGGGGCTGGGGTGCTGTCTGGCAGACCCGGGTGGCAAACAGGATTTAAAAATCTTGTGTAAAAATGTTAGTATGATGTAAGGAATGTTTGGAATTTGTGTAGAAAGTGCACCAAGGCCTTTTATAACTCAAAACAAACAGCGTGATATCAAATTATTTCAGGGATCTCACTGTGCAGAAAGATGGGGGAGAAAAGGGTGTCATGGGGCTTACTAAGCTAATAAAGTTGGGAAGACTGAAGCATGGTGCACGGATAACTTTCCCAGGGTCTCACAGTATAAGCAGGCTCTGGGGGATTTGTAAGCAGGCCTCTTCATTCCAAACCTGCTCTAAAAGCTAGACCACATTGCTTCTTTCTGCAGTAGAGGAAAGGGGCACAGCCAATTCATGTTGCTAGAATAATTAAGGTACGCACCTCCTGGAGTGCTGAAATGATTTTTTTTTTTGTGAATTTTTAATCAATGAACTTTGAGCAGGCAATTTTCTGTCTGTTTTGGTATACTGTGCACTTACTAACCTACTTTTGCTTCTAAATTACTGAGGCTGCATCTTCTCATAAGGTAAATCATGAGGAAACAGTTGTACAGTCATCAACTTATGCTTTCAATTAAGTCCATCATAACTACTATTTGTACTGCTTATTTTAGAAGCTCATTATGTCATCCAAACACACACACATTTTGTCTGTTGCAAGGGTCTATTTATTTTATTTATTTATTTATTTGGTATTCGGAAAGGCCTTTGAGCGTAAGCTCTTTACAAAGGTTCCGTGTCAGAGTTAACAAAAGAAGAGTAGCTGAATAATAGTATACAACACAGTGAGAGACAACAGTTGGTTACAGTACAGTACTACAGTATTTTGCTAGACTAGGTAAAATACATAACACAGTATAATATACATGTTAATGTTCTAGTGGCTATCACTGGTTTCATGGGTTAGGTTCTGTGTCAGTGACTGAGATAAAGAGCAGTGGTGAGAGAACAAGAGGGGAAGCAGCCTCAATAAAAGGCCTTGTCGAGTATAAGGGGTAGGGAGTGCAGCCGGGTAATGGCGGAGGGGTGAGAGAGTGAGGGTGGGCAATATGGGGAGAAGTGCTTGATTAAGGACAGGTAGGGCAGGTGTGATCAGGTGCTTGAAATATCAAGGACTCACTGGGCTCGGCATAAGAATGGTGGGGTGAGCATGTGCAGAAGGAGTATGAGAGACTGTTGCTGTGGGTAGACATTGGATCAGTGGGGGAGGTACCACAGTCCTGCGAGTGCTTACTAGGGGCAGTGTCAAAAGGGGAGGCTGGCCATTAGAGGCAGTTACACTCTGAGATTGATTTTAGGTGCTGTATGAGGCCATTTTGAATTGAGCCAGGCATTTGGAGGCCTTAAGATGTGCAGGGAGTTCATTCAGCCACAAGGGAGCCTGATAGGTGAAGGCACATTGCCCAAGCGTGGTTTGACAGAAGGGACTAGACAGGGCTCCTCTGTCCTACCCCCAGTGATATGCAAAGAGGCGGTCGACTCAAACATTTTAGTTACACAGGGTGGGGTTTAATCCAATAGTGCCTTCTTCCTCAGGGAGGCATGTTTGGAACTTGATCCTGTTCCTTAATGGCATCCAATTTGTGCGGTCATACAAAGAGCAGGTATGTGTGCAGCGATCTGCAGCCAGGGTGAGCCTGCAAGCTTTATTGAGTGCAGTCTTTATCATCTGGAGTGCTGTGTCTGTTGCTGCCCGTAGACCACCAGTCCATAGTCGATTGTTGATAGGATGGAGCTGGAGACTGAGAGGTGGAGGGCCTCTGGAGTGAGGTATTTCCTGTGCCTATGAAGGACACCAATCTTGGTGTTTACCACCCAGACCACAGACTCAATATGATGTGTAAAAGTGAGGGTGTCATCTAGGGTGATCCCAGATACTTAAACAAGTGCACTTGTTCCTAGGTTCATTGCATGTGTTGGAGATGACAAGGGGGTGCCTGTTTTATTCTGGGGCTGGATATTAGCATAGCTTTGGTCTTCTTGTAGTTTAGTAGCAACTTGTGCTTGCAGAACAGCCCTTGAATTTGGTAAAGGAGTTCTGCAGTTCGTATTGAGGGCACTCATGAGATGTGTTGCTGCTCAGGAGAACAGCAACATCGGTATATAGGATGATTTTAGTGTCACAGGCTGTGGGAAGATCATTTAAAAAGAGGCTGAAGAGTAGGGCCCCAGTATTGACCCTGTGGGACCACTAAGGATACTACTCAGGTGTCTGGATACTGTTTGTTTGATTTTGACACAATAGCTTCTTTGTGTCAGGTAGTCCTGGAGCCAACATAAGGCATCGGTCACCACACCCAGGTTTTGCAGTTGAGTCAGTAGTAGAGAGTGGTTAACAGTGTCAAGGCTTTGGTGAGGTCAATGAATACAGACCCCACCAGTTTGCCTTCGTCCAGGGCCTTGTGTGCATAATCTGTGTATTCCAGCAGGGCAGTGGTGGTACTATGATTTTGTCTGAAGCTGTGCTGGTTTGGGCATAACAGATGGTACTTGTTGAGGTAGTCGATGACTTGAGCTGCCACAATCTTTCCAGTGCCTTGGATAGAGGGAGAGGATCGAGATTAGTGTATAGTTGGTTATCAGAGACTTGTCTCCACTTTTGTGCACAGGTGTAACAAGGGCCTGCTTCCAGACCTCTGGGAATTGAACTAGGGCCAAAGACTTGTTAAATAGCTTTGTTATAGGCACTATAAGAACATCAAGTGTGTGGGATAGGAGTTTCATGTCTATCCCATCACTGCCCAATCTGGTCTTGCCTAGTACTTTTCTACCAGTATTAGGGCCTCCCTTCACCGTCACCCTATTAAAGTAGAAATCCAGATGAGTATTCTTGAGTGGTTTGCTGCTGGCATGGTTTGTAGCAGGGTGCAGGTAGTCAGGTGGCAGCACTAAGGTCAGGTCGGTGAAGGCCATGTTGAAGGTGTCTGCTATAAGTAGAGGGTCTGTAGTGGGGAGTTGCTGATATTGAGCAGCTAAGGGTGCTTCTTGTCATCCTTTCCAAGGATGCTTTTGATGTTGTCCCAGAATCTCTTACCATCACCCCAGGAATTGCTAAGCTGTGCCTTGTGGTAGTTGGCTTTGTGAGCTAGATAAGTTTGGTGCAGCTGTTTCTTGCTGCTCTGTAGCACTGGTAGTCACACTTGCTTTGTGTGGTCCTGGCCTTCTTGCAGAGGCTATCCCTTTCTTTCATGTGGGAGAGGAGCTCCCATCAATCCAGCCATTTACCCTGTCCCCGAATTTTCTTTTTCATGAGTGGGCAAAGATGTCACAGATGCTGTTAAAACCATCAGTAAAGTAACTGAGGGCCTGATCAAGGGTAGGTGTCAGCTCTACAGGGGACCAGTCGCGGGAGAGCGAGGGCCATGTCAAGGATCCAAGTTTGTCCTTCCTCAGGGCCTTGCTTTTGAGTAGAATGGGTGGGTATTGGTAAATTTATTTCACCACAGGAATGAGACTGGGGAGTGGTCACTCAGTGTATCTGGTAGAACCTTGAGCTCCGAGATCTGGGATGGTGAGCGTGCTAGGACCCAGTCAAGGAGGGTATTGTTTCCTGTCTTGTAGTTCTGCCTGGTGGGGCAGGGATTATTGTGTCAGGTTGGTGATAGCTACCAAATCCCTAAAGGGCTGCCTCCTTGCCAACCCAGTTAATATTAAAGTCACCTTTGATGATGAGCTCTGTACCCTTTGGAAGGGTGGCGATTGCATCCAAAATAGTAGGAAAGCCTTCTCTGGCTTTTGGGGGTAGGTAGACTGTAGCAAGAATGAGTCTTGCCATGCTGACCGACCTGTGCTTTTACCACTAGTATCTCATGATCCTCTGCCACTCTTGTGATAGGGAGGAAGGAGCATTGCAGTGATTCCCTGGCATAGATGAGGCATCCTCCTCCTTTCTTGCCTATCCTGTCAATCCTATATGCTTGGAAGCCTTTGAGAGCTACTTCACTTTCTTTAATCTTACTGGACAGCAGGTCTCCATCAGGCATAGGATGTCAGGGGCGTGGTGGGCCATCCATCCCTGGAGCTGCTCGAATTTTGAAATTAAGCTGCAGATATTCAGTGAGGCTATTTTCGAGCCTTTAACCTTGTAAACACCTGAGCCTGTCAAGGTAGGTGGGCCTGGGTTTGAATCTATATTGCCAGAGAAGGAGCAGAAGCATAAAGATTACCTTACTGGCTGAGAGGCTTATGCTAATTTTGGCTCGTATCTTCCGACGCTGAAGGTTGAGGGGTAGAGTGGTGGTTGGGCACCAGTTTTAGTTTTAAAGTGGAGATAAATGTTAATTCACCAAAGCTAAGAGTGAGCAAGGTATATCTTGTGTTTGTAGGGGTGTGAAGTAGAGTGCTGCTGGCATCCAAGAGAGGCAGTTGCTGTGGGTGCATTTGAGCCAATTGCTTCCCAGACGTGGTTCAGTGGGGGTGGCAATGGTCCACTTTGGTAAATGGTGCCAGCTGCACCAAGAAAGATTGCAAGGAGCAGGAGGAGAGAGCATCCCATGTTAGGGCACTTGCAGCTAGCTACAATCGTGAAACCTGGTCACCCTGATGGCAAAGTGTGGCTGGTAAGGTTTTTCCTTTTATTTAATTGGCATGAAAATGTTTACAGCTTTGAGTCTGCAGCCTGGCATATGACTTTTTAGTGGGAGGAGTTGCTAGCATGGGTGTGGTTATTGAGTATTTAATAGAGCTGGGGTCGGGCTGGTGGAAGGAAAAAAACAGTTTAAACAGTTAACTGCAGGAGTGAGAGCGCCGCAAAAGTCTGTCCAGGCCGTAGCTTGAGCGCTGAGCCAGTCAATGGCTTAGCACTCCTTCACAGCACCCAATCGAAGCTTCTGGCATGTAATTCAAGCCCAGCAGAGCTTCTGGCCTGAAGGAACCATACCTGAAAACTCGTGTCCTGGGCTGCTGGCTTGCTGGGGTGGCAGAGTATGGTGCAGGCAATCTGGTCCTCCGCTTCAGCCCTACAGCTCGGTGAGCCCTGCCACCTGAACACTCATATCCTGGGCTGCTGGCTTGCTGGGGTGGCAGAATATGGTACAGGCAATCAGATCCTCCTTTCGGCCCTACAGCTTCGGTGAGCCCCACTGCCTGAATACTTGTATCCTGGGCTGCTGGCTTGCTGGGGGTAGCAGAGTATGGTGCAGGCAATCTGATCCTCTGCTTTCGCCCTACAGCTGGGTGGGCCCTGCTGCCTGAACACTCATATCCTGGGCTGCTGGCTTGCTGGGGTGGCAGAGTATGGTGCAGGCAATCCGATCCTCTGCTTCGGCCCTACAGCTTTGAGGTGAGTCCCGCCTGAACACTCATATCCTCGGCTGCTGGCTTGCTGGGGGATCAAGACAGTAATTACTAGTAAATGCATTATCTATGCCTTTAACAGTATGAAAATGCCCTCTTAGAGGCATTCGCACACCATAAAAAGGATGAACTGGGTTCTTACCTCTTACCTGTTTGGTTTATGGCATGGCATGCCACTCACAAAAGCCTAAGCGTGACTAGCAATTGTTTGTAGCTGCTGGTCCCAGTTTTCATTTACCTTGCCAAATTGCTCCATGAGTCCAAAGCTACAATAAGTGTAAGTTTTTACAAAGCAGTTTATTTTTTTTATTTAATCCTGATTTATACAGCCAAACATGAAAGTCTAATTTGCATTTTGGTTATGATAAATATAATAAAATATCAACATTTCTAATGGAAAGCAGATACTGTAATGGTTTTAATTATGTACAGTATGCGTAACGTACATATTTTCAAATCATTATAGATGCAGATGGTTTTGAGAAATATGTACCTGTGTACATATATTATTATAACCATTATCTGTTTTCCATTAGAAATGTTGATATTTTATTATATTATTATAATAACTGTTACATTGTTAGCTGTATTGGCTGCCATTGTATATCACACAGTGGGCCAGACCCTTTAATCCTAGGTGTGGTTTTGTTTCAATATGTTTGTGTTTTTTTTAGTCCCTGTTATACTGTACACCCACAATTCCACTTTCCTTGTCCTGTTTGTCACCTATTTTATCTTACGTACATATGAAGAAGCCAGCAGAAGAAGGCCATTTGGTCTATCTAGTCTGCTCGTATTGCAGGGCACACAGCTTGAGCTACTGTCCCTGCCCTCCCTCTCCACACCTCCCATCCTCCCTAGCAATGATACTTACCTTCCTCTTATGCCTATTCAAGCCTCTCTTAAAGCTGCCCAGTGTCTTCAATGAGATCACCTCTTCCGCAGCACATTCCTTGTGTCCACTACCCTCTCTGTGATGAAGTGCTTCCTGACCTTGATCTTGATCTGATCTTGGCTCTGTTAGTTATAGGATTTGTTTTATTTAAAGTTTGATCTGAGTTTATATAGTGGCACCTCATTTTTAAATGATCTTATCACAAATTAGATTAGTGATTAAAATGTGGGAATTACAGTTATGTGATTTTATGGAGACTATATAAGGTTTATTCTATAGGTGCCATGGTTGCCTTGAAAAAGCACATGTATGCAAGGAAATGTTTGAGATGTTTTGTTGGGGCGAGTGCTACTTTTTATCTTTTTAATAAACATATCTATGTTTGGATTATCCTATGGCCACAAGTGGTCTTTGTTCTGTACCAGTGTTTGAGTAGCCACTTGTCTTTGCGCTGTGTACAGATTTTTCATGCCGCATCTGTGACATCCATGCTGGTGGGTGTTGGGGTGGGAGGTGGTGACTTAGCATCAGTCAAGAAGCAGAAAAATGTCTGGCTCTGGAACAGTAATCAAGGAGGTTGTTGCTGTTGTCCTCGTGACTACTGGTGGTAGCGCTGAGCCTGGACTGGATAGGTTCTCATTTCCTCATGAGAGTGGTGAGCTTGACCATGACTCAGTTTCTGAGGAGGGAGATCAGGCTGTTGCATGCAAGGATGATAAGGAAAGGGAGGTGGATAAAGTAAGGAGGAGGAAGATAGATCTCAGGAGGAGGAGGAGATTATGAGCATGGGTGGGAATGGGGATGATGATTTGAACCCCTTATGGGAACCTGAAAAGAAAAAGTAAAGTCATACTGCTGAACCTGTGGTGCTGTGCACACCACAGTTAGTTCAGGTAGTTACCAAAGTCCTCCCGCACCGTCCTCCAGCTGTTGTTCCTGTTAGACTGTTGATCCAATCACACTGTATGAATCACACACTGTTGCAGTGCAGACATCATCCCCAAACCCAAAACACCCACTGCCACCCCTCAACTGTCCCAGTACTGCCACCATGTAAAATCAAGGGTTACAAAATTCCTAGTTTAACACTGCTGACAAACAGTAGCTATCTGACAGCTGTGTTAAGGGCAAGTTAGCTGTGGAAAAAGGGGAGTCACCCAGGCACTGGTGGCCAACACACAGATGTCAAGTTCAGGCACCTGTTGTGCTTTTGACTCAGCACCAAAAGGAAGCCAGTGCGGGGAGGGGGCTATCCTATCATCTTAATTTGGCAAGGCAACCCCAACTGTCAGGGAAACAGTTCCGGTGGATGCAGAGTTGACTGCAGAGGACTACTACAGAGATGAGGAGGAGTCTGTGGGATTGCCTAGCAGCGCCATAATATCTGTGGTGGGTTGAGTACTGGCAGACAGAGGTGCCAAAGCATATCAACCCCAGTTCAGAAAACACCCCAAATTCACTTCTTTTATTTGGGCAGCATCCATGAATCCCCCTGAGTAATGGTACCTCACCAGCCATGTTGCCATGCAGAGTCCAGCGATTTTGTAGCCCAACACCCCAAAAGGTGCAGCCTAGACTGCATAGCGTGTTTGAGGCAAAATACAACATGTCCACCCAGTCATGCTATTGCAGGGAACTGAATGCAGAAACCGGTGGTAGCAACACTCTAAGTATTTGCCAGCATGTTGCACTTGCAGGAAGATATATCTGGATTACACATGGGTCAGAAAATGTTAGAATGTCCTGACCCAGACTCATGAGTGGCTGCACTCGATGCACTGAAAGCGGGTTTCATTACTGGCGATAATGGCTCAAATGTAGTGAAATGCATCATTGATGGGGGTTTCTCAGGGTGCCATGCCTGGCACACTGTATTAATCTCGCTGTGTAGGAGTTTCTGTCATATGCTGATATCAAGTCCATGTTGACAGTGACCCATCACTTCTGTGTCTACTTTGCTCATTCAAGAAGGACTGTGACCAACTAAGGCAGCTATAGATCAGAAATAATTGCCTCAGAACTGCATGAAGTTGGAAGTTGTCACCAGATGGAACTTGACACTGTACATAATCAAGTCATTGCACAAGTAGGGTACAAGGCATATCTGAATATCTGCTGTTGCATACAAGTCATGACAGTGCTGGAGTATCCACATCTCTGATAACTGACCAGTGGTGGCTAATGGATGGCCTGATCATGATTGTATGGCTATTTGAACATGCAACCTTGGCATGAGTGGGGACACTGCTTATATTATTTTGGCCATCCCACTTCTATGGATGTTGAAGCAAATATTGTTGAATGTATAGCAGGTTCTGGAGGCAGGTGGTGATACTGAAGCTGTACCTTCATGGAACACATGCTCCATGTCTTGGACTACAGTACCCATATTTCTGACATTCTGCATCTCGTGGATTTTGGGATTGCCACCTGACCCCCAGTATAAATAGAGCCTGTCATCAATACATGAAGGTGGACATGATCAGGTCCAAAACTGAAGCAATCTAACAAGACATGTATGAGGGCACAGATGCTAAAGTCACAGCTATCTAAGGCACAACATGAAACTCAACAGAGGCCGGGTGTTGCTACCACCTTGCATGGCAAAAGGGCTGATGAGACAAACAAGGTACAAGACAAAAATCCCAACAAATCCACTTTGGGATGTTTAGAACTGGGGGTATTGAAGAAGCTGAAGAAATGGTAGAGAATGAGGCTAGTGATGAGACAGCAGGACTGCATGCAGCACAGTGCATAGTGGATGCATATATGGCAGACACGAGACACCGTACATCATGGAAGAGCTCTTGCTTTACTGGGGTAGCAAGGTTACTGATTGCCCACACCAACCTCAGTAGCCATCAAATACCTGAGCTGTCCACCCTTGAGTGCCAGTCTGGAGCATGTATTAAATTCTGCAGATGCAACTGTGCATGGCAAGCGTCACGGATCTGTCACCTAGAAATGCTGGCAAGCTGATATTTATTAAGATGAATGTAGGGCACATTGCACTCAACACAATCATGTCTGCATTTCTACCACATGAAGGTGGCGGTGGCAATGAGGATGAACCAGAAGAGCCTGAGGTTGTCAGCATTGACAAAATGCCTAATACCGAGGTTCTTGAAGCATGGATGGAGAAAGAATTCCCATGTAGGACAACTTCAATCTGGAAGACTGTGAGGCTGCTTCGTTTATGAAGATGATTGAAGCATAAAAATATGTTATGTCCATCACTTTTTCCTAATCAGCTGAATCCTTTATGTAATGATTCAGTTTTGTTTTCTTTTCAAAATGAAAATTTTCTCTCTTACTGTTCCCGATGTACAAGATGTCTTTCCATTCAAATGGCTTCTCCTCCAGCAAGCAAGCTATTGCCATCTTCTCCACTAGATCACTGACATGGTCAGTGCTGCTATGTCTTTCTCACAAAATTGCTAAAAATAACAGAAAAAAGAGAAACAGGAGCCAGAGACCAGAGTGGCAGACATGAAATGAATAACATTTTAGTATTTAAAACAATGATTGAAAAGAGAAAAAGAATACTTATCTTCTCTGGCTGGCAAAATTGCTAAATTCAAAAGACAGATCCAGGCGGACCTATGCAGCAACAAGATTTCATTACCCTAGTGATAAAACTGAAAAGAGAGAAACATTGATAAAACATGGTTAGAAATACAACATTTCACAGTACCCTCTCACTTCCACAGCCAAAAAAAGTTAAAAATGCCATTGCTGGCAGGCCACAGCAAAGTGATACTCGAGTCAAGATCATCACCTGGATCCAGGGCACAAAGCAACCATATAATTGTGTTCATTCAGTTATTGTAGACTAATTCACAAAGTACAGTAACAGCATACGAGTTCCAGGTTCACATCTCATTTCAGGGTGTCATAAGAAAAATTCCAGCACGACAATTTACAGTGATTTTCCGTGCACTCAACTGCATCATAACAGTTGCTGTGGTTGAATACTCACACAGTCCAGCTCCAGCGTATATTTATTTGGGTAGCACATCTCATTTCAGAGTGTCATAAGAAAAATTCCAGCCAAGACAATTTGCTGTGATTTTCCAGGCATTAAAATGCATCATGGCAGTTGCTGTGGTTGGAGACGACACAGCCCCAGCATCAGCTAGCAGCAGCAGCATGTACTTATTTTGGTAGCACTTTTCATTTCAGGGCATCATGAAAAAAATTCCTGTTATGACAGTTTGCTGTGATTTTCCAGGCACTAAAGTGCATCACAGCAGTTGCTGTGGTTGGAGACTCACACAACCCTACAACTAGCAACAGCAACATATATAAAATGGGAAGCCCACCTCATTTCAGGAGTCATGAGAATATTTCCAGTCATGAGAATTTACTAGACTGTGAAGTTCTGAGCACAAGAGTTCATCCTGAAGTACGTTACAAGAACTGTGTGGGGAACTGACACACAGCGTGGCACCATGTAACAGCATGCAGTAGTCTGCCTTTTTTCTTGAAAAAATTGTTGCAGGACAGTTTTTGCTACATTGTACATTTCACACCAATTCCCTAAAGTACATTACAAGAATGGATGGGGGAGACCTGACACAGTGCAGCACATTGTTGCAGCATGCCGCAGCCTGAAGTATTTTTCTGGTAGTTGAGAAATCTGTGAGCACTCCATTTATGTATGACACCCCTCCCCATTTGAGAGCTTACCTTGCCCCATAGCTCCTTTTCTCCCACCTCCTTAGAGTGCCTCCAAAGGCCTGCCATTTTTCATGGGGCCCAGTCTTGTTGTGCCTCTGGTGCCCCAAAGAACAACCCCTGTATGTGAGTTTAGCCAATTTATACATAGATACATAGACAGTGTCGCAGATAGGGCCCTATGGCCCACCCAGTCTGCCCATTTGAGCTTGTAAGTTCAGTTTGTTTTCCTAGAAGTCTGTTGCCCCTTACCCCTGACCTCCAGAATTCCTTTATGTCTATCCCATGCATTCTTAAATCCCGTGATTGTTTCAGCCCCCACCACTTCCTCTGGCAGGGTGTTCCACTTGTCCACCACCCGTTCTGTGAAGAAATTCTTCTCATGTTTCCTCTGAATCGTCCCTCCCTCCAACTTCATCCCATGCCCTCTTGTCCTGGAACATCTTTTTGCTTAAAATAGTGTTTTCCTGCACCCTGTTCCTCCCTGTAAGATACTTGTATGTCTCTATCATATCCTCTCTCCCTCCTCTCCTCCAGGGAGTACATGTTCAGTTCCTTCAACCTGTCTTCATAGGACTTGTGATGCAATGCATGCACCATCTTTGTTTGGGCTCCAGATTTCATCTAGCCTCCCGCTACTTGTTTGGCATTCCTGTGCTGCGGAGATCACCGTTGACAATGCTGCACCTTTGATCTCCCGACCACTCAATTTACAGTTGGTGGAGGAGTGTTCAGCAGTCTCGTGTCCCTGTCTGCCAAAGTGGGACTCGTGACCACAGCAAGGGCCATGAGAGCCCATTATTTAAAATAGAGATCCAGAAGGTGTTGGTGATAGGGACTCATGAATATTAATGAGCCAAAGCCCCAATCCTTCATGAACATTCATGAGGATGCTTCTGCCCTCAGGGAAGCAGTGTTCCAGTGACTGCCAAAAGAGAAATAAATGTAAATAAATATACAGCTACTGTTAATTGTGTTCTGGAGCAAAATGCTTAAAGGAAAACAAATGTATAAAGGGGCAACATGTATGAATAAATGATAAATAATAAACCCTGCTGCACCAGTGTAATGCTGGGACTCAAAATGACAGCCCGCCTGCTGCAAACAGGGGTCTTAAATATTGGCAGCAGCGACAGACAAACGGACTGAGATAATTGTTAAAATTGGGCAGTGACATTAAGGACACATGTGTGGTTATTGAACTGTGGGGCAAGTGGGCAATCAATTATTCTGGCTGCACCAGGATTTTATTCAGGACTGGGTTAATTCTGCCTGTGTGTTCAGCAGCCATTACAGAGCAGCAACAGCCAATCGGAAAGCTAGGATTTTTAAACCAGGACTTGTGGGACTTTGCCAAAGCTCATGGGAAACTACCAAGTGCTTATGCGGAACTGCAGGGACCTAAATTCAGGTGCCAAAACAGAAAACCATCTGTGTATCTAGGAGGCTTAATGAATAATTCATTTTTGTGATTGTCAAGCCTTCCAGCAAATCAAAGCCAAAGCAACCAATAGCTTCAGCCAATAGGGAGCCTCAGAAAAGCCCCATAAAGACTGTGTTTCAGTAGATTTCTCAGATTCGAGTGGGAGTCCCTCACGGTGGTAGGGGATCAGGCCCACTGCAATACAAGTAGGCCTGGTGATCCAGTGTAAGCCTCTCCACAAAGGAAGGGTTTTGTTCCTTGCCAGTAAATAATTCAATACTGGTCTTAAGTCAAATCTGCTAGCCTGGAGGTTGCCAGAAGAATGTCGATCAGGGGCTAGCCAGTCCTTTCTACATTCAGGAAAAAACATAGAACTGCAACTTGATGACAAGCCAGCTGTGAGAGAGCTAAAACCTGCCTCAGTGGTGAGAGAACTGAAGACTTCAGGAACCTTTGATGATGGTGATCCATTTCATGAGAATGCCTCATGTGAGTAATCTTGTACCCCACGGTGCAAGTAAAGAAAAGTTTATTGGGGTTGCCAATGCCCTAGAGACTTGTTAACTGTTGGGAACTGTTCGTTTGGGCTGTACCCTGCATCTACTGCATTTAATCATTGTGAAGTGCAGGTGGACCTATTTAAGTTAAGGCGCCGAGTGGTCCAGAATATATAAATGTGCTAAAATGTGTTAAATTGCTAAAGTGCCTACTGGACTGGAAGGGAGTATTCAGATCCAGGGCTTGCCCTAACTTGGCTTGGGAGGTCCAGTATTTTGTTTGTGTATTGTCAAGATATCCTGTGGAAGCTGTGAACCTCAGCCATTTACCATATGGGACAGAGACATTGAAACTTGTATTTGTAAAAACTGCAGTAATTGATCAAGCTGCAAGTGAAAGAAATAATATTGATGAAAGTAATTTTTTCAGATATGCGACATGAGAACCGGGTCATCCTAGCCCTAAGAGACAAGATCCACTGAAAGATTTAGGTTGGAAAGGACCATTGTGGCCATGCTGGCCCAGGGCTGAAAAATGTTTTTAAACTTTCTTTATGCCCCTTATCACCGGCTAACCTGACCTCTCTCCAGCAAGAACTCACAGTCGCGGTCTACCCCCACCGCCTGAAGCCCCAGACTCTTCTCCCAGGTATAGGCCCATCTCCCCACTGCACCACCTGGCCGCCCGACCCCGGCTCTGAGCCCCCAGGCGGGACTGCTGACTCCTCTGGCACTCTATCTACAGTCTAATTGAGTGACCAGGAGGTGGAGGGAGTGCCTGGGATGGAGCTGGAAGCCTGATATTGGGTGGGACCACCACTGGTCCCCGGCCGCCTATCAGGTGCCGTGTTTTTCCACTTTTCTGACCCCTCAACAGAGCTCAGATGTGCAATGATGGCCAGCGTCGACCGAACTCCACCCCAGTGCCATGCGGTGGTGTCACCTAATCCTGGACACCCTGACTGCTGCCAGAGGTCACTCAGGAGTGACGCTGTGCCCTTCACCATCCCGGGGAAGGGAGGCTGTCCGCTGGATGCTCAATCCCTCCTTGCCCCTGCCGACCCTGGCGCCTGGGCTCATTCGAACCGGGTCACCAGCATGGCGCGAGGTTAGGTATCTAGTGCTATGTGCCAGCTATGGTTGAAGAATTTAAAGTATTAAATGTGCTGAATGTGTTAGAATCATAAATGCTGAATGTGCCAGAATCATAAATGTGTTGGATGTTCAGAGAATGCAAAATGAGTTAAATAAAAGGTAACTGGCTGGTTACACCACAGGTGCTTTAGCTCAGAAAGGAGCACCAATTTAAAATGCAAGGTCCCCCTGCAAAGCCTCAGAAAGTGTAAATAGTTCAAGTGTTAAAATTTCAAGTCTAAGCCTTAATCCTTTTCAATTAGCTGGCCAATGTACAGCTGCACCATTCCTCAGACCTGCACCTTAAGTCCAGTTGGGATTGCGGGGCCTCATACCAACTGTTGGGGACTGGTACCAGTGTGGGTGAAAATAAATGTTTCTGCGTCATCTGATTCATGCAGTCTAGTTAGATAGTCAGGGCTTTGGTCATCTTAGAGGTTGGTATAATATGTGATTACAACTTGATTTAAAAATGCAACTTATCTACCCAGCTGGAGGGTTTCACCAGTACAAATTCAAAACCATTTGGTCCACTGTAAATATTGCAAATACTGTACTGCATAACCTCTACTCCTTTCTCCTCCATTCCTGGGCCCTTTCCCCATAAATAAATTGTTCATTGTTGTTTTGCAGATACCTGTGTCATGAGCATATTATTAGGATCCAGTCAGTAAAGGTAACTGTATTAAAATGTGGGGAAATGTTATCAGGTCATATTTTAGGGGTGGCTTACAGTTACGGTGGGTGGGTACAACATCCCAGGGGTTGCACTATGTTCCATGCTAGCTCACTAAAGCTAAACTCTGGGTGGAGGCACCAAGTCAATGCAATATCTTAGAAAAGAACCAGTTTAAAGTAAATCTTGGGAACCCAGGTCCTTTAACCTACATCCCGGTAGTAGGCAGGGGTTGTACCTCTAGGGATGTGCGCCTAGGAGTTACATGTATATGGTGCTTTTGGCACCATTTCTCCCTAAAGTGAATTACATGAACTGTGTTGGGTGGTGGTTGGGGGGCTGACACATATTGTAGCACAGTATAGCAACATTCAGCAGCCTGATACATTTTTATGGTAACTGAAAACATTCTTGGAACACAGAATTTATAAGTGCTGTACTTTTCTTGCAATTTCACCTAAAGTGCATTACACGACCTGTGGCAGAGGGACTGACACACAGCTTAGCATCAACATAGCAGCAAGCAGCAGCTTGACATATTTATTCTGGTAACACAGTACAGAAAATTCTGGGACTACAGAATTGATGTATGTTATGCTTTTCTCACAATTTCCCTTCAAGTTTGTTACAAGAACTGTGGCAGTGAGACTGCCACACCAGCCCTTTATAGCAGCATGACAAATTTATTCTGGTAGCTGAGAAAATAGTGAGAGAAGAAGATGGTGATAGGTAAGGACTGCATAACTCCACAAGAGAGAAAATATAGAGGAAAGTGGAATTCTTTTCTTTCATTGAGCAGGAGGAGAATAGCTGACAGCAGAATTTAGATAGAAGGAAGCAGTATTACAAATCAGGACAGACAGAAATGAAGATGTAGACTTTTTTGTGTTTTTTATTTTATTTTTTTTACAAGCAATGAGATAAGAATAAAGGAGACAGAGAGCATATCTGGAATAAAGGAGTGTAGAGAATTAAAGAACTGGTCTATGTCCTGGGGACAGAGGGTGCACTGCCACCACAGAGATCAACAAGACCCTCAAGAAATCTTGTATGGTTCTTGAGCAACATTGCCATAGTTTCTGTCATGGCAGCAACTTGCCAGAGAGCTCCCTAGCTCCATGCACAGCTGTGTCACTGCTGCACGGAGGGATGTGGGAGGAGGTTCTAAGGCTGGTCCCTTGTGTGACCCCTGCAGCACCTGAGTCTGCCTGTAGCTCCCTCCCTACTCCTCTCTGTTCTCTTTGTGTTCCCTCTGGGACCTGTCCACCTTATAATGACCACCACGTTGCCTCTTTTATGCTGCCACCCTTTTGGCACAGAAGGAGCAGCATGGGTGCCACTGCCTCCACCACTCTCAGCTATCTCAGTCTTTCTCCTCCTCATGTGCTCTTCCCACTCCTGGCAGTGTCTCACCTTAAGGTGGGCATGCTTGCCACCTGTGCCCAAATGGTTGCCCCATTTCCCTTGCCAAACAATAGTGTGACACAATGTGCATATAGCCATACAGTTGTTGGTGGGATCAGTTACAAAAAGTCCTAAACAAGGGACTCTTGCTGCTGCCAACAGGAGAAGCCAGATGGTCCAAGTGGGACTCCTCCTCCTCCTCTTCATAGAGCTCAGGTGGCAGCACAACCCTGGGGGGATAGAACCAGGTATTGCAGCAGGTACAGGATGTACCAGAGCAGAGTCAACTGGTGGTGGTGTCACTGTATTCTGCTGCTGTTGCTGTTGCTGCGCTGTGGGGAGGGAGCAGGTTGCACCTCCTGGGGCTCCTGATCCCAAAACTGGCCTCTTCAGATGAATGGGAGGGCATGTACCATCCATGGACTCCATCCCTCTGCTTAAGGGGACTAGTCCCAGTCCTCACAGTCTCCTCCTTGTCAATCTCACTCATTTTGATTTTGAAAAACAAATTTATAAAAACAAAGAATAAAAGCAAGAAAAACAGAAGAAATAAAAGTGGGGAATATAAGAACAATATTCAAAACAACACCTAAAAAACTCTCACAAACTAAGTGAAGATAAAATAAGAAACAAAACCAAAAAATGTTGTAAACATTTTTCATAGGATTTTTGAAGGTCCTAAATGCAACAGCTCTGACCTGTTCACTAACTCACTCAGACTGCAAACGAAACTGAGGTTCAGTCTGTACATAAGGAAGTAGCGTGTGACCTGTAGGAGTTGCCTCTATGTGACCTACAGACACTTGTTTACCAGCAGCCTTGATATGAGTAAACATCACTCAAATGCACCAGCAGTTGCAGGGCAAAGTTGCAAAAGGTGATTTTCCTAGTAAATGACAAACATTTGCAAACTGATCTGTGAAAGCAAAGTTGAAATTCACCATGATTAAAATTTTGCAACATTGCTGTTGCTAACTACTTCACATATTGCTGCTTCTTACTGAATTGTTACCATATTTACTGTAATTATGTTATGTTGCATATCACATTACCACATTCATTGTATTTTGTTCTGATTGCTATTGTATTAACCATAGTCTCATGGTCGTACCTGAAAATAGGTAGTTTGTTGTCTAGTGCACTTACCCAGTAAAGCAAACACAAATTAATAAATAAGGCAACTTATTTAAGATATGCAAGGAGGAAAACACCGAAGGAATCAATGATATTTATGGCATGCAAGGGAGGAAACACCAAAGGAATTGGTGCTGGACCAAAACATGTTTTGCATAATAATCTATACATCATGGGGACTGCCTGGTAATTCATATTATAGATAATTGTGTATGAGCAACATCTAGTGGCATCAACCAAACAATTCTCACCCACCCTCATCCCGCTCACCCAGGTTGGCACAATACTTATAGAGACTGCATTGGTCTTGTGATAATCTGAAACCAATCTGAAAAGTCCACTTTTGCACCTGTCCCCATCCCACTTGGTACAGTCCTCTGTAGATCCCCTCTCCCCAACATTTTTCTACCATCTTACACTTTCTTGCCAGACCTACCATTCTGCAGCCCTCCCCCACAATTGCCTCTCCTTCTCACAGCTTCTCCACCACCTGATCTTGCTAGCTTGCTCTTAGTCCTTAAATGGACTTGTCCTTGCTTTGCCAACCAAGTCTTTTCTTGTTTGGCATCACCTGCTGATATCTCTTTGCTCTTCCCTTACCTACAAACTAGGTACATTTCTTGCTCAAATCCTATCCACCTCTTCATCCTTTCACCTCTCCACCACCCTCTCCTGTACTACCACCCTCCACTGGCATAGCACAATTCTCACCTATTTCCTTTGTTTCCTATCTCAGTGCCTCATTATTATGGCTGTAAAAGGGCTCTATGTTGGCATTATCTACTTCAGCCTATTTAAGCTGATCCCCTGAGCCCAGCGGCTCAGACCTGATTTAATCGGACCCTTGGGGGGCATCAGGAGTCCTTTACTAGCGGGCCCCTCTAACTCACGACCTTCAAAATGCCAACACTGGATGACCTGAGGTTGAGGTGCCGGGTTACTACATTGGCCAGGCAGTCCCTCCCAGCACTGGAAATCCTGTGCCCAGTTAAAACCATTTTTGGACTTTTGTGTACTTTGGACTCAGTATTTGATTTGGACTTACCGATGCTGAGTCAGCAGGAGCTTGCATCAGAGGCTGCACAGCTGGGTTGAGTTAATTATGCTGGAAATCCCTGCTCTTGATTGTTCCGAGACTGAAGAGTTTAGGTGCCAACTTTGAACCTTGCCCTTGTGCCTGATTGGTCTCCTCCTGTTCTGCCGTGTCGCTTGCTTCAGCCCGACTTAAGGCTGCTCCCTGAGCTCATGGCTCAGACCTGAGCTAATCAGACCCTTGGGGAGGCACCAGGAGTTCTTTACTCAGCAGGCCCCCAACTCCACGACCTTCAAGATGCCAGCACCAGATGACCAAGGGTTGAGGCACTGGCTTCCCTGCTTCAGCTGGGCAGTCCTCCCCCTGCACTGAAATCCTGTGCCTGAAGTTAAAAGCATTTTAGGACTTTTGTGTACCTTGGACTGTATATTTGATTTGGACTTACTGTGCTGAGTCGGCAGGAGCTTGCATCGGAGGCTAAATGGCTGGGTCAGGGTTAGCTATTAGCAGACTGTCCCTTGGTTGAGTGTAGTGCCTTCCTGCTAACCTGCTGCCCAAGGCCCACTTGAACACCCTGTGCTGCTGTATTGCATTGGTCCTCGGTTTCTGCTTCTTCTGTTGCTGATCGGGCATGTCTCCAGCCTGATACAATAACCCTACCCTAAGGGAAGTGGAACTTGACACCCCCGCCTGTGCCATGAGGCAGCAACATACCCTGCCCTAGACCTGCCCACTCCTCCCTTTGCAGCCAATCAGGATGCTGCCCCTGAGCAGGTGCTCGGTCCCCTGGCCTAGATGGGGCGCAGCCCAAACCCTGGCCTCCAGCCATCTTGCCCAGTCTCAAGTCTCTCCCAGCCTGGCAATCTGCCAAAGGCATAAAATGGTTCACCTGAATGTGAGACGCCTATTTCCAAACCTAGCAGAGCTAACAGCCTGGGTGGCTCACTACAACCCCGATATCTTGGGGATCACTGAAACCTGATTGAAGCGCACACCCCTGACTCTCCATGTGCCCTCCAGGTACACCGTTATCAGACAAGACAGAGAGGGAATAAGCATGGGGTGGAGTGCTCCTCTACTATAAGGGGCACCTAAATGTGTCTGTCATCAGGAACACCCCCATACACCCCCTACCTATGAGTTCCTGCAGGCCTCTTTCTGCCAGGCAATACAAAAAAGGTTCACCTGGTATGTGCCTATAACCCAAAGGGTGGAATGCTTGGCCTCTCCTCTCACTCCTGACTGTCTCAGTGGTAAAGTAGGTTCAAATGAGTTGCTAGTCCTGGGCGACCTCAGCTAAACTGGTTGGGGTAACGCTGAGCTCTATGAGCCCTTGCTGTCAGGTCTCACCCTTAG
Organism: Neoceratodus forsteri; assembly: GCA_016271365.2. Classification (NCBI taxonomy): domain Eukaryota; kingdom Metazoa; phylum Chordata; order Ceratodontiformes; family Ceratodontidae; genus Neoceratodus; species Neoceratodus forsteri. Next base: position 125,167,885 of record JADMNL010000023.1, on the reverse strand, counting down.
TCAACCTCATCACTGAACCCACAAGGCTCTCCTCCTGAGGGGAAAAGGATCCCTCATCGACTGGATACTGAGTAACAGGCTGGACAGAATAGTCTCCTCAGGAATCCTCCCGGATGCCAATCTCGAACCATTCTCCTACCTATTGCACTGGGGTATCTCTCTCCCAAATCCCTGCAAAGTGATCCAGATGTGGGACTACTCAAACTTTAACATTGGTGACTACCATGTCGATCTATGACAAATTGACTGGACCCAGGTCACTGCCTTGAGAGATCCCATAGGGGCCCTCGACAACTTCCTTGCTGTCTTCACTCCACTGCAAAACAAACTCGCACCTCTCAAAAAGGAGGGTGAGGGGTACCATCAAAAGTGGCTCCATGGTGGCCTGCTTTCCTCATGAAGCTAAGGGACAAATGCTGGGGAGATTCAAGTCCTCCCACTCCAGCACCGACTTCCTCAAATACAGACAGTTAAAAACTCTTGCAAAAGAGCCATGCGCTCTGCCAAGAGAATTTCTGCCAATCTGCCCTGCTTTCCTCGCCAGAAACCCAAGGAGTTTCTGGTGAAATATCAAAATGCGGTAGGAGGGTCTGCAGAACCCAGGTCTCTGACATGCTTATTGGAGGGGTTGAGTTGCATAACCCCCTCACAATTGCCAATGCTCTTAACTGCCAGTTCTTCAACCTGTCTGCTCCCTCCTCCCAAACCCTGGCCCCACGACTCAGGGTTCCTCCCATAGTGGGGTCTCCAGCTGACCCTCCTTCTACCTAAAGGCTGTCTCTGTCCTGGAGACCCAAAGGCTCCTTGCTGGTCTTTCCCCTCACACTGAGGCTGGAGCACGATGGCTTTGAGCCAAACTGCTGCACCTGGGGCAACCCTCCTTTCCAAGCCTATCACTCACATTTCCAACACTTCCTTAATCTCGGTACCATACCAGATGTATGGAAGGTGGCCAAGGTAGTCCCTGTCTTCAAACAAGGTGACCCTAAAATCCCAATGACTACTATAGCAGTCCTGTCTGCAATCAGCAAGTTACTTGAAAAAGTGGTTGCCCACAGCTCACCCTACCTCCAGAGCTATGAGCTACTCTCCCCAGCACAACACGGCTTCAGAAAAGGGCACAGCACTTTACTGCCCTAGCAGTGGCCACCTCCGAGATCAGGTCCGCTACCAATCAAGGCAAACTGACTGAAGCCATCTTCATGGACCTCTCAAAAGCCTTTGACTGGGTTGACCACTCACTCTTGCACCCTCTCTTTGGGTCTTGGGCCTCTCCCCTCCTTCCATGCCTGGTTCACTAACTACCTCTCGGAGAGGCAATATACTTGCTTTAACAAGGTCCTCTCTGTCCATCCCGGTGACCTGTGGGTTTCCCAGGGCTCTGTCCTCAGATCCATTCTGTTTTCCCTCTTCAGTAAATAGCTGCCCTCGGCCTCAGCCCATGGGCACTCCACCCTGTACGCGGACAACCTCATCATCCTGGCTAGCTCATGGGATATCCAGACCATCAGCCACTGGTTAAACTTGGATTTCAACCAAATCCAGACCTGGCTTGAGGCCCATAAGCTAACCATTAACCTTAAAAAGACGCTGACCATGCTCTTTGGCTCCTCTGCCAAGACTAAGGCCTGCTCTGCTCTTTAAAAATCATAGGAGCTGATGGTTCCCCTTACTTGTAGCAGAGCGGTCAAGTACCTGGGGTTACCCTTGACCTGTAATTGGACCACACATTGCACATTCTCAACACTTGCAAGGCAATCAACATCAAGCTGGGCTGGCATACAGAGCTAAAATTGTCTCACTCCAGCAGTCTTAGTCAGGTGGGGGGTCCTCCTACCCACACTCTGCTCAGCCTGGTATCATTTGCCCACGTCCGAAATCCTGTCTCTCCAAATGGGACACGCGTACAACAATGTATGCGCTTTGCACTCTCTGCCTCTTGCCTCATGCACGGAGTGTGATATCTACTCCCGGCTGGGGTGGCTTCCTCCTCGCCTAATTCCTCCAAGCCTGCAAATCCGCCTACCACCTACCCAATTCAGCAACTCTCAGGTCCCCTGGTTCCTCAAACCCTCACCCAAATTGGTGATCAGACTCTTGCAGCCTCGCACCTCAGGCTGTGGGAACTCCTGCCGCCAGTGCCCGCCTCCCCCCTCCTATCGCTGCTTCAAAGCCCACCTCATGGGCTTCTAAAATCGGCCTCCACCTGTCTCTGCACCTGAGCCTCTATAACCTGGTCTCGACTGCTGGCGACGACTCCCGGCTACCACCAGCACTTTGTCCTCTTGGATGGTGTGTCACCATTCTGAGGCACCATACATAGTGGTCCCGTCTGATTTACCTTGACTGTACTACGCTGTTTATCTACCTCTTGATGTTACCTATGCGCCATATGATCTTGTATGTACCCTGTTTCATCTGTTATTGATGTATCATATCGTGTTGATATTCTGGGCTGTCTGTAGACATATATTTGCCCTGCCTGCATTAAGCTACTAACTACCTCCAGAAATATTTTATGTGCCTGATGCTATGTATGTACCCTGTATTTGCCTACGTTCATGTTTGTACCTTGTAATCCTCCTGGTCGCACCTGAAAATAGGTACTTGGCTGTCTAGTGTGCTTACCTGGTTAACAAAAGCAAATAAATAAATAAACTATTCCTTGAAAATACCTTAGGTCACTTAGCTGCTCACCCGGTACCTAGCCACACAAATGCCACTACCTACCATATATCACCTCAACAACTTAATGTACCTGTCTTAGAGCTCCTCCATAGGAAGCATACATGTGCCCTGGGACATCACATCATGATTCTATGCTCCCATGCTCTCCAAAGCAGCCACTTTGCTGCCTCACTTGCTACATACCTACTACTACTATCCGGGGACATAGAAAGAAACCTTGGTCCTGCTGAAACCACACCCTCTGCCCCGATCTGGACTGTTCCCAAAGGCATCTGCATCATACATTTAAATGCAAGAAGTGTGGTCTCTAAAATGCACAACCTAGAGCCCTTCTCTGCCCAATATAAACCCCATGTACTAGCAATTTTATGTTTGCTTTGCAGTGTGCAAGAAACATAGTGCCATCATCAAGTTTTTGGAGGTGTGGCACCGTCTTCCAATTCAGTCAGTGTGTTTGCAGGAATGGCCACCATTCCCCAATGAATGCTGCAGTTGTTATGACAGCAGTTGAAAATGCAGTGCCATACGATCGAAAGGAAACTCGCTTCACTGAGCAGCGATAAGATATCGTGTGCTCATGTACTTCTATATCTTTACATGGCCGGCACCCTCAGTACTCACTTCACCTTTCCTTCATTATGCAGCCATGCCACAGAGCACAAGTTAGAGCACCAAAAGAATACCAAAATGAAAGGAAATGAATACCAAAGTTCAGAGCATTCCAAGCAAAAACTATCGCTTTCTTGTCAGATGCTGGCGTGCTCTATGCTTCTCCTATATCTTTACACGGCCGGCTCCCGGGTACTACTCCACCTTTTCCTTTTCATTATGCAGCCACACCACAGAGCACAAGTTAGAGCACCAAAGACTGCGGAAAGAATACCAAAGTTCAGAGCATTCCAAGCAAAAACTAGTACGTTTCTTGTCAGATGCCTTCCTAAAATGGATCCCATTTGCAGTGAACATAATATACAGTATATCACCTCACTGTGAACAGAAGTGCCTGTCTGCCAGTTTGTTAAATGAGGTTGCTAAGCCATGATTCTGCATACATAGGGCTAACCAGGGATAGCTAGTAACCTAACACACATCATAACTTAGTCCTGCAGACTTCACAGAGCTCAAAAATGCGCCTTCTTTTCCAACAGTGTCTGTGAGTCACCTGGGGACTCTGCCCCTATGACTGTTGACGTTTCCTATCTCTAGAAGCATGCATCTGGCCAAACAGTAACAGGCAATGTGTAATTTGTTAGAAGTTTACCTTCCTACACGAATCATTTAACTACTCACCATGATGATAAGAGAGAAGTAGCAGCGCTTTGCTCCACACAGTTGTTTAAGTGTCAGCAGCTGTCCTCATCCCGTGCTTGTACATGACTGCGGTCAGAGTTCGACAGCAGTAGGTCTGCAGTGTGAAGGTTCCTGGTTAGCTTAGCTGCAAGCAAGCACCCACACCTGACAACTCTGGCTGCCTCACAGTAGGAACCAGAAGTAACTCAGTCGCGCCCCCACCGAACTAGACAGAAAGCAAACCTGAACCAGCATGGCACCTGGAAAGGGCTCCAGTCAAACTACAGGGCTACCTGTGTTAGGCGGGAAAATGAAGCCCTCATCATTGAAATTGTTGACATACATAATCATCTGTATTACTAATGCATGAAAACAGACAACATAATGTTCTATTTAAAATAATTTACAGAAAATTACAATTACTGGGAAAATTTCAAACTAATGATTCAAATTAACCTAACCCATATTTCTAATACGGAGAGAGACCATGTCATTTTCCGTTTAAAATAATTTAGGAAAATTCATTTCTAGTTACTGGGAAATGGCAAACTGCAAGTGCAAAATGTTCTGATTATCATCCATTTCACTTATACATACATTTCTTTATAGAACAAATGGTGCTTAGGTGTCCTAACTAGTGTCTCTCTTCCCTCTCAGTCCCAGTTTTAATTACCCAATGTTTTTTATGTGTGACTTCAAACTTGTTTTACTCTGCGGTGTACTAGACTGTGCCTGTGACATTAAGAACGAACAAGCCCTTACCCATGGGCCATATGTTTTCTTTTTAACTGTAAGTTTATACAACCCACACACTTCCAAGCTCTCCCTTTCTTTCCGGGTTCCTGTCCATTTGCTGGTCAACACCGCCCTCAACTATCCTTGCTTTACGGTCTTGTTTTAATTAACTGTCTTCAACTGCGCTTTACAATGGAACTCGGTTTGCAAACATGAGCGCTGCTTCTTTGCTTGATGTTTCTCTTCTAGTTAGTTAGTTATTTTTAATGTTTCGTTGTTGTATCGTTACTGTATTTTATAGAACATGACTGGAACCTTTGTAAACGAGCACTTGTGATCAAAGGTACATTCTTAATAAAGAAGTAAACTAACTATTTTGATATTTATCAAATAAATAGGACTTGCACTGTGTTTCCTTTTTATTACAATATTTGTACAATTTAAACCAAGTACTGTATGTAAGTAGAATATGATGTCAATATTGTGGTAGGCATTCTTTGGCAGCTTATTTATTTCTCTCTAACTGGGAAAATGTCCTGACTTGTCACAACTGTCTCATAAAGCGTGTCTAACATGTATTTCATATACTTTTTAAAGTAGTAATTTGATATGGCATTGTTTAAATATCCTCATTTAAATTTACTGTTATGAAATATACTTCAGGTGAAAAGATTGTTACTCTAGTAAACGTTATTTAAGAAGATAATAGTGTTTGCCAATATGTATAGGCATCACCTATATAATTATTATGTTTGTTATGTTTGCTTGCGCATGTGCAAGAGACATACGCCATCATCCGAGTTTTGAAGGTGGCACCCGTCTTCAATTCGGTCAGTGTGTTTGCAGTGCGGCCACCATTCCCCAATGAATGCTGCAGCTGTCTGTGACAGCAGTTGAAAATGCAGTGCCGTACAGTTGAAAAGGAGAGCTGCGTTCAGTGAGCAGCGATAAGATATCGCATGCTCATCCGCCCCTCCCACACACACATGCACGCATATTGCGTGCTCATGTGCTCCCCGCACACACTGTACACGAGTGCCCAATCCCTCGCTGGCTGTGCCGCACTCCCAAACAGAGTTCCAGGTGCCACACTGGGAGCCCACCCATGCGTGGCAGTAGTCTGTATGGCTGACGGGGTGCCCAATCCCATCGGCTCCACTGTTTCCCCAAGAGACATCAGGTGCCACGCTGGAGCCACCCCAGCATGGCAACAGTTCCTATGGCCACGGGGTGCCCTATCACCCATTGGCTCCATGCCCCCAAACAGCTTTCCAGCTGCCACGCTGGGAGCCCACCCAGCGCGGCACAAGTCCCTGATCGTCTAAGTTAAAAACAAAACTGAAAGAAAAACCTCTCGCTGACTGTCCTGACCCCTTCCCCACCCATGCCCACCTCTGTGCATCCACCTCCCACACACCCCACCTCACCCCATATTTACCTCCAGAGTCCAGCGTGACGATCTTTGGTGGACTGGGAACACGTCTGCACTCTTCAAAGCCGACCGAGAACTGAGGAAATGCCGGTGAGCTGTATAAATAATGTAATAAATAGGGTTTTCAATTTTAGTGCATATCTCCGGCATTTTGGGAATTTTCACCAAATTTTCAACATGGGGTTTTGGGACCCCACCTCATTAATTTGTCACTGTCATGACATTAATCAGCCCGGAAAGGTGATTTAGCGGTCACTGCACAGAACCACCTTCTGGGACTGATTTATGAAATGACAGTGTCTACACTCATGAGGTAGGCCCTCAAAACCCTATGTTGAAAATTGGTGAAAATTCAAAATGACTGTTTATGAGCAGTGCTATACAGCCTCCTATGCAAGCTCATAAGTTTGTGAATTTTCAATATGATCTCCAGAATTTCAATATTGCCATTTTACCACACCACCTTATGAGCAGTATAGTTGTCATTTCTCACATCTTGCCCCAAATCTGTTTCTGCACATGTAGACACACAATGGCGCAGTCGATTGTGCAAAATCAATGTTTGAGGCAGATTAAGAAAATCACAGTGACACTGTTCATGAGCAGAGGTGTTACAATGGCTATGTTAAAATTTGGTGAAAAAATTCCCAAAATGACTGTTTTACAAGCATGCTTTGCGCTGTTCCTTTACTGTGAAGTTCATGAATTTTCAATATTTTCATTCCAGATTTTCAACATTACCATTTTACCACACCTCCTTATCAGCAGTGCAGCTGTCATCTTTCACATCTTGCCCAAAACATGTTTCCACCCATGTAGCGCACAATGGCACAGTCGGTGTGCGAAATCAATGTTCGGGACAGATTAAGAAAATCACAGTGTCACTGTTCATGAGCAGAGATGTTAAAATGGCTATGTTAAAATTTAGTGAAAAAGTCCATACAATGACTGTGTTACGAGCGACCATTGCGGTTTCCACGCACCTCATAACTTCATGGATTTCTAATATTTTCAGTCCAGATTTTCACCACTGGCATCTTTCCACACTTCCTTATGAACATAGAAACAAAGAAACATAGAATTTGATGGCAGATAGGACCGCTTGGCCCACCCAGTCTGCCCATTCCCTACCTAATGGATAAGCTGCAGATCCTAGTTAACCAGCAGCCTACTTCTTTTCTACCCCCACCCCATAGAATTGCCTTATGGCTGTCCCATGCATGCTTGAATTCAACCACTGTTTTGACTCACAACCTTCCTCCGGAAGGCCGCTCCATGCATCCACAATCGCCTCTGTGAAAAAATACTTCTTACATTACCTCTGAGCCACCCCCATCTTCAAATTGTGCCCCTTGTTCTTGCACACCTCTTTTTTGAAAGATGCTACCATCTTGGACTTTGTTGATTCCCTTGAGGTACTTGAAAGTTTCTATCATGTCCCCCCTCCCTCCTTTCCTCGAGGCTATACATATAAGCTCATAGATACACAGATACATAGACAGTGTCGGCAGATAAGGCCTATAGCCCACCCAGTCTGCCCATTTGAGCTTGTAAGTTCAGTTTATGTTTTCCTGAAGTCTTTGCCCCTTACCCTGACCTCCAGAATTCCTTTATGTCTGTCTCATGCATTCTTAAATCCTGTGATTGTTTCAGCCCCCACCACTTCCTCTGGCAGGGTGTTCCACTTGTTACCACCCGTTCTGTGAAGAAATTCTTCCTCACATTTCCTCTGATATCCTCCCTCCAACTTCATCCCATGCCCTCTAGTCCTGGAACATCTTTTTCGCTTAAAAATAGTGTAGTCCTGCACCCTGTTTCTCCCTGTAAGATACTTGTATGTCTCTATCATATCCCTCTCTCCTCCTCTTCTCCAGGAGTACATGTTCAGTTCCTTCAACCTGTCTTCATAGGACTTGTGATGCAATCCATGCACCATCTTTGTTGCCCTCCTCTGAACCTTCTCTACCCTGTCTATGTCCTTACGTAGGTAAGGTCTCAGAACTGTACACTGTACTCCAGGTGGGCCTCACTAGTGTCTTGTACAGTGGAATTATGACCTCCCTTTTCCTGCTGGTGATGCCTGCCTATGCATCCCAGCATCCTATTTGCTTTACCTGCTGCCTTGTCAATAGACATAGTCAATAGCTCCTTTAGTCTCTCTTCACATGTCTTCTGGTGCAGACCCTGCACCATTTTAGTTGCCCTCCTCTGGACAGCTTACATCTTGTCTATGTCGTTGTGAGACTGAGTCTCCAGAACTGCACACAGTACTCCAGATGGGATCTCACCAGCTGTCTGTACAGAGGGATTACAACTTCCTGTTTTCTACTGGTGATGCCTCTCCTGTGCATCCCAGTATCCCCAGCCCTCCTTACTGCCCTCTCACATTGCTTGCCCACCTTTAAGTCATCTGATATGACTACCCCCAGGTCCCTTTCCATTTTGTTGTTGTTAGTATCTCACCCTGTGTACTCTTCCCTGGGTTTTGTTTCCCAGGTGCATTACCTTGCACTTCTTAGCATTAAATCTAAGCTGCCATACATTTGACCATTCCTCTAACCTTGCCAAGTCCCTTCTCATCCTTTCCACCCCACCTTGTGCATCAACTCTGTTGCAGATCTTTGTGTCATCTGTAAAGAGACATACTTTTCCTTCCAGTCCCTCTGCAATGTTGCTTACAAAGACATTGAGAGGACCAGTCTAATACTGAACCCTCGGCACCCCACTAGTAATCCCCCTTTCTTCAGAGTGGACTCCATTTACTGTACTCTCTGTGTCCTATTCTCCAGCCAGTTCTTTACCCAGGCTATCATCTTGGGACCCCTCCCAGGCTGGCTAACTTGTATATTAATCTTTTGTGTGGGACTGAGTCAAATGCTTGCTAAAGTCTAGGCAGGCCATGTCACAGCCCTCCCTGATCTACTCTTGGTCACCCAGTCAAAGAAATCTATTAGATTTGTCTGGCATGACCTTTCGCTGTGAATCCATGCTGCCTTGGGTCCTGTGCCCCTCTGGCCTCTAGGCACTCGACAATTCTTTCCTTCGAAGTGATTCCATCATTTTCCTATCACTGAGGTTAAACTAACAGGCCTGTAGTGTCCTGCTTCTGCCCTGCTCCCACTTTTGTGAAGGAAATCACATCTGCCCTCCTCCAGTCCTCAGGTACCACCCCATCCTCCATGATTTGTTAAAGAGGGTAGTCAGTGGCGTCACTAGTTCTACCCTAGTTCTTTTAGAATTCTGGGATGAATCCCATCAGGCCCCATTGCTTTGTCCACCTTCAGTTTTAGAGTTCTTTCAGAACTCTTTCTTCTATAAATGGGCTGGTATCAACTTCTGTATCCAGAGTGTTTCTATTGTTTGTTTTAGGTACCTCCCTCTTCATTTGTAAATACTGAGCAAAATATTTGTTTAGTATCTCCGCCTTTTCACAGTCACCCTCTGCCCACCCCTCCCGTTTATTAAGCCTCACTATCCCTCCCTTAGTCTTCCTTCACTCCTGATGTACCTAAAAGGTTTTCCTCCTTCTTAACTGAGCTGGCTATCTTTTCCTCAGTTTGGGCCTTTGCTGTTCTGACTGCCTTCCAGTTTCCTTTTGCTTTAACTGATACAGTTCTCTGTCCTGCTCCTGCTGCGATTCCTTGTACTTTCTGAATGCTTTCTTTTCTCTTGAACCTTCTGCCACCTCCTTTGAGAACCATAGTGGTTTCTTACATCGTTTGTTTTGTTTATTTGCTTCACACAAAGGCCTCTGTGATGGCAGTTCTTATTATTCCTCATTGTTCTTCCACCCTCCTTTCTGCCCATTTGCTAGTGCATTCCTTAGGCACTCACCCATTTTGGCAAAGTCAGCCCTCCTGAAGTCCAGTACTTTTGCCTTTGTATGGCTTGACTCTATTGCTGTGTTTATTGTGAACCATACTGTTCGATGGTCGCTAGTTCCCAGATGGCTACCACTTACATCTGTGATTCTTCTCTCCATCTCCATTTGAGAGAACCAGGTCTAAGATTGCTCCTCTCGAGTGGGTTCCAATACTAGTTGTCTAGGCATGCCCCTGTAGGGCATCTAGAATAACCCCACTCTTAGAAGTGGCTGCTGCAACTGCACTCAGTTAACATCTGGCATATTCAGATCACCCATCAGCAATATCTCCCTTTATCTGCCATTCTAAGTATACTTTCTATCATTTCCTTGTCCATTTCCTCCCCTGAGAATCTGTATACAACCCCTGTGCAGATTGTGGTGCCATTGCCTGCCTCCAAATTGACCCACAGTGCTTCTTCTCCTCCCTGTTTACCCTTTTGTTCTGTTGCTTTGATTCCTTCTCTTATGTAGAAGCACTCCTCCTCCTCTTTTACCCTCCTGTCCCTCCAGTAGATAGTGTATCCTGGTATGTTTATGTCCCAGTCATGGTTCTGTGTGTACCATGTTTCTGTGACTGCCATGATATCCAGATGCTCCTCCTCCATCAAGGCCACTAATTCAGGAAGTTTGTTACCCAGACTACAGGCATTGGTACTCATTGCTCTCCATTTTTGATGGCTTTACCTTCTGTAGCAGCATCCCCCACTGACCTTTCTACCTTGTCTTTTCTCAATTAATACCCTGTTTTGTAGGAGGCTGGGATTTTCCTGCTTATCGGTGCCTCCCCTTGACTAGTTTAAAAGCTTGCCAATGAAGCATTTAAACCGATTGCCCAAAAGACTTGTTCCTTCCTGGACAGATGCAGCCATCCTGCCAGTATAGGCTGGTGTCCTCCAGGTGGAACCCCAGTCCCCAATGAAGCCAAACCCCTGTGCTCCACACCATTTTTTCAGCCATTCATTAAGACTGCATGGTGCAAAGTACCTCGCCTCACCCATGCCGACAGGCGGAGCACCTCTGAGAAGGATACTGTGTGTGCTACTTGTCTTAAGCCCTCCCCAACTCTATAAAGTCCTTCTGCACTGCTCTAATCTCATGATGAGCCAAGTCATTTGTCCTAGGTGTACAATGACATCCTGCTCAGACTCCCATGCAACTGTTCTCGTGATCCTAAAGATGCGCTTCCTGTCCTCCAAGCCATGGCACCAGGCAGGCACCTTACTTCAGTTTTCCCTGCTCCCCCAGTTCTATCCCCCAATAATTGGAGTCCTCCACCAGGAGCTGCTTCCTTTCCCTGTGGTGCCCTCTGCCTCCTTCCTGAGGGCCTCTCTTGTGACAGTTGTCTGCACCCTCCTAGTCTCCTCTCGGGTGCATCCATAGGGAACTATGCTCCCCAGAATGGTGTATGGATTGTGGAGTGGAACAACTGACTGGGTGTGCCTCTGTTTCACCACCCTTACCCTCCCTTAGCCACTGTGGTCCAACTGCTTTGCTTTCTTCACAACCTCTGAGGTAGTGGTGGTGGCTGTGGTGCTCCCTGGATGGGGAGGTTCCCTTGCTACTGTCCAGTGCGGCCTGAAGACAGGCAACTTCCTCCCTCAGGGCAGATAGTTGTCTGCAAACAGGGCAGCATCTCAGCCTCCAGAAAGACTCCGGAAGACTGCTGCCCCACAGCCATTGCGTTACTTTCTCCCCACATAACTGTCTACCTTGTTTTGGTTTTTTCACACCATGGCCAAACTGTGTTTCGCGACTTCCATGAGAAATCGTGGTTGCTGTGGAAATCACTGTTCAGGACAGATTAAGAAAATCACAGTGACACTGTTCATGAGCGGAGGTTCCAAAATCCTGTGTTGACAATCTGCTGCAAAAAACCCCAAACTAATTGCATTACGGGTATCATGCGCATTTTCTGCACACGCCGTGATTTCACTAGTTTTTAACATTACTGTAGAATTTCAACATTGCCATTTTTTGTACCTCCCATGAACAGTATAGCAGTCATTTTCACAACCTGTTCGAAATCTGTTTTGCACCTGTGGTGCCAAATAGTGTAGTCGCTGTGCGAAATCAGCTTCGCTAACAAACTGATATTGCCACTGTTCATAAGGTGGGGTCACAAAAGCCCATGTTGAAAATTGGAGTAAAATGCCAATGAACGCCCAGCCTGTAGAGATTGACAGGCATCAGGGTGTGACTGGAATTCTCGCCTGTAATGCTCATACCATTTCACACCCTGAGCCAGTGAGAGGGCATCAAGGTGTTCCTTGCACTCTTCAGCCCCAAAGTTCACCCTATTCTCCTATACAGGACCCATATCACTGTATTTCCTGATGGAATGGGGTGAACATAAGGACTCAAAGACCCCAAGGTGCACTGACACTTGTCAGTGTCTGCAGGGTAGGGTGTGAGTGAAATAAGCAGTAGCGTTACCCTGACAACCCAAAGGCACACCCCAATGCCTGTCAGTCTCTGCAGGGTGGTGGTGGGGTTGGCTTCAGTTCAATACTTCACTGCCATTCTATTATGCAGCTCTCTATCTCCAACACTACCAATGCCAATGCCAGCAAGCAAACATTCGGGCGTTGACAAATGCTTGTTGAAATCTGGCTCACACCTCTCACAAAAGATTCAGAAATCTCCCTTCTGAACTTTAACATATTCTGCAAGGATAGATGCCCAAAAAGGAGGTGGCATCCTGATTTACACTGACATCAATTTAGAAGCCGAAATCTGAGTCCCTGTCTATACCCACAAACCCAATGTGAATGGCTTTCCTTCAACATCTCACTTAGCCAAAAACCCTCTGTATCAGCTGTGTCTACAACCCACCCAAAATAGGACTAAGCCTTCTCTAAGACCTCACTCACATGCTCAACAAACTCCTAGCTTCCAAACATATCATACTCAGGGACCTGAACCTAGATTGGCTTGACAATGTATCCACATATAAGGACACACTCAGCTTTGGACAGTTTCAGCAAATCATACAAACCCCAACTAGATTAAACCACAGAACTGGTAACCACACTCTGCTAGACTGGATTCTGCTTAACAACCTGGAAAGAATCTGGCCTCAGTAGTCCTAAGTGACTCAATCAGGTGACCACCTTGCCACTTACTGCCAGTGGCACAACAGCACTTGTGAACCCCTCCCCAGCTTATCTCCTATAGAAACTTCTCTGACCTCGACACCGACTCCTTTATATCTGACCTGTTCTACACTGACTGGTCTTACCTCAACATAGTCCCTGATGTCAACAGAATCCTGGAGTTCTTTATCAATGCCTTCTCATCAGTACTTGATAAGCGTGCCCCCTCCACACAGCAGAGTTAAATCAAAAAAACCCAAACCCTGGCTCATGAAAGACATAGTTGTTCTCATGCATGAAAGGGAAGCATCCTGGCTAAGTACAAAGCAACAAACTGCATCTTAGACTGGAACCCGTACAGGTATCTAAGGAACAAGTTTAAACAATTAATCCATAGTACCAAAGAAAGTACCTAAAATCCAAACAGTCACAGAATCTGAACAACCCCAAAATGTTCTAGCAATCAGTCAATTCCTGTTAAATGGCCACTCCACCTCCAAACAATGTCCATTGATCTAAACAGCACCACCTACACCGACCCTTCTAAATTGCCACACTCTTCAATTACTTTTCTGTGACCTGTCCAAATATAGACCTGCTAGACACACTGATCCTGACCCCAACAAGATCCAAAATGGCCCCAAGCAGCTTTTTCACACAAAGGTCACACCATGAAGTACTAAGTTACTTCTCTACCCTTATTTAACCCCTAGGTGGTGCACTACCCCAAGAGCTACTACCCCTGCCTGCTGGGCAACCAATAGGTTGAAAGGGCCTGAGTTCAAAACAGGTGCCTCCACCCAGAGTTCAGGGTTATTAGTGGTCGCACTAGCAGGCACATCCTCTGGGACACTGTAACCCCTCGGTTATTGCAAGTGGCCCATATAGATATAACAATGACCTTCACAGTACCCCGATATGCTTTACCAGTATCCAAACCCTGGCACTTACCACCAGGATTGGTTTCTCCAGCTCAACCCTGAGGACCCCTGTAAAACAAGATAACACAGAGCAAATGGCAGTAACACAATACTTCAGGCATAAACAGGATCCACAGACAGTTTAAAAGGCAGAAAAGTCAATCTGATTTATTCAGGATGGTCTGAACAAGGATAGGGGCAATCAGGTTAATTAGCTTACTTTCCTAGCAATCACACAGTTATGCAAGTAGTCAGATTCCCTAGCACAGTCACACTTCTGGGTACCCAGGTGAATGGGGGTGGGCTATTCAGGACCATTGCCGGGTAGCCAGCGTTGCAGCTGGTAGGGCCTTGTGATAAAAAAACACACTTTGCACAACACAATATTTGCAATCTGGAGCTGGAGGGCTCAGTTCATGAAGAAAAGATAACAAGACAATCAGGTAGCACACTATTGATTTAGCTATCTGTTGCAGGGAGCTACCCTGGATATTACTCATAGTATCCAAGACCGGACACAGGATGGATGAAATGAGACAGCAGATGAACTCTCTGGAATACCAGGAGAAGCAGGGCCCACATGATCCACGAGGCATCATTTCTGTTCCAAAATGGAGAAGGGAATGATCCTAGGCAGGTCTCTTGTCGATGACTCTTCTCTGTGCAGCAGGGTGATCTGGCAGGGTCCTCATGGCAAGGCCCAGCTGCATGGAGCTAACAGCAGATTTCATCCATTTGCACTGGATACAGCTTCCAGCAGTCAGCACACAATTCACAAAGGGAATTAAACTGCAACCCCATTCAGTACACAGCACATTTATATGTAAGGAAGTATTACTGTACCAGGCAACTGCTCCCGGTCATGATCGCAAAGTCACTGCTCAAACCGGGAGCTCAAGAGTAGCTGGAGTTCCTGACAGGCGATCACATTCAGAAAAAATCTTGGTCTTCTACAGGTTAAGCCTGGTCCCAATTTAGTAGCTTGCTTAAAAGCACACAGCTTGGATTTAGTCGAAACAATTCTCTCTCTCGTCTCTCATCTCAGGGTAACAGCATATGTGAGGTCTTAAATCAGGCCTCTCCACAATTCTCTAGCTTGAACTATACAGTTTACTGCTCGAATATCATGAGCTGCTCCTCTCTCAACTTCCAACTCAGATCTGGTTTGCCAGCAGACAGCTTATGGTGTTTCCCTCAGATCAAAGCAGTTTGGTTGGCTGGCACAACTGTCAATCACACAAAACTTCCCTTTCAGTAGCAAAAGGCACCAACAGTCCACACTACAAATCCCACAGGTTTAGGTCCATGCAGCCCCACGAGCAAACTCCATTTTAGAGTCTCAAGTACTGATTGGTCCAATTCAGCAATTCGGGACCAAAATGGTGGATACTGACAGAAACCCTCACTGCAAAGAAGGCAGGTTAGAACAAACTGCATTATCATTTTACTCTAAGTGATTTCCAGCAAATAGTTACATCTTTCAGCAGAACTCCTCTGCAGAACTAGCGATGGCAGAAACGGAGCAATTAGCAGGCAGCCTAGGCGGGACCGAGCATGGAAACACTCAGCCCCCTTCCTGGATTAATTATTACTGCAGACAGGCAGCGCTTAAGCGACAGTACATGGAGGCCACACAGGAACTCACTGGTAATACATTTAAATGGCTCGGCACCCAACACCAACCAGACAGCGAGCACTTAGGCAAGCTCGTGGAAGACTTTTCAGGAACCCCCACTGATAGGGGGTTACACTGTTCCTTGCCTGAAAAACTTGTTGTCCATGTCAAGTGAGTACCAGCATATTAATTGAAATTGTAATTCATACCATACATCTATACCATTAGCAGGCTAGGCTTGTAGCTTCTAAGACATCAGTCAACATATTCAACCTTTACTATACACATTCTCTGCATTTCACAGTACATCACCTCTCCTGAATTACATTATGCATGTGTTACACAGGTAACTTTACACATACTGCTGTGCAGAATCAGGTAATTACCTCCTGCACATTGAACAATGAGAGGGGCCTTCCTAACAGCTAACTTGGGGCTAGACAGGGCAGGGCACCATACCTAGAAGGCAGGACAATCAACCTGGAATATGCACCTAGGCTCAGTTTGGGCAGTGAGCTTTGAGAAACATACACCTCTTATGGACCACATTGAAAGGCAAATCTACTGGCCTCCCAGAGGAATCATAACTGAAGAGTACCACAGGCTTGACAGCTTAGCCAGTCTTTCTAGGGGAACAACCACAGTCTCTGTACTTTCAGCAACAGTGTCAGTGGCTCAATAGGTAGCACACTCACCTCTGAGGCTGGGAGATCAGAGGGCTGTGGGTTCAGTTCCACGTCAGGCACTTGGGTTAATATCCCAGTACTGACACTGTAGTGCAGCATGAGAGGGGTGTTGCACTTCTGAGGTGCTGTCTTTTGGATAAGAAGTTAAACAGAGGTACCATCTGCCTGGATTGGTGGTAGTTCAGGTGGATGTTAAAGATCCATGGCACTTATCAAAAGAGTAGGGGAACATTTTATTAAAGAAAGCTGAACAGTGTATTACACAAAGGAAAGAAATCACAAATGAAAATACCTTAAACAATAATCAGTAAAATAATAACTATCAAAGTATTACAAAATTCATCGGATTTGTCTTTCAAAAAGTACCTCCCTCCACCTATGCACCCAAACTGTAGAAAGCATATACTTTATTTCATACAGACACTGTTTATAAATTTCAGTCTCAATAATGATAACAACCTGTTCAGGATCATGAAATAATTGTTGCAGTACAAATTTACATCTAATTTGCCAAAAGAAAAGACCGTCCCTTTTGTATACCAATGTCCATCAAACTAAAACCCCTACTATTTCAGCATATGTGAGATTTTTCCAATGAGGATTATTCCAAACCATAGCTATTCTATCCCACAATTGTCTAACAAATGGACACTCAATGAGAAAATGACACATTGATTCTTCTTGAGCGATACAACCTTCTCTTGGACACATTACGCTCTTCAATTTTTATGTTTGGCATTACCTTTAACAAACAGGCGACCATGGGCACATACCCAACTAATGTCCCAAATCCTGGATGGAATACAGGATCTGTAAGAGTTTCTAAATAAAACTCCAGTATTTGGACTCAACATTCTTAAATTAGACCACTCATGGACTAATAGTACTATAAATTAATGTGTAATAGTTTTAGGGGCAGGCAAAGAAAACTGTGAAAAGTATATTCCAGTGCTTTAATTTCCTTAATGCAGGCCAAAGAAAACAACAGGCTGTCTTCACTTGTGCTTCAAAACTCCTATTCCTCCCATGTTTATATAAAGCGGTTGAAGCCAAGATCTAGCAAAATAGACCATAGCCAGAGTCGGCTTTGATAAATTTATCAAGTTAGAATAAAAAATACTATAAAAAACTATAGTATTATGCAAATTTAAACTTCCTTTGTCTACTGATAAATAAATAATCTCCCTTTTAATAGGATTTAGTCAGCTTCCCCATAGTAATTGAAAACTAAACTTAAAAGGAAGCTTCCAATGTCCACGTGAAGGTAAACAAAACTAAGAAATAAAAATATTGGAAGTAAAAGGTTTTAATTATTACCACTTTTTCTTTTTTGTCTGATTCCAAGTTTTCCATACCACAACTTTAGTTGCCACAAAATCTAGCTTCAGTTTCAATTATAAATACTATTATCCCTCTCCCAAACCATGTACCCAAATATTTAAATGGTGCAGTTGACACCTGAATCCCTTTCCAAAGAAGTATGCAGAATATTATCATCTTGCAAAGGGTAAACAATACTCTTTACTGTGTTAAGATGGGCCCCTGTTATGGTTGAATATTCAGTAATAAGGTCTAATGCTGGATACCCGACTTATAATCTGCAACCATAACACATATGTCATCAGCATAGGCTGTCACCCTAGCTTCTATACCACCCGCTTTTGGTTGAATATCAGTAATACTGGAGTCCTGCTGCAGCAATCTCAGTAACGGATCTAAACACATTACATACAAGCAACGGACTAAGTGGGCAACCTTGTCACACTCCCAAGAAATATTTATGTAATTACCTAAATGACCATTAACTAAGGGAATAGCTGTGGCAGTCTGATATAATAAAGAATCCATTGTACAAAAAGAGATGGTATACCATAGTGTGCTAATATAAGTGAAATAAACTTATGAGGTACTTGATCGAAAGCTTTTTCCTGATCTAAAGACATAACATAACCCTTTACTTGACCTGCCTTACCTTGTTCAATAATTTCCTAAGCAATAATAAATTGTATTTTATAGAACGCTCTGGAACAGTACAGGTTTGTGCTGTTGAAATAAGGACTGAAGCTATATTTAATAAGCGGTTATGTAGAATTTTCATAAGTATTTTATAATCGGTGTTTAATAAACTCAAAGATCTCCAATTATCAAGAACAGTCCTATCATCCTTTTTGAATATTAGAATCTGAATAGCAATGCAAAATGCATATCCACCTGTAAATCACCCAGGGCCCTGTTGAACACGTTCTCCAATATTTCTATTAGTATATCACTAAAAGCTCCATAGAATTCTGATGGGAGTCCATCAATACCCGAGCTGTAGATTTTTAAGAAAGCAATAACTGTCCTAATTTCTGCCTTAGTAATAGGTTTAGTGAACTCTTTTAAATGTATAGAAGATAAACTAGGAAGTGAAATGTTATTCAAAAATTCGAATACTACTTTTTTCATTAATAGGAAATAGAGATATACATAGTGGATAAATATTGAGACACGGTCCTCAGAATTGTTGGCCCATCTGATGTTAGAATACCATTGGTATCTAAAATAGATCCCATAAATTTATCAGATGCTCTTTGAGAACAACTTTTAAAGGCATCCCCAAATCCTGTTTTCCTGGGGAACAAATTCTGTGCTCATTTAACAAAGCAGCAGCTCTAGAATATTGTAAATGACTCATTGCTATTTTAAGATTAAGGACCTGGAAGTTAAACTAACATTCTGGTATTAGTAATGGAATATAACTTACTTAATTGCATTCCAAGTTTTAAATATTCCTTAAATTGGCACTGTCTAATTATAGTAAAGTATGGTTGAAACAAAGACTTCAAACCTGTTTTTGTTATTTCCACCAAGTACTAATATTTCCGTCATACATGCCACTGACATTCTTGCCTTAAGGTACTCGACAACCTGTGCTCTGATCTGATTCTCCTGTAACACTGCTGTATTTAGTTTCCAATACCCACAGCCATATTGTGGCCCATTTGGCCTCCTATGCTTATAGATAAAATGACGTTGTCAGAGGTTTCTATTGGGATAATGACTGCTGTTATTACACCGACAGATTTTTGTAAATAGAAAATGAATCCAAGTGGACAATGCTCCAATAGTATCCCTCCTTATGCAAAATTCTAAATGAGTCTTGAAAATTACCCTGCTCAATAATTCCCTTTAAACAATTAGAATCATAATACATCTTTGTCGTTGCTGCCCTCTATCTTTTCTGTTACACAAATAAAGTCCCCACCCATAAAAGTTGTTTGGTAGTAATCAAATAAGGCCTAATTTCGTGACATAAACTGATCCTTTCTTTTTTGTAAGGGGGCATAAATATTTATTAATCACCTATCCCTTTAAACAAAAATCTAATAATAATATCCTACTCAGGCTTATTTCTACAATCTAGACACCGAATCCATCTCCTTTGAACAGTATACCTACTCCTTCACAGACCCCTGTCCCAAAGGAAAAAGGAAGGTCCCAACACCATAATTGTTGTGCAGACCTGACTGAAGAATTTGTATTTAACCTTGTGTCTTGTAATAAACATATATCACAATGGGGATCTTTTAATACAGTAAATGTAATCAGTCTTCTTTTAGCATTCCTAATACTATTGACATTGATGGTTGCAATATTCAACCGGGAAGAAACTGAGAAAAGACATGATAAAACCTAAATCAAGGCGGATTCCTTAACCTAGAGCTTCCGTCTCACTCTAGCATTTTTCTTTTCCCTCTTCCCAAGCTTTATGTCTAATGAGTCACCCTCAGATTCGAGGAGTGCGGAGCTAGGACGAAGCCTCTGAAACCCACCTTGTTCTAAATCTCACCTCAGTTTTAGCCAGAACAGTAAATTTATTGGATAACACAATCCCTTCTTCCCCTGGAGCACAGGCCTTGGCCACTCTTAAACTTGGGTCTTGTTTGCTTTATGCTCCTCTTCTTAGCAACACTTTTGACCATTCTGGGGGTGAGCATTTCACTGATTAAAACTTCCTTCTCCAAAGTTTGTGGAGTGTTTATACTAGGACATCAGAACCTACTGGCTGAATGAGGGCCGTGGAGTGTTCAGAGGTTACCTCAATCCGATCTCCCACCTCTCCCGAGGAGAGAGGGAGCAGGAGGAGGGTAGAGGATGGTCTGGGGTGGTCTAGCAGAAAAGCCCTTTCTTTTATCATTTCTTTTTTAGGTTTTCTGTAGTATAAGATCTTGGTTAACACGGTCAATATGATTGTGTGTAGCCCAGGACAAGTTCTAAAAGCATGCCCTGTATCCTCACACAAATTACACTGAAGTTCTTCAGTACACTCGAACTATGGTGACAAAAGACAAACAAAGATTACATTTGATCCTGTCACAGGCAGAGCCCAAGTGAGTAAAAGAACCACACTTAAAGTAGGCCTGAGGCTGTCCTGGATAGAAGCAATGCCCTTTCACTACCAAAAATAAGCTATTAGGGAGATGTACAGGGCAGGCCCTAAACTATTATTTCTGAGCTGAACCCGCAAGGTCCAACCCCATTCCAAATACATTCCTCATCAAATATAGGTTTAGGACTATCCAAGACATCACATTTTTCTCCAAACAATAAACACCATCATGTATAGATATAGATTCATTACGAAATAACACAGTAACCTGCCTAATAGAGGGCTTTGTTAAAGGAATAGCCTTGAAAGGCAACCATAACTCAGAGTATTTCAAAGTGTCGTATTTGGACCAGAAACGGTTGAGACCTTGAGGGAAGTAAACTAACATCATAAATTACTGACCCTGACACATGAATCAGGCATAAATTTCAGTCGAGAAAAAGCAAAGACACTTTCAAAGAGTATGCCCACATAAAGTCTGTTAGGTGCCAACTCTAGTCCACCCAAATATTCCAAATGGACCGCATACGTCTTTGCAAGGGGAGCCTGAAAAGGATCCTTTTCCTAAAGGACTCCCAAGCCTTTTTGTGCATTCCTGAAACTTAGCTCAGTCACTGGTTCTCAACTTCATTTATCTCCAAATCTCCCAATTAGATAAATGTTTTGCAGTACTTTCAGACTCTGAGGCAAAGGAATTTACTTCCGAATAGAACAGTCGGTAATGTCTCTGCCACTCCAGGAGTAGAACAACAAACATTGGGCTCGATTCAACATTTAAAATTCTCCTTCAGAATTCTGAACCACAGGAGGGGCGTTCCCAGAATTGGGCTGTGACTGGGATTGGGGACCCAGATGCCGGCCTCTCCTGATCCACCCCGCTGTGAGCAGAGAATGCTCCAGCGAAGTCGGGATTTCCACAAGGTAAAGCTGCTACAAAGTCACTCTCTCTCCCTTTCTTAAACTGAGAGGATTAGTGACCGTGAGGAGGAGAATGATTGACAAAAATAGTGTTAGAACTCACAGTTTGCATTACTTCCGTGTTTGGAACTGAAGTCGTTGTTGCTGTCACAGGCACAGATCTACTGTCAGACTCCCCATTGCAGTGGATGAGTCAGACCACAGGTATGCAGGTGAAATTAACACGTCATTAGCCTGAGGTCGTTGCTTCTGAACCTCAGCTGTAGCTACCGTGGTGTGCCTCATTTCTGCACACAATACTGTTGCTGCTGCTTGCAATTCCTCAGACTTAAAAATTCCTCCTGAGACAATGGGGAAATCGTAACTTTTTTCCCCATATTTCTCAAATCGTTATCCTGCTTGTCACCAAATCGCAATGATTTATTTTTGTAATAAATGTTCCAGCCACACTTCATCCGTGGAAAAAGCCATGAGCTACGTCCACTATTTCCTTCTGGTCAGGCTCCTTCATTTGTAAAGCAATATCAATTTCCATCATAGCTTCTACAGACATGGTCTCCTGAGCTGGACCTGTGGGCTGGGAGACCTGCTCACCCATAGGTACACCAGCAGAATGATCTTTTTAACTCCTGTTTGTTTGTCACCTTTAACTGCTTCATTTGCAAGGCTTTCCTTTGCATTTTACATTCTCCTCTGCCAATAATAACTCTCTGAGTTTTCTTTCTTTGCAACAGTTCTGAACCAGGTATTAAAGGGACTGTACCTTAACTGAGTTTGTAGCTTCTTTCACAGTTTGTGACCAATCCATGTCAGATTCTGGAAAGCAAACAGGAACATCATTTTCATTTCCTTATCTGTAGCAAATTGCAAGTCACCATTGTCCACAAGAGATATTGGAACAGAAAGGGATTCCTTGTCTTCTGTCTCTCCTGTATGCAGTCCTCCTCCACCAGGATCCATGGGAGCCACCATCTTGGTCCCACAGGAAAATGGGTCCCCATTCACAGGAAGCAAGAGTAGGGGAATTTTTATTATACAAACATCAAGGACAAATGAAAACCAACAGTGTTGAAGCACACAAACCATAAAGCAATCATAAAATACAAAGAAGTCAATTTAAATATCACATTGTGTTAAGTCATACAAAAAAAAATATTTACAATCATATATTTATAAAATAACAAGAAAGGCGTACTATTTATATTTGATAAACATTGGGAATCCCTTCCACCAGCTGGTAACCTTCCAAGAAGTGGAGTTTCACAGTCTTTGACATAAATCCTTTCCATAGCCCTATAATTAATAAGCTAACAGTTTCATAAGACATCCTTTTTGGTACAAGACCCACTGACATCGGGCTTGCCACAAATAATAAATTAAACAACAACAAAAAGTTGCCATGTCTCCTATCATAACTTCTAACTAACTGGAAATTAATACCTAAAATCAAGGTATTATAATCTAGATACAACAACCAAGACATATTCCATTTAGATGACAGAATTTCCATAAAGATGGCATATGAACACGAACATAAAAATGTTCCATTGATTCTTCTTGAGCAATACAATCCGGATAGGGACAATATCTTTCAGTCACAACTTTATGTTTAGCATTACCTCTAACGTTCACATGACCATACAAGGAAAGCCAAACCAATTCCCACATATATTCGGGTAATCTAGGAGTATTCAATCTTTGTATAACAAGTTTTACATGAGTCATAGGTAATTTTAAAAGCAGGTTCAGTCGGATAAAGCAATGTCATCACTTCCTTATACAATTGAGGCCCAGTATTGTCTTTGACCAATTGAACTGAAATACCCCATGTAAACAACTTCTTTGCCACTGACAAAAATAGTGTGGCAATTTCAATGATTTAATTGGTTTGGGGTAAATTTTGCCAGGCTAAAAGTAATTTGCCAAAGTGTGTTTAAACAGAGACCCATAAGGGGTTATCTGGGAAGAAGCCCTAAACGAATATTATGTGAGATGAACAAAGTATGAAGAAAACCACCGGGTCCACCGTCCCAAGCCCACCTTTCCTTATTTCTAAATAAGTATACTACCGCTTTATCGGATTCAACCGATACCCCATAATAATTGAAAAAATATACTGTAAATTCTAGTTTCTACAGTCATAGGTAAAGGAAAAACCAAAGCAGTATACAAAAACAAGGAATAACAAATTGCTTCAATATCTGAACTCTCTTAATTTTGACAATTTCCACTTTCTCTATAAGTCAATTTTCCCTCAGTTTTATTGTATTGCAGTATTCCAGTTTAGTTCTGATAAATTCTACGACCCATAGAATAAGACCCAAATTTTATAGGCCCCAATGAAATTGTAATTCCTCCAATAATGTCATCCACAACATCCCTTGTCCTATGACTAATCCCTGACTTTTTCGTTCTTGTATTTTAGAGTTAGATACCCTAGAAAAAGAAACCATTAATTCCAGAAAACAGGGATATATTCAACTTTAAAAAAATATACATAAATCATCAGCATAGGCTTGAATAAAATGCTCAGAAAATAAGGGTGGGCCTAATATATCCTCCCATTTGGGAATGGTTGTCACAGATCATATTAAAGAATCAATTGTAAAGAATATAAAAGAGGGCTCAAAGGGCATCCTTGACAAAGCCCACTAGGCATGTGGAACCGCCACATATGCCATTCACAATTGGTGGGCCAGTGCCCCACATAAAGTGATTTGATCAATGAATCACTACCTTAGGTACTCCAGTATCACGAGGACAAAATAAGAACAAAGTTCCTATCAAAAGCTTTTTTCTGGTCCACGGAAACAATGCAGTCCTGCTTCCGTGAGAAACTGTATATTCAATGAGATCACAAAGGATCATGTGGGCCTGCTGGATTTTTCTGCCAGGTAGTCTGCAAAATTGATAAGGGAAAGCACTGTGACAGCAAATCTTTTCAATCGATTATTTAAAATTCCGTGAAAAGCTTATAATCAGTGTTTAAAAGCGTAATCAGTCTCCAATTCTCCAAATGTGTTTGCTTCCTGATTTATACAAAAATTACTAATCCAGCAGGGAACCACTCTGGAAAACCGTACTAGAAAGGAAAAATTAAAAACTAATTCTAAACACTGACTGAATCCAAAGGAAGGTTTATAAAGCTCCACCGCTAAGTCATCTTGTCCTGAGAAATGCCTAATTTTTGAGATTTTATTACATCCTCTATTTCTAACCGTGTTATAGGTTTTGCCAGTGAAGCTTTTGGAAGGGTGACTCAGGAATTTGTATAGAAGAAAGAAATGCTTCATTTCTATCATGCTGGGAGGGACTGTAGGTGCATGTGCTAGAAAGAATTATTTTATAATGTTGCATGCCTCAGTATCAGTCACTACACTCTCTGCATGATTGACTAAGGCAGTTAAAGAAGTATTAGTTCTATATTTTAAAGGCCTCAAAAGGGTCACCTTGAGGTTGCTTTTTAGCCCATATTATTGAAGAACTTTTGCAGTTTTGCCCTGTCATATTGTACTGATAGCATTTCTTTTTAAGTGTGTGTATCTGTGATGAATAATCAAACTTTGAAGTATTAGCCTTAGAAAGTAAGTAGTACAATTGTTGTCGTAAAGCTAAATAGTGAAGAAAACAAGAATTCGTGATATTTTCCTTGATTCTGGAAGAATTTGCATAAATCAGCTTTATCCCACCACCATTGACCGATGTCATCATATAAAAAGTAACCGACAACCCTAGCCATTAGTAGAGAACCTAGTTTATGCCGAATCTCAAAGGAGCTTAATAAGGAGCACTTAATTTCCTGGATCTTCTCCAATGGGAAGTGAATCACCAGAAATATTACAGTGAAGTAACAGATGGTCTGAAAAGGCCACAGGTATAATATAAAAGAAAAGATAATTTTGAAGATAAAAAATATAATCAATTACAGAAGAGTATTTATTTTTTTGATAAGTAAATTTAGGGCCTCCCTTTATTTAATACTGGCTGTAACCAGCCTGGATGATTGTACTACATGCCCAAAGAGCCATAGTATCACAATATATTTCCCTTTTAATGCAGTTATCAATTTCTTACTGGGGTCCAATTCACAATTAAAATCACTGCAGAGAAAAATTGCAACTGAAGTAATCAAAAAGGTTTAATCATTTGCATTAGTGCCACCTTTTCAGCTTTTACTTGGACAATAAACATTTATAAATCTACCGTCATGGACTTCCAGACTCCATCTAGAATCATCAACTCCCTGGGATCAAGTCCATTAATTTTATCAAGAAAAATTATAAGTACCAAAAGAAAACCCAAGCCATCGGCTGAGTGTTGTCCAAAGGACCAATAAGAGAGCCCCAGCACCATTCTTTCTGAAAATTCCTGATTTGGTCAATAGTGTAAACCCAAGTTTCTTGTAATAAACAATCGATTTTCATGCATATAATTAAACACAACCTGTCGCTTTTTAAAGTTTAACAAACTATGAACATTCAAAGACCCCAAAGTAAGTGAAGCCAGAACTAAAGAAGAGTCAGTTAACTATCTTTTCCTCTTTTCTTTTTTTACTTTTGTACCCTTCTTGAACCATAAATGGGGAGGGCTATCCCTAGCTGGTTGTGAGTCCAATTCTTGACACTCCATGACTGAGTCTCCCACTGGGATGATAGAACCTCAAAAGGGTTACTGGTTTCCACATCTGCAGTAGAGCGGCCCACTAAAGGAGGTTTTAAATTCCTGGAGGACCATCTCACTTGTAGTGGCACTGGAGTAACTACCTCATGAGACAGAGCCTCCTGATTGTCAGTATAACATACTGGGCTAACATAGGCAAGGTATCTTTCAAGGTGTCAGATAATGGAACTTCAGAATCACAATTAAAGGCTGTGGGTCAGAGACAGCAGTGGCACTGCTAGAAGCTTGATGTCCTACCCCTACTCCAGAAGCTAAATCCTGAGCTTTTTGAATAAGAAGATCAGGACTAATTCATGTTGCCTTATTCCTAGCCGCCCATTACACATTCAGTGAAGACATGACCCGTGTCTTCACAGAGATCACATTTAGTGTGATTCTACATTGGAAGGCTATGTGACCAATCTCTCCACAGTTGTCACAGGGGTTTATCACATGAACTGGATAAATGTGTTCTAGCTCCACATTTGTAACATGCCCTGGGTTGGCCTGCATAAAAAACATACCCCGATCCCGCCCAACAAAAGAGTTTGGAATATGCAAAATCCCTGAACTGATTGTCTAAGTTTAACTTTAAATTTCCATCCCCGGTCCAAAACTGTTGGTCATCTAAAATGGCTTCTGGAGAACTCAAAACATCACATTTCTGGGATAACCAATACAAAATTTCATCAATATGTACACCTTCATTCCGAAACATGATGGTTACAAATTTAACCAATGGTTTAGTCAGGGAATGACCAAAACAGGATCCACAAGGTGAGAATTTGACCTGGTTGTAACGCTCCCAGAATAAATCCAGGGCATATGCTGATGAAGCTTACTGTATATCAAAATTATCCTCACCAGATATATTAATAAAAGCAAACACTTCACGTGGGTTAAAATGCAAAGAGTCTTTCAACAAATATTTCTCACATAATGCCTGTCCGCCTAGCTTCTAGACCACCTTTATATCTTAATCTAACAGCATTGCGTCTAGGGCTGCTTCTTTCTTTATTTAGAAAATAAGTCTGACAACAAAGGTTTGTTAGAGTCTGCATCTTTTTATCTGTATGAAGATGTTCAGTATGCAAATCAATTAAAACCTCTGAAGACTGAACTTGTTCCTGGGGGCTCTTGCTTTTCACCACCTGTTTCAAATTAACTTGTGCCGGGGTAAAACAGAAATGTTAGGCCACCATGAAGGCTCATTTTGTGAAAAGTTTAATTTAGGGTCCCAGTCTGGAGAAGGATGCCAGGAACCATTATTGAAGGACCAACCAGCTTCCGCAGCACCGTTTGAGGGGTCAGTTTTAGATCCGATAATGGGTTAACAACAGCACTGTCCTGCATACAAGAAGGCTCATAGTTATTCAGTATCAATATGAGCAGCCGCTTTTCTCAGCAAAAGTAAATTCCGACACCACATCCTGATCCAATGGGTTTGTTTGATAAATACAGCTTACCTCAGGCTGTTGCGACTGCTTAAAAGCAGCAGAGGGAGAGGTTGAAAACAAACCCAGAATCCTTGAAAGCGTTTTCTGCGGTGTACAAATCACAGGACAGATGGACTCCATTGCCTGCAATGCAGTGTTGACTCTAGTTTCCATGACAACAGGGATGCGAATCGTGGTTACATCCGAAGATTATAAGATTTTGGCTTCTGGCACTGGAATTCATCATTTCCTCCCTGCCAGCCAATATTCCTGAGCCAGGGTTATCTTGTATTAAACTTGCCTCTTTTCCGGTTTCTTTACCAACGTCGAAAGAACTGAAGTCTCAGATTCTCGTGAATCCCATTTCACGGCAACGTAACATCTGAAGAAAGCTCCTTAACCTTAGGAGTCTTGAACTGTTCCACCCAGTCTCGTGCAGGAGTGAGGATGGGTAAGTCCGCATTAGATATCGACTGTATTGCTGAAAATGTTTCCTCCGTAATTTTTGGACGTCTTGTTAATTGTATTGACCGTCAAACGTATAACTTTTTATTTTCAAAGTCGGAAATACCGTTAACAAACTCTGTAACATGGAAAACAGATCCATCCTGATAGGGAACCGACTCAGCGTCCATCCGTCCACCAGAGCTGAGCCAACAATGACTCAACCAGCCACTAGCCCCTACTGTCAGCAACGCAGAGGGAATTTCCGTGTCCTGGGCCAAATTTCCTCATTCACTAAAAATATCACCAACAGCTTAATCTGGTTCAAGGTCAGTTGCATTCATCTGTATCCCTCCCCGGGTCGTGCCTGAAGATAGGCAGGATTTGTCTAGTGTACTTACCCAGTCAACAAAAACTAAATAAATAAAATAACAGCCTGGGGCTTTCATCACTTGAGAGGGTGCTTCTGCCTGGATGAGGGTCACACTTAGGGTACTGTCAGCCCTTGGCTCTGTAAATTCTGGTTTATAACACTTTGCTCACTTGGAAGGCACTCTGGCACTGGAAGGAATTATCATCACACTCAAAGTATTCTTCAGGTTCTGGCATGTCACCAGTCTGACTTAGATCATCTGCCTCTTCCTCAGGTAAATCACAAGTTCCACCATACAGAGTGACTCAATATCATCAGACATGGCACTGCACTTCACTGTCAGGGAGCATTGGCTCCAGGTACAAAGCTGGGGTTAGGCAATCCAGAAGTCCCAGCTTCATCACCACAATTGATCATGGGGTTACCTTGAAACAGTTGACTCAGTTCATGAGAGGGTAATAAGCATAGTTGCACCTACTCGTCAGACATGGACTGACAGTCATTATCATTCGGGGCTTGCTGTGGAGACAATCTTAAGTCTGTGACCACTGGGATAGGTTGACTCTGTCTTTGTTTGGCAGTAGCCCGAGTCATCAGTCCAGAGAGGACAATCTCGAGGGTTCAAGCTCAATCATGACTTGACCAATAGGCGGTAAATGGTTATGATGCATGGTCTTGACAGCTTTTAATCATTTTCAGGCCGCACTTTGTACACAGATCAAGTCACCACACCTTGCCTACTACTATATGAGGAAGATGGTGCCATTGGTCAGCAATTTTATGTTTACCATGCAGTCCCAAATTCTCACAACAACACATGGTCTCAGATTGAAGCTCTTGGGCCTTTACTTTTTATCATATCTTTCTTTATTGGCTAAGTTTCTCTTTGCAGCCATGGTCTGGGCTAGTTGATATGCATGATTCAATTGGGCCTTCAGTTTTGTACATATTGTAGATAATTTTCAGCTCGAACACCATCGGAGAGACCCCAAACAAACATCAACTGGCAGCGAGCTTCCCTCCCAAACATGAGGTGGTAGGGAGAGAACCTGGTAGCATAATTTCTTGTACAATTATAGTTGTGAACCAAGGTGCTAATCTGCTGGCTCCATTTATGCTTGTCATTTGGGTGAAGAGTGTCCAGCATGTCCAGCAGGGTGCGATTAAAGCGTTCTGGTTGTGGGTCCCCTGCGGGTGATAGAAGTGGTTCTTGACTTCCTCACCCACCATAGGAGAAGCATTTCTTTGATTAAGTGACTCTCAAAGTCTCTACCTTGATCAGAATGAATTCTCTGGGGGCCCTGTAGTGGACAAAAGATAATTTTCTACTAGCACCTTAGTCACGTGGACGCCTTCTGATCTTTGGTGGGGAAGGCTTGGGCATATCTTGTAAAATGGTATGTGATCACCAACACATTACCAATGTTTTGCTGATCAGACTCCAAACTCAAAAATCTATGCAAACTAATTCCATGGGTGTGTTGGCGTAATGTTGACAAGGGAGCAGCCCTCTGGGCAGGACCTTTCTCTGCAGGCAGCGACTATAAGTCCTTACATGATGCTCAACATCAGCCCCCATCTTAGGCCAGTAGAATCAAGATCACACTAGGTCAAGGGTTCTGTCGATACTGAGGTGGCCCATATGATTGTGGAGGACCTCAGCACCAAGTCTCTGAAAGCTGTGGGCAAGATCAATTGTTGCTTGTCTACCTCCCTATCTACTGTCTCTCTATACAGCAACTGATTAATCAGCTTTAATTTAGGGCCTTCTTTAAATAGTAAAGCAGTTCGCAAATCAGAGAGCGCAATTGGACACATCTTTCCCTGCACGGAGGGCTTCAAGGGCTGACCGAATCATAGGATCTTGGGATTGAGCCTACTGAATACTGTCATTATCATATTGAGGTAGAGTGGAAGCGACAGTACACAGCTGGTATGCAGGTATCAGAGGGTCCAAGCAGTCCACTAAGCAGTCCATGTGTCTGTAGACATCTGTTCATCTTTATCAAACTTTTGACACAGTGCCCGAATGTCAGGTTCGGACAGCCTGACCCAATCACCTTTGAAGTGGGCCTCCAGGATAAGGCATCAGCATCTATGTGATTCAGGCCTAATCTGTATTCAACAGCATAATCATAGGTAGACAATGCAGAAAGACACCGATGCCCAGTGGTGTCTAACTTAGCAGAAGTCTGCACATAGGTCAATGGATTATTGTCAGTCTTTACCAGTATCTTTGCCCATACAAGTATTCATGGAACTGGTCAACGATGGCTCACTTTAATGACAGGAACTCCAGTTTATGCACAGGGTAATTTTCTCTGATAGGGTCAGACTTCTACTAGCAAAGACCACCGTGTCAAACCATTCTCATGTTCTTGATGCAGCACAGCCCCAAACCTTGTAGGCTAGCATCAGTATGCAACACATAGGGTCTAGCAGGGTCAGCATAGGCTAGGATGGGAGCATGGGTGAGCTGATATATTATTAAATGGAACGCAGCTTCACAGTCAGGTGTCCAAGGACCCAAAATTCACCTGGGTGGAAGTATACTCTTTCTGTTTCAGAGAGGCCCTTTCTTGTATTTATGGCTCGTGGGAGGGTAACCCTGGGTGAGGTTCAGAGTGGGCGAATCACCCTGGAGTAGTCCTTTATGAACCGTGGTAGTAGCCACACAAAATCCTAGGAAGCGCTGTAATTATTTCAGATTTTGGGGCTGGGGCTAGGTGGTCAAGGCCTCAACTTCACTAGGATCAGTCTCTATCCTCTGTGGAGACTATATGCCACACATACTTCACAGATGTCTGAAAAAATGGCATTTGTCAATGGACAGCTTAAGCCAAAATCCTCCAGGTGGTCTAACACTTTAACTAGTCAGCTATTGTGCTCCTCCAATGAACTCCTGAACACAATGACATCATCCAAGTACACCAGGCTCTCCAACAAATTCATATCCCCACTGCACATTCCATTAATCGCTGAAAAGTGGCGGAGCACGATATCCCTAGGGCATCCTCATAAACTCATAGAACCCTAGTGGACAGATGAAGACTGTTTTCTCATGGTCTTCCAGTGCCATGGGATCTGGTAGTACCCGCTGTGAAGATCCAACACTGAGAACCACTTGCTCCATTCATGCAGTCTAAAGCATCATGTATACGGGCATGGTATATTGATCTGGGTTGGTCCGCGGTTAAGGGTTCAATAATCCACACATTCTTACTGTCCCATTCTTTTCCACACCTCCAAAATAGGTGAAGCATAGGGCTTCTGGATTCTTGTATCACACCAGCCGCAAGCATCTCCTGTAGATGTCTTCTCACATCATCTATATCTGCGGAGCTAGGTGCAGAGACCTCTCAAAATGGCCACTCATCGTCAGGCGTATGTGATGCTGTGCTCCTGGACACATCCAACGTCCCACTCTTTCAACAAAACTCTTGGTCTTTCTGGGCAAGTCTCTTGCTGATTCTAGCTTCCATTCAGCTGGCAATGGGGAGTCACCAAAGTCAAAAGTCGGGGTCACTCTATCAGTTGCTCCGGAATGCTTGTTACTGGTAACATTGCAGTGTCTGTGCAGTGTACAGTAGCTAGAAGGCAACCTCTGTTCACCTGAATCTCTTGATCAGACACATTTGGACCTGGACCATCACTCGTCATTCATAGGCATGAGCACGAGCAGGCAAGATGCTGGGCCCGACAACAATCCTTCTGGCAATTTTCCATCGCCTGGCATCCATCATCAGTATCCTATTCTTAACATCTTTCCGTAAGTGGACCTCCCTTGTAGAGTACACTGGGCATTGGAGGCTATCACCAGTGACTCGGGATCCTTCATCCATACAACCCCAACTGGCTCATCCTGATCCACCTCTTACGCATTCTGCCACAACTCATAATCATAAGCCTTCTTAATCAATGTGGAGTTCTCAGGGCCCTACCAGTCTGGTGTCCCTGTTTCTTGCAGCATAATTGTGCCAGTCTCCTGAACATATGGGCACTGGTCCCACAATTAGTAGGGAACCCATCATACAGTCCAGTAGGGGGACACACCAAGGCCAAGTTCTATACTTTTCCACTACTCCAGCCACCGAAGTAGGGAAAGACAGCTAGATCCGGATATACCCAGAGTATGGATACGACTTTTCACTCAACCCCAGACATGCAAACCTTCCAAGGTTGTAAGGGTAAATCAGGCAAGCACTCCATACCAATCTTGAAACATTATAGTCACTTGAGAGCTGCTGTCACACAGCCTGGTGGATACTCCATTCACTTTTACTGTTGTCTCAAGGACTGACCCAGAACCTTGAACAACTCATGTGATGCAGACTTAGGTGTCTATCTGGTGGTGGCCTTTGAAGAGTAACTTTTCTGAGCAGTCCCCGGTGGCTGGTTGTTATTTTGTTGGATTACAGCTAATAATCTGACAGAACACCAGGAGAAAGGTACTACTGGTATAACTAAAACTTCTCTACTGGGATTAAGAACTAGATCTCTTGTACTGGGACCTTCAATTTAGGGTAAAAACAAAAAAAGGAGTTGGTATGTTTGTCAGAGGTAGTTGAAGTAAATTGTTATTTGTTATCTGTGTACTTATCTAGGTGCTTGTCACAGGAATCAGAAGGAATTGTTATCTGTGAAATTAACAAAGTGTAGAAAGATTTGCAAAGTAGAGGAGTGGCTTAGCTAGAAGGAGCCAGGTTAACACCAGATATAAACACTGCCCTAGATAGCTACTGCCAGAGAACAGGCAGAACACCAGGAAGAAGGAGCTACTGGTATAACTAAAACTTCTCTACTGGGACTATATTGCCCTCCTTTCTCCTCCACCCCACCCTAAACCAGTTCTATTTTTATAGGCACAGGTTTAACTGACAACAATAACTTCCTGTTTGGGAGCAGGAAGTGAGTGATCACAGAGCCACCAAAGACTCACCATCCTAGAAGGGCAGAGTAGCTCTCCACCCCCAGCTGCTGGAAGTCTGACTCTGAGCAAGTGAAGAGACTACTGAAAAATATAGGAACTTCTTGTCTCTGAACAGGAAGATCAGGAGCTAAAAGGGTGCAGAGCAGTAAGTAAGTAAGTAGGAGAGAAGAAAAAGAAATAAACAAACAGAGGAAAATGAAGTATTCAAATAACAGTTAGGGGCCAGAAAAAGACATGCATGGGAGTGGTGCAGTGCAGTGGCTGTGAAGCAGCAGTCTTCCGGAGATGTTCTGTCCCATCTGCAGACACCTGTCTGGGCTGAGGAGGGTTGCTCATCTCCAGGCTGAATTGGCCAGGATTTGTGGGATCTTCTCTCCCAGTCAGGGACCATCAAGGTCACTGCCATTGCCTCAGAGGTTGCCAAAAAGAGGAGTGGTTGGAGCACAGTGAACTCAGGGAGGGTGAGGGTGGTAGAACAGAGGTGCATCCCTCCAGTTGTACTCTCCACAATTTCTATGCCATTCTGGAAAAGTGTGGTCCCTCTATGGAGGCACCCACAGTGGAGACCAAAGAGGATGCTGGGAACCTCCACAAAGGAGACCCACAGGAGGGTGGCATGGGACCCCACAGGGAAGAAACAACTCCTGGTGGGGGACTCCATTGTTAGGAAGGTAAAACTGGGGAGAAGTGGAGGGGAGGTAGGTGCCTGCCTGGCACCATGGCTTGGAGGGACAGGAGAAAATCCTCAGGATCACAGGAGCAGCTGCACAGGGAGGAGCTGGATGTCATTGTCCAACTAGGGACAAATGACCTGGCTAAAAAGGGATCAGAGCAGTGCAAGAAGCATTTGTGGAGATGGGAGGGCCTTAGACAAATAGCACACATGGTAACCTTCTCAGAGGTGCTGCCTGTCTATGGCACGGGTGAGGCTAGGTGCTCCACACCATGGGATTCAATCAGTGGTTGAAAACTGGTGCAGAGCTCAGGATTTGGCTTCATTGGGGACTGGGGTCCACCTGGAGGATGCAGGCCTATACTGGCATGATGGTCTGCATCTGTCCTGGAGGGAACCAGGATCCTAGGTGATAGTTTAAATACTTCATTGACAAGCATTTAAACTAGCCACAGGGGAGGCACTGGAAAGGAGCAGAAAATCCTAGCCCCCAAAAAATATCAGGGTACTAAATGAGGTAGACACCAACATAGAGATGTTGATAGGGAGGAGTGCAGGGTAAATGGAGAAAGTGACAAATGCAGTAAGGACAGGAATGGGGCAAAAGGGGTAAGGCCATCAAGAAATGGAGGGTAATGAGTACCAATGCCCGTAGTCTGGGCAACAAGCTCCCTGAGCTGGTGGCCTAGATGGAATAGAGATGCCTGGATATTGTAGCAGTCACAGAAACATGGTACACAGAGAACCATGACTGGGATGTTAACATACCAGGGTACACAACCCAGGGAGAGACAGGAGGGCAGAAGGGGGAGTAGCTCTCATGTAAGGGAAAGGATAAAAGCAACTGAACAAAAGAGTAAACAGGGAGGAGAGGAGGCACTGTGGGTCACCTTAGAGGCTGGAAATGGCATCACAATCCACACAGGGTTGTATATAGACTCCCATGTCAGGGAGGAATGGACAAGGATATGATAGAATGCATTCTTAGGATGGCAGAGAAGGGAGATACTGTTGATGGGGGACCTAACATGCCAAATGTTAACTGGAGCACCTTTGCAGCAGCCACATCCAAAAGCAGGGCCATTCTTGATGCCCTTCAGGAGGCATGCCTCAAACAGCTAGTTTTGGAACCTACTCATGAGGGAGCAATCTTAGACCTTGTACTCTCAAATGGGGACAGTGACAGAATCTCAGATCTAGAAGTGGGTAGCCATTTGGGAATAGGTGACCACCAAACAGTGTGGTTCATGATAAACTCAGCTACAGAGTCAAGCCATACAAAAGTGAGGGTTCTGGACTGGCTGACTTTGGCAAGATGGAGAGTGCCTTAGAAAAGCACTAGAAAACAGGCTAGAAGGAGGGGTGGCGCAACAATGGGAACTATCAAACTGCCATCACAGAGGCAACAAGCCTTTGTGTGAAGCAAATAAACAAATCAAAATGAATGGAAAAAGCCACTATGGTTCTCAAAAGAGGTGGTGCTGAAGGTTAGGAGAAAAGATAGCATTTATGAAGTATAAGGAAACCCAAAAGGAGCAGGACAGAGAACTGTACCAATTAAGGCAGAAGGAAGCAGGAGGGTAGTCAGAATAGCTAAGGCACAAACTGAGGAAAAGATAGCTAACTCAGTTAAGAAGGGGATAAAACCTTTTATAGGTATATCAGGAGCATAGAAAGACAAAGGGAGGATAGTGAGGCTGAATAGAATGGAAGGTGAGTGGGCAGAGAGTGACAGTGAAAAATCAGGGATACTGAATGAATACTTCTGTTCAGTATTCACAAAAGAGGAAGTGGGATGTGCCTAATCCAATTAACAGAAGCAGTCTGGAGAGGGGTCAATCCCAGTCCTTTCACAGAAGAAAGGGTTCTGAAAGAACTCCTAAAACTGAAGGTGGACAAAGCAATGGGGTCAGATGGAATTCACCCCAAATTCTAAAAAATTAAGCAGAGAACTAGTGACACAACTGACTACCCTTTTAACAAACCATAGGAGGATGTGTGTGGTACCTGAGGACTGGAAGAAGGCAGATGTGATTCCTCTTCACAAAAGTGGGACCAAGACAGTGGCAGGAAACTACAGACCTGTCAGTTTGACCTATGTGGTAGGAAAGTGATGGAATCACTTCTGAAGGAAAGAATTGTTGAGCACCCTAGAGGACAGTGGGCACAGGACCCAAGGCAACATGGGTTCACAGCGGAAGGTCATATCAGATGAATCTAATGGATTTCTTTGACTGGGTCACCAAAGTAGTAGACCAGGGAGGGGCTGTGGACATAGCCTACCTAGACTTTAGCAAGGCATTTGACACAGTCCCACACAAAGATTGGTAGTCAAATTAACCAGCCTGGGAGTGGGTCCCAGGGTGGTAGCCTAGGTAAAACATTGGCTGAACAACAGGACACAGAAGGTAATTGTAAATGGTTTCACTCTGAAGAAAGAGGTTACTAGTGGGGTACCGCAGGGTTCAGTACTTGGTCCAGTCCTTTTAATGTCTTTATAGTGACATTGCAGAGGGACTGAAGGAAAAGTATGCCTCTTTGCAGATGACACAAAGATCTGCAACAGGGTTGATACACAAAGAGGCATGGAAAGGATGAGAAGGGACTTGGTAAGGTTGGAGGGAATGGTCAGAAGTATGGCAGCTTGATTCAATGCAAAGAAGTGCAAGTATTGCACCTGGGAAACAAAACCCAGGGAAGATTACACAATGGAGGGAGAGGTAGTAACAACAACAAAAATGGAAAGGGATCTGGGGTAATCATATCAGATGACCTTAAGGTTGGCAAGCAATGTGAGAAGGCAGTAGGGAGGGCTGGGGGATACTGGGATGTATAGGAGAGTATCATCGACAGAAAACGGAAGTTGTTACCCCCTGTACAGACAGTTGGTGAGACCCCATCTGGAGTACTGCATCCAGTTCTGGAGACCCCAT
Organism: Neoceratodus forsteri; assembly: GCA_016271365.2. Taxonomy (NCBI): domain Eukaryota; kingdom Metazoa; phylum Chordata; order Ceratodontiformes; family Ceratodontidae; genus Neoceratodus; species Neoceratodus forsteri. The sequence continues at coordinate 125,130,824 of JADMNL010000023.1, read as the reverse complement.
CTCCACAAGGACATAGACAGGATGGAGGCAGTTCAGAGAAGGCAACTAAATGGTACAGGGTCTGCAAGAGAAGCCATACGAGGAGAGACTAAAGGAGCTTAATATGTATACTCTTGAGGAAAGGAGGGAGAGGGGGATATGATAGAAATGTTTAAGTACCTTAGTGGAATCAACAAATCCAAGAGGGTAGCATCTTTCAGAAAAAGAGATATGCAAGAACAAGGGGACACAATTTGAAGATAGAGAGGGACGGCTCAGGGGCAATGGGAGGAAGTATTTTTTCACAGAGAGGGTGGTGGATGCATGGAACAGCCTTCCTGAGGAGGTTGTGGGTCTAAAACTGTGGGAGAATTCAAGAATGCATGGGACAGACATAAGGCAATTTTGTGGGGGTGGTAGCAAGAAATAGGCTGTTGGTTAAATAGGATCTGCAGATTATCCTCTAGGTAGCGAAATGGGCAGACCAGGTGGGCCAGCGGTCCTATCTGCTGTCAAAGTCTATGTTTCTAGTGACCCTCCTCAAATTCTCTGGCGAGTGACAGAAGAAACAGGGGTGTCCATCCTCCCCGCAATGATAGCAAAAGTAGGTTCTCTGGGGTCTCTGGGAGTTCAGGGCCATCCCAGTTTGGACACAACAGGGGCATTTGGCATTCAGCCTAGACTCGTGTTTTGGGTTCTTGATCCTCTGGACTTCCACCAGATTAGGGGGTTTGTGTGGTTCACAACAAGTTCCCCACTGGGGCTCTCAACTCGTACCTCTTCCAATATGTTACCCTCAGTCCGGGGCTCTGAAGAAACAACATGCACCCCACCCCACTTTTAGTCTCTAGGGGTGCCTGATACAGGTCAGGTTCTCTGGCTGCCTCTGTCAATTCTTTAATCAGCTCCCTCAGCTGCTGTGCCTCATCTGGATCACTCCTCTGGGGTTGGGCAGGTACCAACAATCCCGCATAGGGCTCCCAGCCTCTTCATTGGTCTCCGGTTTCATGAATCTCTTTCATCAGATGACAGTACTGGGAGGATTAGCCTTTCTGTCTTGCAACTTGAGTTTCAACATCATCACACTGGAATACCTGGCTGACGTTAGATATGGTTCAACCTGACTCGGTTCAGTTCCTTTGCGGGTACTCCTCCTTTCCTGTGAGCCCTCTCAATTCTTGTGACAAATCTGCGGACAACTTCTCGTTTTTCCATTGCTTAGCAGACTTGAATTTCAACAGCAAATCATCCCCGACTCGGTGCTTCCAAACACTCCTTCCAGTCAGAAGGTATTCAGCCACAGTAGCATCTGGGCTAGTGGCTGGCAAAATGGATGGCCGCCAGTGCCGGGCCTCTTAAGCTCTCCATAGCCTCTTTCTCTTTTCTCCCTCAGAGCACTGCCATTCCTGTACTAAGCGGGTAGCATAGTCCATCCATGTTTCCAGGTCATCCTCCCCATAGGCACTGGGACTGTGCCTGAGAAAGTCTGAGTTTATGGTATGAGTCCAACTGGACCGATGGAATTATTATGGGGAGGGAACTACAGGGGAGCTCTTAGGAAGCAGGAAATGTGACCAGGGACTGTAGTGTGTGTCCTCAGAAAGGTCAAGCACTTTACTAGCTCTTGAGCGGTTCATCCTTCAGATGCTAATAACTTGAGCAACTTGACCTTAAACCTCTATACTAAGGGACCCACCGGGTAGCCGGATCACTATGCAGATGAATGACCCTCTACCCATTCTGGGCCCCTTTGGGCAGAATAACATGGGTACCTTCTCTGGACCTATGGGAGAACTGCAAGAGTAAAACTATCATAGTCTGCTCAAACAGGTCTTAATCCCTTCCTTCACTTCAACTTTGCCCAAACCTTTAACCTGTTCCACAGTTTCTATAATATCACCATTAGTAGTCCCTTGGGGACATCCAGTAACAGGAGGGTCTGTTGGGATCTAACCCCTCAGCCTCGCTCCACCCCATCATTCGGTGCACTAACAGCTTGCAGGGGCAATTTAAGCTTGAGTGTAGCAAGATCTTCCATTTTCTCACCAAAACTGAACAGCTTAATCTGGTTCAAGGTCAGTTGGCATTCATCTGTATCCCCTCCTGGGTCATGCCTGAAAATAGGCAGGATTTGTCTAGTGCACTTACCCAGTCAACAAAAAGTAAATAAATAAATAAATATCAGGGTAATTCCTCCTTTGGCCACTAGAGGATGCTAATCCCAGCGGTGCCTCCAAGATGTAACCCTAGGTGGTGCTATCCTAGGGCTACTACCCCTGCCTGCTGGGCAACCAGTAGTGGTTGAGGGTCTGAGTTCTGAAACAGGTGCTCCACATAGAGGTCAGGGTTATTAGTGGTTGCACTAGCTTGGGCAAAGCCCTCTGGGACACTGTAACCCCCTCAGTTCCTGCAAGTGGCCCACACAGAATACAACAATGACCTTCACAGTACCCCTGATATGCTTTACCAGTATCCAAACCCTTGGTATGTACCACCAGGATTGGTTTTTCCAGCTCGACCCTGGGACCCCTGTAAAACAAGGTAACACAGAGCAAATGGCAGTTACACAATACTTCAGGCATAAACAGGATCAGGACAGTTTAAAAGGCAGAAAAAGTAAATCTGATTTATTCAGGGGTTTGAACAAGGATTACGGCAATCAGGTTAATTAGCTTACTTTCCTAACAATCACACAATTATGCAAGCAGTCAGAGTCCCTAGCACAGTCAAACTTCTGGGTACCCAGGTGAATGAAGTGGGCTAGCCAGGACCGTTGCCCAGAGTAGGCCGGTGTTGCAGCTGGTAGGGCCCTGTGATAGAAAAAGCACACCTTGCACAACACAATATTTGCAATCCAGAGCCGGAGGGCTCAGTTCAGAAAGAAAAGATAATAAGACAATCAGGTAACACACTATTGATTTAGCTATCTGTTGCAGGAGCTACCCTGGATATTACTCACGGTACCCAAGACTGGACACAGGATGGACGAAATTGAGACAGCAGATGAACTCTTTGGAGTGCCAGGAGAAGCAGGGCCCACATGATCCCCAGGCGTCATTTCTGTTCCGGCATGGAGAGGGGAATGCTCCCAGGCAGGTCTCTCATTGAAGACTCTTCTCTGTGCAGCAGGGTGATCTGGCAGGGCCCTCATGGCAAGGCCAAGCTGCATGGAGCTAACAGCAGATTTAGTCCATTTTCGCTGGATACAGCTTCCAGCAGTCAGCACACAATTCACAGAAAAGGGGACTTAAACTGCAATCCCCATTCAGTACACAGTACATTTATATTTAAGGAAGTATTAGCAACTGCTCCCGGTCATGATCGCAAAGTCACTGCTCAAACCGGAGCTCAAGAGTAGCTGGAGTTCCTGACAGGCCAATCACGTTCAGCAAAAATCTTCGGTCTTCTACAGGTTAAGCCTGGTCCCAATTTAGTAGCTTGCTTAAAAGCACATAGCTTGGATTTAGTCTGAAACAATTCTCTCTCTCTGTCTATCCTCTTAGGGTAACAGCATATGTGCAGGCCTTAAATCAGGCCTCCACAATTCTCCCACTCAAACTATGAAGTTTACTGCCTGAATATCATGAGCTACTCCTCTCTCAGCTTCCAACTCAGATCTGGCTTGCCAGCAGACAGCTTGTGGTGTTTCCTCAGATCCAAAAGGTTCAATTGGCCGGCACAACTGTCAATCACACAAGAGCTCCCCTTTCAGTAGCAAAGGTGCCAACAGTCCAGAACTACAAATCCACAGGTTTGGGTCCATGCAGCCCCTACGAGCAAACTCCATTTTAGAGTCTCCAAGTACTGATTGGTCCAATTTGGCAGTTTGGAACCAAAATGGTGGATACTGACAGAAACCCTCGCTGCAAAGAAGGCAGGTTAGAGCAAACTGCATTATCATTATTACTCTAACGATTTTCAGCAAATAGTTACATCTTTCAGCAGAACTCCCTCTGCACAATTAGCGATAGCAGAGAAAGGTGCAATTAGCAGGCAGACTAGGGCAGGACCCTAGCATGAAACACTTATTGTAAAAACAAAAACAAATTGCTGCGTCATACGTGGTCTAAAAGCAAAACAAAATGGATTATATTAAATACATACTGAAAATAGAAAATAGATTAAAATCTACGTTCGACCTTAGGTCTTCTTCAGGAAATAGCTAAAGAGAAAAACAAGTTAGTGTAGAGGAGAGGTAAAATGAGAGATATATATGTGGAGAAAGAAGAAGGGAGGCTAAGGAGAAGAAGTGATAAATGGTAAGATTAAGAGAGAATCTGAGAAACAAAAGGTGATGATGGGAAAGATAAGCTAAATCTCTTTACACAGTGATCCCCATGATGATGGTCTCACAGCTTGCAGCATTTCTTGAACAAGTGGGAAGTCCAGCAGCCACCCACAAACACTAACTCGTCTGGCAGAACTGGTTCTTACACTCAATGCTTTTTCTTTTAATAACAGTTTTTCAGCAGGTCAGTGGAGTTGCCATGGGTACCAAGATGGGTACCAGCTTTGCTAATCTGTTTCAGGGTTGGGTGGAGGAACGTTTTTTTCTCTCATTCACAGGGACTATGCCTGAACTCTACAAACGCTACATTGATGACTGTGTGGGGCCACCTCCTGCTCCAGGAGACCCTCCAAGTCTTCCTTGACAAGTTCACCACGCCCATCCTTCCCTTCAGTACACTGTTGAAGTATCCTCCTCTACACTGCCTTTTCTGGATATCCAGCTCTCAGTCCAGAACACTGGTCTGAAGACATCAGTCTATTACAAACCCACTGACTCTCACAGTTTCCTCCTCCATAGCTCCTTCCATCCTAAACATGTCAATAATGGCCTGCCTTTTCAAAGTTTCTTAGACTTCACAGGTTATGCAGTGAAAAGGATGATTTTGCTGAACAGACCCAAATAATGCATAGATTTTTATCAACAGGGGATACCTAAAAGCACAGTGGACAGAGCACTCTCCCAGGTCAGTAACATGCCCGTAACCTTGACCCCTGAGGAGGGATACTGTCACACAAGAACAATTGCGAATTCCACTAGTTCTTCCTTTCCATCAGAGCACATCTTCTCTTACAGGATCATCACTAGTAACTTTCCCATTTTGCAAACTGACCTAACATTGGTGCTTCCTTTATAGAACCACCTATTGCCTCCTACGCTAGCCACCTAACCTGCAGAATCTCCTGGTTAAAAGCAGCCTACCCACTCCTAACAGTTCTTCCCCCAGGTAGGGGGAATTATCCCTGTTGATAAAAAACTATGCATTATTTGGGTCTGTTCAGCAAAATCATCCTCTTCACTGCATAACCTGTAAGTCTAAGTATGAAAAGCGCTATATAAATGCTGATTCTTCTTCTTGTTCTTCTTCTACCAAACCTTGCAACAGGGCTCGCTGCTACACCTGCAAATTTATTTCCAGTGTGACTGAGATTCGGGGCCTACAGGTGTTTTCACATCACCAAGGAGTTCTCATGCACCTCCACTAATGTGGTATTGTATTCTTTGCAGGAAGTGCTCAGCTATTTACATCGGAGAAACTGGTAGGCGTCTTGCTTGACCGTTTCAGGAACATTACAGAGCAGTCAGGAATGGTGAAACTGCTAAACCCACTGTATCCCACTTTATCTCCAGGGACCACAATGTCAATGACCTTTCTGTTTGTGTCCTTCAGCAGGCTTCTGGGATCCTGACCATAGAAAAACATGGAAGCCAAGCTGATCATCCGCCTTGGCTCCCAGCAGCTCTCTGGTTTAAATGATAGACTTATTTTCCACTAACATCTTTCAGCCATCCCTTTTTTCCTAAAGTCAATTTGTTTTTGTACTCAATTATTTTTCATTTTCACCGTATGTCTCCATTTCTGTCTCCTTCCCACACATTTGTCACCTTTCAGCCTTATTACAAGGCCCTGTTAATTAGTCTCCACCTGGGAACTTCCCCAGCTCTTTCTCTCCCATTATACTTTATCTTTCCCATCATCACCTTTTTGTTTCTCAGATTTCTCTTAATCTTACCATTTATCACTTCTTCTCCCTTAGCCTCCCCTTCTTTTTCTCCACATATATATCTCTCTCTTTTACCTCTCCTTTACACTAACTTGTTTTTCTCTTTTAGATATTTCCTGGAAAGACCTAAGGTCGAAGCGTAGATTTTAACTTTATTTTCTATTTTCAGCACTATAACCATTTTGTTTTGCCTATGGAAACACTTAGTCCCCTTCCTCGACACTATTACTGCAGACAGGCTGCCTAGAGCGACAGTACGAGGCCAACAAGCACTCACTGGTAATACATTTAAATGGCTATGGTGCCAAACACCAACCAGGCAGCGAGCACTTAAGCAAGCTCGTGGAAGACTTTTGGGAACCCCCATTGATAGGGGTTACACCTAAAACTGAAAAATCAGCTGGACCTTATGGTTTTATCCCAATAGCTTGCTTAAACTTGCTGCTCCCCAAATTGCACTTCCTATTTTGAAAATCTTCAACCTATCCTTCTCATCCAGTACTGTGTCCATCCTGAGAAAAAGTCCATGGTTGTCTCCCCACAAGAACAGAAAAATACCTCCTTCAAAAAACTACTGTACAATCTCGATTCTCTCAGCTTGGACCAAGCTGCAGGAGAAATGTGTCCACCAGCTAGTTGAATACTTGTAGCTGCATGATCCTCACCTGCCCAGAGCAACATGGCTTTCGAAAAAGGCCACAGCATGCAGATACTGCCCTAATTACTTTCACTGACACAATTTACCAGGCAATGGACAGGGGACACGTTACAGGTGCTGTGTTTGTGGACTTGCTAAGGTCTTCAATCATGTTGACCACAAATTACTAGTTTTGAAACTACTGGCACTTGGCCTCAGGCTCTCTGCTGTTGCCTGGTTAAGATACCTGCATCATCTACAATAGGTCAAGATCAGTATACCCTATCTGGGTAAGTCCCATCTCTAATGGAGTCCCCAAGGCTCTATTCTAGGGCCTCTCTTGTTTTCAATTTTCATAAATGATCTCCCTACAGTCTGCAAACCAGTACATACACTCCACTATGCCACCAATGCCATCCCCTACACCCACAACGACAACACTGCCTCCATTAACCAAGCACTAAAGTAACCCATTTTGCCAGGCTCCAAGTCTGGTTCTCTCTCAAGGAAAAATGGTACTAAATCTCCCAAATCACAATACATGCTATTTGAGACTAAGCTAAACCTCAACAAACTATCTCCTCTGTTTGGCGTCAATGCTGGAAATGGACCTCTCCTTTAAGTACCTGAGATTCACCTCAGCCCCACTCTCTTTTGAAACTCATCTCCAGCACACCACCACCATGATTCACCAGACGCTGGGCTCACTCTACAGAGTCTGCCATTTCCTGGACACCTGACACCAAAGTCAGAGTTGCTCAGGCAAATCTTCTCCTCTCACTCGACTCTGGTTTGATCGTCATTGATACATCCAGTAAATCTGTTCTACAAAAAGCATACTTTATATCAAGGTTTTTCATCCAGGGTTCCTAGGCCTCTGGGGTCCTTGAGCATGGCATAGGGGGTCCGAGGATGAGCAAGAAAATGTTATATATGAACAGAATTCAGATCTGGATCTTTTATTCACAACTTTCAACTCTTAACACCTCCACACCTCCATTTCCTCAGGGTCACATAGTACTATGCAATTCAAATCTGGTCTTTGGCCAGAAGTTCTGTGCTCAAACTCCATACCCTCATCACCATTTGTGTAAGAAACTTAACCTCCACCTCCCCAGCACCTCTGTCCATCGTTGCAGGAGGGGGTCCTCTACTACTGATGTTTGCACTGGGGTCCGTGCACAAAAAGGCTGAAAACCTCTGCCTTATATTATATATTGCTAAATTTGTTTCCAGCTATAATCGAGTACCCGTCACTGTGCAGTGCTGGATACTCTTAATTGTCTACCCGGAACTCAGAGCCAGTCTTGCCCTTGCCTCCCTTATTAACAAAACTCTGCATACTGGTACCCCTTTTAACCCTAGCTAGGCAGATCCCTCTCGGCAATCTCCCTACCTCCAGCTCTACCTCTTCAACAATATTGTTGTCCCGCTGTTTTGCACAAACATGGGCCAACAGTCCTTTTGTTTCCGTGCTGCCTCTACTGTATATGGAACTTAATACCCTCCTATTAGGAAAACCCTCACTTCCTACCTTTACAAAACTTGAAATCTCACTACTCTTCATCTGTCATATGCCAGAGCTTTTCTAACTCTCCTCTCCTCAACCTACTCTTGACTTTGCTCTCCTTCTGTGCTAGTGTTGACCTTACCCTGTACCTTGTTTCTCCCTCCCCCAGTTGATGCTACTGTAACTGCCTCATCTTTGTGACCTCTATGCAATGTATATGAACACTTTTGTATATAAATGCATACTGCAAATATTGCTACACCCACACGCATTTGTAAAATTATTTTTGTAAATATTGCTACATTTACTGTATTATGTATCCCTGCTCTAGCTTGTGCTACTGCACCTGGTTTGTGCCTTAAAAAGGCTCTTGTTTGCCAGTGTACTTACCTGGTCACCAAAGTTAAATTAATAAATAAATCATACAGAACAAGGCTGTGTTTCAGTCAAGAGGTTTCCATGGTAACAAGAGGCCTTGAAAGTGCAGTTCGAGAGGCTTCTTGTTATCAAGGAAACCTCAAGATTCAAACATAGACTTGTGTGTGTATGGTTCCCATATATAATCTTCTATAGCATATGGACAACCATTGGTAAGCCTGTGTCCAGCACATATAAAAGATCCCCAGCTCCACTAATGCCCCTTACTGTAGTAGTTCTTTCAGGTGCTGCTCAGTTCTGGGACCAGCCTCTCTCATCACCGTGGCTGTTCCATGCTCCATCAGGTGCTTTTCCACTAACTTGCTGCCCATTATGACTCTCACCAGTGCACAGCAGTGGGAGGCACCTTCCAGATATCAAAGAAATGGGATGCATGCCTGCATTCTCACTTATGTATGGTGCCACCTACCCCCTGCCAACCCCCCTCTGGGTAGGTAGCTGTCTTCTCAGTCTCCCCTTTCTTAGCTCTAAGCCATCCACAGCAGTACAGGTCTTACCAAATCTTATTTATCTCCATCAATACTTCTCATATCTTAGTCTCCTCTATCTGTACCTCTTTAACACTTACACTAAGAATTGCTTTTAGCAACAAGTTAGAGGTTAATGTTAAAATACAGTGTTACTTGCTAAACTGCCTGTTGTACTACACATTTCAACTCTGTGTACTCAAGGTAGGTAAATAGATTAATCATCACATAGGACTGCAATGAGAATTGATAAGAGATCCAGAGCTATTAGGACAAATTTTGGTATTAATGTTATTTAGTCTATGTATGTTGCATAGACCAGGTTTACCAAGGTTGCAATTAGAGCTGCCTTTGTTTAGTGCATATGAAGTGTAATAACTTAGTGTGATGTACTCAAGAGATATAATGTACGTTAATATGGAAAATCAATAAAATCTTATATGATAAAATAACTCTCACCACTGCAGCCCAACTGTTCACCCATATGACTGCCCATAAAAACACAGCTTTCATAATCACCAGCACTGTTTGTTTGTATGAGCATCAGCAACAGAGGTGTGGTTTGAACAAGACAGCTACATAAAGACATTCTCTGTTGTTGTACTGCAGTAGTGATGTACTCAGTGCAGCAAAACATCATCATGACATATTCTACTGCAGTACAACATAGAGATTGTCTGTGGAGACATTCCATCAAGGATATATACATAGATACATAGACAGTGTCGGCAGATAGGGGCCTATGGCCCCACCAGTCTGCCCATTTAAGTTTAAGTTCAGTTTATGTTTTCCAGGAAGTCTGTTGCCCTTACCCTGACCTCCAGAATTCCTTTATGTCTATCCCATGCATTCTTAAATCCGTGATTGTTTCCAGCCCCACCACTTCCTCTGGCAGAGTGTTCCACTTGTCCACCACCCGTTCTGAGAAGAAATTCTTCCTCACGTTTCCTCTGAATCGTCCTCCTCCAACTTCATCCCATACCCTCTAGTCCTGGAACATCTTTTTCGCTAAAATAGTGCATTCCTGCACCCTGTTCCTCCCTGTAAGATACTTGAATGTCTCTATCATATCCCTCTCTCCTCCTCTCCTCCAGGGAGTACATGTTCAGTGCCTTCAACCTGTCCTCATAGGACTTGTGATGCAATCCATGCACCATCTTTGTTGCCCTCCTCTGAACCTTCTCTACCCTGTCTATGTCCTTACGTGGGTAAGGTCTCCAGAACTGCACAGTGTACTCCAGGTGCGGCCTCACTAGTGTCTTGTATGGTGGAATTATGACCTCCCTTTTCCTGCTGGTGATGCCCCTGCCTATGCATCCCAGCATCCTATTTGCTTTACCTGCTGCCTTGTCACACTGTTTCCTGCCTTGCGGTCATCAGAGATGATAACTCCAAGATCCCTTTCCTGCTTGGTGCATGCTATATCCTCACCCCCAACTGATATATTGTGCCAGGGTTTTTGTGCCCCATATGCATTATCTTGCACTTCCTTGCATTGAATTTAAACTGCAAACCCTGACCATTCTTCAAGTTTCTGCGGTCCTTCTCATTCTGTCTACACCCTCTGGTGTCTACTCTGTTACAGAGCTTTGTGTCATCAGCGAACAGAGAAATTCTGCCTTCTAGGTCCTGCGCAATGTCACTGATGAAGATATTGAATAGTACCGGTCCCAGCACTGATCCCTGTGGTAGCCCACTGGTCACTCTTCCCTCTGTGGAGTGACAGCCATTTACCACCACCCTCTGTGTCCTGCTGCCCAGCCAGTTACCTACCCACCGCACTACTGTCCTGCCCACCCATATTCCCCAGTTTGTGCAATAGTCTTCTATGTGGCACAGTGTCAAAGGCCTTGCTGAAGTCCAGATAGGCCATGTCCACTGCCCTCCCCTGATCCACCTCCCTAGTCACCAGTCAAAAAATTCAATGAGGTTGGTCTGACGTGACCTTCCCCTGGTGAAACCATGCTGCCTTGGGTCCTGTAGTCCATTGACAACCAGATGTTCCACTAATCTCTCCTTCAGTAGTGCTTCCATGATCTTCCCACTACTGAGGTGAGGCCTGACTCGGTCTGTAGTTCCCGCTTCCTCTTTGTTCCCACTTTTGTATAAAGGGACTACATCTGCTATCCTCCAGTCTTTGGGTACCTCCCTGTTTCTAGTGATCGGCTAAACAGGATAGCAAGAGGTTCAGCCACCACCTCTCTTAGTTCTTTAAGGACCCTGGGGTGAACCCCATCTGGCCCCATTGCTTTATCAACTCTTATTACTTCCAGTTCCTTCAGGACCCTTTCTCGTGTAAAAAGGACTTGTGTCCATTTCTGCACCATTCTCACCCTTGTACTCCATTCAGACCCATTCCCTCCTCTTCCTCAGTAAAGACTGAGCAGAAATACCTGTTCAATATGTCAGCTTTACTGTTGTCACCCTCCACACAGCCCCATCCTCCCCCTTCAGTCTCACTATCCCTCCCTTTGCCTTTCTTTTTTTCCTTATGTACCTGTAAAGGTTTTGTCCCCTCTACCCACTGATTTACGCAATGTGTTCTTCTGTCTGACTTTGGCTTCCCTTACTGACTCCCTGCCTCCCTTTGCTTCTCCTGGTACTTCTCCTATCCCTTCTGCCTGTGTCTTTTTGTATTGCCTGAATGCAATCTTTTGGCTTTCACTTTCTTTGCTACCTCTTTGGAAAACCATAATGGTCTCCTCTTCCTTTCCTCTTGCTAACCTGCTTAATACATAATTCTGTTGCTCTTGTAATCCCATTTTAAATACTTCCACTGTTCCTCAACCCCTGATTCCTGCCCCATTCCTTAATGCCTCTTTCAAGTATCTCCCCATTTTCTCAAAGTTTGCCCCCTAAAATCCAGGATACGTGTTTTTGTGTGGTTTGGTTCTGCTCTTTCTGTGATTTCAAACCACAGTGACTGGTGGTCACTGTTCCCAGGTGCTCCCCACTCTTACCCCCATCACACTGTCCCTGTTTGTGAGCACAAGGTCCAGTATTGCCTTCTGCCGAGTTGGTGCCATGACCAGTTGCTTGAGGAAGGCACCCTGAAGGGAGTCCAGGATAAATCTGCTCCTGGTTGATGCTGCTGCTGGGATGCTCCAGTCCACGTCTGGAATATTGAGTCTCCAACCAGTACTACCTCACCCTTGTCTGCCATCCTCTGGATGGCTAGCATCAACTCCTATCTGTTTCTTCCTCCTGGGCTGGTGGTCTATAGACCACACCTGTGCGGATAGCTAGCCCCATTTTCCTTTCCAGCTTAACCCACAGTATCTCTCCCCATTTTGTTCCTCCTGGATCTCTGTGGCCCTTATGTCATTTTCACCTACAGTGCCACTCCTCCTCCCTTCCTGCCTGCCCTGTCTCTTCTGAATATGTTGTAGCCAGGTATGGCCAACTCCCAGTCATGGTTATCATTACACCAGGTTTCAGTGATGGCCACAATGTCCAGGTCTGACTGCACCATGACAGCCTCCAGATCTTCCATCTTGTTGCTAAGGCTCCTGGCATTTCACATGACTTTCCATGATTTGACCTCCCTAGACTGTTTCGCTGTTCTACTCCAGCCCCTTCCTTGGTTTGTCCTTTATCCCTGGTTCACCTTGCTGTCTGCCCGTCTGCTGAATTTTGCCCCTATTCTGCCTATCCACCTCCTGGGCTAATCTCCATCTTTTGCACATGCTAACCTCCACATCCTTTCCTTCCATTTCTCTGGGTACCTCTATTTGTTGTCCCTGTTTGGCAGTGTGGCAATTTTCGATTATATATTAAATATTAAATTTTAAATTTTATTTTAAATATTCTCGATTGAAGTATCCTTTACAACGTTAGACCTCGAGAGCTAAGCCGAGAGGTCACCGAGTTCAAGGAGACCTCGAGATTTGAGAAGATCCTTGTTTGTGAATGACTCATCATAGGCAATCTTTTATATGGAGTCTATTCATGAAAAACAGCGAATGGACACAGAAATATTTTAAATCAAGCCTTGCTTGACTTCATGTTGTGGCTCGCTCAGCGCTACTTGCTCCCTCGCCGATGTGCTAAATGCGCATGTGAATCGTTTGATCTTGTTGTGCTGCACTGCATGTATCAGTGCAGCACAACAAGATTATGATGCATTGAAGCAAGCACAACTAACGCTGTTGGGAGCATGGATTTCCATGCTCAACAGTGTTCTACCATACACTATAAGAAAAATTCTGAGGCATGGATTTCTATCGGCAATTGCATTCCACCATACACTACAATACCATTTTGTCATAAGGTGCAGCACCAGATGAACAGCTCCATTATAATAATGTATCTGTGATCTCACAGTATCACTGATGAAAGGAATACAAAGCAAATTCATTCACTGGGACAGGTTTCTTTTAACTGGGACAAATAGCATGTATATATCTATAGCTGTATCTGTATGGCTATTCATTGCAAAAACTGCATTAAAGCACCAGTTAGGGCTCAAGTTAATGCACCAAAAATAGGAAATGTGGAGTTGTGGTTTCCAACTCTAATTCCCCAAAGCAGTAAAAGGATGGCACCACACAAGCAACGACAGACAATCATCATCAGGTAAGACAAACAAGATGCAACTGTTTCCAGATGACACAAATGCAGTAGCACTCATGTGCTACCTTTGTGAGTTGTATCTGCAGCATGCACACTGCAAGGAAACATACTCACTTAACACTGCAGATACAAATCCACAAGACTTAAATCATAATGCTGTTTCTGTGTGCAGGAACAGAGGCCCCTGTAAGCCACAGATACAAATTCACAATGCCTAAATTGCAAGAGTTCTTTTGTCTGCAGAGTGCACACTTCTATGGTGGCAACACTTCTGTAGTCCAGGTACTCATGCACACTGTAAGACATAACACACCTGATGGGCCTGTAGCTACTGCAGCCACAGGTGTAAGACATACACACAATCTCTGACTGCAGAAGCGCAGGTGCCTAAATCCATGATACCAAAATTGCAACACTACTTCTCTCCACAGATGCACAGGCCCTGAGGGCCTATGCCTCTTCAGTCAGAGGTGTAAGATATTTACACTGACTTCCAGGCTTCAGAAGGGCAGTAATGCCAGACAAAGTACTGTTGCAATGCAGGTATAATGGTTTCAGCAGTGGATCTAGAAATTGTTTATCTGGGTAGCAGTGTTTTTATTACACAGATGCATGTGAAAATCATGCACTAAAGGATCATGCTATCTAGCAAGGTGCCTCATATGGCATGCATTAGTACAGAAAAGCCAGCCACGATGCAATGCAGTAACCTGCAGTAAATGACATGACACAAAATACTGCAATGAAAAGGCTTAATTGCCATTGAATTACATTGTTCCCCACCAGATACTGCAGCATTTCTGTGATATACTGCAGCATTACTCTCCATTGCATCCAGGCTGGTGCCACTGTATGTTGCTTGCAGAAATTCACGGGCCCCATGGGGAGTCTTCCCACATGCAGGAGGGGCAAGACCCATGGGACCTGCACTTCTGCAGCCATACATACTCATGCATGCAGTACGACATAGACTACATGGCCACAGATAAAAATCCTGAAGTTAGCCCATCAGTGCTACTGCATTTGTGTCATTTGGAAACAGTTGTATGTTGTGATGACCATCTTTGGTTGCTTGTGCGGTGTTATCCTTTTGCTGCTTTGAGGGGATGAGGGTTAGGTTTGGAAACCTTAACACCACATTTCCCTACTTTTGTTCCATTAAGTTGAACCCTAACTGGTGTGTTAGCACAGTTTTTGCAATTAATTTCCTTTCTGTTTCAGATAGTGGAATTGTATCCTCATTCATGTAGGTCCTTTTGGAACCTGCATGACCAGATCAATCTGGCTGTGAAGCTCAGGGCCTAGGGTCCTGCACGTTCGTGTGCCTACAGATGAAGACATGCAGGGCCTGGAGGGCCCTGTACCAAGTGAGGAGTCCATCTCGGCTACTGAAGTGCAGGGCCTGGAGGGCCCTACGATTCATGCTGCTACAAATTCAGACATGTGGGCTCTTTGTTCCCTACTCCAAATGTACAGTCCATCAGGCTGCAGAGCACAGTCCCTGCACTTCTGTGTGCGACAGATGCAGATGTGCAGGGCCCTTTGGTCCCGGTACCAAGTGAGGAGTCCATCTGGGCACTGAAGTGCACAACCCTCTGGGCCCTGTGCTTCTGTACATCTACAAATGCAGACACACAGGGCCCTTCCTTCATAAATTTATTGTTTAATATTTTGAACCCAAATTTTCAACATAGTTTTTATGACCACATCTCATGAACCAGTCAGGTGAAATATTTCAAATCCTGCCGAAAGGTGATTGTGCAAAATGACCATGAAATCAGCTTCCATGCCAGATTTGAAGACATTTCACTTTCCTGGTTTATGAGTTATAGAAAAAGGAAATATTACAAATTTCAGATAAACATCTTTTAAAATGGCCTTGTTATTTTTCTATACAAAGACAAAGCTCTTCTTTTGTGAGTGGATTTTCTTGTTTCATATGATCTCATGAAAGAAGCTCATGAAAGATGAAATGTAGTGAAAGGAGAACATGAAAGAACAATCCCACCTCACAAAGAAGAAATTCTTCCTTCATGAGCTCCTTTTCACATGAAAGAAGATCACGAAACAAAAAGCTCATGAAAGAAACTCACAAAAGATTACAAAACAAATTTCTTCTTTTCTGAGAGTCAGTTATTTCATGAGCTGAGAGTCTTCTTTACAAGATTCACAAAGAAGAATTTTGACTCATGAAAAGAATCAGGAGCCTTACGGCAACTTTCTACCTGTGATTTTGGGGAAGTCTGAAAATAATATTTTGTGATAATTCCCCACCAAAAAACTCAAAATTTAGCTACATGGCTCCGTTTAACTAAATGCATGTGATTGTTTTTCTCAGGGCATCATTTTATTGGTTTAAATTTTTTTTTTAAATAAAAACAAGATGGCTGTTAAATGAAAGAAGTTTTTCTCACAAAGAAGAATCTTCTTTTGTGAGCAGAATTCTTCTTTTGCATCAGACATATAAATAAAGATCCTACTGAGCATGCTCAGAATAGAAATTTCAAATTCTTATAACTCAGGAACAGATTATTTTTCACCAAACCAAAAAGACACCTTTTGGGGCAAGCTCCTTCAACCTAAAGATTTCATAACAAAGTTCAAACCATCTGGCCTGTGAGGTGTGGGCACAAAATAACCAACCCCTGATTTTCCACTTTTTGCACTATCTGGATCTTCCAATCTAGACAGCCAACCATCACAAAACATATCAAATCAAGAGACCTTGCCCCAGACCATGACTGCAAAGTTTCATGCAATTGCATTGAACAGGGCAAAGTTGGTAAGGTACAAACATAGGTTTTAACATCAACTATCCTACTTAACCTAACTATAGGGGCACTACTGCATCCCTATAAGATATAGATAGATAGATAGATAGATAGATAGACAGACAGACAGACAGACAGACAGACAGACAGACAGATAGGTTCATAGGAGAGTTACAAGATCGAGGGACTAGCCCATTATAATCTCGCCACCTACCATAGGTGGAATTCAAATTGGATTCATCCATATAAGTATCTAGATTATGTTTCAACTGAAATAAGTTGGTACTATGGACCACCTCAAATGGAAGAAGTTCCATACTGAAATAACTATCTGGGTAAAGTAGTTGTTTCTTTTAGTGGTCTTATTAATAATAGCCCTTAATTTAAGGTCATGAGATCTGGTCATACACACAGAATGGTGCCATTCCAAACACAAGGTCTCAAACAGCAAAATATATTGAGTAGCCTGACATACTAAACATAAATCACCTCTCAGAAAAGCGATACTCAAGTGAGTGGAGGTTTAATTTTCTTAATCTATCTTTATACAAAGACAGCTTATATTCTTAATATGTTTAGTAAATCTTTGTTGTACCTTTTCCTAGATTGTTTGTCTTGTATTAATGTGGGGAGCAGAAAGATGAACAATAGTCAAAATTAGTTCTCACTATACTGTGGTATAGTGGAAGTATCTACCTCTAGCTCTCTACTTTTATGTTTTCAAGATACAATTAATACATAGATACATAGATACATAGACAGTGTTCGGCAGATAAGGGCCTATGGCCCACCTAGTCTGCCATTTGAGCTTGTAAGTTCAGTTTGTTTTCCTAGAAGTCTATTTCCCTTACCCTGACCTCTAGAATTCCTTTATGTCTATCCATGCATTCTTAAATCCGTGATTGTTTCAGCCCCACCACTTCCTCTGGCAGGGTGTTCCACTTGTCCATCACCCATTCTGTGAAGAAATTCTTTCTCATGTTTCCTCTGAATCGTCCTCCCTCCAACTTCATCCCATGCCCTCTAGTCCTGAAACATCTTTTTCGCTTAAAATAGTGTTTTCCTGCACCTGTTCCTCCCTGTAAGATACTTGTATGTCTCTATCATATCCCCTCTCCCGCCTCTCCTCCAGGAGTACATGTTCAGTTCCTTCAACCTGTCTTCATAGGACTTGTGATGCAACCCATGCACCATCTTTGTTGCCCTCCTCTGAACCTTCTCTACCCTGTCTATGTCCTACGTAGGTATGGTCTCCAGAACTGTACACTGTACTCTAGGTGGGGCCTCACTAGTGTCTTGTATAGCGGAATTATGACCTCCCTTTTCCTGCTGGTGATGCCCCTGCCTATACATCCCAGCATCCTATTTGCTTTACCTGATGCCTTGTCACACTGTTTCCCTACCTTGAGGTCATCAGAGATGACAACCCCAAGATCCCTTTCCTGCTTGGTGCATACTATATCCTCACCCCAACTGATATATTGTGCCAGGGTTTTGTGCCCATATGCATTATCTTGCACTTCTTTGCATTGAATTTGAACTGCCAAACCCTTGACCATTCTTCAAGTTTCTGCAGGTCCTTCTCATTCTATCTACACCCTCTGGTGTGTCTACTCTATTACAGAGCTTTGTGTCATCAGCGAACAGTGAAATTTTGCCTTCTAGATCCTGTGCAATGTCACTGATGAAGATGTTGAATAGGACGGTCCAGCACTGATCCGTGGTACCCCACTGGTCACTCTTCCCTCTGTGGAGTGACAGCCATTACCACCACCCTCTGTGTCCTGTCACCCAGCCAGTTACCTATCCACCACACTACTGTCCTGCCACACCCATATTCCCCAGTTTGTGTAATAGTCTTCTATGTGGCACAGTGTCAAGGCCTTGCTGAAGTCCAGATAGGCCATGTCCACTGCCCTCCCTGATCCACCTCCTAGTCACCCAGTCAAAAATTCAATGAGGTTGGTCTGACATGACCTCCCCTGGTGGAAACCATGCTGCCTTGGGTCCTGTAGTCCATTGACAACCAGATGTTCCACCAATCTCTCCTTCAGTACTGCTTCCATGATCTTTCCCACTACCGAGGTGAGGCTGACTGGTCTGTAGTTCCCTGCTTCCTCTTTGTTCCCACTTTTGTATAAGGGGACTACATCTGCTGTCCTCCAGTCTTTGGGTACCTCCCTGTTTCTAGTGATTGGCTGAACAGGATAGCCAGAGGTTCAGCCACCACCTCTCTTAGTTCTTTAAGGACCCTGGGGTGCACCCCATCTGGCCCCATTGCTTTATCAGCTCTTGTTACTTCCAATCAAGCTTTTAATCAAATGATTACATTTTTTACTACAAGATTAGTGTGTTCAGAAAATTTTAAATTGTTAGTGATATGGATACCTAAATCCTTCTGTGAACTGACTTAGTTCAAAAATTATTATTAATGAGATAAGAAAAGCAGTTGTTATTTTTCCCAAAATGCATTACTTTGCATTTGGGATAAATAAATGTTAATTCAAATTCCTTAGCCCAATTAGAGACTAAATTGAAGTTTACCTGTAATATTTGAGCAGATTGGAAATCATTGACAATACCTCCTATCTTAACATCATCATCATATTTACTTAGCCATATTCCATCAGTGGTTTCATACTACTAATCAAGATGTTAAATAGGATTGGGCCGAGAACTGAACCCTGTGGCACACCGTTAGTAACTTCAGTCCAAGGAGATTTATAACCTCTAATGACAACCTGTTGTCTTCTGTCACATAGCCACTTGGTTATCCACATAATTATATGCTTATTTAATTCCATTTTGACAGACAATCTTTAGATAGATAGATAGATAGATAGATAGATAGAAAGACAGACAGACAGACAGATACTGTAGATAGATAGTAACAGATACATGGACACTGGACATTCTCATGAGTGTCTTTATCAAGAGACTAAAGCAGGTCATTATAAACTAAGATATTAGACTCTATATTCATGTTTATGCATTTAATGGGAGCACAGGATAGGAGTTGGTTGGGGGTAAGAAAGTTTTTATGTTATAGCATGTTAACAGTTGCATGTCTATGAAAGTCACTGTTCAGAACCCTTAGTGATGTTCTATTCATATCGGTAACCTGTGAGTGGGCGCATGAGGAAAGGCGCCGTCCGTTAAAGCAACTCCTTCTCAGTGCAATCCACCACGGTGATGGAAAGGTAGGGTGACCAGATGAGGGGTGGAGCGAATTAGGTCACATGATGTTTGCTATATGTACCACGCATACGGGGGAGTAGGCACGACGAGCGTGGAGCTGGGAGGTGGAGAGAGCTGTAGGGCAGTGCTATGGTTGCTGGTTGAGCTGCATCACGGTGTCGAGGATTGGCTAGTGGCTGGGGTGGCTGAAGAGGTACTGGGTTCGGGTCAGGCGCTGGTGCGATTTTTAACGCACCCCAGCCCAGACAACTATTTTTACTGCTTTCACCCCTGGGTTGAGAATCCTTAAGTGAGAGGTGTGTGAGGCTCAGCCTCCTCAGAAAGCAGTAAAATCTGTCCTGCCATTGTTCTAGGCGCTGTGTTGTTGTGGAGTACCGAAAATGTGTCTGCTACTTGACTGAAGGATAACGGTGATCGCTTTTAGGCTGCTTCACCATTATCACATAGACCCATTTGTATCAACTGGCTTATCAGATCAATAAAATCTTTTATGAAAAAAAATGACTTAGGAAACTGTGCAAAATAATACTATCTTGCACAGTACCTATAGGTTATCTTGTTATTTTGTGCCTTTGCCATATGTCATTGGCATCAGAATTTGCTATCCAGCTGATTTATTTGTTAGTCTATGCCTGTTGATTTCCAGCTGTTTGTTTATTTTATTTATTTATTGGATTTTGTTGACTGGCTAGGCTCACTGAGACACAGCTCCTTTTCAGAATTGACTCAGATTGATTACATACAGTACGAAGTCATAGCAACAAGGTTCGGTGGTCAACAGCAGACCTCATAGAACATTAGACAATCGGTATTATAAAATAGGTCTCGAAAATCCTGTAGCCTCATTGGTCAAAAATGTTACATGACCATGTGTAAGTCCCAACAAACAACTGGTAAAGAGCCCCTGATCAAATGTTTACTTTCTTGAACCTAATTCTTTTTTTTATTTTAATAGCATTCATTTTATAATCACAATAATCACTTCAGGGTGTGTGT
Organism: Neoceratodus forsteri; assembly: GCA_016271365.2. NCBI lineage: Eukaryota > Metazoa > Chordata > Ceratodontiformes > Ceratodontidae > Neoceratodus > Neoceratodus forsteri. The sequence continues at coordinate 125,110,244 of JADMNL010000023.1, read as the reverse complement.
AGTGATGGGATTTACATTTCTTGTGTTGTTAAGATCACTAAACTTGCCTTATGACACACCACAAGAAGTGTATGAAATCCCACAACAACAAACCCTGTACCCCGATATTAACAAATAACAAGTGAGAGCAACCTGTACAAATGAAGGACTGCAGCAAATAACAACAGCGGTGGTCACAAATACACATACACTAGAGGTACAATATAAATAATATGCTTGCATAGCATAAGTCAGCAGACGGAATTAGGCAAAGGTTCATAAACTATTTAGGGTGAGCATTTGGGGATTTGGGATGACAGGAGAGTCAGCGGAGGCAAATACAATGGCTGGTGAGGCATTGACATTATTGAGCTGCTTTTTGAAGGATAAGAGTGATGTTCTGCTGTGTATAGGGAGGGGGCTCATTCCAGAGCTGGAAGCTTAATGGGAGAAGGTACATTGGTCACCTGTGGTCAGGGCCCTGGAGACCTCCAATAGCGGGAGGAGGATGAACAGAGGTGCCTCCTATGAGGCTTATGGACCAGAACATCTCTCGAGACAGGGTAAGTAGCCATTTAAGATCATATAAGCCAGGCATAGGGGAGAGTAGTTGAGTCTATCTTCCAAGGGAGGCCAACTGAGGAGTCAAGGACATTACAGTGATGTCCTCTATTACAGGCACAGTACAGATCTGCTAATTCTGTGGTATAGCAGCTTCAGTTTGTTGAGCTCAGTGCCCTTCAGGGAGGAGAGTATAGGGGTCCCATACAAAAGTGTTGGGAGCAAAACATAGAGCCACTATGGATAGCCAGGCTTCTGTGGTGAGGTAGGTCCTGAGCCTATAGAGTATACTCAGCTTCTGTGTGATAAGCTTGGTTACTTTTTAAGTGTGTGATTTAAAGGATAGGTCTTGGTCCAGCCACACTCCAAAATACTTGATAACATCTCGACCTCTAGCTGGATGCCCTTCATGGTAGAAATCTGCAGGAGCTCCTATGGTTTGAGCCAAATTTCCTTGTCCTAAATTGCATGGCCTTGTTTTTTTGCATTAAGGACAAGGCAGTTTGAGGTGAGACAAGCTTCCATTTCCTAAAGTCCCTGTTAAGTTCAGTGTTTATGACATTGGGGTCCAGGCTGGATCTGTAGACTGCATCATCTGCATGAGAAGCATATTCACTCCACCACAATGAGAGTTCGTTGATGAATATTGAAAAGAGTAAGGGTTCCAAGATAAAGCCTTGTGGTATGCCATCTGTGATCCTGTATTGGAAAGAAAGACAGGAACCCCACTTGACTGACTGTGCAGCCAAAAGTAGTTATGAAACCAGCTGTAGGATAGGGATTAAGACATATGCTTGCAAGCTTGACCTGAGGAAGAGTTCATGATCTACTAGGTTGAAGGCCTTGGTTAGATCTACAAATACTACCTCTACAGATTTTCCAACGTCAGTGGCCGCTGAATATTGGAGTGAGGCACACTAATGCAGTGTCAGTGCCGTGGGTTGCGGAAGCCATGTTGGGCATCAGTGAGGAGAAAAGTGATTCAGTGTGGGCTAGGAGCTGGTTATAAACTAGTCTGTTTTGTACTTTTACCAGGGTACTAAAGATGGAGTTTGGGCGGTAGTTTTCAATGGCTTCACCTGCTCCTCCTATGTGGATAGGAACCACATGTGCAACCTCCATTATTCTTGTTTGCCATGTTGTAAGTTTATACTGTTTTTGTACTATATATGACTTTTACCTTGTTTAGTTTTTTGTAACCTTCCCAGCTGAAATTGCTAAATCAGTATGCTCAAAAGTGAACCTGTTTCAGTTTGAACCACATGGCTATGAAGAAGTGAGCTGCCACATTGCTCTGAAACTAAACGTCTCTCTTGCACAAAATAAAAAGTATAAACCAGCATACACTTACTTTTACACTGCTGCCACATGACTTACTGCCTGCTCTCACCTCTATTGGACTCTTCCAATATTGGCGCCAGTACCTTTTATTGATTTATGTGCATATTTATTTGAAAACTGGTAACCAGGAAAGGAACACTGAGCCAGGGCATATTTCCAGGTATGAGCGAGAAGAAGGAAAGGGAGTATTGTGTAACAAAATTACAAGTCTTAAAATACATTTGCTGTAACAAATTACAAGGACAATAACAGTGTATTGCACAATCAGGTGATCAAAGCCATTACAAATAGAGGCCGGCCGGTGGCACTGAGGTTGAGGCACTGGGCATCCTCACGCTACACCGGCGACGCGAGTTCGGGAATGGGCTCAGGTTGTCAGGGTCATGTGAGAGGGAGGATTGAGTGTCCCAACAGATGCTCTCCTCCCTGTGGGGAGGGATACCAGAGGTGCCCTATGCCCCAATGTCCTGAGAGGCGGTGGAAGCCTGGGCTCCCAAGGTCTTGGCAGCTCTGTTCAGTGGAGTGGAGAGGGGATGCTCTCAGGTGCCTGGCAGGAGGCGTGCATCAGCATGTCACCTTTCTGGACGTAAGTTCCAGGGGATGGGAAAAAGTAAGGGGAAAAATTACAAATACTCTGGCCCCATGAGCAGAATAAAACCTGGGGCAGGGTTGCCTTGAGGGATTGCCCTGGCAGACGGAGTAGGAGGAGAGAGGCATGAGGCCTCTCTGAAAGCTGTGAGGAGCCAGGCAAGTTAAAAAAAACATTACAAATGGAGGAACCACAACATTAGCTTACAGAGCAGTGCTCAATGTAGACAAAAGCTAAAGAAAGTGTGAGGTGCCTGTGGAAAAGGTGTCAGTGTTGAGCAGAGCAGACAAGTCAAAACTGGCAGCTAAAATACATTGGTAAGAACAAAAGCGGGGGCAGTGGCAGGTGGGAGGTTGGAAGTGGGGTCAGATGAAGGATTGACAAGAGCAGGAGGAGCAGGAGAAGCGTTATCTGGTGTCTAAGGGATGGAAGTGAGGGGAAGAGATGGAGGGAGGGTGAGTAGGATCCAGAGGGAGGGAGATGATAAGAAAAGGCAGATTGCCCTACTGAGAAGTGTGGGTGAGGAAAAGCAAGGTGCATGTGTCCCTGGAGTGAAAAGAGTATGAGGAAGAGAGGGTGGGAAAGAGGAGTGAGGATAGGTAAAGAGAGGGACCCAAACTAGTATTTTGAGATGAAGGAAGCACAGTGGGACTGGTGATGGTAAGGAAGAGGAGAATGGAAGAGAAGAATGAGAGAACAATGATAAATATGGCGGGTGAGTTGGTATCAAGCGGCAGAAAGCTTGCAAGGATAATCCAGTGTGGTGAGGGAAAAGGAGGGGCAGTTCTGTAGACCACATCTGCTTAGTCAAAAGTGGGAGAACCATTTTGGTGATCAGCTCCTGGTGGACCTGAGGAAAAGGCAATCCTTGTTACAGTACCGTGCACCAAGTTTGGAGTGGAGTTTGTCATGGATGGCATCAATGTGGGCAGAGAAGTCCAGCCTACTACTAACCACACACCTAGGCACTTGAAGGTGGGGACTACTTCAAGAAGGATGCCATCCAGTGTGAAGAAGATGGGAAGGGGAGAGCCTGGTCAGTTTTGGACACTGTTTTTAGGTTGATCTGGAGTTGGCTGGCGTGGAACCAGCACAGGACATTATCAGTCTTGCTGCATCAGACCATCCATAGCCACAGCCGTGGGGATGGAGGTGTAAATGACTGTGTCATCAACATACATATGGATATGAAATGACACAGGCAGAGGCAGGCTGTTGGAGGAAAACTGAGATAAGGATTAGACCCAGGGTGGACCCTATGGGACCAGCCAGAATAGGTGAGGGTGGGGACAGGGCACCTCCCTACCTGTACTGACTGTTGGCAGCCATGAGATAGGAATGGAATCAGTCAACAGTGGGAGCTGTCAGGCTGGCAGAGCTCAGCTTGTCCAGGAGCAGAGGGTGGCACACTGAGTCAAAGGGTTTGCCAGATCAATGAAGATAGCTGCAGTGTTGCCTCCTGATCCATCCCATTAAGCATGGAGTCAGTGGCGCAGCAAGGTGTAGACAGTGGAGTGGTACTTCTGAAAACCAGACTGGAAGGGAGAGGTAGTTGGAGGGTGGAGGAAGTCAGCAAGCCTGGAGTAGACAAGTTTTTCCTCCAGCTTTGCAAGAGGGGGAGGAGAAATGCTGGAAGTTGCTGGGAAGGAGGGTCAACCCCTGTGCAGAAGAAAACCTTAGCAATCTTCCAGGACTGAAGGACAGCCCAGAGTAAGAAGGAGTTGTTCAGAAGGTGAGTGACTGGAGAGTCACTGGCAGGAGCTGATCTAAACCTCACATGGGACCTAGGGAGATATATTGTGATTGAGTCAATGTTTCTGCCCCTCCCATAACTGACTGAGTCATGTTCCATGCTTAAAGTGAATTTTAATGTTAATTCTTTATTTCAGGATGGGTTGAGTTAATTTGCATATTTGTATTTGCTTTAGGAATTTGTTTAAAACTGTTTTATATGAAACATTTTAAGGAGTAGAAGTATTGCAGAGGTGTGGCAGTGTTTGGCTAATCCGGTGAATGCTTGCAGGGGCATGTCCTTGGCCATCAATCAACAGGGAAGCTGCTGATGATGGCAGTTTCTAGTGAGTGCTGGACTTGAAAGAAATCTGCTGCTCCAATCACGGACAGTTTCATCATTCCAGTGGCAGATCTCCCCCTTTCACAGCAATGAGGAACATTCCAGCCATCGCATTATAATGCACAATGTCGCATGGCTGGACTTCTAACAACTTGTTTGCTCAGTGTACCTTTCGGTGAAATAAAAATGAGCTCCGCGGCCTTGCATAATTGGTGGCTCCTGCCCACCACACTCCCCAAAGCTGACATCGAGTGCCCAATCCCAGTGTTGGCATGCCCCCAAGCTATCTTTTGCTGACAATGGGGTGCCCAATCCTGTGTTGGCATGCCCCCACTATTGTGGCACATTTGGAGCCCACCCTAGTGTGCCAAAGTAAGCGTGTTTTTCTGACACGGGATGCCCACTCCCAGTGTTGGATGTGCCCCAACACCCTTTTTTCAGCCGACCTTGGGGTGCCCAATTCCCCAGTTGGCAGTAAACCCCCTCTCCATTAGTCTGGCACACTGGGAGCCCACCCAGTGCTGAAATCTATTTTTCATAAAATGACACCTGTAAAAGAAAACTTTCCTCCAATTTTTATTTTTTACCTGTAAAAGAAAATGGTCTCTCGTCTTCTTGCTGGCCCCTTCCCCATCCGACCCTCCTTCTGTGCATCCCACCTACCGCACCCCCACCCCATACTTACTTTCAGAGATCCGGCCTGTGATCTTCTGTGGACTGGAACACATCTGCACTCTTCAAAGTGGACTGCAAACTGAAGCAAATCATGATAAGCTCTATACTGGCAATCATTGGAGGGGTCAACTTAGGTTGATATCTCAGCCATTTTGAGTTTGGCCTCAAATTTTCAACATGGGTTTTTGGGACCCCACATTGTGACCACTGACTGTCATTTCTTTCTCTGTCCTGAAAGGTGATTTTGTGGCCGCTGTGAAATCACCTTTTGGGACTGATTAATGAAATGACAGTGCACTGTTCATGAGGTGGGGTCCCAAAAGCCTATGTTGCAAGTTTGTGAAAAAACCAAAAAATGACTGCATTATAAGCATGCATTGTGCAGTCTGTATGCATGCTTGTAACTTCACCAATTGTTTATATTTTTACTCCAAATTTTCAACATTGCCTTTTTTTTTCACATCTCCTTATGACCAGTATAGCTGTCATTTTTACATCCTACCTGAAGCGTGTTTTGTGCCTTGGCGCAGGATGTGCAGTCACTGTGCAAAATCAACTTTTGGGACAGATTAATGAAATCACAGTGCCACTGTTCATGAGGAGGTCCCAAAAAGCCATGTTGAAAATTTGTGAACAGATTCAAAAAATTACTGTATTACGAGTGTGCTTTAGGCAATTTCTCCATGCTTGTAACTTTGCCACTTTTCATATTTTCACTCAAGATTTTCAACACCTCCTTATGAACAGAATGAATGTCATTTTGCATCCTGCCCAAAATGTCTTTTCACAGCTGCTGTGCTGAATGGCACATTGCTGTCTTAAATCACCTTTTGGGACTGAGTAACGAAATAATAGTGCCACTGTTCATGGCGGGGTCCCAAAAGCCCATGTTAAAATTTGGATTGAAAATACCAACAAATGCCAGAGCATTAGGGTCTCCATCTGTAATGCCCTACCCTGTACAGATCTTCAGGCATCAGGAGTGTGGCTTGGGGTCATTGCCTGTAATGATCATGCCATTCCACCCCACCCACACTCTGCAGCCACTGACAGGCATCAACGTGTGCTTTGGGGTCTTTGGCCTAATGTTCACCCTATTCTCCTATACTGCACCCATCTCAGCTTATTTCCTTATGGAATGGGTTGAGTATAAGGGCGAAGACCCCAAGGTGCACCGTGACACCTGTCAGTATCTGCAGGGTGGGGCGAGGTGGAGTGGCATGAGCATTATGGCCAACAATCAAAGGCACACCCCAAAACCTGTCAGTCTCTGCAGGGTGGGGTGGGGTTGGTGTTAGTTCAATAGTTCACTGCCATTCCTATTATGCATCTCTCTAACTCATGCAGTACCAATGCCAATACCAGCAAGCAAACATTCAGCATTGACAAATGCTTGTTTCATACTGATATTAAAGCATTACTTTTTCTTTATTTTGTAGTTGGAGGTTTAGAAGCACAGGCATTTTCCTGCTATGGTCAATTCCTTTGACCAGTCTTGTATAGACTACTCCTTGCTCTGATTCGAAACCTTACTGATTCTCCTATATTGACACTTATACTTTTCATGTGACAGTTTAATGTTGTTATATTCAGTAATAATATAAAGGTTATAGGAACTGTGATCAATGTGCTGGTCTTCTTTTGTTGTGAATCAGATACACTTTGCATATGGTTTATTTTTATCTGCATCTATTTACTGTATGTAATGAATGGGTCAACATGTCAGGAGTGCATTGTATATCTTTTAAAGTGTTGCGTAAAATTTGCAGATTGAGGTACGTTTGTAAATGTAGAGTATTCTTTTGATTTGCTACATCAGCATTGTGACTGAGCTGTGTTTCACTAGCTGAGTATATAAGGTGTGGTATCTGTCAAAGGCACCTGGGCCTGGATATTCCAACTCGCCCAAAATGGCATATGAGAACAAGCACAAGTCTATTAGCCCATGCGCAACAGATGCGATATTCAAAAAGGAGCCAAGCCAAATTGCGCCTACAGCCAGCATCTGAATATTGCACAACCTGCGCCAATAGCGCAACTAGGGAGGGAAGCTGAGCAGATATGATGCGCTATGGCGCAACAAGGGATGTCCAGCTGAGCAGTCCAGAGCGAGCAGAAGCAGGGAGCCCCCCAGCTGCAGAACAATGTAACTGTACAACCAGGAGGTAGGGGCCCACCACATGCCACAGATGGGTACAGGAACACAGAGCAGAATTGACATCATCCCCCACACCCCAAGTACAGCACAACTGGGAGAGGGCTGGAAAACCACCGGCCCATGGATACAAGCAAGCAACCCACAGCCGGGCCATGGTGCCAAATCACCCACCGGCAAGCTGAGACTGCCACACAAGGAGGCGGACCACCCGTGCACACCATCCCCAGTGCACAGCATTCTACACTGTGACCCCAGACACCCCCATGAGCAGTGACCACCACTGTAGGAAACCCCATGCATACCACCACCACCCCACTGTGACACTGCAACCCTCGTGCACCACAGAACCATACAAGCCAGCCCCACCATGAGCACCCAGCAGTGGGTGGCAGCACACGGAAATGCAACAATGGCAGACACAGTGCCAACATGCACAATCCCCCAAGGCACAGCTGAGAGACCGACCTTGCGTTGGCACAAGAGGTACCCCACACGGGACAAGTGCCCCTGACACCACCACCAGTGATACAGCACCCTGCATAGTAGTCCAGTGACACACCCGACCCACCACTGGCCACAACAGCCAGCACAGACACTCACAGTGGTGCATGGAAGCATGCACACACCGGATACAACACAGTGCAGGGACAAACACCCACCCATACCCAAGGGGACAATAACACAGGGACACAGTAGCGTGGCAACCAAGCCCCAGTGTGGGCCCCATGGAAACCGTGTACACACAGCCTGCAGTCCTCCATGGCACAGGGTGCCAGCCACCCTGCACAGGCACTGTGGACCCGTGCGCCACGATCATATGCCTGGAGCACAATTCACAGACAGTGGTGCACATCCTGCAACACACACAAGCCACAGCATGGAGGTGGGACAATAACCGCTGAGGCCACAGTGTTACCTGAGGCAAACATGCACCACACCAGTGACGGAGGCAACTCAGCATTGTGACGGGTACAGTGGCTGCCCTGCATAGACAGCCACCAGTGACATGGCAGCAGACCTTGCAGGTCACAGACATGCAAGGGTGTCAGCTGCACAGGCCATGGATGGGTTGACAGGGCACCATGGACACAGAGCATGCACCATGGACCTCTGCACACAGTAATCCAATGCACAGGGAACAACACACACACACAGACACCAACTGAAGGCTACTCCCACACCATAGTCACTTCCCCATGGACACACACACATACCCATGACTGCACCCCAGATGCCATGCACACCACTGCAGCTGAGCACCTATACCTGCTGCAATCAGAGACCACCACAGTATTCATATCAAAATAGTTGCATTGAAACATATCAAAATAACTATATACAGAACTATGTACAAACGTGGAGGGGAGGGACATAAACAAGGTGGGGTGGGTAAGAGGCAGGGGTGAACATATGGGAAAGGGAAGAAGGTGTGAGGGTGGATCAAGGGGGAAGGTGGTAGTCGGGGCATGGGGACATTAACGGCTGCCACGGTCCTCCTCCTCCTGGTGCTGATATCTGCTCCTCCTTCTCCTCCTGACCCCATGGTGGTTTATTTGATGGAGGAGCTGCAGAGTCTCCCTGGCCACCTGGAGCAGCTCATTAATGGACTGCTGAACTTGCAGGAGCCTCCGGTCACCTAGGACGAGGAGCAGAGTCAATAGGTGTGACTGTCCAGCCCCTGCAGCCCACCCATTGTGCATGGCATACAGCCATGTGCCACGCCCTGTGATGGTGTGCGACCACCCACAGTGACCACATCCACAAGACCGGCCTACCCAGGCAGCCACAGCCATGTGGACCACTGCACCTCCCACCGCCCATGTCCTGCACAGCACCACCATGGCGTGCAATGCGCGTGGCTATGTGGTGTGAAAACGCATGCCACAGCCATGTGCCGGTGCATGCATGGACCACCACTGGCGCACTCCCAGACATGCAGTGCCACTGGACAGTGCTGACTGTCACAAGTCACGTGCATGGCATTGGTGGCCATGGATGGTGGCCATGGCCGCTGTCCACTCTGTTACAGCATACAATAGTAATCATGGAGTTATGGCACTCACCCTCATCGGGCCGGTCAGGTCAGCGGTGATGGTCCCCATCCCACCTGGATGCTCTGTCCTCCTCCTCTGCCACTCCTCCCTCATCCGGTGATGCTCATCCATGCCTGTGGGAAACAAGGAGAGAAGAACATCAGTACAATCCGAAGCAAAGTCCCCTGCCCCAATGTGTGCCCACCCATCCAGCCAGACCCACCCACCCCACACCCTGCAAACACAGCCACAGCCAACCTAGACTAGCCCTCCCTATGTGCTGGACACATACAACACTGTTACCCATATGGACAATACAAGTGCGTAGATGGATCACCCACCTGGACGTGGCACTGTGCCCTCCTGGCACGTGACCGCAGATGGGCTAGTAGGTCCAGCTCCCTCCTCCTGAGGTCCCCATAGCGGTGCCTGCACTGCTCCATGGTCCTCCTCTGTCCGGTGGCTCCTCCAGGTCAGTGGCGACCTCCTGCCAGACCTGGGTCCTGGCCCTGTCCAGTGGCTCCTCCCCAAACAGAGGCCCATGGTGTGGCTCCACCACCACAAGGTTGGCCAACTCTATGGCAGTCCACTGTGAGGCTTTCTGCATGCCATCTCAATGGCTATAGTAGGCAATATGGCGCTCTGCAGCACGGTACCCACATGAAAATGCTGCGCAGTACAGTGCTGCCATTTCCTATCATGCTGTTACCAAACAGTGCGATGGGGTGCACCATGCCTGACACATGGCGCCAAGGGGCAAAGGTCGGGCACAGGGTCAAGGGTCTCTGGCGCAGGCCACACAGTGCCATCAGATGACTATCGTATAGCATGATTGGTTGCCTGTTTGCCAGCACCACAGCGGACTATCAGGCAGTTGTGCCATTGCGCCTATGGAGGCCCATTGTCACAGTGCCATGTAGTGACCTTCGCTATAGCACCACTGGCACAATGGTGGCCGTGCCTGCATTGACCATCGATGCACCGTCATCAGGCGGCAGATGCCAGTGTCAGCAGCCTGGGCATGCGCGGTGGGTGTACTATGCATGCCACGGAACTGCGCCATTGGCTCAGCATGTTCAAAACAACTGCGTAAAGCGCCAAAGCGCGATATTCAGCCGTCATATGCAAATCATCCGATCATCCATTCAATGGCGCCTTCACGCAATTTGCATCTAGTTAAAGTTGCTCCTCACCTAATTTGCATGCATTGCGCTATAAAAGTGCGACAAAGTGCCGCGTGGCCGCAGTCGGTTACTGCAGTTAATTGGTGAGTTGCATGCTGTGGTGGGAGTGTGGACTGTGGATTCAGGGAACACACTTTGGACTGCACAGTCACAAGTAACCACTGCCATCCTTACAGGATGAATAATGACCGAGCAAGTTCTGGGTGAGGAGGACAACAGTGGTGGGCGGAGGAGGAGGCCCAATTTCAAGGCGGCCGAGACCGAGGCGCACCGAAGCCTACCTGGATCAGGAACCACTGCTCAGTGGACGGGGGCACCCCTCCGGCCCGTGCTGCTGCATGGGAGGAGGTGGCGCGTGCCGTGAACACCATGGAAGCCACCAGGCGCTCCGTGCAGGGTGTAAGAAGATGGGTACTGACAGGAGGATGGTGAAGGAGAAGGTGACTGCCATCAGGGCTGCACGTGCTACAACAGGCGGGGGACAGCGGAGGTGGTGCAGCTCACACCAGCAGAGGACAGGCTTGCTGCAAGCATGCACCGCAGTGCCATAGAGGAGTTCTGGGCAGTGGCTTCCAGGCGGGTGGTGGCCCATCTCTGCATGGTAAGCCATGGTCTGCCTTGGGGGGCCAGGTAGGTAACACGCAGTAGCGACTTGCTTTCCCTTACAGATCCTGAGCGTCTGCATGGGTCAACATTGGTGGGCCTGTCCACTGAGGACAGTCGGCCAGAGTGGAGTTTGGACCATCCACCCCCACAGGTTTCTGTGGATCGGCATGACAGTGGGGCCGCCTGGCTGTCACACTGATGTCATTGAGACAGGTGTGGGGAAGCCCTTCCTGTGTCTCAGCATTCTGGCATCCAAGGATGCCAGCATGCTGTAGCTGTGGCTGGGCGAGAGACCTGCACCAGTGATGGTACGACCATCATAGGCGGTGACACGTGTGTGCCATGGAATGGACACACAGCAGGTCCTTCAGCGCCCATGGCTCTGGCTGATGCGCCGTGTGGGCCAGCGTGTCAGCACGGTCCCAGGCTGTGCCTGTCAGCACCAGTGGGGCAGCACGGTGTCTGGTCAGGACAGTGGGACTGTTGCAGCCACTGCAGTGGCACTACTGAGCCCTTGGCGCAGCAGTCGGGGAGCAGCGGTCGCCCACCGGGACTGGGGTTCAGGGTTCAGCGGCAGCATCTGTGCACCACCTGTGGACTTGCCCATACCTGGTCTGGTGTGCAGCACCCACCCTCAAGGGGTGCTGAATATCAGGCCCGTGCACACCCTGAGGGACAGGATGCCGAGGCAGAAGACCTCTTGGACGAACACACCCGCCTACTGCAGGCATGGGTCCAGCAGCAGATGCAGCTTGCAACATCCGTGGAGGCACTGTGTGTGGCTCTGGAGTGGGCAGAGGAGCATCGCAGCAGGGACACCGATAGGATCCTGTCACGGATGGACCATTTGTGGGAGGATGTGACCGCTGCTATTGACAGGCATGCACAGGCGTTCATTGCTGTCAGGGCCACAATGGGCACACAGTCAGGTGCCCATGTGTCGCTCACACCACACAGTGCGCTATCCACTCCCTTCCCAGCGCCGTGGTGATGCCCACCCTGTCGATGCCGGGTTCAGCTGTGGGCATCCTGAGCACCCTGGTGCAGGCATGTGCGGTGTGCTGCAGACCCCTGCGCAGGCATGGTCACGTTCACGCAGTGGAACCCCTGGGGACCATTGGTGCAACCCCATGAGGCCTGTGGTCAGCCTACCAGTGCTGGCAGGTCTCGGCAGGGCCGCCCATGCCATCCGAGGTGGCCGTGGCACTGTGCCACGAGACTGACCTGTCTCCCAGCACTGGCACTGACTGGTGCTGCCCTGTGCGCTTGTGTGTTTTGTGGGCAGTGCGGGTGGGTGCCAGCCCTGCACATGGACACACAGTCCACCTGACACACCCTCCTGGCTGCTGTCCACAGGTACATGCGCGTGATCATGCCTGCATTGTGCTGTACACCAAAGTGCGATGGTGCCCAGCATCTGCACATGCACATGGACAGACAGTGGACATGATGGCCTGTGAACATGTGTGTTGCTAGGGTTGGCATTCTGGCTCGGTGTTCCTCCTGCCCTCTTTGCACGTTTGGTGCATTGTGTGTGTGTGTGTCCATCCATGTGGCGTGTTGATGTTCACCCATCCCTGGTTGTGTGTGTGTGCTTCTGTGCCCTGCCACATCCCTTGCCAGCATGCACCCTGGTGTGTTTCCATGTGTGTTTGTGGGTTGTGCCTTAGCCACTGGTGGTTGCGCATGGTACCATGACTTACCTGGGTTGGCTGAAGTGCTCCTCTGTGATGGTGTCCGGTGCAGCTGTGCCAGCCCGGATCAGTCGGGGGTCTCATCGACCAGGGGGCTGCCCATCACCATCATCATCCACGTCCCCATCGTCCCCATCGCTGTCCCCTCTTTGATCTGTACGGCTATCCCACATTCTTTGGCCATGTTGTGCAGAATGCAACAGGCCAGGAATATCCCACAGGCCTTGGAGGGGCTGTACTGTGGGCACTGCCAGAGGTGTCTAGGCAACTGAAATGTGCCTTCAGCATCCCAAGCACCCGCTCAATGACATTCTGTGTGGTGGCATGTGCCTCATTGTAACATTGCTGTGATGGGGTCGTGGGCACCGGTGAGGGTGTGAGCAGCCAGGGATGGGTGGGTATCCACTGTCACCTGTGTGCAGAAGGTGGAGGTTTGTTTCGCGTTCAGCTTGGCCTGCCCCAAGCCTGTAGGCCACACCCATGGCACCTCTGGCCCATGCCCCCAGGCCTGCGATATGTCCATTTGGTTTGCATACTCACCCACTAGGTGTCCTGTGGGGATGTTCCCACTCTCAAATCGGTGGCACAGTGCTGACTGGTGCCAGATGTATGAATCGTGTGCTCCCCAGGGTGCGTGGCACAGACATTGATGATGCCCACTGGCATTGCACACCACCTGGCAGTTGATGCTGGAATAGCCCTTGCGGTTCATGTATGCGGTCCCTCCTCACCAGGTGGTGTGCGTGTGGCCACATGGGTACAGTCTATTGCCCCTAGCATGACAGGCATACGTGCTACCCTGTAGAACTCCTGAATGTTTGTTGTGCTCTCCGCCACAGAGCTGGGGAAATGAATGTACCGCGAGCATGTGGCAGCAGTGCGCTGAGGAATTGGGTGGGGTTGCATGACATGGCCGACTGGGTTATGCCTGTGGTGTCCCCAGTTGGTCTCTGGAAGGTACCCTGTGTCGAGCAAGCACATGCAGGCTGTTACCTTTGTCTCCACTGACAAGGCATGACTCTGTCATGTGGGTGCCTGCATTACATCACTGCAGAGCTCACAAAGCCACCTCAGTATTGCCCTGTTCAGGTGGTACCGGCTCACAATCTCGGTATCTGTATACAGCTCAAAGCTGGTGCGGGCTCGGTACTGTCTGTTGGGGGCATACTGCCCGACGGCCCCTTCCACTGCCACATCCCCCTGCCACCCACCTTCTCACCCCCCTCATTATGGCCTCCATGTGGAAGGTGGCACTGGCCATGTCCCTGGCTTGTGTTCCCCAGCTGCTGTTGCTTTGTTCCCCGCTATCCTGACTGCTACCTCCCTGCACTGGGTACACCTGTCTGTGCTGGCCTCTGGAATGTGTGGCTCCACACACCTTCCCTGTGCCTCTCTTCTGCTGTTATTTTTCCCTGGCCTGCCCTCTTTCTGACCTTTCCCTGTCCCTGCCTCTCCCTCTGCCTCATGTGGCTTCCTGTAAGCGTTCTTGTGCCTCTTCCTTGCTCCTTTTATTTTGACTCATTTCGTATGTTGCAACTTCCGCTTGCTCCACTGTTGCGCATTGTGCAAGTCTTTGAACATCACACTGCACCCTTTATGCATGGTTCCTCCCCTTCAGTTGCACATGCCTTCATTATCATTGTGCTGTTGCTCAGCATGTTTTTGGTGGTGCAACTGCCTCCTGCTGAATATCACAGAATGGCAATTTTGGACTTGTGAGCACAACCCTATTGCGCTTGGCTCAACTCTTTTTGAATATCAGGCCCGGTTTACATATAACCTTGTCAGTCTTAGTAGTAGTAGCTAAGTGTTTGGAATTACAAATTTGTGACAGAAAATAAAACTGTACTAGCTGGAACTTTGAGCGTGTCTCTCTTCATTGTATTTTGAGAGCTAACTTGCTTCTACAGCTTGGTTTTGGGAGTGCAGGACTCTTGCTGGTTGACTGACTTGGCAGGCACTGAGTGACTGTTCCTAAGCAGCAGTGATGTCACAGTCAGTGAGGTCACAATGCTGATAGTGTAGTGGGGAGGAATAGAGACAGATATGTCATCTGCCAGGCAGAGTGCTGTCCCACATCACATCTCACTAACATCAGATAAACAATCTTCTAATTAACAAAAGCAAAAGGAAAAAGTACCTCAGATATAAAGGTAATGGCTGACTGCTTTTAAAACCAATATATAGTAAAAGAAGGTGACATGACTTTCTGCAGATACATTAGCGAAAGGAGAAAGTCCAGAGGGTGTTGCTAAGCTTAATGGAGAAAAGTGAGCATGTGAGGAGGAGGACCATGTAAAAGCATCTGTCCTAAATAGATACTTTTGCTCAGTATTTGTGAAGAGGAGGTAGGGCAGGGCCACAGCTCAACACAATGGACACAGGGAGGGAGGTGAGCACTACTCCCTTCACAAAAGAAAGGGTCCTACAAGAGCTTACTAAACTCAGGGTGGATAAGGCAATGGGACCTGATGGCATACATCCCAGGGTACTTAAGGAGCTAAAGGTGGAACTAGCAGAGCCATTAGCAGAACTGTTTAGTGAGTCTATGAGCACAGGAGAGGTCCCAGAAGACTGGAGAGGGCTCATGTGATCCCGCTCCACAAGAGAGGTAGCAGGAGGGCAGGGAACTACAGACCAGTCAGTCTTACCTCAGTAGTGGGCAAGATTATGGAGGCACTCCTTAAGGAAAGGATAGTGCAACACCTGGAATCCATAGGGGTACAGGATCCAAGACAGCATGGGTTTACAAAAGGAAGGTCATGTCAAACTAATCTCATAGATTTCTTTGACTGGGTAAACAGAGTGGTGGACCAGGGGGAGCAGTTGATGTAGCCTACCTTGACTTCAGCAAAGCTTTTGACACTGTTCCACATAGAAGATTGATAAATAAGCTGGGTAGGCTCGGGATGGGTCAGAAGTTGGTCAGCTGGGTGGCAAACTGGTTGACAGGCAGAAAACAGAGTGGTGGTAATGGTATACAGTCAGAAGAGATGCAAGTCACAAGTGGGGTAACTCAGGGATCAGTCCTGGGGCCAGTCCTCTTCAACATCTTCATTAGTGACCTTGCAGATGGACTAGAGGTAAGGCTTGTCCGTTTGCAGATGACACCAAGATCTACAACAGAGTAGATGATCCAGATGGAGTGGGCAGAATGAGAAGAGATCTGGATAAACTAGCAAAATGGTCAGAAGAGTGGCAACTGGGATTTAATGCAAAGAAGTGCAAGATCATGCACATAGGAAAGAGAAACCCTGAAGCCACCTATAGGCTGGGGGAGGAGTTGCTAGCAGTCACAAAGGAAGAAAGAGACTTGGGCATCATCATCACTGATGACCTGAAATCATCAAGCAGATCTCTAAAGCAGTAGGTAAGGCTAGGGGGTGTTAGGGTGTATTAGTAAGGGTATCACAAGTCGTAAGAGGGAGGTAATAATCCCTCTTTACAAGACACTGGTTAGGCCCATCTGAGTACTGCATGCAGTATTGGAGGCCACACCTTCACAAGGACATTAACCAAATTGAGGCAGTCCAGAGAAGGGCAACCAAAATGGTGCAGGGACTGCATCAGAAGACATATGAGGACAGATTAACAGAGCTCAATATGTATACCCTTGAGCAAAGGAGGAGAGAGTGATATGATCGAGCATTCAAACACCTTAAGGGCATTAACAAGGTGAAAGAGTCTAACATGTTTAAATATAAGAAAAATAGCAGGACAAGAGGACACAGCATGAGATTAGAGGGGGCCGATTAAGGGGAATGTGAGAAATTCTTTTCACAGAAAGGGTGGTGGATGCATGGAATGGCCTACCTCAAGAAGTGGAGGCTATGAATACAGTGCAGAGCTTCAAACTGGCATGGGATAAGGCATAAGGAGCAATACAAATGAGTATGAATAGATAGGCCACTAACAGAGCAAAGGCCGATGGCACATTTATAAGGTAGAAAAGAAATGGGCAGATTGGATGGGCCTTGCGGTCCTTATCTGCTGTCAACTTCTATGTTTCTATATTAGTTTTAGTCAGTACACCAGCTCTTTAAGGTTAATCTGGCAGTTGGATTTGAAGTAATGAGCCTTAGCAGCATGGACAGCCTTCGTACAAGAGTTTTGAATTATCTATAGGATAAGAGGTCAAACAGAGAAAGGAGAATTTGGAACAGGTCCAAGCTTGGGTTTGGGATTTGCACTGGTCGAAAAGGTCTGGTGTAACCCAAGAGTGGTGGGAAACCTTTACCCTACACTTTATAAGGAGGCATGCGTGTCCCAGATTAGAATAAATTCAGAGTAGAATATGTAGAGAGGGCCATGTTGAAGCAGGGGCAGAACAGATAGGGGACTAATAGGTAGCAGCAAGATCATTTAGGAGAGCACTAATGTCAAGTGACTGGAGGATTTAGACCAAATGTACATTGAGGCAGATAGAGGCAGCCTAACTTTCTTGATACAGAAGGTCATGCAGTGGTCACTGAAGGCATCTGGCAGAGTACCTGCTGCAATGATGGAAGCAACCAGTCCAGAAGGAGTGAGGATTGTGCCAGTGGGTTTGATAGTAAGTTGGGTAAGGTTTAGGGACTCAGTTCTATGGAAGGTGGGCCTGGTGGCTGGGGAGAGACAATTGATGTTGAAATTATCAAAGAAAGAAGTTCACCAGAGGAGGCAGGAGCTGAGAGAGAGAGAGAGTCAACCAATGAGAAAAGACAGGTTTTAGGGGAGGCATAGTAAACACCAGTGAAGATGGGAAGTATAGAGGAGGGAGGAGAGCTTGGCCAGGAGGAACTCATCAGAGGAGGGCACGGACTCTCTGAGTGTGATGGAATAGGATAGATTCTGATGGACATAAAGGGCGACACCACCACCCCATTTACTCATGGTCCTGCCTGAAGAAGTGGTAGGTGGGGAGAGCTAAACTAGAGTCAGGTATCCTGAATGAGAACAAGATTTGGAAAACATTCAAAGGTCAGGAAAGTATTGAGAGATCCAGATATGGAGAAGGTTGAGTTTAGGAAGGAAGCTCCCAATGTTGGAAGATGCTGAGGCCTTTAAGAATGGAGGATGGGAGGGGCTGGAGAGGGAGGCCAGGGTTAGATTCCATGTCACCACATAGGAGGAGGAGCAGGAAGAGGAGCAGAAGGATGGAGTGGGACTTTGCCTCCTAGAACAGAAGGGAGAGAGGGAGAAGGAGGGTAGGGGAATGGAGGGAAGGCACGGTGGAGGTTTGGAGGTTCGGTGGAAGGGAGAAGACACCAGGAATAGCAGGGAGGGGCAGAGAAAGAGAAATGGAGGGAGGGAGGCAGCAAGTGCAGGGTGGAAGGGAAAAGTGTGGACAAGGGAAGGGAGAGGTTGTAGGGGCAGGGAAGAGGAAGGAAGGAAGGAAGGAAGGAAGGAAAGGAAAGGGAAGGAAATAGGGATACAGGAAGGGAAGGAGAGGGAGGGAGAGGACAGGGGTGAGAAGGGAGAAGGAGGGGCAGAGGAAGAGGGTAGGGTACATGGTTTACAGGCAGCTGAACTGAAGTTAAGAGCAACAACAAATTACTTTGCCTAAACACCATAACAGCAATAGCTGTGACAAGCAAATGTAGGCTAGCTAAACAGTCTGAACAATGTAGAGGGCAGAACTGCAGAACTATAAAATTAGCCTAAATAATGTTGCAGCTATAACTGTGACAATAAAGTAAATGTAGGCTTACTAAGCAAATTTGAGCAATTTAGAGGGTAGAACTACCAAAACAGGTATAAACACAGAGTAATATGGTAGATAGGGTGCATTCAAACAGACAGGATGGGATAAGCTAGGCGAAGTCACAAGTTACCAGGTCTGACAGATAAGCAATAACAGGCAGGCTGTGAGGTTATAAATCTATGCAGGCAAGCAGGGTAGCAGAAATCACAATAGCTATGTATAGCTACAATATGCCTGGTTGACAATAGATTGCTAACAGTGCAGTAAACAGTTATTAAAAATTAGCAAGGCAAATGCAGAGTTTAGGGTGACCCTGAAAGGATGTTAGGAAACTGGCATTTCAGTGGAGAAGGGGTTCAAACAGCAACAAAGCAGTGGAGCAGAACCTAGTCTCAGGAGTGGTCAAAAGCAGAGTGGACAGACAAGCAGTAGGTGCTGTGAGAAGGCAGCGTGACCAGCTGACAGCCAACTCAGGCAGACTCCTCTACTGTGAAGCCCTTTGTACTGTGACCTTTAGTACTCAAGACCACTAGAAAGTCTGCGCTTTGGATTCTGCACCTTGATTATTGGTTTCCGTACTGCAAAGCATACACCAGCGGTATATTCACAAGCATGCTTCTGCAGATTGTAGCATACTGCTGGCGCTCACTGCATAAATTTTTCAGGGTGGTTGTCATCCTTAGTACAGTCATGTTGCTAGCTCAAATGCTGCTAAAGAAATGCCCATTCACTACCATAACACATCCAGATCTGGCGATATCTAGTGGGAGATAAAAATGCAGCCTATTTTATCCATTGTATTTTACTAGCTACCCCTTTTGAGTGGCACAGTGGCCCAAATAACACAGGTACTACCATTTTGTCCTCACAGATACCTTCTATAAACATGACATGATCTGACTGATATATCTATATGTATGGGATATGATATGACCTGACTGACAATATCATATTTATCTTTATTCAAGGTCATTCGCCACTTGTAAGATATCATATCAGTGACCTGTCATGAAGATAAATATGAAATCTTCAGTCAGGTCATGCCATATACAATATATACATAATATATATGGGGCACTGTGGAGCCCATGCAGTGCAGGTGTGAGAAGCATGGCTCTGCATTTACAAAATTTATAAACTATATCATATCCACCAAATCAAAATTACAAAAGTGAAAAAGACAGTGATGGGCAGCTGAAAGCAGCAGCTACCTGATGGTCAGTCTGAAGGAAATGCAGTGAAATGGCTGTAAAGACCAGGTAAAGGCAGCAGCAGCAGCAGAGGGACCTTCATGAGGTTATCCCAGCTGGGGCCACCTGACAGTGACAGCCAGAGGAAACCTTGCAGTCACTTGGGCACAAAATAAAGCTGCTCCTTTTGTTTGTAACTAACATGAACAATAAACTAGATAACTTATCTTGCAGACTTACTTCAGTAGAAACAGCCATAGATCAGATATGCATAGATTTGGAGGACTTGAAAAGGCACCCCAGCAAGTGTAGATTGGGGACTTTGGGTCAAGGAAAGGAGACACGGCACATTAACAATAGGCTCAAACTGTTAGCCAGATCTGGGGTGCCAACATATGAATTATTTGTCTGTCGGATGGTTTGGAGGAGTTCACCCCCACTATTCATAAAGACTGACTATCTGAGTAATCTGAGGGGCAAGGAGGCGTATCAGAAGATGGCAAGGTGGTAAAGGCCTACAGTGTTCAACCATGAGGTGGAACATTGGAGAAAGACTCACGATTCCTGGTGGTGGTGGCCGACAGCACTGGCACCAGGGACAAAATCCTTAACATGGCTAAGAGTCAAGGCCACCTCAGTGATAAGGACCACGCAGTCCACTTGCTCTCAGATATCTTATATGATATCTGCCAGTACAGAAAGACATTTGATGGGGTCCAGGTGAAGCTATGGGGAGTTTAATTTCCTCCACACCATGCTCATTCCAGAAAGCTCTGTCTCATCCATGACGACCGAGTCTACATATTCACCAAATCGCTGATGCAGAAAACTGACTCGTCTGTTGAGGCTCACTGCAGATGACACCTGGACCAGCAGGACTCAGAAGACCTCACTGAAGGCAACTGTAGAAATCTCTTTGAAACCCAGGGACTCTTTCCACCTAGCAGCCTGGTCTGCCGAGGTTTCCTTTATCCTTTTAAAATGTAATTTTACTACTTAAATATAATAGTTCATAAATACATTTTGAGGGTATAGGAATACATGTATGCTATTACCCTGTTTTGTTACAGGTTTTATGGACTTAGAGGATATTTGGACTATGCTCTTCACCCTTAACACAGTTGCTTATTTGAAAGATCATTGCCGTTAACATTAAAAGTTATTTACAGCTGAAAGTAAGGGGGGTAACTGTGCTCCTTCGATTTACTTTAGGAAAGTTTTCTGCTAATCTAGATGCATAGCTACATTTATTCTATTTGCTTTACTTTTTACATGGTAGGGGTCAAGATTCAATCTTCACCACAAAGGACTTTACTTCAACAAATAATGTGGTACCTAAAGCTCTGTTTAGGTCATGGCAGTGAAGAACTGATGCTTTATGACTATTTAGCTTTTACTACATTCTCATGGGCTTATATCCATGGACATTCTGTTGTCTTACAGTATTACATTTTATAATTTTGTTTAGCCTCCCCCACACACTTTTAGCAAGAACCTGGATGTACTCTTTCTACTTTTTAACTATGGAAATGTACTGTTCCTTTATGTGATTGTATGTTATGCTTTTTCCAAAACACGATATGTTGTCAGTTTTCATAAAAAAAATAAAATCTATGAACTGCAAATATACATTATATATATATATATATATATATATATATATTATGGTATAGTGTAGTGCTACCATATTTAGGGTTGAGTAGCACTTTTAAGGTTAAAGGGTCAAATTTTGCACCTTAATAACTTTGCCACTGTTCAATGAATTTGCCTGAAATTTGGTATGCACGATGGGGCATGCTAGATCTAGGATCTGCCTGGTTTTGTACTGGTTGGATATATGGCTGCGGAGTTATTAAGTGACAAGCGAAATGAGTAATTAAACTTTTCTTGAGGTGCTTTGCTCTCACCTACAGGTCATACGGTTTGCTTGACTGGTCCAAAACTTCAGGGAATGTGCGGCTGGGGTCCTATGTGCCTTTGAAGATTTCGTGAAAAATATTGAACAGTACAAAAGTTATTCAAATAACAAGTTCCCATTATAAGTCAATGGGAAAAGTTAACAAAAGTTTGACACTTTCGCAAATGCATCTTTTAGTGTTGCAAATGGCCTAGTAGTGTTGCAAATCCACCATTTTGTTTTCAGTTGGTGATCAGAAAAATGCTTGTCATTTAAATTTGGGACCCTGTAGGGACACAATTCTTTTGTATTCACCTAGTGGAAACTGAGGATGCTAGCCATGTCTTTATTTTGGGGTAAAACACCCCAGAAATATGTTTTTCAAATTTCTGGAACCAGTAGTGTCAGAAAAGTAGTGTCGCAAGTCAGACACTTTTGCAAAATTTTTGCTAACATTGCCCCAAATTACGACACTACTTTTCCAGACTTGGCCAAACTAACAGGAATTTTTGCCACCCTGTTGCGAAAGAACGGTTTGGTCTTTGAGCTGAAATTTGAGGGAAGGCAGCCAACATCTCACAGATGTGCCTTTTGGTGGTTTGGTGAAAAATATTGCACAGTTGCCAAGTTATGGTACTCCAAAGTTGGCATTTTTTCCTATAAACTAACATGGTGGTGTACACCGCACTTCAGGGCTCATATCTCAAAACGGTGCGAGATACAGATTTTGCTGCAATTGCGTAGCCCTATGGGCTAAGTAATACAAAACCCAGCCAGAAAATCATGATTTTTGTGACATTTACATTTTTTTCTATCGCAAGTGTTGCTGAGATATTAGCAATTAAGTACTTCCAATGCCTGCTTTAAACTTCGATCCTCATTACAATGCATACATTCTTTGTACACACTGTGTTTCTGTATGCCTGTTTGTAAAAACAGGGTATGTGCTTCCATTTCTGTTACAGTTACTGTTTCACTTGCGTTTATGTCCCCTTTGCGTTACCATTCCGTGTATGCCACCATATGCGTTACCCTTGCGTTGTCATTACGTGCTTGTTTTTCATTACTGTTACCATTGCATTTACCACTACTGTTTCTGTTTGCATTTTTCTTTGCATCACTGTGCGTATTTTCATTTACGTTTCCGGCAGCCCTTCGTTTGCATTTCCGTTTCTCTTTCGTTTTGCATCTTCCTTGCTGTTACTGTTACCATTTGCATTTGCAATTGTGTTACTGTGCCCGTCTTGTATCGGGTTTGCATTTCCATATGCATTTGCATTTCCTTTTACTATGTTTACTTTGCTGTTATTGTTGCTGTTACCATTACCATTTCCGTTTACAATTGCGGTACTGTGCCAGTGTAGCGTTTCAGTTAGTGTTTCAGTATACGCTTCTGTTCCCATTTCCATCTCTCTTTCCTTTGGCATTATTCTTCATGTTAACTTTACCATTTGCATTTACAATTGTGGTACCACGCCTGTGTGTATACGGTTTAATTTACGTCTGTGCTTGTGTTCGCGTTCCGTTTCTGTTCCCTTTCGCGTTTTTTGCCATGACATTTAACATTTCCATTTAAAATACTGCTGCCATCACTGTTCACATTACCAGTTGCATTTTGTATGTGCTCAATCTCCGCTTGCATCACTGTTCGCTTTCAAGGCCACTTTGCACTTGCGCGCTTCTATTGACTTTCCTTTACCATTAATGTTTGCATTACCATTTCTGCTACTGTTCAGACTTCTGTTTGCATTGCTGTTCCTGTTACTATGTCACATGACAGCACATGGCAGGAGCGCTGGGCCCAAAGGGCCATGCGCGCCGCCCACTGATTACATTCACTATTTCTCGTCATCATTCTCATAAAGAGAAATTAGATGCAAAAACTCAGTTTAATGCATTAGTTGGGGTTGTTCCACAGTGGCAAAAGTGAGGAGTTTGGTGTGGGGTTGAAAGCCCCTTAGACCCCCGCCCACCCCAGCTGGCATCAGGGTGCACATTGGGGTCATCAGTCCTAACTCTCACCCATTCTCCTATACCTCTGCTTCTTCACACATGTGATGGGGTGAGAGTTAGGCCAACAACCCCTATGCGCATCCTGATGCCAGTTGGGGGGTGTGGGCGGAGGGTCCATGGGGGCTTTCAACCCTAACACTGAATTTCCTCGCTTTTGTCACTGTGGAACAAACTGTAACTAATGCATTAAATGGAGTTTTTGCCTTAATATATATATATATATATATATATATATAGAGTATGGTTGGGCCTTCACCCCATAGAAAAAATATCATATATTTTCCCATATTTGATGGTAGCCAGTTAGCGTATTATGATGCCAATTAGCTAATTATACTGCATTAATGTGTCATTAACAGCTCAATAACACAGTAATACCTAACAAGCACTATATATATATATATATATATATATATATATATATATATATATATATATATATATTTATGCAATGGGGTGGAGATACATGGAGAGTCATAAATCCATTTGTTTGAGAAACTGTGTACATAAATTTAATTTATGTATACAGTGCTTATGTCATCAGCCATTTATCCACACAGTGCTTATGTCATTAACCATTTATCTATACAGTGCTTATGTCATTTAGAATGTTCGGCCTCAGTAGCAGTATTAACCATATTCAAATGCAAATAACTTTTAAAAGAAAAATGATAGAATGGTACTGTGAGCATGAAAGTTGTTCCACAAGAAATATCTACAAAATGAGTGGTATTTCATTTATTGTTATCGTTAGATATTTTGATAATTAGCAAAAAAAGCAGAAAATTCATTTTGTTCCCATTTTATCAGCAAACAAATGTACATAATTTTAAAATGAAAATGATAGCATGGTACTGAGAGCACAAAGTTTATTTAGCCCAGAAATATCTTCAAAATCAGTGGTGTTTCATTTATAGTTACTTTTAGTTTTTTCATAATTAGCAAAACACAGCAGAAAATTCAATTTTGTGCACTTTTCATCAAACAAATGCAAATAACTTAAAAATAAAATTGATAGTATGGTACTTTGAGCACAAAAGTTGTTCAGCATAGAAATACCTACAAAATGAGAAGTGTTTCATTTCTAGATTCCTTTAGGTTTTCTATAATCATCAAAAATTGCAGAAAATTCTGTTTTATTCATTTTTTGACTAACAAACCCCCTCCAAAAGAACAAACAAAATAATTGCATAAATGGAATATGCAATGGAAAACTGTGGAATAAATGATTTATCTGCACTGAACAGTTTGATGTGGACACCTCACTTGTGGCTTATGCCACTGTGAGGTTACCAGAGGTCAAACTGCTGTTGTGCAGATAAATCATTTATAACACTTACTTCCATTGCATATCCATATATATATATATATATATATATATATATATATATATATATATATATATACATATATCTGTATATATGTATACCATGGGAGTGCAAATAACATTTTGAAGATATGGGGTGCTATTTTCACTAAAAGATACTGTAGCTACTGCACAAATAACACCTGAAAACATGTTGTTTGCATAGTAGCTATGTTATCTTCACAGTACCCTCAGTTTTCTACAGTACACTACATTTAACACAGTAAGACCGACATGTCAGAATTACAGGGAGGCTTGCCAGGGTTTGGAACTCCCAGCTCTGAAGTGAACCCAGTAGCTCACACATCACTGGACGTTGGCTTATAATGATAAGGAGGGCTCAATTTTAATGATGTAGACATTATGAGAACCTTAGCTCCAAAGTATAATTCAGCAGTGTCATCACCTAGCTCTGTGTCACTTTCATGTAACACAGCATTAATGAGGATGTTCATGAAGTAGGTAACCTTCTACAACACAGAATTAGTTAGACAGTAGGTTGAATTTGTTTAAATAGCGTTTAAGTAATGTTATTTTCCCTGCATAAACAACTGTTGGCAGTGAAGTAGTCATTTTCAGTGTGACCACATGTAAAAAGCATTCTGTGATAACAGCAAAGAAATGTTCAGCAAAGAAACTGGCATGGAATGTGATAAAGAAAACAAACAAACAACAAAACAAAAGAACACAATAAATAGAATAGTGTATGGGTGACCATACACAACAAAACTATGTTTCCATTGAGGGGATGTGATGATGTCATACAGACCTCAGAGTGAAGCTGACGAGGTCCATATGATGGCAACACATCTCCTTGATCAAAACATAGCCTTGTTATGTATGGTCACCCATACACTATTTATTATAGTATATGGCTCCCTAGAAATTAGAAACTTTCATTTCACAAGGTTTCATACCTTATGCTCATGGTCCTGCTTGATCCCAGTCCTTGATGTGGTCCCTCTGCTTTTGACCCTGAAGACCTCGGTCCTTGCTGCAGTCCCACTCTGCTCCCAACTTCAATGTTTAACAGCACCAGTGATTTAAAAAAAAAAAAAGGAAACTGACAAACTGATAGTTTGGACACAAGGAGCTGTCTATGGTCATCCGTGCCCAAATAATATGAACTGCTCAGCCTGACCATTTGCTAAGCTGTGTTGCCATTTAGTCCATTTTTAAGCAGTGCTGTCTTCAGAATTAGGTAGCAGCTCAAATGATAAAAGTTGCAGTAGTATCATTGTGACATTAAAATGATACTACAACTTTTAGTGACACAGAAACATTGAAACATAGAATCTGATGGCAGATAAGGACCGCTTGGCCCACCTAGTCTGCCCATTTCCCTACCTGATGGATAAGCTGCAGATCCCAGTTAGCCAACAGCCTACTTCCTCCTACCCCCGCTAGAATTGCCGTATATCTGTCCCATGCATTCTTGAATTCCCCACTGTTTTGACTCTACAACCTCCTCAGGAAGGCTGTTCCATGCATCTACAACCCTCTCTGTGAAGAAATACTTCCTCACATTACCTCTGAACTGTCCCCACTCTATCTTCAAATGCTACCTCCTTGTTCTTGCATATCTCTTTTTCTGAAAGATGCTACCCTCTTGGACTTTGTTGATTCCTTGAGGTATTTTAAAGTTTCTATCATGTCCCCCTCCCTCCTTTCCTTGAGGCTATACATTTTAAGCTCCTTTAGTCTTCTTCATATGTCTTCTGGTGCAGACCCTGTACCATTTGTTGCCCTCCTCTGGAGATCCTCCACCCTGTCTATGTCTTTGCAGAGGTGGAGTCTCCAGAACTGTACTCAGTACTCAGATGTGGTCTTACCAACTGTCTGTACAGAGGGCCAACAACTTCCTGTTTTCTACTGGTGATGCCTCTCCCTGTGCATCCCAGTATCCCCCAACCCTCCTTACTGCCCTTCTCACATTGCTGGCCCACCTTTAAGTCATCTGACAGACTAACCCCAGGTCCCTTTCCATTTTGTTGTTGTCAGTATCTCACCCCATTGTGTACTCTTCCCTGGGTTTTTGTTTCCCAGGTGAATTACTTTGTACTTCTTTGCATTGAATCTAAGCTGCCATACATTTGACCATTCCTCCAACCTTGCAAAGTCCCTTTTCATCCTTTCCATCCCACTTTCATATCAACCCTGTTGCAGATCTTTGTGTCATCTGCAAAGAGACATACTTTCCTTCCAGTCCCTCTGCAATGTCACTTATAAAGACATTAAAAGGACTGGCCCCAGTACTGAACCCTGCAGTACCCCACTGATAAATCCTCCTTTCTTCACTGTGGACTCCATTTACTATTACCCGCTGTGTCCTGTTGTCCAGCCAGTGTTTTACCCAGGCTACCACCTGGAACCCACTCCCAGGCTGTCTAATTTGTTTATTAATCTTTGTGTGGGACTGAGTCAAATGCCTTCTAAAAGTCTAGGTAGGCCATGTTCACAGCCCCTCACTGGTCTACTACTTTGGTCACCCAGTCAAAGAAATTAATTAGATCTGTCTGACATGGCCTTCCTACTATGAATCCATGCTGCCTTGTGTCCTGTGCCCCACTGGCCTCTAGGTACTCAGCAATTCTTTCCTTCAGAAGTGGTTCCATCATTTTCCCTACCACAGAGGTCAAACTGACAGGTCTGTAGTTTCCTGCCTCTGCCTTGCTCCCACTTTTGTGAAGGGAATCATCCACCTCCTCCAGTCCTCAGGTACCACACCACCCTCCCATGATTTATTAAAAGGGTAGTTAGTGGTGTTACTAATTCTTCCCTTAGTTCTTTTAGAATTCTGGGGTGAATCCCATCAGACCCATTGCTTTATTCACCTTCAGTTTTAAGAGTTCTTTCAGAACCCTTTCTTCTGTGAAAAGACTAATATCAACCCCCTATCCAGAGTGCTTCTATTGACTGGATTAGGTATCTGACCCTGCTTTTCTATTGTGAATACTGAGATGTAATATTCATTCAGTATCCCTGCTTTTTCACTGTCACTCTCTGCCCAACCACCTTCCTCTTTATTCAGCCTCAGTATCCCTGCCTTAGTCTTTCTTTGCTCCCTAATGTACCTATAAAGGTTTTATCCCCCTTCTTAACTGAGTTGGCTATCTTTTCCTCAGTTTGGGCCTTTGCTATTCTGACTACCTCCCCACTGCCTTCTTTTTAACTGGTACAGTTCTCTGTCCTTTGAACTGTCTTACAAGATTTTGAAAGTCACCATTTTCCATGGACAAGTCCTAACCATATACTATATATCATTTGAAAGCAAATTTTACATTTCTACACATTTTTCGCACTGAAGTAGACACAGAGAAACACATACAGTTGGAAACTCCATGGTGTATATCTATTATCTCATGGGTATCTCAGATATGCATGTTATCTGGTTTAGAATGTTGTTACTGCCACTGTGCACTCATGGCTATGCCACTCATGCAAGTGTGCAATAAGCATAACATTCCAAACTGGACAACATGCATATTTGGAGCTACCTTATGGGATAACCCTATATACTACCTATATTTACTACCACTATATTAATGTGCTATTAGCACCTTAATAACACATTAATACTTAACAACCACTATGTGTATGTATATGTATATGTATATATAGTTATACTATCTATATATACCAGCACTATATTTATGTTTTATTAACACATTAATAACATTACTACCCAACTCATTACAAACCACCCAAATAACTTGTAACAAGCCTCTTAATAACACACGCAACAAGCCCCTTATTAACATATGTAACAAGTCCCTTATAAACACATGCAACAGTCACCCCCAAAAAAATGCTATGGTAAAACATAGGACACAACAACATGTGTCCAACTAATGCATTGTATAAAATAAAAAGATGGCAAAGTCCAGCATACACATGAAATAATACCATCTTGGGGTCAAACAAGCTCATAAAGGCGCTCACCTTTCAGGTTCATGGCTTTATGGATTGTTTGACCCCTCGAGTAATATTACTTCTTGCATACCACACTTTGCCATCATTTATTCTCTCTCTCTCTCTCTCTCTCTTATATATATATATATATATATATACTGTATATATATATATATTTATTTATTTTATTTATTTATTTAAGAATCAGTTTACAACCTTTGAGCCAGAGGCTCGTTTACAAAGGTACTTAGTCACATAAAGACATACATTGCGTTTCAGTTACATAGCAAAGATTTGCCAAAATCAGTAGGCATTCACCAGAGGTGCCACGTCACATTGTGGTCAGACAGATACAATTGGGTACAGGGTACATGTAATCGATAGCAGGTATTAAACAAGTTGGTATCAAGTGAGCAATTCTGGTAGATAAACATTGAAACAGCTGGCACTGGCCAGGTTAAACCTAGGCATGGTGGACATGGAAGTGGTGGAGGGATGGTTGGGTGGAGAGCTGCCGGGGCATTGTCAGGAGAGAAATAAAGAGGTGGAGGCTATGTTCAGAGACAGGAGCAGTTACAGTGCTGAAGATGTGGTTCAAGTGCGTTTTGAATGTGGAGATGGTGATGGTATTGGTGATGGTGGCAGGGAGAGAGTTAAACCAGGTTGGGGCTCTATAGCTGAAGGACCTCTGGCCATGGCTGGTTCTTGTTCTGGGGACCTTTAGAGTGGTCTTGTAGGAAGACCGTGTTGCAATGGTGGGAGGGCTCTGGTGGATGGATGCTGTTACCCCAGGGGAGAGCCAGTAGGGTTTTTGGTGAGGAGACAGGTCTGGTATCGAGCCGTATATGTATATATCTTCTTTGCAAAAAATGTTGTTACTGCACCAGTTAGGGTAACTTGATGCAACAAAAGTAGGAAATATGGTGTTAGGGTTTCTAACCTTAACTCCCCACCCCACCCCCAAGCAGCAAAAGGAAAAAAATCATTACAGTTTGGGCTGTCCTGAGTCTCAACGAATCAGGGTGAGGTCTTCCTTGGGTTTTAACCCTAGTGCTCACTCCATTCTGATACAGTGTTTAAACATACAGAACTGTGTCTTCCCACATGTTGCCAACAATCTGTGGGTCCTGACAGAAGAAACCAGATTACATCTGACCTTATTCACTCACAGGATGGGGTGAGTGTTAGAGTTGAAAACCCAAGGAAGACCCCACCCCTGATTTACCAAGACTCAGAAGAGCAAAACCCATAATGATTTTTTCCTTTGCTGCTTGGGGATGGGAGTTAGGGTTGGAAACCCTAATGGCACATTTCCTTATTTTTATGGCATTAAGTTACCCTAACTGATGCATTAACAATGTTTTTTGCAAAGAATTTCCTTTCTTTATGAGATGACGAATTGCATCCTCATTCAAGCAGGTCCCTTCAGGACCATTGAACAAGTGCAGGTGTACAAGGCCCTTTTGTCCCTGTGCCATGGGAAGAATTAATCTGGTTACAAAAGCGAGGGCCTGGCACATTCACTCTTTAACATTCACTCATCACAATTCACTCTTTTTTTTTTATCCCAAATGTTCAAGATAGTCATTTTATGACTGCCCTTACAGACATGACATGGAGCATTTTTGTATATTGGCTGAAATGTCATTTTGCACTAGAAGTATGGAAAGACATCTCATCCAGGATTTAAAAATAAGACCTGTCACACTTAGTAGGTGGCGTGGAAAAATTACCATGTTAAAAGTTAGTGAAGTTATGAGTGAATGTTGAAATACTAAAATGTTCAGGCATAACCTGGGCATTTTACTATATTTGTACACCAGAATTTCAGCATAGTCTTGTGTTAGCCCACCTCATGAACCGGTAGGTAAGAAATTTCAAATCCCTGCGAAATGTGATTCTGTGCCACCAAAATGTCATTCTGCACCCCAGGTGCGAAAACACATTTTGGCCAAGATTTGAAAAATGGCAGCTCTCTGGTCAATGAGGTGGAGTGAAAAGTGGCTATGTTGAAAATCTGGGGTCAAAATATTAAAATTACTGAAGTTACGAGGGACACATTTCAATGTATGCTCATAACTTCTTGCCATTTTACATATTTTTTACCCCACATGTTCAACATAGCCTTCTTGGGACACCACCTCATGAACAATGGCAGTAACAATTTTAAATCCTCCCAAAGATGATTTCACCAGACGACTGCAAAATCACCTTTAGGGCCTGATTGGCATAATTCCACCACCACTGGTCATGAGGTGTGCTCCTAAAAGGCCATGTTAAAAATGTTGGTGAAAATATTCAAAATGGCAAAGTTATGCATCAAAGTTCAAAACACCATTGAAATACTCACCTTAGTTTCTCATACTGCAGTCACTGGTTCCAGCAGCAAGACATGTATTTGATTGGACACTGGATCTACACCATGGGACCTGTTCAGGTGGGTGAAGGTGTGGGGGGTGTAGTGGGGTGTTGGTTGATGATTGCTTAGTGGTAGGTTGGGGTGGCGGGTCAGATCAGTGAGTGCTCATTTTCGTTTTACAAGTTTGAAAAAGAATAACAAGGATAGTTTTCTTTATTACAGCTGATATTTAGCACATTAATGTGGGGATGGCAATCAGAGGGTGGGGGAACAACTAGATAGCAGGGAAACATTTTATTACATAAGGGACAGCAATCGGAGGTGGGGTGCCACTAGACACCAGGAAACATAGCATACATAAGGGATGGTGATCGGAGGATGGTGGTGCCACTAGATAACAGAGAAACAAATAACATACATAAAGGGATGGTGATCGAGGGTGGGGTGCCATTAGACACCAGGGGTACATTACATACATAAGGGACAGCAATGGGAGGGAGGGCAATCCACTAAGACACCAGAGAAATGACAGCTCATTGATCTCAGAGAAGCCCACAGCATGAGTTCCAGCTACGTGCAGAACTCAAGAAAGTCCCACTGTTCTCATACACAGAATGGGGTCAATGGCTCCTCTCGCTAAGCTTGGCTCACAGGATTTTGGGTGCCCAGAAAAGGTATTTCAGGCCATAATTCAAGAAACAAACCTCAGAACCTAGCTAAACGGGTCCTGTTAACTAGGTTCTGGTGTCTATTTTAAATGGTGGCATTTTTTATATATTTTCCATGCTTATTAGTTCAAGAAGAAAATAAACAAGATGGTGGCTCTCATGGCACAAAACAAAAAAGATCTTGTGACACAGAATTTTTGGTGTCATATCAGAACGTTATTCCAAGAACCCTACTGAGCATGCTCAGAACAGAAAAACACAAAATTTCAAAGCCTTATAACTGTGGAACCATTTAACATTTTTTCACAAAACCTTTCAAAGGCACTACCTTAGTGATTCACACCTGTACCCTGAAAATCTGGGGAAAAATTCCATTCTGTGTGGGCCATAAGTGAGAGCAAAACAAATCCCATGTTAAGTATAGGAAAAATTAGACATCTACAGAAAATGATAAACAGTATGTGGCTCTCAGAAACCACACAAGCTGCCATCAAAAACTTTTCATGAATTTAGATCATACCTCCTAGACAATGTGTGCAAAATGTCCTGATTTCATCAAATGCAGCCAAAGCTATTAAAGTGCAAATGTAGGGGTTTAACTTTGAACACCCTACTCAACCCTAACTATCAGGGTGCTACTGTTCCTCTATAATACGCAGTGAGCTGACTCAAAATATTCAGTTTATCATCAAGTGTTAGTGGAAGGATCATAACTCATGACTTACAGAGCCATCAGTGAGTTATGAAAGTCCTGCCCACTCACAAGCAGGCTTATTAACATTAGACCTCTAAAAGCAGCTTAAAGTGGCTGTTCTCAGATCAAACTTGATGGCAGCAGTTACCATGATTGATTGGGCTAGAATAACTCAATAGAGTTTCCTGCTGGATGTGCCAGGTAATATTTTGAGGCATCATACTGCAGTATCTCAAAACATTATTCATTAACAATTAGATTGAGCAGTGGTGGATCCAGCATTAATAAAGATCCTGCAGCAGCAGGGCAATTCTTAGACCTCTGCATGGAACAGAACTAATCAAACATAATATATTTCCAACATTACAAAATGAATTGCACAAGGCCCACTGCCAATAGTTACCATGTTCAGTAGAAGATAATAGAAACATATGTTTTCTGATTGCATGCTGACAGCACATCCCATTTTAGCCTGTCCCATTTATTATTGCCATAGGACCTTGTTAAAATCCTGGACAGCTTGAAGTGTTTTGCCAAGTGTTTTCCCATCATTGTCCTCTAAAATGTTCAAGGAATGCTAGTCAACACACAGGTGGGGTGAATACTTACTAAAAGTACCCAGTGACTTTCTTTTATTTTCTCTTGCCTGTCAGTTCTTGTCTGTGCATGTGCATGCGTGTGTGATACGTATGCGGGTTGGTGGGTGGCATGCATGTGTGTGTTTTTGTGTGTGATGTGTGTATGAAGTGAACCTTTTCCTGTTTTATGTAGATTCAGTTCTAATCAGAACACCCAAGTTCTAAAAGGTTTTCTTTCCCATTTGAACCTTTTTAGAACATAGTTTTCTGCTTATTAATTATATATGTTAATTGCAGACACATGACTAAGTTGCAGATCGAACTGAGAATGGAGAAGACTGAATTTGTTCTACACTGGAAGCCAAAAGAGTTCTTACATAGAAACATAGAAACATAGAAGTTGACGGTGAGATAAGGACTGCAAGGCCCATCAGTCTGCTAATTTTTCAACCTTATGAATGTGCCATAGGCCTTTACTCTGTCAATGACCTATTTATTCATACTCATCTGTATTGATCCCTTATGCCTATCCCATGCCTGTCTGAAGCCCTGCACTGTATTCATATCCACCACTTCCTGAGGTAGGCAGTTCCATGCATCCAGCACCCTTTCTGTGAAGAAGAACTTACTAACATACTAACATACTATTTGCCAGCAGATTAGGCCTTACGGTCTATCGAGTCTGCTCGAACCTTAGATCCTTAGTTGGTGCGAGACCTCTCATCCCTTGTGCTCCAGAAACCGTATCATCCATCCCCACCCCTGGGACAGGCGCTCATCTGATACATCCATTTTCTGTGTCTGTCCCACCCTCTCTTGAAGCCCTCCACTGTGGATCTCTCAACCAGCTCACCAGGCAGTGCATTCCAAGGGTCCACCACCCTCTCAGTGAAAAACCTCCTCATCTTTTCCCCTCACCCTTCCACCTTCCAACTTCAAACCATGCCCTCTGGTGATACCTCCCTGCTTTAGTCTAAAGACCCCTCCATGTTTACCCTATTTATTCCCTTGAGGTACTTGAAGACCTCAATCATGTCCCCCTGTCTCTCCTCTCCTCTCCTCCAATGAAAACAGGCAGAGCTCCTAAGTCTGTCCTCATACGTCAAATCCCTAGCCCTCGTATCATCTTTGTTGCCCTCCTCTGTACCCTCTTCAGGAGCTGTATGTCCCTCTTCAAGTGTGGTCTCCAGTACTGTACACAGTACTCAAGGTGTGGTCTAACCAGTCCATTGTACAGCAGCAGAATCACTTCCTTGCTCCTAGAGGTGATCCCTACGATGCATCCCAACATCCTGTTTGCCTTGCTAGCCGCTCCTCCTGCACTGCTCAGAGTTATTCATACATGCATCCACCATGACCCCTAGGTCTTTTTCCCTATTGAGGCCTCCAGCGCCTCCCTCCCAGGGTGTACCTGTGTTTAGGTTTCACCAAGATGCAACACCTTGCACTTGGTGATATTGAAATTTAATTTCCATTGTGAGCCCAGCTTTCCAGGGTGTCCAGGTCCCTTGCAGGGCCAACTTCCCTCTTCTCCCTCAACTACTGCTCCCATTTTGGAGTCATCAGCGAAGAGACTCATCTCACACCTTATACTCTCCTGATGTCCGATATGTATGCATTAAACAGGATCGGACCCAGGACCGAGCCCTCATGTTGCCACCACATTACCAACCTCTCTGGGGTTCAAGCTCCCCACAGACCACTTCTCTCTGAGTGCGTCCAGCTAGCCAGTTTTCAATCCATCTGACCATCAAAGGGCCTACTCTAACCCCATCAGTTTCTCCACCAGACCATTGTGGGGACAGAGTCAAACGCCTTGCTGAAGTCCAAGAATAATACATCCACAGGCTTACCCCTGTCCAGTTCTGATGTTACCCATTCATAGAACTCCACAAGGTTGGTTTGACATGATCTACCTGGCACAAACCCACGTTGCTGACTATCCAGACCTCCACCTCCTCCAAGTACACCCCAATCATTCCTTTAGTATACTCTCCATTAATTTTCCCACCACCGAGGTCAAACTGATGGGTCTATAGTTACCTGGTACTTCCCTCGACCCCCCTTTATGGATTGGTACTGCATATGCCTCTCGCCAATCTAAGTACCTCCCTGCCTCAAGTGACCTGCTGAAAAGCTCCGCCAGGAGTGCAGCCAGTATGTCCGCCAATTCCCATAGTACTCTCGGATGAATGCCATCCTGCCCAGGAGATTTGTCTTTCTTTAGGGCCTTGAGAGCTAACCACACCCTTTGGTGGAGATAGCATCATCTGTCCCTCCACCTTACGGCCTTTTATCCTTACCCAGATGTGACACCCTGAGGTACTCTCTCTCCTCTTTCTCCATTTCTGTTGCTCCCCTGATCCCACTTACTGACGTTTCTATCCCCTTCATGCCTTGCTTTGTAGATATCCCATCCCCTCCCTAGTGAACACAGAGGCAAAGTACTTGTTAAATACTCTGCCTGGTCCCTCGCCTCTTCCACCCACCCTCCTTCTGATCTCAATCTGCTGAGATGGCCCTAGTTTTCTCTGCTCCCCAATGTACCGGAAGAACCCATTTTCCCTCCATGTATCCCTGTGCCAGCCGCTGTCTTTACTGGACTTTGCTCCCCTCACCATACGGGTGACTTTTCTAGATGCAAGCTGGTACATTTCCTTATCCTATCCCCTCTTGTTATTTTATATTTTTGTAGGCCACTTCTTTTCTCTGACTGCTACCTGTACCTCATTGGACCACCAGCATGGTTTATGTGATCTTGCTCCCTACGTTTCAACTTAGCGCAGATCCTGACTGCCTCATGAAGTCCCGTTTATGACCTCCCATCTCCTTTCCACACTTGTCATTGAGGTAATCCCCATCAAGTGATCCTTGAGAATATTTCCCATGCCCATAAAGTCCTCACCCTGAAGTCCACTGCCAGTGTCCTAGATCTCACCCCCTCCCCCATGCTTATTTGAAACCAGACAGTATTGTGGTCGCTCCCAGTCAGGGTCTTGTACAACCATGTCCCTTACCAGATCCCCATCTGTCAGAACCACATCCAGGACATGCCCTCCCTTGTGGGCTCCATCACATGCTGTGTTAAGAACACATCCTGGAAGCCATCCAGCAGCCTCTGCTCCTTGGCCACCTTAGAGGACATGGTTCCCCAGTTTGTACCTGGCATAATGGTCCCCATCAACACCACTCCTTCCCTTTGGGTCCACACTGGGCAATGATGTTGTCCAGCAAACCATCCTCTAGAACATCACTCATCCTGGGGGGCCTATATGCTACACCCAGCTTGACCTTATCTCCTGCTGGGAATCGTAAGGTGACCCATAAGGCCTCCGTTTCCCTCTGCCTCTTCTACCTAGCAATTTCTATGTCATCTCTAATGAACATAGCCACTCCACCCCTCTGCCCTCCTTTCTATCCTTCCTAAGCATAGTGTACCCCGTAACTTCCTCACATTACCTCTTAATCAGCCTCCCTCTAATCTCATGCTGTCTCCTCTTGTCCTATTTTCTTATATTGAAACATGTTAGACTCTTTCACCTTGCTAATGCCCTTAAGATGTTTGAATGTTTCAATCATATCACCTCTCTCCCTCCTTTGTTCTAGGGTATACATAGTGAGCTCCTTTAATCTGCCCTCATATGCTTTCTGATGCAGTCCCTGCACCATTTTGGTTGCCCTTCTCTGGACTGCCTCCATTTTGTTAATGTCCTTGTGCAGGTGCAGTCTCAAATACTGCATGCCGTCTCCAGATGGGGCCTAACCAATGTCTTGTAAAGAGGATTATTATCTCCTCTTATTACTTGTGATACTCCTACTAATATACCCCAATATCCCTCTAGTCTTATCTACTGCTTTAGTGGTCTGCTTGGATGATTTCAGGTCATCTGTGATGATGATGCCAAGTCTCTTTCTTCCTTTGTGATTGCCAGCAACTCCTCCCAACCTAAAGGTAGCTTCAGGGTTTCTCTCCCTATGTGCATGATCTTGCACTTCTTTGTTTTAAACCCAGTTGCCACTCTTCAGACCATTGTGCCAATTTTTCCAGATCTCTTCTCATTCTACCCACTCCATCTGGATCATCTACTCTGTTGCAGATCTTGGTGTCATCTAGAAACAGGCAAACCTTACCCTCTAGTCCATCTGCACTGTCACCAATGAAGATATTGAAGAGGACTGGCCCCAGAACTGATCCCTCAGATACCCCATTTGTGACTTGCATTTCTTCTGACTGTATACCATTTACCACCACTCTCTGTTTTCTGCCCACCAACCAGTTTGTCACCCAGTTGACCAACTTCTGATCCACCGAGCCTATCCAGCTTATTAATCAATCTTCTATGTGCAACAGTATCAAAAGCTTTGCTGACGTCAAGGTAGGTGACATCAACTGCACCCCTTGATCCACCACGCTGGTTACCCAGTCAAAGAAATCTATGAGACTAGGTTTGACAGGACCTTCCTGTTGTAAACTCATGCTGTCTTGGATCCTGTGCTCCATGGATTCCAGGTGTTGCACTATCCTTTCCTTAAGGAGTGCCTCCATAATCTTGCCCACTACTGAGATAAGACTGATTGGTCTGTATTTCCTTGCCTCCTCCCTGCTGCCACCCTTGTGGAGCAGGATCACATAAACCTTTCTCCAGTCTTCTGGGACCTCTCCTGTGCTCAGAGACTCACTATACAGTTCTGCTAATGGCTCTGCTAGTTCCACCCTTAGCTCCTTTAGTACCCTGGGATGTATGCCATCAGGTCCTATTGCCTTGTCCACCCTGAGCTTAGTGATCTCTTGTAGGACCCTTTCTTTTGTGAAGAGACTTGTGCATACCTCCCCCCCCCATCCATGGTGCTGAGCTGTGGGCCTGCCTACCCTTTCCTCAGTAAATACTGAGTAGAAGTATCTATTTAGGACAGATGTTTTTCCTTGGTCCTCCTCCACACTCCTCTTATCCCTTTGATCTTAGTAATACCCCATCTGGACTTTCTCCTTTCACTAATGTAGCTATAGAAAGTCTTGTCCCCTCTTTACTGTTTGTGCTAGTGTTTCCTCAGTTTGGGCCTTTGCCTGCCTTACTGCCTTCCCTGCTTCCCTTAGGAAAGTTTGGAATGCCTCCTATCTTCATTCTGCTGCATTCCCTTATATTTCTTGAAGGACAACCTTTGGCTCTGACCTTTCTACTGTTTTGAGAACCAAAGTGGTTTCCTCCTTCATTTGCTCTTGCTTTCTCCCTAACACAATGTGATGTTGCTTCAAGTATTGCATCCTTAATGCTTACCCACTTTGTTTGCACCCTCTCACCTGTATTTCTTCTTCTTGCCAGGGCTAGCTTAACTCTGTTGGCCATCTTATCAAAGTCAGCCCTCTGAAGTCCCATATATTTGCATTGGAATTGGATGATTTAGTTCTAGTGGCCAAATTGAACCATGTCATGTGATGGTCACTGGCCCCGGTGACCTTCTACCTGGAGATCTGTGATCCTTTCCCGTTAGTCAGTATTAGATTCAGGATAGCCCTGTCTCTTGTGGGTTCTTGTACCAATTGTTTGAGGCTCTCCTTGCAGGTAATCCACTATGTGTCTAGTTCTTGTGGATGTTCCTGCTGGTATTGACTCAGTCTGTATCAGGCATGTTGAAATCTCCCATTATCAGAAGCTCCCTTTAGCTGTCATGTTTTGTATATCTTCTAACAGTAATGTGTCTATGTCCTTCCCTGGTCTGGGGACCTGTAGACAACCTCAGCTCATATGGCTGTCCATTTCCTGTTTCAGGGTGACTCACAGTTCTTCTAGTTCCTTATGTGTATTCTGAATTTCTGTAGCTTTGATATTTTGATTGACATAAAGGCCACTCCACCTCCTTTTGCACCTTGGTCTCTACTGAAGAGTACATAGCCAGGTACTGAAGTCTCCCAAGTGTGGTTACTGGTGAACCATGTCTGCTAATGGCTATTATGTCCAGTTTAGTCTCTGTCATTGTTGCCTCCAGGTCTGCGATCTTGTTTCCCAGACTGCAGGCATTGTGTACATGATTTTCCATTGGCCAGATTTCAGTGTGTTAGTTAGGGGCAAGGTCCAGCTTTTCCCTGAGTGTCGTATGTGGAGCGGACCTTTTCCTTACCTGGTGATGCAAATGAACTACAAACATGCTGAACTCCTGTTTGATCACTAGCTGAGGGGAGGGTGTTCTTCCCATTCAATGTATT
Source organism: Neoceratodus forsteri (assembly GCA_016271365.2). Taxonomy (NCBI): domain Eukaryota; kingdom Metazoa; phylum Chordata; order Ceratodontiformes; family Ceratodontidae; genus Neoceratodus; species Neoceratodus forsteri. The sequence goes on along the minus strand of JADMNL010000023.1, from coordinate 125,070,788 downwards.
GGGCTGCACCCTCTCCCCATTGCTAGTTTACATATTCTGCAAAGACATCAAACTTCTGCCCCAATGCACTGACTCCTCCTTAGTCAGATGTGGTCCTTCAATTTAAAGAACTTTCCTCCCAAAACTGTTGCCAGTTACCTACAAATTTGTCCTTTTTCCTGGCACCAGCCCTTGAGCCACGTGTTTAGCTCCCCTATCTCCCGTCTCTGATCTTCCGTCCATCTGCCCCCTCTCCCAGACCAGCAGGATCTCAGAGAAGGAGATGCCAGGTGAAAGGATGACAGTTTGTCTTCCAGCCTGGTCAGGTGTTCCTTGGTCTCAAAACTGACCAGCTGGTGAGATTGTTAGTTCCTATGTGTACCAGGATATTGATGATTTCACCTGTTTCCTGCACGATTTTAGCAATGTGGTCAGTGTCTCTCACACTGATGTACCTGGGAGACATCTAACCATTACCACCGCCTGGAGGTAGGTATCAACTCCTGAATCGTGGAGTCTCCTATGATCAGAAGTGTTTTGGATTTCCTTTTGCCTTTTTGTTTTGGTTCCTGTTTTGGGTGAGTTTTTGTAGTGCCTGCTTCTGTGCTGCAGTGTCCTCTGCCCTTTGTTTGATTTCAGAGATAGAGACAGATACCTGTTTGTAGTTTTATATGGTTAGTGGAGGTAATACATTGGTGAGCACTGGTGATGGGGCACCGATTTTCCCTCTAACCACCTGCCAACCTCCTGGACCAACTACCCTCTGCGGTCAAGGTGTTTTAGTTGGATGTTGAGGAAATGGCAGGAGATTCTTGTAATATATTTCCTCCTGAATATGCAATTTGAGGGCACATCTCTGCCCATGCTGCCTGGAGCTGAGCCTTTGATCTCAATGGTCCAGCATGTAGGATAGCATTTTAAATCCTGTATAACTGCCCTTTTGAAAAGTGTCCCACAGTACCTGCAATTAATAATATCCATTCCAGTTGAGTTGCCAAATTTATAACCTGGTCTGAGTAATTAGAAGGAAAATGAAAGCAAAGGTTGATTTTTTTGTTTGTTTTTCTATAACTTTCTATAACAAGTTAAATGAATTGTGCCCTGTAAGTGAGGTCACTGTGTTGATACTCCTCTGATCCTCCCTTTCCTGCTTTGCTACTGGAAATGTCATGACTGTGCTACTCTATGAAAGGAGTGTAGCAAGGGTGGTTGGGAAGGGGGTGGGTGGTTGGATCCTTCCCTGCCAAAAAGAAGAACCACAGATGAAAGAAACAAGGAGGTAAGAGCAGAAACAATCAACCAACAATAAATGCAGTCACTACCTCTCAGTCTATATCTCATATGTGCTCCTGTAATTATCCCTGAAAGCTTAGCCCAATGATAGATAAAACTGTAAAATCTGTAAGCACCACCTGTAACAATTTCACAGAAGATATACCCACAAAAATACTTTGCTACAGAAAAGAAAGCAGTAAAATAGTAACAAAACCTGTAAGCACAACCTGAAGAACAATTTAACAGTATATATAACTTGCAAAAAATTTGAATCAGAGACAATTACAGCAGTAATCTGTGAGCAATAAATATTAACAAACCTGTAGGCATACCCTGTAACAATGCAGCAGAAAGTATACCCAGCAACAGCAACTGGAATCAAGAGCGATAAAGCAAAAACCAGTAACAAAACCTGTAAACACAAAAGAAAAAAGTAACACACAGTAAATCTGCCTAGAAGCCTTAATATTTTCCTTGCTCTGAGAATGTTGTTTCCTTGCTCTGTCTTACAAGAAAACCTAGAAGAAAAAAGCTTAGGTGAAGCTAGGTGCCTTTGCCAGCAGACCTAATCTTCCTAAGTTTTTTTCTTGAACTGGTTCTAGAAATGGGGGCAGGATGTCTTTTCACATGGAAAGTCATGGGAAGTCTTAATTCACTGATTAGGAAAGAGGCCTGTAACTGTTTGTTTTTTTTGTTAGAATAAGTTACATTATTTAATTGACAAACAAATTTCTGAGTGCATTTACTGGGAGTTATTTATTAAAATAAATGTTCAAGAATTTGTTTTAGAATGTTTGGCCAGGAAAGGCACACTGATCTGAAGGCTCATTTCCAGGTGTATGCCGAGAGCACAGGAGGTTAAGGGACTTGCTCAGGTCATGCAGTATGCAACTGGTGGTTGTAGGATTCAAACCCAGGTCTGCTGGCTCTCCAGGTTTACCTGTAGGCTATACAGTCTCTTGATACCAAGGAATTGAATAACACCCTGTCACACTGGTTATACAGAAAGAGTTAAAAGCAAGGATCTGTTCTATCCTTTTCTTTTCTGTCTCTTGTCTGCCTGACAGTGCAATCAAGTTTGCAGTAGTCCAAGGATTTTGAGCACACACAAAACCCATCAGAGGCGCCAATTAGAATCTGGAGTCATACCTCGATTAAAACTTCATTTTATTAGTTAAAAGTAAAAAAAAAGTATAGATGATGCCTCCACCTGACATGTTTCGGACTTCTCCAATCCTTTTTCAAAGGCTGAGGATCAAATGCAACTCATACCATTTTATTTTAAATTCTTACCATGTGATTTAGTGACACTCACATGATGGACCTCATCTCATTGGTTATAGACAGAGTCTGTGAAACACCCATTGTAAGAGATCTTTTAACTCATTGATAGCTCAAAATCACATGGCTAGTACATAAAACTGTTAAAAACTAGATATGCAACATTAGGAATTAGCTGGTTGCCACACTTGTGGAAAACAGCAATAGAAATACATTTAGATACAAAGTCATTGTGCAATATAATGTATAATTACAAAGTGCCGAGTTGGCAGGTGGAACACAGGAGATCAGAGTAGTGTCACAAGCACAGAGTGTGTTGGTGGAGGGAACAAATGGGGTTGAGGAAATTTGAAAGAAGAAACGGTGGAAAAGAGAAGATGGAGAATGGGGAAGACACTGGGAGCGGGAAAAGAAAGAGGCAAAAAGGGAGAAAATATTAAATATAATGTAGGTAAAATACTTCTAATGTATAAACAGCTGCTCAATTCGATTTTTAAGATAGTAAAGTGCATCCATATGTGCATATCTACAAAAATTCTCTAAGTGCTCACTGCACCTTCTAGTTGCATGTCGTAATGGAGCATACCATTTCACTTCTTAATATCTGGCAATAAAGGCAGCATAAAAAGCAGAGTTATAGGTATGTGGACTTACTGTGAGTCTACTTGACTCGTACCTGTGGTAAAACGGCATCCTAAGCAATTGACCAAAGGTGAAGTAATATTAGAGACTGTCATTGTATAACATAGTTCATAAGTTATCCAATATAAATATCAAAAACAATGGTTATCTATGTTTCTTTTCAAATAGGGTCACAAATCAAGTTGAGTATTAAGTTCTGTTTTTTGTTTGCTTTTAAGGTTAAGATCCAAGTTCTCCCTCAGGAGCATCAAATTGTCAAAATCCCACCTTGGGTTATGCTAACCTTATCAATAGTTGTGAATTTGAAACTGTGTGGTTGGTCCTTATCTGTCTCAACAATATGTACTGCAGTGGCATAGGTTAAATCTCCTAATATGGTCACACACCCTTGTTTTAAAACATTGGGTAGTTTTACCCATGGAAAAGGCTGAACATAAACAGGTTGCCAAATAAATAACCGCTTCACTGCTGCAAGTAGTATATTGTCTGATGATATACTTGTGTTTAATATTGCAGCTAGTGAAGTCCTTCTTTGTTCTACATACTCACAAGCCACACATTTCCTGCATTTAAAGCATCCATAAATCTGGTTCAACCATGTTCTGCCAGTGTTGTTTTGAAATGGCTATGCACTAGCAGATCTCTTAATATGGGGTGCGTTTGTAATGTATCCTTGGCAGTTCACTACTTAGGTCTTTAAGACCCAGATCTGCTGAAAGTACATGCCAATGTTTTAAGAGGATCAATTCAACACCCTTGCTTGGAATGAATAAATTGAATCTATTACCCTTTACTGGTCATCAGTGTTGTCCTGTAGTAGGTCTTTGTAGCTTCTGTCCCTAGCACTGTTCTTAGCTTCCTCTACTCTCGCTTTACTGTACCCCATTGTAACATTCTGGTGGTGAACTCAGTTGCCCCCTTTCAAAATGTTCCATATTTGAGCAGTTCCCTAGCTCTCAAAAACTGGCCTTTGGGGATGTTTTTTGCTATGTTGGGGGGTGACAGCTACTTGCTAGTAAAATTGTATTTCAATCAACTTTCTTTCTATAAATATTGCTTTCTATTCTGCCTTCCATGTTTTGATTAGTCTTAAATCTAGATACATGATGGCTTCTTAACTACTTTGGTATGTGAACTTTAGGTGCATGTTGGTGTGCTGTAGCCACTCTAGAAAGTTGTCAAACTCTATTAGACTGCCTTTCCAGAGACTACTACAATGTCTTCAATATATCGTTTCCACAGAAAAATATTGCTGAAAAAGGATTGTTGTTCTTACATAGTACAGTTTCTTCCTCACTTCCCAACAAATAAATTAGCCACAGAGGGTGCACGTGGCTCCCATTGCTGTGCCTCTGGTCTGAGAGAACATTGTGTTATCAAAGAAAAACATTAAACTTTAATACATACTCTAATAATTTCAACAAAAGTTTGTGGGAGGTACATCTGCTCTGTATTTTGATTTAGAAAAAATGCAGCTGCATCCATCTGCTGTTGGGGCACATTGGTATCTAGAAGCCTTGATGTCCATAGTAATTAAAAAACATGTCCTCATCCGTTTTAATGTCCTTAATCACATTCAGTATCTCTTTGGTATCTCTCAAGTATGTAGGTAATTTTGCCACCAGGGGTCTTAAAATTATCACAAGCTGTCTCCGTGGCACCAAGCGAAGGGTTCACTCAGGCTGCTGGTGACCTGGATTCATGCCCTGAGAGGAAAGATTTGAGGCGTCCATTGGACACTTCTGTCCTGGGGGTGTGTGATTGACCTTGGCACCTGGAGATGGACTGGCAGGCGTACATGGTGGCATGAAGCCTCAAACCCCCACATGTTCCGCTGGGGCACCATCTTCATAGCTAAGTTAGGGTCATGAGGGAGAAAATGTGGCCACCAATGCCAGCTGGATAATGGTGGTCCCACCTCCCAGGCTGTGAAGCTGAGAAGCCCCTGAGCTGTGACCCCACCCAGCATAGAAGCAAGGGAGTGCCTAGGGCACTCAGGTCTCTCTCCCAGTGGCCCCGTGGGCAGGCCCTCAATGAAGGGATATGCCTGGGTCAACCAGGTGGTAGGGAGCACTGGACAGCAGAATGGGAGAGGCAGTGGTGGGCAAAGGCTGACCACCAGAAGGAGTGGGCGGTTGGGTTTGGCAGGGGATAAAAATAACATGCAAAAAAAAAATGTATCACAAAACTGTGAGAGTGGTTCTGTTAAGGAACCAGTCTCACTAATGATGGCCTACTCAGTGGGTTATTCAATGTTTTATGTACTTTAGGTAGAACATAAAAGTTGATCTGACTGGGTTTGCAGTTATCAGAAAGTCTCTAGTTTTGATGTCAATATTGCCCCTCAAAAAGGCTTCCTGGATAGTTTCCTCAGTTCAGTATTTATAATCCCTGGTGGGATCATAAGTCAATTCAGTGTAGAAATTCTGGTCTCCTAATTGTCTTAGAACCTCTGCAGTGTGCATCTCTTTATTCATGAAAACTACCATGTCACCTTTGTCCGCTTGCTAATTATTAAATTATCATTTTGTAGGGTTTTGATGGCTTGTCTTTCATCTCTACTGATACTGTGAAAATGGTTGGTGTGTGGAGAGTCGAATAGGGCTTCCAATCATTCTCCACCAGCTCCTTGAAAATAGTTACTGCTGCTGTGTGGGGGCAGAAGGTGGAGGATTCCTAAAAGGTGTATTCGTGGCATTGTTAGGGCCCTCTGCAGTATTTCTCTTATGAAAAATGCTTTTAAGTTGAGTTTTCTGCAGCTTAAATTTAGGTCTACCAAAGTCTGTACTCTATCGATAATTTTGTGTGTGCAAAACTTAGCCCTTTCTTTAACAGTTCAATTTCTGGTTGAGCTAGTCTGTGCATCAATAAATTATTTATCTGGATATCTGTTCTGGAGTTGCTTACCTCCTCTGCCGACCTCAATCCCTGAAGTGCCTCCTGTTCATGAATCTCCCTTGGTTCTGATTGTGGTAATAACCGCTCCTGCAGCCATATGTGCTGTCTTCTCCTCCTCCTCTTGCCCTAATCCTTGGTACTGACAGTTATGTTCTTGCAATCAGAGCTTATCTGCAGTGGAGGGTGTGTGTACTGTTCAGCGGACAGATGTGCCATTAGTGGAGGTCTGCAGTGTGTTGATCCCTGTGAAAAAAGGACCTCTTGCTGTGTCTTCATTTCAGATTCACTTTGATCGGTACTAAAATCAAATGAAACATTTTTACTTAGTCTCAAAATACCCTTCAGTGCGGCCTTTTCGATTGAAAATGCTGCCTTTCTTAATCACCTTTGTCTCTTGCAGATTTGGTGGGGGATGGAAGAGGGAAGAGAGGAGGGATAGCCAAGATCTATACTGATCCAGGTTGCTGAGAACCCTGCAAGGGGTTAGGACCAGGCAGAAAGGTATGGGAGAGAAACAGAGCGGTGGTGGGAGAAGAGAGGGCAGGGGCACAGGAGGGAGGAAGGGGATAAGGAAGAAGGGAGGTGGGCAGGCAATGGATTTGAAAGTGGGGAAGGGAGAGGGAAAGAGGAGAGCCAATCTATACACCTTCAGGCAGAGAACCCTGCAGGGGTCAGGATTAAAAGAGGGTGAAAGGAAGAGGGCAGAAGAGAAGGAGCCAAGATCTATACCCTTTCAGGATGACAGAGAACCCTACAAGGGGACAGAACCAGGTAGAAAAGTAGGGAGAGAAGGGATGGGAGGAGAAGTAAAGTGTGGCTGGTGACCGGAGGAAAAGAAGGATAAGGAATAGGTACGCTGGAGAAAATAGAGATAAACTAGGAATGGAAAAGGGGGCACATCAGTAGGGGGAAGAGGGGTTGGGGAAGGACAGTCACAGAGTGTCAAAATAGCACAGTAGCTTGTGGATGGTAGTAGAGTGTTGAGATGGTGCAATAGGGTGTGGTAGGGATGGGAGGAGATGGTATAACAGGAGTTAGCATGTCAGGAAGTAATCAGAGGAAGGGTTCAGTTAGGAGACAGGAGGTAAATCAGGGATAGAGGAGATGGGGATAGTGCACAAGGGATTGGGAGGGTTGTGAAGGGTGATAAGAACAAGTACAGTTAGGCAAATAGAAGTAAAGTAGAGCTAAAGGATAATGTGCCAGGGTGGGGAGTGTTGAAGGGAGCTAAGAACAAGTGCAGTTAGAGGAATAGAAATTGTGAAGGCTAAGGAAATTGAAGATGGAGAAGAGGAAAGTCTGATAGGAGGTGGCAGTGAGTTCCAAAGCTTGGGAAGTGGTAGGAGAAAGCTTCCTGTCCTATGGAGGTAAAGCTATGAGGTATAGCTAGAGTGTGTGCATCAGTAGATCAGAGAGGCCAGGGTGGGAGGAGGGAGGTAGAGCAGAGAAGGAGGAGAGGTTAAAGGTGGAGAGTCCCAAACCAGAATTCAGAAGTGAACTTGGCACAGTGAGAGAGATGCCTACACTCAAGGAAGGGAAAGCTAGAAAATGATACAAGGTACAGTGGTGTGTGTGTGGGAGGAGTCAAGAGCAAAGTGACAGAAAGCATTGAGAGAGTATCCAACCTGGTAAAGAAAGACTTAGGAGTAGCACTGTAGACTGTCGCAATAGTCAAAAATAGGGAGTATCATTTTCTAAACAAGATCATGCCTACCGGTAGTGGTAAGGAACTATGGTTCCTGTAAAGGCCCGAGCTTGGGGTGACATTTTTCAGGATGGCACCAGCATGTACAGAAAAGGTTAAGGTGTTGGTCAAGTCAGAAACCCAGGTATTTGAAAGAGGTGGTGTCCTCTAGTGTTGTCCTATCAAGGATGTGGAAGGAGGGAAGGAAGGGCAGCCTAGACAGTCTCTGCCTAGTGCCAAAGGTCATGGAGACTGTTTCTTGGCATTGAGGAAGAGTTGATGTGAGCTTAGCCAGTGTTGAACATTATTGAAGTCAAGCTGTAGTCTGCAAGTCACTTCGGAGAGAGATTGGCCAGAGGTGAACAAGACTGTGTCATCAGCATACATATGGATGGAGGATGAGGGCATACTGATGGCAGGTCATTTAGAAAAATTGAGAATAAGAGAGCCAAATACAGAGCCTTGAGGCACACCAGTAGAGATGGGTAGTGGAGGGACGTAGAGTCAGCTATTTTAACAGATTGAGTTCTACCTACTAGGTAGGCTCTGAACCAGCTGCAGGCAGACAGAGACAAGCCAGTTGACAAGAGAGTTTTGAGGAGGAGGAGGAATGGGATACTGTGTCAAAAGCTTTGGCAAGGTCAACAAAGCTAGCAGAAGTGATGTGACCTATATTCATGGCTGAATGGATAGAGTCAGTGAGCCTAAGTAGGGAAGTGGTTGTGGAGTGATTTTTCTGAGAACTAGATTGGAAGGGAGTTAAGAAGGAGGTCATCAAGAAAGGAGGAGAGTTGGGAGAGAACAAGGTGTTCCTGAAGTTTAGGCAGGGTGGGTAGAAGTGAGATAGGGCAGTAATTCCCAGGAGATGAGATCACCTCCCTTTGGTAAGGGAGAACTGTAGCATGTTTCCAGGCTTCAGGGATAGTCACAGTGTGGAATGACAGGTTGAGGAGATCAACGAGAGGAGGGAAATAGCAGGAGCAGAAAGGTATAGCAGTTTAGGGTCAATGCCATCGAGGAGCTACCCTTAGCTGGGTTGATGGAGAATAGTGACTTTAAAGTGTCAATGGGAGAGATGGGTGAATAGGTAAAACTCTCCGCTAATTGGTGGTGTTGGGAGGAATTGGGAGGAAGGGAAGAGGTAATGGGGTGGGGTGGGAGGGAGGTTAACAGGGTGGAGGTGCAGGAAGTAAAGTAGGAATTGATTCTGCTGCTACTGTAGGATGGTCAGCAATGATTTGGTTATTTATTTTGAGCAGCGGAGATGGGGTTTAGTTTGAGGAGAAAATTGAGTAAACTACTTTCCAAAATGCTGATGGATTGTTTATGTTAGTAAAAGGTGGACCGGAAATATTCTGCTTTGGCCAGGCATTTCGAGTGTCTGGTGAGACAGCATAGTCACAAGGAGTCTGGAGGATTTATGGGTTTTCCATGCTGTATCACGTGCTTGCTGACAGGTCAGGAGTTCAGGGGTTACCCAGTGGAGGTGACTACCACGCACTCTAACTTTCTTCAGGAGAGCATGTTTGTTCCAGACGTTGATGAAATTATCTTTGAAATAAGTCAGGGTGTGATTGATAGTTTGGGCTGAGGATATAGGGACCCAATCAATGTGAGTTAAGTCATGATGTAGTGGGGCAAGGTCTAAGGTTTTGTAACAGTGGATAGTTAGTAGTTTCTGGGGTGCCTTAGGTCTGTGTACTTTCATAACTTTGTAGATCATATGATGATCACTAAAAGCGTCTGGCAGTAGGTAGTAGCCAGAGATCAGCCTTAGAAGAAAATTAACCATTTCCAATTCCACTTTTCCATATTTGCATATTATACACATACACAAACTGTACACAGTAGTGCATTATGTACCCAAGCTTCGTGTGTGTCAAAACAACATGGAAAAAATGGTTTAATCTGCTTACAAGTCACTCAAAGTTACATATCGTGACTGTCTAGATTATGCAGTACTGTAGAGCAACTCTAGCACAATTCTATTGTAATGTAAAGCTTTAGGCAATTTTCACTACACTGCCAACATTGCTGTACAACCATTTCCATCACAACATTTTATCTCAATTCAGAATGTGAAGTTTTTTTGTCTAACAACTTGTGTTAAATTAACCTAGCCATGAACAGACAAGATGTGTTGACACAAATGACTACCTCAACTATTTGATCTTATCTGTATATAAGAGACATGGCATTACAATATCAAGATTTTCTTATTCCTGTTTCAACAGAATTAGTAGTTTCCTACTGCTAAAAATCTAAACATTGTTCGAAATAACAATATTATATGACTCACAGTGTTTCTTGAGGCTATAAAATGTGTCATTTGCAGTCATGCACTTTTTTCAATTATTTTTTTCAGTGGGGGATTTACATTATGCCACTATAGTTGCAATGCACATTTTCACAGCTGGATCTCATTCATTATCTATATGAATCAAACATATGATTCCTTGAAAATGCATAATCTCATTACTGATTTCTGTATTTATGAAACTACATACACAGCACACTACAAAGTTTGCTACAAATGTTTTTTTTGGATCTCTTCTTTTACTCATATTCATATATATAGTATCTCTCAGCATTGGAACTTTGTTTATCAATCCTTCATACAAAACCTTATTCATTTACACACAGAAATAAATGAAGCCGGCTTTCACCTGTTCAATAAAATATGCCGTGCCTGAGCCGTTCCATGTATTACAACATACTAACTACCCTGCTTACTTAATATAACATACTGTTACTTAGGATTACAAAGCACTGAATGTTCTCTAATAGGAAATTCTTGCATTTAACTGCAACCTTGCCTTATTTACAGAACATCATTTCAATTTCCTGTAGGTCTTCCTATCTCTAATATTTATCATATCAGGCCAGGCCAAGTCTTTGCAGCTGGAATAATAAAAATAATATAATCAATTTGAAATCATAAATTCAACATTTTCTTCTTTCCAATGACATCTTCAGTTATTGTGGCTGATGAGTTTACAGAATCAGATGATTAGCTATATACCCACTGGAGCACATTATGAACAGTAACCCAACAAACCTAACATGTACTGCTGCTTTACTTCAACTAGAGATACCATATTACATGAAATTCAGTATTAACAAGTAACACTGTGTACTACGTACTGTTCACTTACTCAGACTTTTTCTTCATCCCACAAATACATTGAACACCCTAGCTACCTTAAGTTTTTCTTTCCAAACAAAACACATAACTGAGCCTACCAATTATAATCAATATAATATTTACTTACTAAGCACTAGGATGTTCAAAAGGCACCTACAGTACATCACGTGAGCAAAGCTACATTTATGAGCAGACAGTAAAACGAACCTGCATCATCAAGTGCAGAGGCTGTTTTCTTTTAATTCACTGCTTTTATAACAATTCATTACTTCACTGCTTCTCTCCAGTTCATGCACTTCATTTATTGCTACATTATTTTCTATTTTTTCTTAAAACCTTTCTGAATCTTCCAGCTTGTTCCCTTTTTCCAAATTTTCCAGCTCTCTGTAAAGTGCTATTTATGTTTATTTTTCTTTTAATCTAGTTTAGCAATTTTCATTACATTTCTGTAAGCTGCCTATATTCTGATGTTTGTTCTTCTGCTTCTCATTTCATTCATAACAAGTGCACTATACTGTCAATTTCTACATGCAATATTTGCTACAACTGTCATTTGTCAGATTTGATTCATAACAATACTTGTTGACAAACCTATCAAATAATTCACATTTTCTAAAGACAGTACAGAATATTTACATAACTGAGATTCTGCAACTATCCTGTATTCCCTGCCATGCTTCATGGGAACTTCCTATTACAACTACCTTCTTTAAGGATCCTGCTTGTAAATACAAAGACTAAAATCAGATTACACATATTCCTGATAACAGGACCTCCATGACATTACAGTGCTACTGCCATTGACATACTGCCATCTTATTAAATAAAGCTGCCAGTTCAGGGATAACAAAGAATGACCCTGATTCATGTTTAACAACATGTTATGCTACTCAAAGGAGCACTGTCAGCTTTGTCCCTCTGTTTGGAACACCTGTTTGGAGTGTGCCTGTAGGCACATACTGTATGTGAATCATTTACTCTAAAATGCCATGGTGTATCAAGAAGTGATCTAGTTACCTTTTTTCTGGTAATATTTTCATTATTTTCTTTTATGGTTGGTCCACAGTTAAAGTGGCTGCCAACCAGAATCATATCCACCATGAGTACATGTGTCTGCCAGCAAGTGCTGTCCCAAAGCACACATTTTATATGCACATTCTGAAAACTTATTAATGCAGTAGATGTTCTTAATCCAAATCGTCCTGGTGTCTTGAAAAGCAAAACCAAGCACTGGTACTGCTGTAAAAAACATTTATAAATTGAGGCCAAAATCACACAATGCATAAGATTGGCACACTCTTGCACATGCGCAAGATCTTTGCTATAAAGCTTTTGTGCATGTGTGTGATTGGCAACAATTTTAAAATGTATTTTACGCAGTATTAGCACTTGGTTTTGGTTTGCTGTCACCGAGGATGATTGGACTAAGAACATCTACTGCATTAATAAGTTTTTAGAATGCATATAAAAAGTTACACTTCTCGGACAGCGCTTGCTGGCAGATGTGTGTACTCAGGGTGGATATGTTTTGTTGGTGGTGGCTTTAACTATGAACAGACCATAAAGAAAATAATGAAAATATTACCAGAAAAAGGTAACTAGATCACTTTCTTGATACACAGGGCATTTTAGAGTAAATGATTCACACGTGATGTGCTTAGAAGCACACTTCAAGCAGGTTTTCCAGAACAGAGGCGCAAACTGACAGTGTCATTTTAAACAACATTTCTTACTATTTGATATCCACATGCTCTTACATGTATAGCACATTCTGCCATGTGGGTATAGGCCCTTCATTTGCTTTGCTGTGATAAATCCATAATTCACACTGTCGTAATGGTTTTACTTCTGTCTATACTTTACTTGTATTGTACAAAATGAGCAGGATTTACAAAATTGCCGGATAAAGGGTAATTGTATTTTCTATGACACATATAAGAAGCCATATTATAATCCCATGATAGCTTGTTCTCTAGTGTACATAACTCACAGGTATTGTCCAATGATACACCTTTCCTGCATTGAAACAAACAGCCAGAGAGCTGCAATATCAGAGACATAAACCTTTTTTCCAGATAGGCAGTATTCTCATGCATGGCGTATATTTTATGTTTCTGTCACAGCAACAAACATACCTAAGCATAACAATTATAAGCATTTCAATATTTACTCATTAAGCACTAAGATTCACAACATCCACTTACATCAACTATGACTTCCCAAACTTAAAAAATCACTTTATCATAAACTTTCACTGTGTACCAAGTACTGTGTCCATGATTAAAATAATTTCCCTACCACAACTACTGACCCTTGTCATCCCTAGTTACCTCTGCAATTTCTCAAACATATTTGCTGCTATGTAATGGTCATATCAATGGATTGATTCTGTCCCCGTATCACAAAGTTTCATGGGTTCATAACTTATTAAAGTGAGGAGGGAACTTTTCTACAAGGTCTGTCACACTACCTCAGATCTTGTCTCCTTTTCAATCTGAAATCACAAGGAAGATAAGTGACTTGCTTAAAGTCACACTGTTTGCAAGTTCGACTTAATATGAGACAACATAAGTCTACATTTGCAAATCAGTACAATTACCAACTACACTGTACTGCCTCCTTTATTGCAAGACATTGTCTTCCTCTTGGCTGTTGGCACTGGCATGAGAGTGGAACACAGTGCTGCACCATTATGCCTAATCCTTCTATGTTGCCAGCCACTTTAACATAATAATACTTACTTATTTCTTTTATGTACCCTAAGCCACATATGGTACAGGTCCAAACACTGCAAATGAGAGAGTCAGACTGAAGTTGTAGCCATGGCGGTCATTATAAAGAGAGATGAATAAATTAAAACAAAATTTTGATAAATAATGCTGATGTGTGAGAGCAATAGGGAACAAAATAAGTGGAAACAAGTAAAATAAACAGATAGCAAATGCTGCTGATCCTGATATTCAGAAACCAATATTATAGAGCTTAGTACCCCTCAAAGAAAACTTTGAAATATAGAATAATTAAGTCCATTTCAACTTCCTTTTCATATATATTATAGATTTCTCCTGCACATTATTTATTACTGAAACATTTTCATGCATTCATGATCTTTACACCTCATATTTCATTTGTCTCTATAGCTTACTTCCACTTCAACTCATAATCCTCTGTAGAAACATCACAGTCTGTTGCCATGGGAGTAATTGTGATGTCACAAGTAGCCCATTATGACTTCAGGTATGGAGAAGCAAACAGGAAACATTACCTCTTTAGAAGCAAATATCCAATATCCTGCACTTAATATCAATGAAAAATAATGGGAAAATACAGCACTAATGAGCAAAATATGCTGCACTGTGTCAAGATATTACATTTTGTTACATTTCACCTGAATCCTTCACCTTGTCTTTATTGTGCTAAAAATAATGATGTTAGGGAGATTGTAAAAAAAAATATTAACAAGCACATAAAAAATAAGTGTTGGATGCTACTAAGACTGGAATATGTTCACTCTGTCAAATTAGGACACTGAAAAAATACACCAACAATACTGAAAACAATAAACACCCTTACAAAAATGTGAGCAGAACCTACCACAGGCATATAGACAGTGCATTGCTTCTATTATGTTTTCTGGTTATATCTCTACATATATTAGAAAATTAATGTTTCCATCCATTACTAGGGCACAACTTATTTTACGGTATTAAAAGTTGTATCCTCCAGTGTTCTACATTATGTAAACTGAGCCTGAAACATTGTTTCCACTCTGTATTTTGTACATCTGTAACAATAAGAAACATATTGAAACTCTGAAACACTATCGGTTTTCAGCACACTTCACTAAAATTAGATGGCTTTAATAAAGATTACTGGATATTCATTTTGAGCTAATTGCTTTACATGCTTTATCACACTTCTCCATGAAAACTTCTGCACATTATAAAGATTCACATATCTGTTCTTAACACAAACCTGCATTTTGCAATGTTTTATTCTTATTATGCTTCAATTTCTGCCTATCTCTAACATCCCTATTGCAAATCTATAGCCTTACAAACTGTCATTTTAACTCAGATAAATGTTGGTGTTCTCTGCTGCTATTACGGTATGTATATTACAGTGTATCTTATGCAATATGGTTCATGCTGTTTTGCTTCATGTTATCTTTCACTTTACTGTTGCTAACTTGTACCTATGCCCAGATCCATCTTGGAAATGAGTCTTACCCTCACAAAACACAACGAATATGACATGTAACTGTTTCTAGAAGGGAGGTGTTAGGACTAGGAATGCAGCCAATTGCCTGTGTTTCTTTCTTTAAATTGTTTAATTGGGAGTGTTACACTAAACTACAGCTCTTACTGTGTTTCAGGATCTCCACATTACCCCCTTTTTCCACATTTTGAAGGCTCTGTGTACAGTTACGTTTTCCTTTTTTTTCTTTAACCAGTTTAGCTCCTTTCCTTACATTTTTGCAGTCTGTCTATTTTATGTCAGTTTTGATCTGGTTCTGACTTTCTTTCCTCAAAACTGCACCAACCAGTCACCTTCTACATCCAGTATTTCCTACATTACAAGTTTAATATGTCAGATATCCATCATACAAAACCCTTACTTTGTGCCAAACCTATCAAATAATTAATTTTTCCTAACACAGTACTATTTATGTTAACAAATTTGTTTGTACAAAATTCCTGTATTCATTTACAAACTTTATTGGACCACTCCATTGCAATTTCTTCTTTTAAGGATCCTGCTTGCCAGTAAAGAGATTGACTCCAGCTTACACTTATTCATGATAACATGACCTCCATGAGATTAAGATGCAGCTACTATTGACATACTACCACCTTATTAAGTAAAGCTGCTTCCTCAGTAATAATTGAGACAGACTTTAGCTCATGTTTCCCAACATGTCATATTACAAAAACAACATCTGTAACTTTTATTATCCACATGCTCTTAAATTCATAGCACATTTCTGTCATGTAGATATGGGCTCCTGTATCCACAAAGTTTCAGGGGTCCATAACTTATTAACATGAGGAGGGAACTTTTCAAAGGGTGTCACACTACCTCAGATCTTGTTTCCCTTTTCAATCTGAAATCACAAGGAAGTTAAGTGACTTGCTTAAGGTCACAATGTTTGCAAGTTGGACTTAATATGAGAGAACTCAAGTCTCCACATTTGCAACTCAGTACAATTACCCACTACACTGTACTGCCTCCTTTGTTGCAAGACGTTGTCTTCCTCATGGCTGATGGCACTGGCATGTGGTTGGAACACAGTGCTGCACCGATATGCCCAATCCTCCTATGTTGCCAGCCACTTTAACATAATAATACTTACTTAATTATTTATTTCATGTACCCAAAACCGCATATGGTACAGGTTCAAACACTGCAAATGGAGAGTCAGAATGGAGTTAAAAACAGTGGTGGAATTCAAGCATGCATGGGACAGTCATAAGGCAATTCTAGGGTGTGGGGATAGGAAGAAGTAGGCTGCTGGTTAACTAGGATCTGCAGCTTATCCATTAGGTAGGAAAATGGGCAGACTGGGTGGGCCAAGCGGTCCTTATCTGCCATCAGATTCTATGTTTCTATGAAGTTGTAGCCCTGGCAGTCATTATAAAGAGAGATGAATAAATTAAAGCAAAATTTTGATAAATAATGCTGATGTATGGAGTGCAATAGGGAACAAAATAAGTGGAAACAAATAAAATAAACAGATAGCAAATGCTGCTGATCCTGATATTCAACAATCCAATATTATAGAGCTTAGTACCCCTCAAAGCTTTGAAATATAGAATAAGTCCATTTCAGCTTCCTTTTCATATATATTATAGATTTCTCCTGCACATTATTACTGAAACATTTGCATGCATACATGATCTTGCACTTCATATTTCATTTGTCTCTGTAGCTTACTCCCACTTCAACTCATAATCCTCTGTTGAAACATCACAGTCTGTAGTCATGGGAGTAACTGTAATGTTACAAGCAGCCCATGACCTCTTTAGAAGCAAATATCCTACTTTCCTGCACTTTATATCACTCAAAAATAATGGGAAAAATACAGCACTAATGACCAAAATGTGTTGCACTGTGTCTAGATATTATGTTTTGTTACATTTCACCTGAACCCTTCACCTTGTCTTGATTGTGCTAAAAATAATGATGTTAGGGAGATTGTAAAAAAATAAAAATTAACAAACACATAAAAATAAGTGTTGGATGCTGCTAAGACTGGAATATGTTCACTCTGCCACATTAGGACACCAAAAAAATACACCAACAATACTGGAAAACAACTAACACCCTTACAAAAATGTGGGCATAACCTACTACAGGCATATAGACAGGGCATTGCTTCTGTTATGTTTTCTTGTTATATCACTCACATATATTAGAAAATTAATGTTTCCATCCATTACTAGGGCACAACTTATTTTACAGTATTAAAGTTTTATCCCTGCAGTGTTCTACATTACGTAAACTGAGCCTGAAACATTGTTTCCATTCTATATTTTGTACATCTGTAACAATAAGAAACATATTGAAACTCTGAAACACTATCAGTTTTCAGCACATTTCACTAATATTAGATGGCTTTAATAAAGATCACTGGATATTCATTTTGAGCTGATTGCTTTACATGCTTTATCACACTTCTCCATGAAAACATCTGCACATTATAATGACTTACCTATCTGCTCTTAACACAAACCCTGCATTTTGCAATGTTTTATTCTTATTATGCTTCAATTTCTTCTTACCCCTAACATCCTTATTGCAAATCTATAGCCTTATAAATTGTCATTTTAACTCAGACAAATGTTGGTGCTCTCTGCTGCTGTTACTTTATATATATTAAAGTGTATCTTATGCGATATGGTTCATGCTGTTGTTGTTTTATGTTATCTTATCTTTTACTTTACTGTTGTTACTTGATCAGCCTTGGTCTCATCCAACTTGAGTGGTGTTATGCAATGCCAGGTCCATTAAAAACAAGATGGCAATAATTGCTGATCTTGTTGGGTCACTGGTCCTGTCGTATCGCTGAGACCTGGCTGGATGGAAATGGTGGCCCAATCTTAGAGTCAGAAGTTCCAAATGGTTAATCGGTGATACACCACCTGAGATTGGATCACAGGGGGGCGTGTGGCCATTTGTTTAAAATGGAAGTGGGCCTGATAAATGTGCCAGTTGGGGAGACCAGATCCTTTGAATATATCCTGGGTGCAGGTGTGGTGTGCAAGATTCTTCTCATTTACTGTACACCTGGTAATGGGAAGCAATTTTGCAGGAAGTCGACTTCATTGTTGACGTGGTGTTGGAGTCACCCAGGTTGATGGTGCTGGGTGACTTCAGCACCTGGGTCAATGATGAACTTTCACAATTTGGTCAAGACTTCCTCCAACTAATGATATCATTGGGCTTCACACAGGCAGTTGCCTCTGCAACCCATAGTTCAGGGCATTCTCTGGATCTGTTCTTCCTCCTGAGTACAGAGACCTCTGAATTGGTGGTAGAGCCAGTCAGTTGGTCTGACCATTGCACCATCAGGTTCAACCAGGCCCCTTCTCATAGGCCTGCCCCTGTGGAGATGACCGGTACCACCCGTTAGGGAGTAACCCCAGATGGCCTTATGGCGGTAATGGATTTATCGGGATTTCAGTGCTAGCAGGGGTCTGGATAGTTTACTGCAAGCTTATAATATGGCTGTGGCAGTGGTGCTGAACTCCATTGCTTCTGTTCAGATTCACCCCTCACCCTTCATCCTTGGTCCTCTTGGTTTGATGGGACCTTGGGGGAGATGAGAGAGAGGGGCAAAGGATGGAGCATTGCTGGTGGAAATCTGGTCTTAATGCAGACAGGCTTAGATTGATGGTCCATTATTCAGACTATCAATCGGGAACTCTAGTAAGAAGGCAGAGTTCCTGTCTGCAGAGATCTCACTGCGTGGAAACTGACCAGCTCAGCTCTTTTGATCTGTGGACAGACTGTAGAATCCGGTCTAGCTGCATGTTTGGAGACTTTATCACAGGATAAGTGTGATGAGTTTGCTTGTTTCTTCATGGATAAGGATGCAGACATTAGATCAGAGATCCTACCAGCCCACTCAATGGGTGGGGCACTGACCGATTGGAGGTCGCACAACCTTGGTTTGGTTGTTGGGCTTTCAACCTGGCCTGTGTTAGTGGATGTCATAAGGATCACCTGGACTATGCAGCCAACTTGCTGTGGTTGGATCCGGGCCCTACTCGCCTCCTTTTGGGGTGCGTTGATGTCATTAGCCTGGCCTTGGCTGAAATAGTCCAGTGTTCTCTGGAGGCAGGTGAGTTTCCTAACTCCTAGAAAGAGGCAGTGGTTACTCCCTTCTTGAAGAAATCTTCTCTTGACCCAGACTGTTTTGCAAACAACAGATTAGTCTCTAACCTGCCCTTTGTGGGCAAGGTTATTGAAGAAGGTGGTTGTGCTGCAGCTGAATGACCACCTTACCATGCATGACATCTATGATCCTCTCAGTCAGGGTTCAGGAAGAGGCATAGCATTGAGACCACCTTGGTGTGGGTGCTCAATGATCTCCTGATAGTGAGAGATTGGAGAACTCATTCCATCTTAGTCCTCCTTGATCTTTCTGCAGCTTTTGACACTATGGATCATGGCGTATTGCTGGAGCACTTGTGGGTTGTCTGTGGACTGTCGAGGACAGTCCTCAGTTGGTTTATTCATTCCTCATGGGTAGAGCTCAGAGAGTTGTGTTGGGAATCTATTCCTCTGATGCATTTCCTCTGTTATGTGGGGTACCCTAAGGCTCCGTGCTTTCACCTATGTTATTCGCGGTGTACATGCTGCCATTAGCAGACATTGTTAAGCGGTATGGCTTGAGTTTTCACTGCTATGCAGATGATACTCAACTTTACATATCCTTTGTGCCCGACCAAGATGATTCAGTCTCAGTGTTTAACAACTGTCTGCCAAGATTCAGGACTGGATATGTGCCAACTGGCTGAAGCTGATTCCTGACAAGACTGAGGTTTTAGTGGTGGACCCTGGTTGTCGGGTAGAGGGGTCATCAGCTGGACAGGCCTCTGGGATTTTGCTTGGTGGTCGCCAGCTAATGTTCTCTGAACAGGTGTGGAATCTGGGCATTATCTTTGACGAGGGCTGACATTGAAGTTTCAGGTGTCTTCTGTCATCAAAATCTCATTTTACCATCGGAGAATACTGCCGGATAAAGCATCTGGTTCTGCATGCTGACCTTCTGACCTTGGTCCATGCCTTTGTGACCTCCTGCCCAGATTATTGCAATGACCTGCACCTAGGGCTTCTGGGGTGGATATCCGCCACTTGCAGCTGGTACAAAACACTGCAGCCAGGTTGTTGACTGGGCTTTCTTGAGCTAGCCATATCACACCTGTGCTGTGCAGATGGCACTGGCTGCCAGTGCAATGGCAGATCACCTTCAAGGTTGGTTTGCTAATCTATAAGGCCCTACATTGACAGGGACTGAGTTATCTGCAAGAGCTCCTCCATTCCTACTGCCTCCTCTGACCACTCTGCTCAGCCAAGGACAGATTGCTGGAGATTCCCAGGGTCCATTTGAAGACTTCTGGAGCCGTGCTTTTGCCTTTATGGCTCTGACCCTGTGGAATCTCTACCTCCTCAGATAAGGGGTGCCTGACTGTGGAGAGCTTTAAATCTGCTCTTAAAATATTTTATTCTCCTTGCCTATTCAGAGTATTAATTTTGAATTTCTGATATTTTAACTATTTTAGCTATTTTATTGTTGTGTGTTTTGTAAAAGCACTTTGTTATTACTTGAATTGTGCTTTAAATAAATAAAGTTTATTAGAAACATAGAAACATAGACTTTGATAGCAGATAAGGACTGCTTGGCCTACCTAGTCTGCACATTTCCCTACCCACAGGATAAGCTGCAGATCCTAGTTAAACAACAGCCTATTTCTTCTTACCCCCACAAGGATTGCCTTATGTCTGTCCCATGTATTCTTGAATTCTCCACAGTTTTAGACCCCACAATCTCCTCAGGAAGGCTGTTCCATGTGTCCACCACCTCTCTGTGAAAAATACTTCTCCACATTGCCCCTGAACTGCTCCCCTCTATCTATAAATTGTGTCCCCTTGTTCTTGCACATCTCTGTTTCTGAAGATGCTACCCTCTTGGACTTTGTTGATTCCACTGAGGTACTTAAAAGTTTCTGTCATGTCCTCCCTCTCCCTCCTTTCTTCAAGGGTATACATATTAAGCTCCTTTAGTCTCTACTCATATGGCTTCTCTTGCAGACCCTGCACCATTTTAGTTACCCTCCTCTGGACTGCCTCTATCCTGTCTATGTCCTTGCAGAGATGGGGTCTCCAGAACTGGACGCAGTACTCCAGATGGGGTCTCACCAACTGTCTGTACAGAGGGATAACAACTTCCTGTTTCTGCTGGTGATGCCTCTCCTATACATCCTAGTATACCCTCAGCCCTCCCTACCATCTTCTCACATTGCTTGCTAACCTTAAGGTCATCCGATATGATTACCACAGGTCCCTTTCCATTTTGTTGTTGTTACTACCCCCACATTGTGTAATCTTCCCATGGGTTTTTGTTTCCCAGGTGCATTATTTTGCACTTCTTTGCATTGAATCCAAGCTGCCATACTTCTGACTACTCCTCCAATCTTGCCAAGTCTCTTCTCATCCTTTCCATGGCTCCTTGTGTATCAACCCTGTTGTAGATCTTTGTGTCATCTGCAAAGAGGCATACTTTTCCTTCAGTCCCTCTGCAATGTCACTTATAAAGACATTAAAAAGGACTGAACCTTGTGGTACCCCACTAGTAACCCCTCTTTCTTCAGAGTGGGCTCCATTTACAATTACTTTCTGGGTCCTGTTGTCCAGCCAATGTTTTACCAGGCTACCACCCTGGGAACCACTCCCAGGCTGGTTAATTTAACAATTAATCTTTGTGTGGGACTGTGTCAAATGCCTTGCTAAAGTCTAGGTAGGCCATGGCCACAGCCCCTCCCTGGTCAACTACTTTGGTCACTCAGTCAAATAAATCAATTGATTCATCTGACATGACCTTCCCACTGTGAACCCATGCTGCTTGGGTCCTGTGCCCCACTGGCCTCTAGGTAATCAACAATTCTTTACTTCAGAGTGATTCCATCACTTTCCTAACACTCAGGTCAAACTGACAGGTCTGTAGTTTTCTACCTCTGTCTTGGTCCCACTTTAGTGAAGGATTCATCCACCTTCCTCCAGTCCTCAGGTACCAGACCATCCTCCCATGATTTGTTAAAAGGGTAGTCAGTGGTTTCACTAGTTCTCCCTTAATTCTTTTAGAATTCTGGGGTGAATTCCATCAGGCCCCATTGCTTTGTCCACTTTCAGTTTTGGAGTTCTTTCAGAACCCTTTCTTCTGTGAAAGGACTGGGATTGATCCCCTATCAAGAGTGCTTCTGTTAATTGGATTAGGCACCTCCCCTCCTCTGAGCAGAAATGAGAAAGAAGCCAGAAGGGGAAGGAAGGAAACATATTCAATTCAGTGCTTTAGAGTAACTGGTAATTGCTATTTTTCTTTTAAACTTAGATTGTGGGCTTTTAGTGACATTGTACTTTCTTTGTTGTCTTTACTTAGAATTGTTTTGGGCTGTTGAAAATTTAAAATGTAGTGGTGGTGTATTTCTGTGCTGTCTTTAATTGCTGCAAATGTTATCTTGGCTTGTCTGACTGCTCTGTAGTTTGGGTGAGGGTGTTAATTGTCTGGCCTCTGACCTCAGCTACATGATAACTGGAGGTGGGACTTAGTCAGAGTTGAGGTAGCAAGTGAGTTTTATTTTCTCAGAAGAAGCCAGAAGGGAAGGAAGGAAACATATTCAATTCAGTGCTTTAGAGTAACTGGTAATTGCTATTTTTCATTTAAACTTAAATTGTGGGCTTTTAGTGACACTGTACTTTCTTTGTTGTCTTTACTTAGAATTGTTTTTGGGCTGTTGAAAATTTAAAACATAGTGGTGGTGTATTTCTGTGCTGTCTTTAATTGCTGAGATTTTATCTTGGCTTGTCTGACTGCCCTGTAGTTTGGGTGAGGGTGTTAATTGTCTGGCCTCTGACCTCAGCTAAGTGATAACTGAAGGTGGGGCTTAGTCAGAGTTGAGGTAGCAAGTGAGTATTATTTTCTCAGAAGCCAGAAGGGAAGGAAGGAAACATATTCAATTCAGTGCTTTAGAGTAACTGGTAATTGCTATTTTTCTTTTAAACTTAGATTCCAGAGCCCGATAGTAAGAAGTTGGGCAACGGTGATGGTACTCATCCCATCCAACAGAACAAAGTACAGGTGGCTTGAGGGGCCTTACTCAGTGGTCAGGAAGGTGAATGATTAAATAATAAGGCACTCCAGGGTGTGTGATATTTAAGCAATAATACGACAGGGTGTAGGTTGTGCTGGGATAACCTCATGCCTGGGTGGTTGAGCAC
This sequence comes from Neoceratodus forsteri, assembly GCA_016271365.2. Classification (NCBI taxonomy): domain Eukaryota; kingdom Metazoa; phylum Chordata; order Ceratodontiformes; family Ceratodontidae; genus Neoceratodus; species Neoceratodus forsteri. The sequence goes on along the minus strand of JADMNL010000023.1, from coordinate 125,047,383 downwards.
AAGGCCACAGGCCCAGTCGTCAGTGTCCAGTGAGATTATTCCCAGCACAACCCACACCCTGGAGTGCATTGTTGCTATTATACAATGGCTCATTATACAAAATAAAAGAAAGTTTTAAAAATGTTCTTAGATTTTTAGTGAGGCAGTGTATCTTTGTTTATTAAGAGAAGAGGAAAAAGCTCATGATCACCTATGACAAGAGCACAAAAAGCTCATGCTCATCTAGGACAGTGAGGTTGTGCTGGGATAACCTCACTGTGTCAGGGACACACTGACCAATCAGAGTCCAGGAAATTTTCTTGCCATTGTATAATGTGTAATAAAGTCACACCTTAGGTGGTTGAAGCATGAGGCTGCAGGCCAAGTGTGTTCAATGCCCGAGAAGTGGTGTTATTACACAATAACACACACCCTGGAGTGCCTTATTGCTATTATACAATGGCACCTTATATTTATTAGTGTGGAAGGCTACTTAAAGAAAAAGAAGTTTGTGGTTGCTCAGCAGGTGGCACTGTAGTTTGCATGCTGTCTGCATGTCTGAACTATCTTGACAGCACCCACATCCCATTTCTTGTTGTTGGTTTGGGTCTTACTCTTCTTGCTGATGCATCCTTCTGTCACTATGAGTTGTATTGTTGTGTATTTTGGGTTTTGAAAGTAATCATTACCCAGTACCCGCTAATTTTCAATTGAGCGTGGTGGCTGAGAGGTGACGCAGCACTTTTGAACTTCTGCGCGCTACTGTTCGAGCTGCCATGCTAACCTGTGATGAGCTGATCATGTTTACTCTTGGTTTCTAGGTTCTCCAGTACAGTTTGTAGTATTTATGATTTTGTGCGGAGAACACCTCAGGACTCCATTGAAGATGCTGGATGGCACCGTTACTGGTGACTTCAGACAAGTTGTCGGGTCTTATACAGGTCGGGAGAGGCAAATTTGTGGGTGCACTCTTTACACCAAGAAGGCATTCAGTATGTAGCTTTAACTGTGAAAAGGATGCAAAGTGTTTACTTTTTATCTTTGGGAGAACAGCAGAGGAGTGCCGTGAAAGTAATCGGTGCCTGTGTTTTAGGCAGCAAGGACCCCAGTGTGACACGCCTGAGGAAGACCTTTAATGGTCAAAGTGTTGGGGTCCTTGCTTTGTCTTCCATGCTGGAATAAATCTACTGCAAACTGCAATTTGGATTCCTGGTCTTTTCCCACGACTGCAACTAATTATTTTTGATGTACTTGCCTGGTTGGCCACCTGTAGTTGTATCGCGAACTTTTGTCCTAGAGCGCACCTGTTTTTCCTTTCCTAGAGGGAGCCCTTTACCTGTCCACCATAGACCTGACAAAGGCTATTGGCAGGTACCCTGAAGCCAGAGAGAGATCAACCTTCATCACCCCACTGAGACTATTTGAGTCCAGGGTAATGCCATTTGGTGAAGAATGCGCCAGACACCTTTCAACGGCTCATGGACCATATTCTGAATGGCATAGGAGACTTTGCTCTTGCATACATGGATGATGTAGCAATGTATAACTAGACTTGGAAGGATCATCCAGGCATGTGATTGAGGTGATCTTCCAAGAATCAGTCTTTGCCATTCAGTCACACTGATAGGACTAAGTTGGAGATGCTAGGACCTTACGAGAGCAAAGTGTTTTGCAGCTTAGTGAGGGACTGACATCGTGCCAGCACCACCCACAAGGCAAATGTGGTGACATCACACATGAGCCAGCCAGTAACCGAAGAAACCCCCTCTTCAGTTATGCTTTCTCATCGGGTGTGCACCGTGGGAGCAGTTATAGTCAAAACTCTATCATAGTTCTTTTCATTTCACCACCAAACCCTCCCAGCACCATTTTTCATCGGTACCAACTCTAGTTTACTTCAGAACCACTTTTCCTTCTAGTTTTCCTTTTTATCTGCTGCTACTATGTCAGATCTCGAGGGGCAAAAGAAGGCACAGGCAGCACCCTCAGGCATCAGTGTTTCTACGGGCCCAATCACTGTCAAGCACTGGCATGAGGAATGTTGGACCTGCCTTGGTGCTGACCACAATATGGATTAGTGCAATGCCTGCTTGCCCACAGACTACTGCAACCTCGAACACTGCACATTGATGTGGAGTTTTCACACCCACTTTTGGAGGTAGACATGATACCTGGGATGCCAAAAATAAGGTCCCTGGGCTCTTCTCCTGAGCCACTTCCCAGTACTACTGGTACTGAGTAGGTTCAGGATCCACCCCACGCTCACCTCCCCCAAGACATCGGAGGTCCTGGGGGTCTGGTGGACTGTTAGCTTCCTTCAGGGGTGGGAGGTGACTCATGAGGGCAGCAGACACCCTGGTGGATGAGCTGAAGCTATACACTCAGCCTACACCAGTGGGCACCTTGGTGTCACAGCAGATACCGCCCTTGCCTATGGTACTAAGGCGGTAATGATGAATATGGCAGCACTGGCTATGAGACCAGACCCCTTCTGGCACTGTTTGTGTTGGCAGACAAGTGATGGGTTCAGAGTTGGGCCTGCCTCTGAGTCCGAAGTGGTAAGTAGTGATCCCTTAAAGTGATAGTACTTAAACAATAATATAATACACATACACAAACTTATAAAATTCAGTCAGAACATGCCCATATCTGTGAACGAACTATTTAAAATATATTACAATACAAACTTAAAAACATAGAATTTAACAGCAGATAAGGACTGCCTGGCTCACCCAGTCTTCTGATTTCCTACCCACCTACTGCATATACTCCAGATGGTAATTATCTGCAGCTTACCCTCTCTTTCCTATCTCTGGGTTGCCTTCTGTCTAGCCTATGCATTCTTGAATTCTCATACCATTTTGTGACGATCTCCATGAAGGCGCTTCATGCACCCACCACCCTTTGTGTGAAAAAATGCTTCCTCACATTGCCCTGAGTCTCCCCAACCTCATATTGTGACCCTTGTCCTTGCACATCTTTTTTCTAAAAGATGCTGATCTCTTGTACCTTGTTTATTCCCTTGAGGTATTTAAGCATCTCTGTCATATCCCCCTTTCTCCAGGGAATACATATTGAGTTCTTTCAGTCTCTCTTCATATGGTTTCTGGTGCAGCCCTTGCACCATTTTTGTTGCCCTTCTCTGGACTGTTTCCACTCTGTCTATGTCCTTTCAGAGATGTGGCCCAGAACTGGACACAGTACTCCCGATGTGGTCTCACCAATTGTCTGCATAATGGTATCACTTCCTCTTGTTTTTACTGGTGATACCTCTCCCTATGCATCCCAGCATCCTCTCGGCTCTCCTCCCAGGCTTCTCACATATCTTGGTTACCTTTAGGTCATCTGTTATGGTTACCCCCAGGTCCCTTTCCATCTTGGTTGTCGTCATTTCCTCCTTCCATCGTGTATTTCTCCTTTGTATTTCTGTGCCCCAAATGCATGATTTTGCACTCTTAGCGTTGAATATAAGCTGCCACACTCTTGACCACTCTTCTAGCTTGCCTGGTCTCTTCTCATTTTTTCACTCCCCAGAGTGTCAACCCTATTGCAGATCTTAATGTTGTCAGCAAAGAGGCATACCCTCCTTCCAGCCCTGTGCAATGTCACTTATGAAGACATTGAAGAGGACCGCCCCAGCACTAATCTCTGTGGCCCCCACAGCTTACTTCATTCTCTTCTGATTAAACTCTGTTTACAACTACCCTCTGTGTCTTATTGCTCAGCCAATCTGACCCAGTTTACCACTTTGGGTCCCACCCCTAGCCTGCCCAACTTGTTTACTAGTCTCCTGTGGACGGTGTCAAAGGCCTCGCTAAAATCTAGGTAGGCCATGTCCACCGCCCTCCCTGATCAACTGCCCTGGTCACCCAGTCATAGAAATCTATCAGATTTGTTTGACAAGACCTTCTTGTTGTGAATCCATGTTGCCTTGGGTCTTGTGCCCTGCTGGATTGAAGATATGCCACAATCCTTTCCTTTAACATTGATTCCATTATTTTACCCACCAATGAGGTTAAACTGACTGGCCTGAAATTTCCAGTCTCCTCTTTGCTTCCGCTTTTGTGGAGGTATCATTCACTGCCCTCCAATCCTCCGGAACTACTTCCTCCTCCAGTGATTTGTTGAATAGGACTGTCAGTGGTGCTACCAGCACCTCTCTGAGTTCTTTCAATATTCTGGGGTGCATCTCATCCAGCCCCATTGCCTTGTCCACTTTCAGTTTCTTGAGTTCCTTTAGGACACTCCTCTGTGAATGGACTGGTGTCCACCTGTCGTCCATGCCTGTTCCTCCCACCTAGCTGTGGCCCTGCTCTTCCCATCTTTTTGGAATACTGAGCAGAAATATTTGTTCAGGATTTCTGCTTTTCTAGGTCCCTCTCCAACTCTTCCCTCTTCCTTTACTTAGCTTCACAATCCATCCACTGGTCTCTTTCCTTTCTCCAATATACCTGAAAAGGTTTTGTTCCCTCTTTATTTTCTGGGCTATTTTTTTCCTATGTTTATGCCTTTGCACTCCTGACTGCTTTCCTGCCTCTTTTGCTTTGCCTGATATAGTTCCCTGTCTGCCTCCTTCTGTGTCTCCTAATATTTCCTTAATGCCAGTTTTTTTCTAACCTTTCCTGCTACTTCCTTAGAAAACCATAGTTTTTTCCTTCCTTTTGCATTGCTTACTTGTTTCACACAAGGGCTTGTAGCCTCTTTATGGTGCTTTAAGGTTCCCCATTGTTCCTCTACACCCCTTCCTTTGCCAGGGCTTTCTTGAGGCACTCCCATTTTTGTAAAGTCAGCCCTCTTGAAATGCAGGACCTAGCGTGTGGTTTGACTCTTCCACTGTTTTCACCTTGAAAAACCCTGTATGGTGATCACTAGTCCCTAGATGGCTGCCCACTGATACATCTGTAATTCTGTCCCGTTCTTGAGAACCAGATCCAGTATCGCTCCCTCCGGGGACTCCACCACTAGCTGTCTGAGGCCCGTCCCTGCAGGGCATCAGGATGTCTCTGCTCCTGGTTGTAGCTGCAGTATAAGTGTTGCAGTTTGCATCTGGCATATTTAGCCATACCAGTGTCCTACCAGTAGCACTTCCCTTCCCTGCCATCCTGTGGATGGATTTTACTAATACCCTATCTAGTTCCTCCTCCTGCACTGGTGGTCTGTAGATAACTCCAGTGGCAATCTCCAGGGTGACCCACACTGCCTCCTCCCCTGTCTGCATTCCCTGAATATTAGTTGCTAATGAAGATAGCTACCCCTCCTCCCTTTCTACCCACCCTGTCATTTCTGAAGACTGTGTACCCTAGTATGGTTATATCCCAGTCATGGTTTCCTTGTACCATATTTCAGTGACTGCGACAATGTCAGATCCTTCTCTGCCATCAGGGCCACTAAGTCTGGGCACTTGTTTCCCAGGCTACAGGCATTAGTCGTGCCTGAAAATAGCCAATTTCACTGTCTAGAGCACTTACCTGGTAATCAAAAACTAACTAAATAAATAGTACACATTGCCTTCCACGTTTTGATGCCTTCACCCCTAATGGCTTCCCTCCTGCCCCTTAGCCTTCCCCTGCCTGTGCCTCCTCTGTCTTTACTGTCAATTTCTGGTCCTTTTGGTCATTCCCCAGCCCTAGGATCCTACTTTCTGACTTCTTTAATCTGTGGAGGCAGTTAGATTTTCCTGCTGACTTCCTCCACCTCCTTGGCTAGTTTAAATGCTTGGCAATGAAACATTTAAACTTCTCATTGAGAATCCTGGTTCCCCTCCCAGATGGATGCAGACCATCCCTCCTGTACAAACCCCCTTCCCTCCAGGTGGACCCCAGTTCCCAATGAAGCCAAATCCTCAGCTCTGCACCAGTTCTTCAGCCATTCATTGAATACCTTGGTGTGGAGTACCTGGCATCAAGCCCCTCTCCTTCCTGCCACCCTTGCGATCCCTTAGATTTGCTTTCCATCCATCCAAGCTGTATCATGGGTAGGCACTTTACCTGCTTCCCACCCTCAAGTCCCACGCACAAGTTTACCCCTAATAATAGAGTCCCCACTAGGAGTTGCTCTCCTCTGGGGTCCCATGCCACCCATCCTGGGGTCTCCACTGTGGAGCTTCCTGTGTCCACCTTGTCCTCCACTGCAGGTACCACCTCAGGACAGTCCCACCCTGCCAGAATGGTGTAGGAGTTGTGGGTGGGACCATAGGTGGATTGCCTCTGCCCAACCTCCTTTACCCACCATCATCCAACCTGTCCCTCCTTTCTGGCATTATCTGTGGCAGCAGGGGTAGATTGGTGGTCTCTGGGTGGGGAGGAGGACACCCAAATCCTACCCAACTTGGCCTGAGATGAGCAGCCTCAGCCCTCAACCCAGAGAGATGCATGCAGATGGGGTAACACTGTAGCCTCCAGAAGGTCTCCCTAAAGACTGCCGCCACAGCCACTACATTGCACCACTCCCATCATGTCTGTTTTCTACCTGACTTTTGCAAAAATCAAACAGCTTTGCTAAACCTTTTACACAGGCGTTGTAATCACACCATAGAACAACAAGCTCTACTCTTTCAAATATCAAAATATCAAAATAGTTATGTTAAAGAAAAACAGAAAACTATAAGCTGTAATTATGTAATCAATGCCTTACACAAACTTTAGTATTACTTGCTGACCCCTCAGATGCACTTTTTTTTTTTAAGAAAAACAAACAGAAATTATACAATTGCAAGAAAATTTTCTGGACTGTGATTGGCCAGTATGTGCCTGGGACAGTGAGGTATATGAGTATAACCTCACTGCATGAAGTCTTTCCAAAACACTGGGCTCCATTTCACAATGTTTTTTCACAAAATGCGGCGGCTTTAGAGAACCGCACAGACTGAAACTGCTGATCATGCGACTGGGCTGTGATCCCAACTGAAGTGCTGAAGTCCGACCACTGCCACAGAGTGCCATTCTCCTGTATTCACTGTAAACTTCCTCCCGCAGAGCATTGGCACATCCCGTCCTCATCTAAGTAAAGGTCAACTCCCACACAGAAAATATTAATGAACATGTTTTTCCTTCTTTTTCCATTTCAGCGTTCATACAGCACAAACTGACTTCAATGCCACGCTGCGACATACAGTAAACGACTTTGTGGCCAGAAAAACAAATGGCTCCAGTGTTTTAACATAAGAAAAAAGGAGAAAAATAAATAAATCTCACTAGCCCACTTTAACCATGAAGTGAACAGCTTATGGGGTGGGGAGGAGTTAGCCAATGATTCAAGTGTGGATACAGCAGCAAAACTAATCAAGGAAAGGCTATACAGATCAGCAGACAATATCGTTAATGCTGCAGCACCACCTATTGGCAAAGAAAAACTTTTTCTATAGGTACGCATCCACATAAAAAATCAATAAAAAAAAAGATTTTTGTTTTCTTTACAAATGAGCCATTGTATAATAGCAATAATGCAGTCCAGGGGAGCGTCAATTCACTCCCAACAACTCACTCCCTTTGGCATTTAGTTCCTCTTTTTCACTCCCACAAGCAATTAATAGCCGAAAACTCTGAGGTCCACTAGCACCAACACTGAACAGCTTGACCTTACATGCAAGATCTCATGCCCTTTCTTGGTGCTGTCACACAATACCTTGCCCTCCACGTCATGTTCTGTCAGCGAGATGTTCAGTTTGCTGACCATACCCTCTGCCAGTGTTGTAACATCCAAATCATTATCTGAATCAATGTGCTCTCCCTCTGTGACAACTTCAGGCTCCTGTTTCTCAGCAGTCCAAAACCACATGTTCTTCCATATTTTGGCAATTGTTTCAGGGTGCACATTCTCCCATGCTTCGCTGCCCATGTACACTGATGGACTTCATAATTAGTTGGAGAGTAATGTCCTCATTTGTGTAAGACAGGATAGCTTTGTAGCAAATGCTTCTGATACTAGCATTTGAACATTTTGAGTATGCCTGACACAGAATGCTGCCATCTCTTGTTTAAATCACTGGCATCTCATGGTGTTTCGAAGAGTTGTCCAGAAACTGCGCTGCATTTAGGGAGAGGCTGGAGACATCAGATGCCTCATGACACTGGCTACAAAGTGATATGTGTACCAGTCAATGAACAGCACACTGCCCATCCATATATTCTGCTAACATAGCTCACTGGGAGAGCTGACATATTTACATGTCAAAAGCATCTGGGCTCTCTTGATTCACCAATTTGCAATGGAGGCAATGTATGAGAATCACTAGCATTTACACATGCCAGTACTGTAACACAGTCTTTTGGAAACAGCTTTTATTAAATCATTTAGCTGCTGCACAAATCACTGTGACTGCTCCTTCAGCAGCACTTAATCACTCCCAGCTTAATTGTCCAATGCCATGCCACTTCTTGAAGTGGTCAACCAAACGTTCAGTGCAAAGCTGCTATTAGGCATGTGAATTATCAACTGAGCAATGGGGAGTGAAAAGATGCGGAGCTGGAAGTACAGGAACTAATTTTCATGTATCGAGTTGTCGGGGTGAGTTGTTGCTGTGCGTATTGTAGGGAGTGAATGACATTGACCCAGTTCAGGGTGGGTCATTGCTGGGATAACGTCATTTCTGGGTGTTGGATGCACTCAGCCTGCAGCCTTGTGCCTAACCACCCCAGGCATGAGGTCATCCCAGCACGACCTGCCAACCTGTTCTGGGCATTATTGCTAAATAGAACCCTTCCCCTGAGTTTACACTGCACCATGTACAACACAATCTCTTTACATTTACTGCTCTGCTGTCACTCTATAATCCTCTAGAAGAGATTTTACTTCTCTTATTCCTTTTAGGACACCAGTTCCGGATAGCTGGTTGTTCACTTTGCCTACTGACTCACTTCCTTCCTATGTGTTTCACTGGTCCGTGTGCATTTTTCTACTAAGCTATTGGGGCGAGTGTAGGGTGGAAGGAGGTCAAAATACTGCTCACCACGTCCCTTATTGTCGGCCCCTGTGCTGCCCCCTTAAGGTTCCTTTCATGATCTCTGAAAACCCTTTTCAGGCTTTCTCCTGGGGTGGGAAGGAGAGCCCAAATGCACTGCTCACCACTTCCTTTAGCTGTCGGACCCTGTGCTGCCCCTTAAGGCTCCTTTCACGATTTCTGGCAAACCCCTTTCTTTTCAGGTTTCTCTCCTACCCTGAAAACAATCAGCGGCACCCTCCAACTGCTATGGCTTGTGTGCAGTTCTTTGTGGGAGTGCTGGTATTTATCCTAACTCCGGTCCTCTATCTCAGTTTGAATATTGGTGCTCTTTTCCATTGCCCCTGACTGGCTCCTACTCCACTCACAGTTTCATTTCCATTGCTCGCTGTTCCCGTTCACTGCTCGCTGCTTCCTTTAGCTGCTGGTCCCCTGTGCTGCCCTTAAGACTCCTCTCATGATATCTGGCAAACCCTTCCTTTTCAGGCTTCTCTCCTACCCTGAAAACAATCAGCGATGCCCTCTGACTGCTCTGACTTGTGTGCAGTTCCTAATTACAATGTAATTAATTCAGATAACATTAAAATAAATACAAACTAATGTCTAATAAATGTTGACCTCCAATAGATGGGCGGTCAAGTCAACTTATTACTAATGAGGGAAGGGGCAAGTGAATGGGAAGGCGGATGGACTAGAGAGGAGTAGGAAGGAACAGGAAAGTGGGGAGGAAGAAAAAGGAAGATATTATGGTTCAGCACTGACTGTATACATAAATATCTATACACAGCAACAATATCATGAATTATAAGGACACTGAAAATCAAATAACCCTGTGCATTTAAACTGAATAGCATGTATATATCAGATCTGATGTGGTAGTCATCTCCTCCCTGAGTACCCTAGTGGCCTGGAAGAGGTGATGATGCTGACCTTAGTGGGGACAGCACTAACAATGTAGGGTCCCCGGACCTGGTTCCAAGCCTAACACCAGACCAGGTGTCTCTCCTGGGTTTGTCCCTGGGATTGGTACTGGGGGTGGTGCCAGGACCTGTTCTGGTGCCACCTATGGCACCAGGTTGGGTTCCTGGTGCCAGGTCTGGTCCTGGTGCCATTTGTAGTGCCAGTTCTGGTTCCAGTGTCATTCACAGTGCTAGATCTGGGACTGAATCTGGGGTGCCCTAGTCTGGAAGTTGGGTTTGGCACAGAGCAGTGCCAGCCCTGGTGTGGGGATGAGGCATGGTACTACACCTGCAGCTGGCCCTGGGACCAATGTTGGTGGCAGCACTGGCCATGGTTCCAGCACTAGCCCAGTGGCTCATTATTCTCCAGACCCTAGCTGACTGTGGCACTGGTAGGGACTAGGGCCACCCTGTGGGATCCGTCGACTTCACTTTCTCCACCAACCAGGGTTTCCCTAAGGGCACCATCTGGATTGGTCCTCTGAGATTGGCCAGTTCTACTGGGGTGAGTTTACCAGTCACTTCCTCTGGGAAAAGTCACCGAGCAGTCTTGTAGCCCTGGCTGAGGACCTGGCCTGGTCATCCATGACGCTCCTCCCTCTGCCCTGCTTACCCGCTTTACCAAGTATTGTGGGTCTTATAGGCCCATGACCTGACAGCAATTCAGAGGAATGGCTGGTGTTTGCCATCAATACCTATTTAAGTCTGACCAGGCCCAATTCAGGCCTGTGGCCCTAGCACCACTATTTTCTGAATCCAACTTCTCTCCTATGCCCTTCTTAGAGGAAGAGAATTTTCAGTCCACATGTCCTCAGATGCTGTGTATTATGTATACCAGCAGGTCCTGACAGAGATGTGGCAGGAGATGAATGTGGGATCCTACATAGGTCACAATACTGCTATCCTGGTGCTGAGATTTGGATTCATTGGACATTTCAGCATCACTCCTTTGCCATCCCTCCTTGGCACAGCCTTGTTTGGAGGCATCCAGGATTGTCTGACTCCATCCTATGCCCCTTCTCCAGCCCTAGGGACATCCAGTACAGACATTGCATGCCCATGGGTTCTGTAGGAGTTATGCCTCACCTCACCTCATAGATTTTGATGCTGCAGACCCCTCTGGGCCTAAGTGCCCTGTGCATGACCACCCCGACCATGGCTCTGCAGAGATTGATGCTTGGGGAATAGGTTTTTTGCATCAGTACACACTGTAATGTGCATTGCTGCACATCAGGCAGCTTACAGCAAGCACCTATGGGGAAAGTTGGGCCAGGTCCTAGCTTCCATACCAGATCTCGAGTTAACCAAGCAGGCTATTCACCTTTCTGCTCAGGGTCTGAGCTGGTGAGGCACAGCGAGGTGCTATACAATGCTAACGAGGTGGCTTCCAGGCTGGTAGGAGCTGCAGTCTACATTCATCAGAGGGCATAGCTTCATGTTTCCCAGTTGGCACACCTGGCCCGGCATAAGGTGCTTAACTTGCATTTCAGGGACTCACTTTTCTTCCACAAGGTCAGGCATGAGTTGTCATGGTGTCCTCCTGCTTTCAGGCCATGGGAGCCTCCACCTACCCTGACCATTCTAGGGTCCTGCCAGACCTGTGAGAAGTCCCTGCCCTCCAGTGGTTATCTGCCACCAGAGGGTTAAGGGATACTTGCTCCTCAAAGTGAGTCAACTCCTTCTCTTTCTTGGGAAAGTTTGGGACTCTGATCCATCAGTGTGACTAAATGGTGAAGACTGAATCTTGGAAGATATGAAATTATGTACTCACAATAATTCTTGATCTATCCCAGACCTGTGGCTCAGTCCTAAGTTACTAGGCTTCCTTATTAGGTATGTTACTAAGAAGAGCCATATTTCTCTCACCCAAATGCCCCTGTCTGTCACGTATGCTACCACCTGGATTATTGCTTTCTCCTATCCCCTGTCAGGAGATACAGAACCAAACCCTGGCCCTTTTCTACTAAGAACATATCTAACCTTGCTAGCTCCCACTCCTAGATACATCCCCATGGTCTAAAACTTGCACACCTAAATTTTAGGAGTATAACCACTCAGAGCTTGAAGCTTGGACTTCACGCTAAGACCCCGATATTTAGGGTGTCTCTGAATCATGGTTAAAACCCTCAATCCCAGATAATATGTGCTCCTTGCAGGATATAGCTTGCTATGTGTTGACCACCATCATCAAAAGGAGGTGGCCATGTCCTATTTTCAAGCCTCAACTAAATCTCACTCTTTTGCCCACCCCTTCATGTGAATTAATAATCTCCTCACTGCTTCTCAGTGGTACAAAAGCTCCACATAGCTTGAGTCTATATTCCTCCTAAAATGGTAAATCAGGTCTAACAGAACTCGTAGACTATTTGCCATCAGTTGTGATGAAAACGAATTCATCATCATGGGGGACTTTAATCTTGACTGGCTTGGGTCTACCTCTAACAGCATCAAGCCCATCATTAGTAAGGCCCACCCCCTAACTTATTACTGACACCAACAAGGCACTCCAACAATGGGTGTCACCACACACTCATTGACTGGATCCTAACTAACAGGATGGACAGGATTGCTGCTGCTGGGATTCTTGCCAGTTCGATCAGTGACTATTCACCGGTCTTCTGTGTCTAGGATGCTAACTCCTGTTCTTGCCCTCAAAGGTAATTGCCATTAAAGACTTCTCTATCTTCAATTGTGACTACTTTCTTGTTGACCTCAGATGCATTGACTGGTCTTTTTTCCACCAGTGATGTTGACTGTGCCACAGAATATTTCTCCTCCACCATTATCTCCTGCAACTAAAACATACCAACCATTAGGTGCAGGGTTCAAGGGTCACCCATTAAATGGCTGAAATGCCTCCTACTCTCTATGCTAAAACTAAAGATAAATACTGGGTCAAGTACAAATCCTCTTCTATGCACTCTGACTGGCTCTACATACCACACCATGTGAAATACTTATAAACAGGAAATTGTATTAAAGAGACCTCTTGTTGCCATGGCTAGAGACCCTAAGAGTGTTTGATCCCAAATTAATGGCCTCTTAGAGAAAAACAGAAGCCAAACCCCCACGAGATGGAAATTGACAATGTTAGCTGTGATAACCCACCACCATTGCTAATACCTTTAATTCAATCTTCTCAGTCTTTCTCACTTTAATTTATAATGTTCAACCCCACCTCACCTCCCTGCTACTTCTCCTACTGCTGATCTGCTGTACTTCCACTCAGTCTCATGCTGTGAGGTCCTGCATCTTTTAATACCATCCTCTCTATGGCAGTGCTGGCCTGGATGGGACTGAACCCAAAATATTCAAATTAGCCACCCTCCTCCCCAACTCCATTATGTGACACTTCAATGTATCTCTTAGCACCTTCACTGTGCCAAGCATCTGAAGTCTGCTAGGATCATCCTGTGTTTAAAAAGGAGATACCAAATCTGCCGCTAATTACCATACTATTGCTATACTACCCACCTCATTAAACTAAACTTTTGCAAAATTGTTCACCCCAGGTTTCAGACTTCTTGTTAAAATTTAATCTACAATCCCTGTCCAGCACGGCTTTAGACCTGCTCACAGTGCCTCCATTGCTTTCATGCAGTTCACTAATTAAGTCATATCCAATATGGATAAAGGCCTGCTCACAGGTGCAATCTTTATTGACCTAACCAAAGCCTTCAGTCTGGTTAATCACCCTCTTTATTGCAAAACTTGAGCCCTTGGGGTCTCAGACTCAGCCTACTATGGTTCTCGAGCTACATTCACAACTACTCCATTTGTCTCTTTCAACAAGGTCCACTCCACTTCTGCCTCAATAACCTTAAGAGTTCTTCAAGGATCCATACTGGGACTGCTACATTTTTGGTTTTCATTAACAACATACCAAATTCCTCTTCCTATTGCCATACCGTCTGTACGCTGATGACCTTGTACTTTATATTGGGTCTAGATCCCTGGACGATATAAGCTCTAAGCTCGCCTCTGACATCCACAGTATTCAAACCTGGCTAACCCTAAATCACCTTGTTCTCAACATTGGCAAGACCAAAGCTATGCTCTTTGGGTCCCCCAAAAGACTCATAACTCCACCTCTCAGCTATCCATCCAGTTCCTTGATAGCTTCCTTGTCTCTGTGACCCTTTCCTTCAGATACCTCAGCATCAGACTTGACCCAGCTCATTTCTCCCAACACATAAATGACATTTGTAAATCTGTAAATTCTTAGCTTGGAATTGTATACTGTATGGGCCTTCCTAGGAACAGCTGGGTACTACCTTAACTTTGTGCCAAATTTCAGCATCATTGCCAAACCCTGTCTGATCTCACCAGGAAGAAAATGGTAGAAAAGGTTCAGTAGATGGAAACTTGCAATACCATGTTCTGCCAGCTGAAAGAGGTATTGTATCGGGCACCTGTGCTCATGAACCCACACTATTCTCTTAGGTTTATTGCACACATAAATGCATCTGATTTCAGGCTAGGTGCAATTCTGAGTCAGATTACACACTCAGGAAAAGAGGACCCAGTCATGTATCAGAGCAGGAAACTGCTGCCCACAGAGGAGGCCTATGCCACAATAGAGAAGGAGTGTTTAGGTATTGTCAGAGCTTTGCAGAAGCTGAAACCTTATTTGTATGGGAGGTAGTACACCCTGGTCTCTGATCACAACCCCTTACATGGCTACATTGGACCAGTGGACAGAACTCAAAATTGCTAAGGTGGAGTCTGGTGATGCAGTCCTATAATATGGACCTTTGGCACTGCAGCAAGTCACAGCACGTCAATGCAGATGGGCTGTCCAAACAATAGTTAGTACCTTTTTCTTTTTAAGTAGGAGAGGTGCTTTAAGAAACTGATGTGGGGTTAATTCAAAGAGTGAACTGAGGGCTTAGCAGTGGGAGCCAGCTCACACAAAAACAGACATTATTTAGTGCTGCTAAAGGATTTGTTTGGGATGGGGGGAGATATATAACAATTTGCTGTGTATATCTGTTACTGTATTCTTTTTTTTATTTAATTCTTTCTGCATGGTTATCAGTTAGAATTTATCATCTGAATGGAAAAATTGATATTCCAGGTAAAGGTCAAGATTTTTATCAGAGACATACCAACTGTTTCTGAGAGCAATTACTATCTCTGTTGTCCTGTATCATGGCAGGACCACTGGACAGTTAATGGGAGAGCTTCAAAGAAAGAGTATCTTTCATGTCCAGAAACTGTTCCTAGCTAACAAATGATGCAGCCACCTTCACTGGGACAGACAGGGCTCAGAGCAATAAGAAGATTTCTGAATCCACAAAAACCCAAGAATCTGGTTTGGACTAGTTTTCCAGATGGGAGGTTTTCCAGGACCCAAAAAGTGCTGAATCTGTGATATCACAGTAACATACTGGATGATGTGTCATGGAGGCAAGCAGCTGAAGGGTTTAAAGGACTTGCAAGACCCTGAAAGAGTTAGTTAAGTTTGGGACTCTGAATACTTAACCTCTATGGTTAATGTCTGCTCTAATTCTCCAAGGGTCCTGTATGGTAAGCTCTTTTGCATTGGGAAAGTTAGGAAGTGCAGTAAGATTTTTCTGTGTGTTTTCTTTCTGCTGTGTGTAAAACATTTTCTTTTTACATCTGTAGTGGTACCGTTCCTATAGTCTTTATGTAGTATCCTGTACTATATGTGTAAATACATTGGAATATTGAAATATTTTTATATACTTCATGCTTCTGTGACTGAATTCTTTGAGGTACAGGTGACAGGGTTATAACTGACAAAAACTATGTTTCTGTCTCCTAAGGGAAGGCTACAGTCACCATGTTTTCTTTCTAAAGTGAGGTGTTCTCAGCTGTGACAGAGTGGGTGGACCACTTGCCCTTTGGTGGATCACTGTACTGTGTGAACAGTGGCTCTGGTGGGATTCAGACCTAGAGATACCCTGAGATAGTCTATGTTGAGTGGTGGCAGTTACTGAAGCACCCTTAAAAGATAAACTCAGCATTTGTGAATGACAAACTGAGGCAGAAATCCAAGTGGTAGTGCAGAATTCTTATTTTGGCATCAGTGCTCAGAAGAAACAACACCCTCTGCCCCAGCACTTCAACTCAAAATGGGATCTTCATCAGGGGTAGGTCTGAAAACCAAACAACATACAACACTGTTAAATGTAACAATTTAAAGTGACACACCACCATTTGAACAATTTTAGTTATCTCATACAAAAAAGATACAAAAGGAACTGAAAAACATTTAAATAATCCTTAACACAACCCTCTTATGTTATATAGAAGAAATTCATTAGTACAGTAGTGTAATTACAAAGAGGGACATGTGTAAATTCAATTAGTATTGGAAAAATTGATTAACATGAAAGGTCACTGACCTTGAGCAACAGCAATATCTAAAGTTTATTAATCACCTTAAATTTATAAAACACACAAGGTTAAAAGGTAAAGAAGACCTATAACTAAAAATGAGGTATGAATTGAAGACAAGGAATAGAGGAGATAAGTAAGTAAAAAAAAAAAATGGGTGGGGACAGGGGGATGGAAGTGACCAAAAAGTCAGGATAAATAGAGAAGGAGTCCTAAGGATCTTAGAGCAATAATAAGGCAGGATTATACTACAGTAAAGGAAAAGATTGATTTATAGTGTCAAATATGATAATTATTAAAGTTTTTAAATTATATATTTGGTCATGTAGTGAAGACAGGTGCAAAGTGGGGAGACAGGCTATGCATACAGATAAACAGAAAAATATGAACAACTCTGACTGAGATATTCAGTGGCAATCTAAAATAGAAAAGGGAAAATACCCTTCCCAAGACCAATATAGTATTGGATTGAATCTGTGCTGATGACCACTAAGCATGTAACCTGTTGTGCAGTTGTTCAGATATAAGGGTCCCAAGGCATATCCACTAGTGCATTTTAAAAATGAACAGAATAATCGTTAAAAGAGATGAAAAGAATAAATTAGAGATATTTATAAATATGGAGGAAAAATCAATATCATCATTAGGTCCTATTGGTATCGCAGTTTCCAAAATCAAAATCCATTTTGTTTCTTTTTGCAATAGTTTCCCTAACTTGTTACCTCCCAGGGTGTCTTGCCACATGTCCCAAAACAGCAAAGCGCAAGTTGTCAGGCTTGCCGTTATGTTTGACAGCAAAATGTGTACCCAATGCATCATGTGTGTTGCCATTTATAATGGCCCTACCGTGTTCTTGGACATGTTCTTTTACTGGTCATGTTGTCCAGCCTACATAATAATATTCACAACTACACCAACAGATATAAAGGGTGGTGCATGTAAAACTTCATTAATTTTGACAGACCCCTGACGAAGACCCCATTTGGGGTTGAAGTGCTGGGACTGAGGGTGTTGTTGCTTCTGAGCACTGATGCCATAATAAAATCTTGCACTAGCACCTGTATTTATGCCTCCATTTGTCATTCTTGAGTGCTTAATTTCTCTTTTCTGATAGTTGCCGGGCTGGCCGCCATACCAAGCACCGCCTCTCCCTTTCCATGTATGTGTGCCACCAGCTTTTCTTCTACTGAAGTACCCTTGCATCTGAAGGGTCTGAGAAAGCTGGTACTAGTGTACAGGCTGAGTCTGGGAGAGATAAGTCTGTCACAGAGGGTATCAAAGCAACAGAGACACAGGGAATCCAGGTGGGGCTGGGGGTTGAAAGTACAGTGGGTCACCCTGGAGATGGGAACATACAGTAGCTACTATTCACACTACTGTGACTTACAGACCTTCGACATGGGAAGCATTTAGAAGGCACTGGTGGAAGCCATTGGTACAATGGCAGAAAAAGGGAGGTGTTGCTATTGGGGACTTCAGTCTACCAGCTGTAGATGAGTCTCCCAGTCATAGCTTCAGTTTTAAGTGGGACATACTGGACTCTCTGCAGGGGCGTTCTCAGACAACTAGTTAGGGATCCCACTCGTGATGGAGCAATACTGAACCTGGTGCTCACTAACAGGGACAGTTTTGCAGATACCAAGGTGGGAGGCCACCTGGGGACTAGTGATCACAGTACAGTGTGGTTCAGCATAAGGACCATGGTGGAAGTAATACGCACAAGGACAAGGGTCCTGGACTTCAGGAGGCAGATTTTTTTTAAAAAGGGTGGAGTGCCTCAGAGACAGCCTAACATGGGAGAATGACTTGGGTAGGATGGAGGAACAATGGGCTAAGCCAAGGGAAGGCATAGTGAAGGAAACAAACCAAAACAAGAGGAAAAAGAGACTGGTATGGTTCTTGAAGGAAGCTGCTGAAAATATAAAGGCTAAAAGGATAGCTTTCAGGAAGTATAATGAGATGCAGGGGGATGAGGACAAGGAGGTGTATCAGATGAAGAAGAGGAAGGCAGAGAAAGTAGTGAGGTGCACAAACAGTGCAAACAGAGAAAAGAATAGCCCGAAGGAGTAATGAAAAGGGACAAGACATGTTTAGGTACATAAGTGAAGGAGGAAGACTAGAGGAGGGACTGTGAGGTTAAGAAGGGTGGGGTGGGTGGGACTTGCAGAGGGGATCAGGAAAAAGCAGATATTCTGAACAAATACTTTTGTTCAGTATTCACAGAGGAAGGGGATGGGCCATAAAAGCACCAGGGTACTGGAAATGGGAGAGAGATTTCTGAAGGACTTGCAAATCTGAAAGTGGACAAAGTTATGGGCAAACAGACAGGGTACACTCAAGAGTGCTGAGGGAGTTCAGGAGGTACTGGCTGGTACTGCTGGTGATTGAATTTGGATTTGTGCTGTTCAATGAGACGGGTGGGAGGCTGTGAAACAGAGTCAGCTGTAAATTGCTGCAATATACTGTTCATATAACTATTCCTGCTACAAGGGGTTCATGAGCTATTCGGCTAGATGGACAGGAAGTGGGTGGTTCATGTAGTCCCAGGGCAGTTCCCCTAAGACAACAGCATAATTTCAAGACATCTTTCTACATTTTAGCATGATACAGGCATTGTGTGCTTGCACTAGGCACACACTAGTGCTGCTGGAAGAGGTTGTTAACTCTTTTTAAAAACTGTATCATCTGAGATCAGTCAGTGATCTCCACAGCTACTATGGGTCATGATATGTTTACTGGCATGCCTCTAGCGAGTGGGGTGATTGAATTGAATTTGTGCTGCTCTTGAGAGACAGACAGGGAGGCTGTGCAACAAATTGCTGGAATATACTGTTCATATAACCATTACTGCTATAAGTGGTCCCTGAGCTATTAGGCTAGATGGACAGGAAGTGGGTGGTTCCTGTAGTCCCAGAGCAGTTTCTCCAAGACTACAACACTGTTTCAGGATATCATTGTACATTTTAGCCTGATACAGGCATTATGTGCTTGCACTAGGCATATGCTGGTGTGGCTGGAAGAGGTTTTTAACTCTTTTTAAAACTGTAACATCTGAGATCGTTCTGTGACCCTGGAAGGCTACTTCTGGGTCATGGCATATTATTGTCATGCCTAGTGAGTGGGGTGAGCTCGGCGTGCGTGCATCTTCGTATGGAGATGTACCAGAGACAGTCGTTCTGCTCATGTCTGCTATGTCCACTGGGACTGAAGGGAAGAGGGAGCAGTCGCTAAGGTCAGTGATATCTGTGGTGTTTGAGCAGGAAAACAAAGCAGGGCCATAACTATGGAAGATCCCATGGATAGCTTACTATAGATCTTATGTGGGACAGGTACTGCAGTTAATGTACTGCTATGTATGATGAACATGACTGCAGCCAATGAGATGGCCATAGATGAGTTTAAATGTTGCAAATGCAAGGAATTGACACTCATAGGGATAAAGTTTACAAACTTAGAAGGGAATTGTTCCTTGAACAAACTAGGAACAGTCAGGAGCTGAGTAGTAACATACATATACCTATGAGCTCAGTAGACAAATGGAAAGGGAAGGACAGAAAGTGCAAAAGAATACCCCAAAGGGAGGAGAAAGAAGAGGAAGACTGATCTTTAGTCACTAAACAGAATTTTAAAAGAAGAAGACATGCAATTGGAACATATGATGTCCTTTCCAAAAATAAATATGAGGCCCTTGCAAGCAGCAGTATAGGACAACTTGGTCAAGTGGAAGAGCAGCTTCCTACCAATGATGGTGTTTCTAGCTTGAACAAGGATGACATTTTGGTCGTGGGGATTCTATCTTAAGGGGTGTGATACTCAAATCTGTGGAAGTGATAAGATGAATAAAATGATTACTTGTTTGCCGGGCAAAGGACATAAGCAAAAATCTACCAAAACATCTTCAGTTAAGTTCTAAAGCTTCCACAGTAGCAGTGAACATAGACATAAATGATATTGGTAATGAACATGAAAAGACTTGGCAGGTGAAATTATAGAACTTGGTAATCAAATAAAAGAGCAGGGAGACATGCAATTATATCAGGTATCCTCCCATTAAATACATGCCATCCAGAGAAAAATAAAACAACTGAAAGGGTAAATATAAGAGTGTCAACTGCATGCAAAACTGGGAATCCAGCTCATTGACAACTGGGATTGCTTTATTGGAAAAACATTTGTTTAACATTGATGGTCTACACCTAAATACAGCTGGGAAAAGTATTTTGAGTAGAAAACTTTGTGGGCTATCCTTGAAAACAATTTAAACTGACTCAGAAGAGGGAAGGGCATTTAGAAAGACACACTAATATAAAATGTTTACTTCTATGCAACAAGCATGTGTAACAAAAAGGACAATTGGAATTCCTTTTGCATAAAAAGGGATACACGTCTGTGCTGTTACCAAAACCTGGTGGAGGGATGATACCTGGGGAAAGAGATCCAGGGTTTAATGTTTTCATTTAAACAGAAATAACAAAGGGGTGGAGGTGTGACACTTTACGTACATAATACTATCGAAGCAAAAGAGCTGAATAATAACACCACAAATTATATGCTTCCTCCAGAGATTCTCTGGGTCCAAATAAATCCAAGATGCAGTGGTAAATCATGCTCTGCATGTGTTACAGAGCCCCAGATCTGTCCATGGAAGAAAATATAAAATTGTTTGAAAAGACTGAATCATTAGAATTAGGAACAACGGTTGTTCTTTTGCTGGACTTTAATCTCCCAAATATTAACTGGGTAACAAAACAGGATGTACAGAACTGAATTCTTAAAATAGTTGTTACTCTTATTCTTACACAGTATTTTCAGGAAAGCACGAGAGGAGGTAATATATTGGACCTAGTATTATCCAACCTAGGGGATGACATCAAAGACTGTATCATGTGAGAACCCCTTATTGGTGGTGATCATAATATGGTCCAGTTTAATTTGTAGCTTAAATGGCATGCTATAAAAGAATGTACCAAAACCAGGTGTTTTCAAGAGCAAATATTAGCAGATAAAGGTTGTATGAATAACTGGGATTGGATGAATGAATTCCTTGGGGAAAAGTCTAAAAGACAAATGGAACCTTCTCTACTCAAAAATTAAATAATGTATAGCTTCTTTTGTACTTGAAGTAACCAAATACAATAGAAAGGGTAAGATCCCTGTTTGGCTTACTAAAAACATAGGACATCAGATCAAACAAAAAGAAAGTCTATAAAGCCTATAGAAATATACCATCTACAGACACTTGGGCTTATTACAAAACATTGGTGAAGAAATGTAAACATGATATTTATGTATCTAAACACACTTGTAAATTAAAACTTGCTACGAGGCAAAGGGTAACAAGAAAGCATTTTTAAATATATCAATAGTAATAAAATGGAAACCAGCCAATAGGCCTGCTACATACAAACAACACAGAAATCAGCAATGTCAAGCAAATGGCGAAGGAGTTTAATTCATATTTTAGTAGTATCTATCAGCCTATAGACAGTGATGTCAACATTGCTTACCGACCCCTCCCGAGGGATTCAGTATTAGTGAATCCAAAGTAATAAATGCAAATAAATCACCTGAGCTAGATGAGCTACACCTCTAACTATTACAGAAAATAGCAGATGAGATTGCGGGTCCACTAGTTGATAACTACACAAACTCTGTTTGTGAAAGTAGAGTACTTCAGGTCTGGAAAGAAGCATAATAATATCTAGATACAGGAAATGACACAAATCCGACATAAAAAACATAGACCAGTCAGCTTAACTTCTATAGTGGGTAAGTAGTAGGTTTTATAAAGGATGAACTACTGGATTCATCAATAGAAAAGGCTTGATGACTTTAAAAGCATGGATTCAAAACAGGTAGATCATGTCTGACCAATTTGTTAAATTTCTTTGAACCGGTCAGCAATTCTATGGACGTGGGCCTACATGTGGATGTTTTGTTCCTGGACTTTTCAAAAGCCTTTGACAGTATGCCACATGGTCTATTTACACAAAAACTTTATGATATGAAAATAAACAAGATTGCAAGCTGGATTGCATCATGATTAAAGGGCAGAAGGCAAAGGGTGTGCATTGCAGAACACATAGCTATAGTAAATGGCCAAAAGTGACAGGTGTTCCCAGGGTTGATCCTGGGTCCGTCCGATTGTCTTTAAGGAGGACTCCCACAAAAGTGCTACATTGCAGAATTAGAATAAGCATACCCCAATAAATCTCTATACGAAAATTAGGTTTCTCCGTTACTTCATTTTAAAATTATGAGCTATTTTGTAACCCTGATTTCACTAAGTATTCAAAAGTCAGTTTCAGTGAAGCGCCACTGATGATGTCATCTCCTGAACTCATACTCTAGTCCTCCCTGTCAGCAACCTTATAGGACCTGCTTTTCCAAAGTTTAGAAACTGTTGCTATAGTAATCCTTTAAAAATTGCACAGGATTTGCTGCAGCACTTTTGTTTTCAGAATGTTCAGATGAATGACACAGTACTTTAGAACCTGTCAGAAGGCAGTTTTGAATGCAACACTGAACCAAGACACAGAATATCAGGTGGTGCAAAATTAAAAACTGTTGGGGAGAGACACACAACCTCAGAATGTGACAGGATGTGCCATCTCAAAATATGGTGAGACAATTGGTCTCAGAATGCGACAGGGACACACATCCCACAGTCAAGCCCCTACTAGGGTGCTGCTACTGTCGGTGGCTCAGTCTTCTCTCTGCACTGAAGACTTGCCTGAAGCCCTCAACTTTGAACCTCGAAGGTACAGTCACAGGACCATACAGCAAATTTTCTTTCGAACTCAGCGCCTCTGGCCTGCAAGCACCTGATTGGCTGCCTTTGCAGCAACTATTCTCCTGACTGGTGTACCTTTTCTTTGCCTGGACACTGCAGCTCTCTGAGTTTCTCTGAATGCACTGTGCCTCACTTCTTCCAATCAAGCCCCTGCTCAGGTGCTGCTACTGTCGTTGTGCGGTCTTCTCTCCCACTCACCACACGAAAACCTGCCTGAAGCCCTCAA
Organism: Neoceratodus forsteri; assembly: GCA_016271365.2. NCBI lineage: Eukaryota > Metazoa > Chordata > Ceratodontiformes > Ceratodontidae > Neoceratodus > Neoceratodus forsteri. Next base: position 125,024,125 of record JADMNL010000023.1, on the reverse strand, counting down.
CCTCAAACCTCCCAGTCAAGCCCCTGCTCAGGGTGCTGCTACGGGCGGTGGTGTGGTCTTCTCTTCACCGCTCACAGTACCAAAGACCTGACTGAGGCCCTTGACTTGGAACCTCCCAGTCAAGCCCCTGCTTGGGGCTGTTACTGTCGGCAGTGCAGTCTTCTGTCCACCGTCGCCGCACCAAACACCTGCCTGAAGCCCTCCAACGTTGAACCTCCCAGGTACAGTCACAGCGCCTGCACGGAAAATTTTCTTTTGAATTTCCAGCGCTCTCGGTCTGTAAGCACCTGATTGGCTGCCTTCACAGCAACTCTTCTCCTGATTGGTGTGCCTTTTCTCAGCCTGGACACTGCAGCTCTCTCAGCTTCTCTGAACGCCTCTACCTCACAACTTCCAAGTATTTGCTCAGATTAGCTAAAATTGTTACCAGTGCTAAATGTAAAGTTCTTGACTTTTCAGCCTTTTTGCATTTTGCCTACCATCCGACCTGTTGCAAATAATTTGATTCTGCTAGATGTGCTAGAGCATGGAATGTTGTTAGTTATTTGTAACTGCCTAAGATTTTTCTAGTGCTGAGTACTGTTCCAATTGATCTGTTAACAGCCAGTGTTTTTATTGCTAGCCCTTGTACCCTCCTGATTTATTTTTCCTTATCTCAAATTCTGTGCTCAGCTTCTACCTTCTGCCTACTCCACCCCGTGGTGCTAGGCACTGACCACCCTCTCGATTTCATGTCTGATTTGCTGTGTAGTTCTGTCACCCAGCCCCCACCTTAAGCTTTTTGCACAGTCTCTTAGATGTCTCCTGACCCCTGCTGTTCTGCTGTTGCCAGCCCCACCCTCCCTGCTATTCATCTTGCTCTTCACCTACCCCCACCCTGGCTACCTGTTATAACTAACCTCCTACTCTTTTCTCTCTCCCACAGTCAACCCCTGCTTGGGTGCTGCTACTGTCCGTGGCGGAGTCTTCTCTCTGCACTCGCTGCACCAAAGACCTGCCTGAAGCCCTCAGCTTTGAACCTCCCAAGTGCAGTCACTCGCTGTACACTAAATTTTCTCAAACTTCGACACCAGCCTACAAGCACCTGATTGGCTGCCTTCGCGGCAACTATTCTCCTGATTGGTGCGCCTTTCTCTGCCTTGACACTGCAGCTCTCTGAGCTTCTCTGAACACCCTCTGCCTCGCTTTTCCAAGTAATTTGTCCCGCCGTCCCCAGCCCGACTGCTATTAAATACATTTTGGCTGTGCCAATACACTCCCCTTCTCCTCTCTATTGGCCACCTCTTGCTCCTATCTGTCCTGTGCTGCCTAACTGTCTCTAGCTCTCTCTCTTTCTCTCTCTCTCTCCCCTACTCAAACTGCTTTATCTGTCTTCCACCTGTTAGATCAATTATCTCATGCACATAGTCAGCCTAACCTGTCTATGACAATCTAGCTCCCTCTTTTTCCTCACCCTCTCACCGCTAATTTCACCTATTATTGCAATATTTATTCTGCTGGGTCTGCAACCCCAGCTGATCTGCTAGATTGTTTTGCTACACCCATGCCCTTCTTCTTCATCTCTCCCCAGTGCCTTTCCCTCCTCCTCTCCCTTTTCTCCATTCCTACCCTCCTACTATAAAACACTTCCACTCCCCATCCTTCAACCTCTGAATTCCCTAGCCCATACATCAACCATAGGACTACTCCCCGCCAGTCCAGCATCAATGGTACCACTACTCTACACGGCCTTCCGCATCAATCTTATCTATCTCACACTCCTACATTATCCTGCGCCTCCTTAAAATTCAACTTTATGCTCCAGCCCACTCCTTCCCCTAGCTCAGCTAGCTTTCCCTGGACCAAGAGCACTAAGCTTCATTTATCATCATCACCCTACTACTCATTTCAGCCAGAGATATAAACCCAAACCCCAGTCTGCCTCCTGGCACAGCACCTAACTCCGCCTCTCCCTCCTATCTCCACCCCCACCCTGTCTCTCTCTTCCACGTTGCCTAAAATCCTCCACCTCAATATTCACAGCCTACTTCCTAAGTTAGACCTACCTCTCCCATTGGTCATATCCTCTCTCCTGACATCCTAGTGGTAACTGAAACCTGGCTATCTAACAAAAATTCTGACTCATCCATCACGATCCCAGGATACACTTTAACCCATCAGGACCACTTTGGTAGGGGTGGGGTGTAGCAATCTACATCCCCTTTCTCCAAATAAACACTTTACTCTCTCCACTGACCCAAATGCATATGAAGCTCTCGTCATAAAACTGTCTCTCTCTTTCTCCATGCCAATCTTCATTGCAGGAATCTGCTGTCACCCAGGCTTACCCCACTCTGTTGCCTCTCTCCTTTGCCTTACCCCTTCAATTTTCCCCACACTCTTCACAGACCCCCAGCTTTGTCCCTTCTTCCTCTCTCATTTCTTGTTTTCCTTGTAGGCTCATTACATCCTAAAGGAGCTTAGATCCTGCTAGTGAGCTGTTTTGCTCCACCTCCCTTCCCTCCCTGCCTTCCAAATTTTTCTGCCTGTCCCTCACTCCTCTATCCCCTTCCTACCTTTCCCTCCCTTTCTGCCCTTACCTCCTACTCCACCCTCCCCTTTTCTCTCACTGCCTGGTCCTAACTTCCCTTGCAGGGTTCTCAACAACCTGAAAGGGTTTTGGCTCAGGTCTCCCCTATTTCCCTCTCCCCACCTCCTTTCTTCACTGCCTGGTCCTACTTTCCTCTTGCAGGGTTATCAGCATCCTGAGGGGTCTGGGCTCCAAGTTTCCCCTCTTCCTCTTCTCCCCATTCTCATCCTCACCATCTCTATTCCTCCCCCCATGTGCCTTTCTGGCACCAAAGGCCTACTCAAGCATTTCTCACCACAAGTTGCAACCCCCTGCACTTATTCTGTGTCTATCTCCTCCATTCTTTAGTCCTGTTGGTTGTACTTCCTGTTCCTTTCCACCTAGTTTGTTCTCCTGCAGGCTGGCCTGGGTCATTCTGCTCCCTCTGGTGTGACTCTGTTAAGGTGTGTTATTTGTATATTTTGCTGTGCAGTGTATTACTCTATATTTTGTGTTTTTGTTTTCCCAACATTGTAACCCCCAGGATGCTTCTGGAAATGAGCTGTCTACAGCTTATGTTGTCTTTCCTGGTGAAACATTTTCTAAATAAAATAAATAAAACATCAAGGAATTTGGTGGGGACTGGTAATTTGGGAATATAGTGGGGATGCATGCTGTCAGAATGTGGCAGGATACATCAATTATTCTGAAATTGCTTGTCCTGCCACATTTCCAGACTTTATGCACCTAACATATTTCAAAACTGTGCATCACATCCCACCACATTCCAACATTATCCATCCCAGCCACATTCTAAAATTATGCAGTCCTGCTACATTGTGAAATTCACAGCCCTTCCCATTCCCAAATTGTGCATCCCTACCACATTCAGAAATGGTGTATCCCTGCCAAATTCATAATTGACATCCCGTAAGCTGTTTTCAATGTTACATTCCAAAATTGTCACTGCCACATTCCCAAATTTGCATCACACCACATTCCAAAATTATCGTCACCTCCACATTCGAAATTGAGCATCACCGCCAACATTCTGAAATTGAGCGTCAGTACCACATTCTGAAAATATGTGTCACCACCACATTCCAAAACTATGCATCACCGCCACATTCTAAAACTGTTTGCCACTGTCACATTCCAAACTGTAAGTCACTGCCATATTCTAAAATTATATTATATTAAATTATATAGCTGCCTACTCAAGTTGCTCGTTATATGAATATTATCTCAAAGTATGTTATAACTGAGTATCTTTATTTTTCTTTTAGTTGTTTTGGTTGTTTATTGTGCATTCTTTTACTACCTCTGTATGTATGTTGACCCTCATCCTTTGGCGTGGAACCTTTGTAAACGAGCAGTTTCTGCTCAAAGGTACTTGTAATCCGAGAATTTAATAAATAAATAAATATGTCACTGCCACATTCCAAAACTCTTCGTCACTGCTGCATTCCTAAATTGTGCATCACTGCCACATTCTGAACCTGTGTCACCACCGCATTCGAAATTATGCATCATCACTACATTCTGAAACTGAGAATCACTGTCGCATTCTGAAATTGTGCGACACTGCCCATTGAAATTATGTGTCACCACCACATTCTGAAATTGAGCATTAGCGCCACATTCAGAAATTGAGCGTCACCACCATATTCTGAAAATATGAATCACCACGACATTTTCAAATTGTGCGTCACTGCTGCATTCCTAAATTATGCATCGCTGCCACATTCCAAACCTGTTCATCACCACCACATTCTAAAATTGTGCATCACCACTGTTTTCTGAAACTGTGCGTCACCGCTGCATTCAAAATTGTGCATAACCGCTGCACTCCGAACCTGTACATCACTGCTACATTTCAAACCTGTGCATTACTGCCACATTCCAAAATTGTATCACTGCTGCATTCCAAAATTGCTTGTCACCACCGCATTCTGAAATTATGTGTCACTGCCACATTCGAAACTATGCATCACCACCACATTCCAAAATTGTGCATCACTGCCACATTCAAAATTGTGCATCACTGACACATTCTGAAAGTATGTGTTCCAGCTACTTTCTGAGACTGTGTCATTGCTGCATTCTACATTTTCAACTGGTGACATTTGGAAATCTCATACCGGCAGTATTTTAAAATTGCATACAACTTTGTCATTCTAAAGCCATGTTTGCAACTGCATTCCATCCCCATCACATTCTGAGTACTGTACCTTGCATCTACACATTATGGAAGTGCATGTATGCCCCCATGTCAGTTTTACTTTTTAGATGTTTACTACACCTGGGGCCAGATATTTAAAACCTTGCACTGCGTGCAAACCATTTCACTTGGTTTGCATCAAGTTTGTGCAGTTCTGCTATATTCAAAAAGCCAAATAGCATGGGCAAACTGCATTAGCACCAGACAAAAGAATAATGTATGCAAGAGACAAAAGAGGGTGTGTGTACATGAATACAGGCACAATGCTATATTCAGTGCATTATCACCACACAGAGTGTTTTGCATGACTTAGCATGACACTTTGTGTGATGCAAATTACCACCCAGAAAAGGTACTCTTAACTCTCGCAAACCAGCTTGCGTGACTTTGCATGACATAGAACCATGGTTTATGGAAGTCTGTAATTCACAAGTGTGAATTATGGAGCTTGCAAGGGTCTGCCAGTGGTGGTTTATTGACCCTAACCAGTAAATATTAAACACAGAAAAAAACAGACATGGAAGAAACATGCTGTGCACGGATGGCATCGCCTATGTTGCCATCATCTGCCACCAGTCTCAACCATGCCAGGCATTGCTTGGTGACCCAGCACCCAGTGAACACTATGGCAGTGTGTCCATACAGCACACACCTGCAGACCACGCCTCAGTGGACACCAGCAGAATCCAGCACACACATGCAGCACTGGGGTGTGGAGGATGTTGAGGAGAGGGTGTACAGGTGGCCAGTCTGCACCACATACTGGGTTCTACCACAAGGCTGGGACAATCCACGAGTGCAAGTGGTCCAGTGTAAGGAATACTCCAACACCAATGTGTCAAGTCAAGTAAAATTTATTGATCAGCATAACTGCTGTTACAATATACTGCAAATCACATTTCATAAAACACTCAGGGGTTAAAATTACATTTTCATCAGAGCAGCCATATGTACAATATCAGAGTGAAGCATTTATGTGTTAATAATTACAATAATCAGTTAGAAAAGAATACAAAATATAAAATGTCTACAGAGTATAAACATTTATTTATCCCAAGTTAGATAAAATATGAGGAACTTCATATTTATAAATGAGTAGACAGCAAAAGTTTGGAACAGCTTCTAGAGTATGCTTGCCTTTAACCTTAAATAGATATTTTAATATGTCGCCAGGCGGAGACTGAGACCACGAGTAATCCATCCATTATTTCTATTAGTCTCGTATAATGGGCATAAAAGGACCACATGTTTTAAATCATCAATTGTCATAGTCCCACATTTACAAAAAGGTGAAAATATTCCATTCTCTTTTGCCTATAATGGATAAATTGAGCATTATAACTTTCAGTTCTGAATCTTGTATAAATTCTTCTGAGTTTAGGACAAGTTAGTTGTGTGAGATAAACCTCAGAGCCACATGTGGATTTAAATGTTTTGTAATAGTTTTAGCAAGGAGAGTTGAGATAATAATTGGTTGCTATCCAGATCACTAAACCTTAATTTAACATCAGCCTTAATGTCAATGAAGGGTCTGATATATATCTTATGCGGAGATGAAACAAACCAGCAGGCATTAGGGTTTTCTTAATGAGCTGGATAAATGGATGAATGTATCCATACTTGCCAAATTAATGCTTTCCCTAGGTACATTCTGGGGTACCTATATTCAGGTAGTAAAAAGGTTTTAAGCAAAATAATAATTTGTCTTTCTTGAGTAAGAGGGAGTAAGGATCATTGGACCAACTCTAATTTAAGGATGCAGTTTGGTGTGCCCTGAAGTAACATTAAAATATGTCTATAGAGTTTATTTAATATCATTTCTAATGTTCTGACCTTGATGTGTCCTAAACCTCAGATGCATAAAGCATACTTGTTCTAATTTTGGCATTAATGACTCTCAAAATGCCTATAACTGAGGATTTCCCATCTTACTGTTAAATATTTTAGGGCATTTATGGATGACATCATTTTATTTTGTATAAGCTTCAGGTGTTTTTTTAGGATAGGCTATGAGCAAATCACACCCCCAAATAGTCATAGCTGTTTGAAATATATGAAATATGTTTGAAATATCAATATAATTCCCGTTAATCTTAAGCCTTATGTGGTTCTTAGATTTATTTCCAAAGACCACAATATTTGTTTTGCTTAAGTTAATTTTTAATTTCCTTTGTTTACATAAGGACTCAAAAGAACCAGTTTCCTCTTGAGGCCTGAGACTGAGGTTGACAGCAACACCAAGTCATCTGCATAAGCCAAGCTATCAATTCTATTTTCATTTATTTTTGGGCATGAAAGTCTGGATTTGTAATCTGGTCCAGAATTGTATTAATATAAATGTTAAACAAGGTGGGTGCTAGGATACAACCCTGCCTAACTCCCACATTTGTATAAAATGTATCAGTCAAATGCCCATACTGATTTTACTGAATTCTTGCCCAGGTGTCTTCATGTAGTCTGATAAGAATATCAAGCAATGAGTTCTCCAGATTCAAAGCCTCAATCGTGTCCCAGATAAATTTCCTACTGATACTATCAAAGGCCCTGGAGAAGTCTACAAAACAGCAGTACAGCCTAGTTTTCCTTATTTTAGTGTATTTCTAGACTAGGTGTTGTAACACATAACAATGCTGTACTGTAATCGATTCTTCCAAGCCATTGTGTGCCTCATTCAGCACAGAATTCTCCTTAGCCCAATCCAATAGTCTATCCAATTTCTGGGACTCCTCAATGAGGCTAATGGGCCTATACATCTTTGGATTATTAGAATCTTCCTTTTGAAAATTGGAAATAAGACACTGCCAGACCATCTAGAGGAAACTGCAAGCCTTGAATAAACCCATTAAATGTTAAAACAGAAAAGGAATCCACCAACTGGGTAAAATTTATATACATCCAGAGGAGGGCACAAAATGGTGCAGGGTCTGCACAGAAGACATGCAAAGAGAGACTAAAGGAGCTTAATATATATATACCGAGGAAAGGAGGGAGAGGGGACATGATAGAAACTTTCAAGTACCTCAAGGAATCAACAAAGTCCAAGAGGGTAGCATCTTTCAGAAAAGAGATGTACAAGAACAAGGGGCACAATTTGAAGATAGAGGGGGACAGTTCAGAGGTAATATAAGGAAGTATTTTTCATGGAGAGGTTGTGGATGTATGGAACAGCCTTCCTGAGGAGGTTGTGGAGTCAAAAACAGTGGGGGAATTCAAGAATGCATGGGACAGACCATAAGGCAATTCTAGTGGGGTGTAGGAGGAAGTAGGCTGTTGGTTAACTAGTATCTGCAGCTTATCCATTAGGTAGGAAATGGGCAAACAAGGTGGCCAAGTGGTCCTTATCTGCCATCAAAATCTATGTTTCTATGTTACATCACCTATAATACCTTCTGGGCCGGGGCTTTGTTTGATTTAGTGAGTTTAATGACAAAAAAATGTCATTCCTTGCAATTATGATAGGCCTTGGGTAGAGTATCTATTCTGTTTGTTTGGGACTATAGCTCAGTTCAGTCTCTTCTTCAGAATAATATAGATCCAAGAAATATGAAATCCATAATTCAGGCATAATGTGCGACTCTGTCCTAGTGGAATATTTATTATAGTCTTGAGCCATGATTTTCCAAAACTGCCTGCCATCCCTCTCAAGTACCGCCTGCCTTAATTTTTCCCATTGATCAAGGGTACATTTATTTCTCTCATCTTCTAAGGTTTTTCTATATTTTTCTTTCTTTTTCAGGAGATTATGGCCTATTGCATTTTTGTTTCTTTTTTTCTGTGTTGCCTCAGCATCTTTCCAAATGTGTTCTTGGCCATCCTACAGTTTATGTTAAACCATGATTTTTATATAAGGATGTTTGGTTCATATTATTTTATTAGACTTGCACAAAGGTCTTAATATTGTATGTACATTGTCCCAATTTTCCTGACTATTAAATACCTTAGCATTGTCAAAAATGGAATTATAATTATTGAGGAGTTGTCCTGTATTTAGAATTTCCTCAAAATATATTTGATAGGTAGGACCCTATCTAATTATATTTTCATTAATAATTTCCATGTTTCCTCCAGATGTATTTCATCTTGATGAGAAATTACAAGCGGGTTCTGCAAGGAGAGTGCTATTGGGAAGTGTGCAGATTCCAGCTGATCCAATACCTGTAGCTTTTGTACCAGTTTAATGGCTTCCATATTTACACAGACTAAATCTGGCATACAGGCACCAAAAGTGCCTTTAAACGTAAGCTCCCTGATATGTCTCCTATTGTTCTCCCATTTAAAAGGCAGAAGTTTCTCCTGGCAAGACCTGCCAGGAGTTTCCTCCTCTAATATTTGTTTTTGGGTCCTGTGTTTTCTTTCTGCACATAACATTAGAGTTAATAAGAGAAGGAAAAGATCAGTCTGCTATAGGCTTCTTGACAAGTGAAGTGGATATCCAGGCATTGAAATAGCCCAGTATAACCACAGGACAGTTTGCTTCACATCAGCCAGATCATCAAGAATTTGATTTCAGATGCTGGATAAAAGGATCTCCTGCCTCATAAATTTTTGTTCTTGGGGAAGTAGATGTTACATAAAATAATTTTCTTAGTCCCTCTGTAATCGATAAAATTAATGTATTATCTGATTTAATTGGATGTTCAAGAATTTTTAAATTTAATTTAGTTTTAATGTACAGCAAATGGGCCCCCTTTAAATCTGCTATATTTTTATCTCTAGTGGCTGGAATTACAAAAGCAATATACTCAGCCATTCTAGGGAAAGTAACTTTAGTGCACCATGTCGCCTGTAGCCAGTTGTATCAACGATCTCTAAAAATCGTAGAACCTCAGGATCAGCAATTTTAAGATGCAAGACCTCTATATTCCAAGAAAGAATTGTAAGAATGTTAAGTTTGGACTCTACTTCCTTAATATTTGAAGCAAGCTGGGATTGTCATTCTGAATCAATAATTATTAATGGTGTAAAGGTATTTGAATCTATCAGTTTCTTGAGGTCTCTATTAGGGAATATCTTCCTCTGCTTTTGTTCCTATGTATTCTTTTGCTACATGCTTATGTCTTGAGGACTTTTGCCCCATCTCTGTGGAAGAAACTATATATAGTCCCAAGAATCTAGTTTGCTAGCTAGAGAAAGCAGCATATTAGCTGTGGTTGGATTTTTAAAGTAATATCAACCTGGATTGAGGAGTTAAGCCCTCTATGTAGTTTTATATGATCCACCATATTTCAGTGATTTGAACACCTAGAGCTCTTATAAGGAAAGAAAGAAAGAAGTTCATCCCTAACACTCCTGTAAGTATTGTGTCTGGTGGTTTCCCACCCAAAATAGAGATAGTCCTGCATAACCATCCATTGCTATGACTCTGGGCATAAACTTCAATTACTTTTATGATTTTGGCTTAATCTTCCCTTTTGTACCCAATTTTCCTTATCCTTGTTGGGATTAGTTTTAGAAAAGAGGTGGAGTATTCCTTGTTTTCATCCTAGTTTTTTATAGTGGCTCTTTTGGGAACCAAAGGGGAGGCTAACTTCATATCCTTTTTAACTAGCAGCGGATCCTATTTAGAATAATTTTGGCAGCGTCTTCAAATAAACAATAAAATAGCACAGTATTCATGTTCTGGATTGGGAGATCTCATTGCAAATAACTTCACCAGTGATATTCTGATGAATCTCAAACAGGCCTGCCATCCACAGGAGAGCTTTTCTTAAATTTCATTTTCTAACATTGAGACTCCCTTTATCTCTATCAGATATTCTGCATTCATATGGGCTTTCTGACAATGGGTTCTTTTTCAAGGGCCAAGGGTCCCAATTGGTGGGTGGATTATCAGTGGTCTCAGTCTCCCCCAAGTTCTTGGCTTGAGAGTCCTCACTCATAATTTCCTCATAAGAAAGTGCAATTGTGTTCTTATTATCTAATCAATGTTTTCCTCAATTACCTTTGTTGGCTGTCATCCTGTGTCTCCTGTTGTTTACAAATTTGTTTTTAGATTTTTGTTTCTCTTAAAGCCTTATTTAAATTTTTGTTCCTGGATTCCATAGATTTCAATATCTTTGGCATATCCTGGTTATTATGATCCCAAAACTCTGGATTCTGCATATAGCAAGAGCAAACCTTGTTTTGTCAAAAGGTGGAGGAACTGCACCTGTATTCCTCTAGTAGATTTTCACTTAGGAAGAATTCTGTTCTATTTAAGTCAGGTTGCTGGGGTTTCCACTCTCTGCAATGCTTTTCTAAAAGAACTCTATTATGAAAATGTCTGTTCTTTAATTGCAAATTTCATCTTTCAATATCGTAATAGTCTCAAGAATTACAATATCAGCATAATAACTATTTTTAATTATCTCTAGCATTTGTTTAGAGATTGAGAAACTTGCTGCAAAATTCCCTTTATCAGAAAAATGATTTCATCAAAATAATTATCTCTGCTGGAGGTACCACTGCTGAGCTTCTTGGGCCCTCAATAGTTATACTCATCTCCTGAAATATAGCCTTTAATTCTTGATTTTCTCTGGTTTTCTCGAGAATGGGCGAGTGTAATAAAGAAGTAACCCGGCCACATTTTGAGCTGAGTCCTGTAATTTCTGTTTAGTAGTTGCCCCAAATGAGGGATGATCAACTAAATAGGAGTACTCAAAGAAAGGTGCTGGAGAAAATTCTAACTCAAAATAATCCAAATCTCGTTGCTCATCCTCTGTGTAAATGTTTCCCATTCATAATGGTCGTAAGAAATTATTTCTAAAAACTCTTTAGGTTTGCCAGATCCAGAATTTCCAGTTAGAACCCTGACATCTACTGATTGGTTCAAGCTCCTATCTAAAGGGCAAATAGGTTTATCAAGGTGTTTGGGCCTTGCCTATGCCCTGCCCACAGGTCTGTAATTTTAAGTTGTTTTTTCCTCCTGATACATTTTTAGTGTGGGGTGCTTTTCTCCAGAAGTAGCAGCACCAGTTCCCTGTTTCTTAATTTTATTACTACTTTTCCTCATCTTTTTCCCACCAATCTTGTGTTTATGTTTATTTAAACTGGTGACCCCTGTAGTTCTTCCTGGGTCTCTGGTATCACTATGACATACGGAGAAGAATCCTGTATGGAAACTCCTACTGGGAGTTTCCTTACCACTCTAGTGATCACCATGCTTCTACTTAAGTAAAACTCTGGTATATAAGAGGCTGGTAACCTAAGGTCAGAACGACTTCAGATCTTTTCACAGTAAATCTACCATCAGTAGGATGAATCTAGGTGGCTTAAAATCTGAAAGTATTGTTACAGAGAAAACTCAGCTTTTAAACCTAAAACTCAATAACAACAGATTCCAATTTCCAAAGAAATTCCTGGGCGATTATAACATTCAGTAACAGTAAGTCTCTCAGTCTTTAGTTACACCTCTTAGGGGTTACCGTGAGTGCAGACCTTTCTCCCAATCTTAAGCCCTTTGGTTCATGCAGATTAAGTGTCAACTTCCAAAACATATGCAGATAACAGGAATGACTCCGGTTTCACACCAATATGGAGTCCTTTAAGTCCCACAGCTGTCGGATGGTGAGTGAAACAATAATTATAATGTCCCAATTTGATCAATATAGTCCTAAGCAGTCTGTTTTCTCCTTAAAGTGGATCTCCATTAGCACAAGAGGTACCGTTACTAAAGGCAAAAGGAAAACGGAAGGCCAATAAAAGGAACAATCTGAAACTTTTTTGTAAAAGTACTAAAAATACTCACCAAAAGTGATAATGATAATAATACTTCTATAGTATTTTTAAAAAGCAAGCAACAAAACTTGTGAGACTTATAAATGCTCAGCGACTATATAACAATTTCTAAAACCTTTAAACACAAGAATGACAGACTAATACTCTAGCACAAAGAAATCTAATATACAGTTTATACAATTTAATACTTTAATACTTTTAAAACTTTTAGCCTACTTACTTTTTATCAAAGTCTCAAGGGACATGTTTGAGGAAATACAAGAAGGACGACCCAAGTTCTTAGGCTTTAATATTTAGATTCCACAATGCCTTAATGACTTTTTGAGCCCAAGCTCAGCGCCGCTCACCTAAAATAATTGTGCCAAATTGCACTAAAGGTTTGCTTTTAATTTAATTTGTGCTTTGGAGAGTTTGCAAAGCCAGGAAGAGTGTTTATGGAAGAACCATCGCATAAATATTTCACTCTTCCAACAGAGTGCCAAACCCACAATTGCTTTCCTCTCTTCTTGCTGCATTTTATGTTCTTTCAGCTTCACAGACCTTCCTCTTGAGTGCACTGGTGCAGAGTGAATGAGCTACGATAGTGAAGCCTGCCCTTATACTCGTGGACCACATGTGAAGTCATATGATCAGAGCATCCAATCCAGAACTTACTTCCTGGTTTTGAACCAAACCTTTTATAAAATGAAATAAAACTTTTATTTTATTTAACTTTAACTATTAACAAGAATTTCTAAAGTATTATAAACTGCTCACTCCCCCAAACAGAAGCGAAACACACGGCGCTCGAGACACCGCTCAAACCCCCTAAACAGCAAGTGAGACCCGCTCACCAGGCATCTCCACAAGACCCAAATGCAGGGGACCATCAGAGCCAGAAAGCCAACCTTCGGTCTCCAACAATCGACCAAGTAAGACAATATGTCCTAACTTAATTTGTTTTCTATTGAGTCTTTTTCAGGCTTCTCTCAATCAGTTTACAGCAATTGCACTACAAATGCAATTCAGAGACTCTGGAATCACCCATGAAATCTCTAGCAGTGCTAATAATACTAATAGAAAAGTAAAATACTGAATACAATAAACAAAATGTTCAGAACCAGACACAGCATGGCACAGAAACCCGGCCTTCTTAGAGGAAGTTTAAGAATAATAATGCACCAGGCCCTATAGCCTCCCATGGGGTTTATTGAATACTCCCTCACAACTGGCCACTCCTTCCACTGCTGAGAACTCAGACCAAGTAGGGAAGGTGGTCAGAGGGCCTGGGTCCCCCTTCAACATGGGGAATGAATGTTTTCTTTCTCTTTCTCTTCTTCTTCCTTTTCCTTGAGGAGAGGGCTTCAAAGATCTCCTGGAAAGACTGGAAATTTTCCTCAGTGAAGCTGATGACTTGCAAGGGCACAAGTTCCAACTTGGCCTCATTGACCAGGAGGCCAAGGTCAATGCAAGTCTGGAGGACCAGGTCCCTGGATAGCTCCACCTCCTGCCTGGAGAGACCTGCTATCAGCCAGTCATCTAGGTAGGGGTACACCTGGACCCCTCGGCACCTCAGGTAAGCCTCCACCACTGTTATGCATTTGGTGAAGACCCTAGGGGCAGAGGAGAGGCTGAATGGCATGGTCTGGAACTCGTAGAGGGTTCCCTCAGCTTGAAAGTGGAGGAACATTCAATGGGACAGATGGATCGGGATGAAAGAACATGTCCTGTAGATCTAGGGAGCAAAACGACAAGTTTTGCTATAGAGATGGTATGATCTGAGACAGAGTTACCATCCTGAAAGTGCGGACCTGAGGAATTTGTTCAGGTCATGCAGCTCTAGAATGGGGCACCAGACCCCATCCGCTTTAGCACCAGGAAGTACCTGGAGACAAACCCTGGGTGTTCTAGAGGATCCGCTACCCTGACCATGACCTCCTTGGAGGAGCTGGGCTATGTCATCTCAAAGAGCCGACCGGTGTCTGCTGATACCAAGTCCTCCCGTGGGGCACAGGCTCAGCTGGGAGGGTACTACTCGAACTCCAGAGGCAGATCCTCAATCGCTCACTTCTAGAACCCACCTGTCTGTGGTAACAGCAGACCAGGTGGAAAGGAAGTGGTGGAGCTGGCACCGCCACAGGAAGACACAAGGAGGTGCGATGGGCATGAAGGAGGCATCCCTCATCCCGTCACTGAGAGGAGGAGGACCCAGCAGAGGGGCCACCAGATCCTTCCTCTGAGGCCATGGACTTGACCCAAGGTTGCCAGGACTAAGCCTGCTGGCCAGACTGGTGCTGGGATGGTTTTGCCTGAGGAGTAGAGGAATAAAGGGCTTGCGCTTTGCTGCTTGGAGCTTTGGAGCCTTTCTGGGCAGATGTCACAGAGTCTAGGGTGGCACTGGACTTTCAATGCGCTGGAGGTGACCCTCCACAACAAGGCCCAATGAGGTCGGTGCTAAAAATAGGACATCTGCCAGCTTGTGCTGGGTGTCTGCTGTGAAGGTCGAGATCCGTAGTCAAGCTCTATGATGCATGGCAACTGTGGCTGCCACCAAACGGGCACAAAAATTCCTGACATCCAGAACCATCGGGAGTTGCTGTTTTGCCATAGCAAGACCCTGGTCACAGACCTGCTTGAATGTAGACTGGAGGTCCGCAGGGAAGGTGAGAGATCACCTTGTCCAGGGAGCCCAACTGGGCATGGGAGTAGTGTGCCATCAGGATGGCTGAGCTTGCCTGGTGGAGGCCTACCGAGGAGGCAGCATAGACCTTGCGAGCTGAGTGGTCCAATTTCTTGGACTTCTTGTCTGGCAGTTTATCAACATCCCCAGTATTGTCCGAGTGCTAAACACAGAGTCAGCCACCAACCCCTCAGCTAAAGGGATGCTCCATGAACCCCAAAAAGGGTACTGGAGGGCACCAGCATATTTGCAAGCTATCCAGTCTGAGGGTGCTGGGCAAGAGGCGGGGTGCCAGAGCTCCAGGGCAGGGCAACAATGGCCTCGGTCACTGGGAAAGCCTCCACTGAGGAATCCCTTTATCCAGAATCTCTGTCAGGGGATAGCAAGCCCGCTTCTGTGCAGGCTGTAGTTTCATCCCTGTAGACTCAGAGATGAGATGGAGAATGCCCATGAATGAAGTGAGGCCTTGCTCCATAGAAAGATCCCCTACTGACTCTATGTTGAGAGAACGGAGTGCAAAGAGGAATCCTCAGACTCCACAGAGTCTGCATAATGCGGCAACCACCTGAGTCCCTCTCGACCCACTGCAGGTGGTCAGGTGTGACAGTGACTGACAGCCAGTGGGAAGCCCCTTAGCCTTAACCATTCCTTGGTTGGAGCCCCAGTCATCTGCTGCTTGAGTAGTGGCTCCACCACGATTGGTGGAGAAGCCAGCTTTGACCAAACTGAAAGCGGTATGAACTGGCTCCACTGGGGAGGAACAGTGTCAATCAGCCCGCCGGGCATCGGTGTTGGCCTGTTGGGTGACAGGCAGGTGATGGCAGGGGTGGTAGCCAGCATCAGCTTTGGCCCGGTCAACACTAACTGTTGCCACATAAGGTCTTCGTACTCATCAAGCAATTTGCGAGAAGCCTCTCCTCATCCGAGGAGGACAAAGATGAATAGGAGTGGCAGCGCTTCCCATGGTGCCGAGTGAGACTGCTGATGTCAGGGACCTGCTCAACCCAGAGGATGAAGAAGACTGAGACCTCAACTTCAGCCATCGGTGGTACCGACAGGGGTCTCAGAGGGAGTGGGGAGACTCGTGGCTCCTCCTGGTCTGGGTCGATGACTGGAGGGTCTGGCTCAGCAGGCTGGGTTGCCCTTCAGTTGTCACTGGCAGGACTGGAGTCTTGAATAGAGAGTTGTCGGCCTCTTTGGATGACAACCAGTTGACAGGGTCAAGAAAATCTCTGCCACATCATCGGCTGGAGTCTCAGCTGACTGGCCTGATGGGGTCTCCGTGAAGCCGCGGTTTGACAATAGTCAAAACCAGAGATTCAGAGTGAGAACACTCCTGATCCAAGGATCATCAACAATGAATCTTCTCTTTATCTTCCTTGGACTCTCCTTGCGTGAGTGGGAACTATGCGACTCAGAAGGGCCCTGCCCCTTAGTCAGAAGGGACTGGCACAGCTCCTTGTAGGAGGTCGAATAAGTGAAGCCCAACTGAAGTGGAATGAAAGCCAAAATGGAGGAGGACTGTGGCCTGGGCTGCCTCCTCCTCGAAGGCTGTGAGTTGCTCCAACTGTTTGGCGGACCACGTAGCTGCAGAGACCACCCAAGGGCGTCCTTGGATTTGACCATCAGATAACGTTTCTCCGGGCAGCCCAGTTTCAGACAGGCAGCGGATTCTCAGACCGCCACGGAAATGACCGCAAAGTCGCAGGCTTTAGTATTGTGATCGTGGCCAAGACAGTAAACGCACATTGTGTAGGAGCTGCACACTTATATCTTCTGCCCACATGGACACCGCGTAAATCCTGGTGAGGATTTGTCCTCCATTGCGGTCGCGATCGAGTTGAAGACAAACTCGTATGAGTTTAAGTTTTGAAGTAAATCATAAGATTTGAGCACCAGGGCCTACTCAACGTGGGAGTGGTAAGGAGGGAACCTGCTTCTTCTAGCAGAAAGGAAGAAAGGCACTGTAAGGAGGTTTGAATGAGGAGGAACCGTGGTGACTTGTCTGGGTTGGGGTGCCCTATGCACTGCGGTTGGTGGTAGGATCAAGGTAGTGGGTGTAGAAGGCGCCCTGGGATTATATGGGTTCTGGAGAGAGGCCAGGCATGTTTAGTTCCCATCACTAGGATTCCCACCAGACCGAGTGGCAGGTAGCCAGAGGGGCTGAACTATCCACCAATCCCGAAGGCAGTGCTTTGCAATGCCAGATCGGTCAGAAACAAGATTGCAATCATAGTGGACTTGGTTTCTTTGGCAATCTGGCTTGCACTATGGAAACCTGGATTGGTGACGGCAGCTGGCCTGGTTTTAGAGGTTGCCGTCCGTCGGATATACTGTGGTGCACTGCCCCAGAGGAACGCAGGGGTGGTGGGTAGCTATCTGTTTTAGATCTGAATTAGACTTCACCTGCACCCTAGTGAGAGCACCACATTCATTTGAATGTGGGGCCATCCATGGGGGTCTGGGTGCAGGTCGCCTGATTCTTTTGATTTATCGCCTCGGAGGCAGTGGGAGACTTTTGCAGGAGCTGGCCAATTTCGTGGTCGGTGAGATGTTGGAGGCCCCAGATGTTGAGTGCTGGGGACTTCACCGTCTGGCCACGATGAATCTTCTCGGCTTGGTTCCAACTTCCTCCAGACAATGTCTTCCTTGGGCTTTGTGCAGGGTGTTTCTCCATAACTCATCTGGGTGGCCACATGTTGGATCTGGTGTTCTCACTGGGGCTTGAGATTAATTGTCTCAGGACTGATCGGGTCGTTTGGTCTGATCATTACACAGTGAAGTTCTCATTCAGGGCCCTCCCCAGTAGCCTCCCCTGCAGAGATGGTCAGCTATTGCCCTTTGTGGGGGTTGACCCCTGAGGGTTTTGGTGGTGGCTGACCTATCTAGTGTGGATAGTACATGCGTTGGGGTGTGTGCATGGCAGTGGATAACTATAATAAGGCACTTGCTGGTGCACTCGACTCCCTCGCACCAGTCCATGTACGAAACAGGTCTTCTCACTTGAGGTCCCCTTGGTATGATGGTGAGCTCAAGGGGATGAAGACCTTGGGTCAGAGATTAGTGCTGCCGGCAGAAGTCCGGCCTGGAGGTGAACAAACTGGCCCTGTGTGTGCACTACGGTGTATACAAGGGAGCAATCAACTGTAAGAAGGCAGAATTCCTGTCCAGAGAGATTGCTACGGGAGGAACCGACCAACTATGCTCTTTCAGACTGTGGATAGGCTTCTCCATTCTTCCGTCTACAGCCAAAGGTAGCTTTTCTATTGCACTGTGCGAAGAGTTTGCTCGGTTCTTCTCGGACAGGGTGTCTGCCATCGGCAGGGGTTCTGCCAGTGGGTCAAAGTTTGGTTGACAGTGGTCACCATGGGTGACCGGAGAGCTATCTGCCTGGTTGGGGTGAGTTTAGACCAGTGGAGGTGGTTGAGGTCATTGAGATTGCTTCCAAGCTTCGCACCTTTTGTGAACTGGACCCGGTGCCAACTTGTTTCTTAATGAGATGTGTTGACTCCATTGGCCCAGTATTTGCCTTGATTGTCCGGTGCTCTCTTGTCGAAGGAGTCTTTCCTGATGTCTTGAAGGAGGCATTGGTGAGACCTTCTGAAAAAACATGATTGAACCCTGAAATCAAGGCAAATTACTGTCCTATCTCCAATCTTCCATTTTTGGGTAAGATTGTGGAGAAAGTGGTGATGTTTCAGCTTGAGGAGCATCTCGTGGCCCATGATTTATACGAGCTGCTCCAGTCAAGGTTTCGTGCGAGGCATAGTACAGAAACTCTGCTGGTTCTGGTGCACAATGACCTCCTTAAGGCTAGAGATTGAGGGACAATTCTTGTTCTCCTTGATCTCTTCAGCGTTTGACACAGTCGGCCATCGAGTGTTACTTGACCACTTAAGGGAATTCTGCGGACTTGCCGGCATGGTCATCTGCTGATTTGACTCCTTTCTATCTAACAGGAGGCAGGGATACTAATGGAATTTCTCCTCCTCCCTGGCCACCTGTCATGCGGGGTTCCCAGGGCTCAGTCTTGTTGCCAATGTTGTTTGCCATGTATATGCTGCCCGGGAGAGCTCATTAGGAAGTACAGTCTGGATTTTCATTGCTATGCTGATGATACCCAGCTGTATTTTTTCTTGCCCCTGGAACATCTTGTGCAGTGGAAGTGCTTAATAGCTGCCTCACTGAAATCAATGACTAGATGGCCTCCAGCTGGTTGTGACTGAACCCGATAAGACGGAGGTACTGGTGGTGGAGTTGAACAGAGGGCATGATAGATTGACCTCTGGTGTGGAGACAGGGCTCTTTCTTGGCTTTGTACCATTGAAGGCTCCTCTAGGGTGTGGGATCTGGGTGTTATTCTGGACAGTGGATTGACACTTGAGTTTCAGGTGTCTTCCACTGTCCATACTAGCTTATCATCTGAGGAATATCACCAGGATAAAGCCCTAGTTCCACCATGAGACCTCCCCACCTTGTACATGCCTTCGTAATGTTCAGGTTGGACTACTGTAATGCGCTGTATCTCGGGTCTCTGGGGTACCCTGCACCAATTTCAGATGGTACAGAACATGGCAGCGAGGTTGTTGACAGGACAGTCTAAGTACTGTCATATCACTCCGTCCTAGGCCAACTGCACTGGCTGCCAGTTAGGTGGAGGTCCTTGATTTCCTCAGGAGGATGTAAATGGTCTGTCTGACCCCTGTGGCGCTGGTGTCTTATGAGGTTGCCTGCCATACTCTCGCCCATTGAGTAATACTAACAGTCTGTTTTACTTGATATCACTCATTATGTTGAGGGGTTGTCATAGCAGATGACAGAAGTCTAGCGGGTGGAGCAGAGAAGTGTCTGTGGGATCACCTGCTATGTGAGACCAAAGGATATTGTGTTTCCTGTGGAATGTGGAGGAAAATAGAGGGTGTTGTTCAGAGGACAATGCTATCACTGTAAAGTGGAAATGGTACTCTGCATGACTGTTCCTGAAGTCTCAGCAGTCCATATCACGGACTAGATTTGCAACCAGGAATGCTTGTCTTGAACGCGCACCAGTGCAGGTTGTGGTGTTGTCAAGTGGATGATTGTAGGGTAGCTAGTACTGTTTTGAGGTGCCACGGAGGGCATCTTGACCTAACCTTGGGGGTGCTAGTGACACTGTCTTGAGTAATTTAACTGAGTCTGGGTGTGAACCAAAGGTGGCCTATTCTCAGCATTTGTCCTCTAATGGCAGATACTGCTGATGCTTGGAATCTGAGGATGTGGGCTTTGGCCCTTGTTTGCCCTTCATTTAGAAGTCTAAAATGTGTGGAGACCTTCCCATGATGG
Source organism: Neoceratodus forsteri (assembly GCA_016271365.2). NCBI lineage: Eukaryota > Metazoa > Chordata > Ceratodontiformes > Ceratodontidae > Neoceratodus > Neoceratodus forsteri. The sequence goes on along the minus strand of JADMNL010000023.1, from coordinate 125,003,659 downwards.
TGAAGTGCCCATTTCCTTCACTCTACATGGAAAACTGCCATTGTCTATGGTAAATCTTATTTGTTGAATGTTCCTGGACTGTAACATTTGAATCACCCTTAAGGTGTGGCGGCTTTAACTTATCAGTCTATTGCTTTCAAGAGACCTGCAGCCAGCTTCAGGCTGGATGGGATTGGATGCAAAATCAGTCCCTGTGGCAGAAGGTGTGGTCAGTAAGGTAGAGTCATGGGCTGGTCGGACTGTCATTGCTTGATGAGGGATATTATGGGCTCCTCAGTCCAATGGATGCCACCAGTACCACTGGTGCCCCATCCATCGAACCTTGTTTAAAGGTACTCCATATCTGTGTGGGGACTGTGGGATTCAAATTTAGATCTCCAAATTTGAGTGAGAGCCTTAAACCACAGTGCTATACTGCCTTCCTGGAATAGTTTGTGCAGTATTGGAAAGGGAGGTGGGCGTAAGCCCATTTGAAATTCCATGGGACAGAGGAGAGTCCACCTCCCTTGCCTTTGGGTCCAAGGGCCTGGGGTGGTAGATAGTGAATTGCATGTATTTGCAAGATGCCATGAGGTCCCCTTGGAGGGGCCCATTTGGCTAGAAAGTTCTGGAAGGCTTGACAGTTGATTGTTCCTCCTCCTGGTTGATGTTGGTTCCGCTCAGCCCATCTGCCTCAGAGTTGGCCATCCCAGTTAAAAGATGTGGCTGTGATGGACTGTAGGCGTCTCTCTCAGTGGAGTAGCTGTAGTGATTCTTTGGTCATATGTCTACTTTCATTGCCCTGGGGTCCAGAAATGTGGAATGGTCATTGGCAGTTGCGTGTCATTGCGTGATGATCCCATAGGTGGGAATGCCTACTTCTAGCCATCTTTGTTGCTGCTCGTTGCTGGTGATCATTGTAACATCTGCACCAGGTTCCCTAATACTCCTGAGTTACAGTCTGCACTGAGGCTACTGAGGGTGCTTATGTCAAGTTTGTGGTGATGGGTGCCCAAGCATCCTTGGGATTGGCTTCTATGGCCATTGGCTACTGAAGGGACCACAGCCCATCTGAGCTACCCTGTAGAACAAACACGCGATGCTGTTGGTTCAGGGCCCGCTACTGGAGGGTGCCTTTGCTGTACAGTATAGTCCGATACACTGTAACCCTGCTGCTGCAGTCTAAATTTAGAAATGCCACGTTTCAGAACTAGAAGGTGCACATGCACTAATGTTGCATAGTAGTGCAACTACCTGGAGCACCTGTTGGGTGCTGTTGCAAGTTGCTTGCTTGGATGCAGTTGGTGATTCTTGGGAACCATTTTTTTCTCTCCTCTCTTCATCTTCTTCTTCTTTTCACCAGATCAGGGTTGTCAGGTATGGAATGACTTGATCCCCTTGTTTGCCTTAGGAATGTCGCTTGGATCCCGTACTTGTGTGGATAGAAGGATGTCACTGCTGGACAGGGTGTCAGGCAGTCATTAATGATGGTATACCATGGGGCTTTCTGCCATCCGAGGGGTTTCATCATCACTAGAGAAGTGCCATAGTGTGAGTGACCATTTTCCAGAGTGGCAGGAGCATCCCAACCCATCTAGGGTAGCTGTGGATGCAAGTCCCGCCACTGGTGAGAGGAAAATGTGTCTGAGAAGGGGTGATGAAAGAAGGAATGCTGCACTTGGCTCATATATTGGAGGTGGTGTGGGGGTGTTAGGATTTGCACTATGGTCTCTGATGGAGGACTGTCCACGGTGCCTCAGGCGCATCATATCCTGAAGTGGGCCTGTCTGCTCTCTGGCTATATAGTGCACCGCTGAGTGTTGGGGCTGAAGAAGGACATGTAAGGACAGTTCTTATACACAGTGCAGAATGGTCCTGGGGTCAGATGTGCCAACAGCTGAAAGTTGGAGTGGTCAGGAATGGTGAAGGTCACCCACAGTGACCGGTCCTGCCTCTTGCAATATCTCCCATGTGTCGAGGGTGTAGGTTATATCCTGACTGAAGTGCAGCCTTCAGTATGTCACTTGTTTATCCCATTGGCCCTGCTAACTTCCTGGGTTGATGACTGTGGGTGTGGGTTATCTCCTGATTGAAGTGCAGGAGCCCGTCCTTCAGTATGTCACTTGTTTATCCCATTGGCCCTGCTAACTTCCTGGGTTGATGACCGTGGGTATGGGTTATCTCCTGATTGAAGTGCAGGAGCCCGTCCCTTCAGTATGTCACTTGTTTATCCCATTGGTCCTGCTAACTTCCTGGGCTGATGCCCATTATTCATATGGGGGTGAGTTGTCTCCTTCGGGATTCAGGGTTACTCCACCTGGGAGGATATCTCAGGGCAGAACCTGTTCATCTGAGGTGCAGCTGAATAGCCATCTGAGATGCAGTGAATTATCACAGGGTATGGCCGAAGAAGCAAAATATCTAGCCCACTAAGAACGAAGTAAGCCCTGTGGTTGTGGATGAGAAAGGATACTGTTTAGCCATAAGTAATTCCAAGTTAGGCTTGTTCCCAGGTCTGACCTGGGAATACCAGGAAGACAAGAGCTTGCTCGGCTCACACAGAATGTGTCTAGGTGTCTGTGGGATATGAATCCAGCACTGTAGAATTGTAGTTCAGGGCCTTAATCCATTGTACTATCATGTCTGCACTGGATTTGTAGGTCAGTATAATGACGTACTGTGCCAATTCCTTTTTTGGCAGAATGATCTGACTCGTGGCACTAAAAAATGAAGCTTGTCGACTCCACTGTGCAGCCTACCTCAGTGCTGCACTACCATCTTTCCCTGGTTGTTACCCTTGGGGTGTGGGGCTGGGACCCACAATCTTTCAATCTCCTCGCTCCACAGCCCAAAGCCTCATGATGTACTGGTTGTGTGCCTGGATAGTGGGACCCATGCCAGATGATGGCAGCGGGTTCTCGCGGTACAGCTGGATTTGGGAGCCTTGTATGTTGTGCTGTGGATCCAGCGAGCTGTTGCGTAATCCCGCATGGTTGTGATGCTCCTCCATACCAGCTATTATGGGATGCTGCAGGGTATCATGTCTTCGCAGACTTGATTGAGGGAGAAGACCATGAGCTGCCTTGTTGGGGAGTAGATGGGTTTGTTGCCCACAAGGCATTGGGAGAGTTGGAAAAAGCCATGAAAGGGCGTGAATGAGACCCAGACAGGAAATAGCTGCACAGGAGGGGATCGTGGAGCTCACTTGCCCGGTGATGAGGGAGCAGAAGCTCAGGTACTTTCCTGGGGAAAATCCATGGTGCTGTGAATGCGAAATGGCAGGTAATACAACTCGATGCTGCCTGGGAAGTAGTGGTCAGCTGCCGTGGCCTCTGCTGAGGTTGTGGGCTGATGTGGTTGGGCAGGGGTCACTGCAGGAGGGACCCGAGCCCTGAAACGTTAGGTTTTAAGGAGTTGAAAACAAGGGTGGCCCAGGTAGAATGGCGGCCAGTAGTTAGCCCAAGAGGCAGACATTTTAAACAGATAGGTCTTAACTCAGCGGTGTGTGCAGGGGTTTCCATGCCCCTCTAGCTCTATGGCACCATGTATTGCGAGGGCCACTGAGGATCATGGGGCTCCACATTCTGGACAGGCGTGGGAATATGGCTGGGAGCTGTTTTGGGAGCGAGTGCTTGGATTTATGGCCCCAGGGACAAAGGATCTGCAGAGTTCCAAAATAAGCGAAAAGGGCAGCCTTACAGCATAGGGCCTGGGAATAAATGTTCTCATATGGCTGACTTTCTGCTCAAAACCTGCAGGGACATGGTGCTGCAGCCAGGTCGCATGGGTCACGTAGGGTCTCGCTGCCACTGTTGTGTATTTTGGGTCCCTGTGGTCTGGTGAGGGACTACAGGAGGCTCTCATTCTGCCTGCCTTTCCCTGTGAGGTGGCTTTTGGTCATTTGTTAGTACATGAGGAGTTGCTGCTGGAGGGACCTGTCCAATTACTTGTTAGAGGGTTCTCTGTGGGCAGGGGTCACTACGGGAGGGACCCAGGCCCCGCGAGTACCAAAACAAGAGTGTGATGCAGCTTTGGGTTGTTTGGTAGTACATAAGGAGGTCGTTACTGGAGATACCTCTCCCAGCAGATTGTTAGAGGCTCTCTGTGGGCGGTGGACACTCTGGGAGGGACTCCAGCCCTGAGCAGTTCAAAATGCTCTCTGTGGGTGATGGTTGCTCAAGAGGGACTCCAGCCCTGAGCCGTGCAAGTGTGCTGCTGTTGAGGACTCAGGGCGCACTACGGGAGGGGGTATCTGTTCCCTGCCGAGCACTGAAAAAATTATTACACAGAAAACAGATAATGTATTGTAGCCTAGTTGCTTCTGCTACTCTGATTTCCTTAGGATTGTATGATTACCCAGGCAGAAATAGACGCTTCACAGATAATTACATGCAGTTAGTGTTAAACTGATCTTTGCTGGCTACCAGGCTGCTTGTTATTTAGAAATAAAAGGAACATGTACCTACAAAGTTGTTCAAAATTGTAGAAACTGTTGGGAGCCATTAGGATGTGACCAACCTATCTTGATGCATGAAGTGAACTGGAGAAGATCTGATTATCACAGATGTATGTCCTCACTCCTTCATTTTGATTGGATCATGCATCAACCTATAGGATGGATGAGGAATACCCACTGGTTTCTGACTGCAGAGTACTATAAAGGGTACGAAATATAAAGACTTTCCTTTCACAAACTCCAAGATGTTGTCCTTGTTAACTATCTTCCTCTAGAGACCAACCGTAGCTTCTCAGCTGGAATTCTCAACTGCTTACATATAACTTCAAAAGATTCTTCTCCAGTTGCACATTTTGGGAATTTGATTGCATGTTTTAGTTTTCTATATTTGATTGTTATTTGAGTCTCATCTTCAGCCTTGCTTGCAGTAAAATCAGTACTTGTTTCTGGAGGTTTAATGCAGTGGTCACTTTCTTGCAGCTCCTTTTAATAACTTGTCCACAAACATTTGTTTTGTCTGTACTGTCCAAAGAGCTGTTTGTTCTGTTCACAGCTGAGTTGACTCCACTGCACTCACTTTTATGCACTGGCCAATGGTGTTTCTGGCACTCCTGGAACTAAATAAAATACACTACTATCAAAATTAAGTGGCTTCAGGAACTGCATATGAACTGTAAAGTAATACCATTGAAAGTACTGCAGTATAGGTCATCCTGTGGGAGAAGCAACAGTACTATCATCTGACACACCAGTGACCCATGTTTGGGAATGAGCAAGGGTCGTTATAGGCCAGTCAAGGGAGGAAGGATGGCGTGTTCCAGGCACAACTCTTTTCCCTCAGGTGTGGGGATCATGCTTCTCGCCACATAACTGCCACCTAGTGGAGGCCTGGTGGTAGCACTGGCAAGAGTAGCAATGAGGGGCAGGGCTGTCAATGGTCGCTGGCATGCAGGCTCACCAATGTGAGCATGCGTGTCGTGCATGCTGACACCTGCAGAAGAAATCAAGGAGGAAAATGCCCCAGCCTGCTTGGCAACCCACCTGCAGGCACTGCACAACCGATGTGGTAGGCCACCCACCTCAGAGGTCCTGTGCAAGTGGTGGTTAACCGTTAAGTCCACAAAGGTTGGTGACAGAGCTGTGGGTGGTACTGCCACAATCAGAGAATGACAGGAGGGTAATAAATGTTAACAACAACAAAATGTACTTTAGTATATGGTTAAGAATTGTTGTTTATGGATTATCACTCAATCAAAATTCTTGTTATGCATGGGTAAATGTTGTGCACAGTTTAAAGGTCACAAGAACTTGTTTTGTATAGTGTTGACATCACGACCATGCAAAATAACTTTTCTATCACTGTACCTCTCCAGCCACCCCAAACAAGAAAATGCCTGTTTTTTTTTAATAAGCCCTCCTTGTACTTAACTTCTTAGTACCACCATCCCCATGCCAAAATATTATTTCACACTCTGGTTTCTATTAGTAAATATAATTTATTTTGAAAATGTTCCTGCGCTGGCTGTTAATCCTTACTAATGAGCGCTTCCATTTAAATGGTCATTCTGCTCATTACAATGGGCGCTTCTTATAAACATCTCACGGTGGATTTTCAGGAGTAATTACATTTCTTATAAAAATGAAAAGTGAAATAATATTTTGCACCAGGCAGGAAGAGATAAGGGAGTAAAGGAGAATTTTACTACCATTTTGCAGTATTTACACATTTTTTAATTTTAAGAATTTGTTTTCCACCCTGTAGGTTTATAGTGTGTTGGTATACATCGCAGCATTGAACCGTGCAATGACAGCAGCCATAGCACCACACAATAAAAGTGGAAGCAGGGTGGGGACGAAAAAGAGTATCAGTTTAGTTTTACAGTGCAGGAGACGGTTACAGGTATCAGAAAGGCTGTTGTAACCTGCCAAACTGTTAAGCAAATTATAGTTCTAGAGCTAATGCAAAGTATCTTAGGATTCCACAGCAGCATCAGGCAAAGATAGTCTACTGGTTGCAGATGCCCAGTAGGAGTGTAGGTGGTTTGGGATTGGACTGTGGATGGCATTACTACCATTTAGATGAAAATACTACCTGGTTGAAAAGATTGTAGTAAATACTTCACAATCATAAAACGCATCTGGCCTCCTGCACAAGGTGGGTGGTACTAAAGAGCTGGGTACATGCAAGATTTGCTTTCTAATTTCACCACAGCAATACAGCATTTAAAATAAATGGAAAGTTTGCACTTTGTGGGAACAAGATACAACTGAAAAACAAAGATATGGGCAATCATGCCCAACTCAGGTGTGTTTCCATCTCTGGGTTGAGATGGCATCAAGGACCTCTCAAGCTTCACTCTTGAAGTCCCTATGATGTCATCTTATCTGCATATGAGATGCAATGTAATCTAGTGGTTAGAGCACTGACCTGGGAAACGAGAGATCACAGCTTTAAACCACACTAGAGTCAAATACTTACTGATTGACCTTCACTTTACCTCTCAGTGCTCCAGTCTGTCCAGCTGCAGAAATGGGCAACAGGACCTCATAGGAAATTAGACCTTGCTTTTTACCTGGGATATTAGATGTTGCTTTTACCTGGGATATCTGCTAATACAACACCTACTGAAGAAAAACTCCTGTGACTGCACTTTTTAATTGCTCCTCCCCCTATCTCCTGACCCTGGTCTTATTGGCAACAGGTTATTACCTTCCTCCTCTCTCCTACTTTGTCCTTCTACCCCTAGTTTCCTACGGACCTGCAACACCTTGCACTTTCCTCCCCATCTCCCCGACTAGTCATCATGCCCCTCCCCACTCAGTGCCCCTACTCTCCTTCTGGATGTCTGTTTACCATCTTTTACCTTTCAATGACATCTAGGCTGTTACTTTTACTTGAATAATCCTTGTGTTAAAATAATCTCTGTTACCAATTCACAACGTATTTTGTCTATGTTTAACTCACCTAGCTAGATACTCCTAAACCCACATTGTATGTATTCCCACCCTTTACGACATGGAACCTTTGTAAAAGCGGTCTCCTGCTCAAAGGTATTGTAATCCAAGATTGAATACATAAATAAAGATAAATAAATAAATATCCTGGGTAAAGAAATGTTAAAATAACAAAAAGTCTCAACTCTTCAATGGAAGCACAGCCTTGTGTATTGTGGCCCATACATTATTCTATATGATGCACATGATTTCATTCCATACTTTCAATGTGACTGAGAAATGCTGTGCAATCCGTAGAAGTTTATTAAAGCACATACCTCATAACAGTCTACGTTATTAGTCAAGTCATTTATTTTCCCCTGAGAAACACTAGGTTCAACATGGAGGAATCACCCACACTTTACATTGTGACTTGATTCACACAGTGGAAGGCATTCTGGGGCATGAGATAAAGAATAATGTATGTGCAACATACACAACAAAAAACAAGCATTTGTCCACGTCAAATGTTGATTGCGTTGGTGTGTTGACCACGTTCACTGGCCTCTGTCAGTCGCTGAGTCTGTTTCGTCCGGTGCTGCAGGCTGCTGTTTTGTACTGGGCTCCTGCCTCTGTTGGGGGCTTTTCTGCCCACAAAGAAATCTGCAGCAGTCCTGACACAGGTCTGTTGAGCCTGCTGACTCCCCTCTCTCACTCACTCATTCCATTTCTGCCGAGGCGCTGCGGTGGCCTTTTGTACTGGGCTCCTGCCTGCGTTGGCACCTTTCCTGCCAACAAAGAATCCATAGCAGTCATGACAGAGCTCCGTTAAGGTCGCACACTCCCTGTGTCACTCCACTCTTTCTGTCTGTCCTGGCGCTGTAGGTTGCCCTTTTGTACTGGGCTCCTGCCTCTGTTGGCGCCTTTGTCTGCCCACAAAGAAATCTGCAGCAGTCCGACAAAGCTCCGTTTAGTTTGCTCACACACTCCCTTCTCTCACTCACTTATTCCGTTTCTGCCCGGCACTGCAGGCTGCCCTTTTCATTGGACTCCTGCCTGCTTACACGCCTTCTTCTGCCCACAAAGAAATTTGCAGGACTTACAATACAGCTCTGTTGAGCTGCTCCCTCCCCTCTGTCACTCGCTCATTCTGGTTTCCTCGCCAGTGCAGGCTGCCCATTTGTACTGGGCCCCTGCATACACTAGCACCTTTGTCTGCCCACAAACAAATCCACAGCTGTCCCGACAGAGCTCTGTTGAGCTCGCTCAGTCTCTCTGTCTCACACACTCATTCTGTTTGTCCTAGCTCTGCAAGTGGCCATCTTCTGCCCACAAGGAAAGCCGCAGCAGTCCTGAAAAGACTCGGTGGTCACTGACTCCCCTCCATCACTCGCTGTCTCATTCTGTTTCTCCCAGTGCTGCAGGCTGCCCTTTTGTACTGGGCTCTTATGTTGGGCCCTTTCTCTGCCAACAAACAAATCCACAACTGTCCCGACAGAGCTGTGTTGAGGTGGCTCAGTCTCCTCTCTCACATGCTCAGTCTGTTTGTACTGGTGCTGCAAGCGCCCTTTGTACGGGACTCCTGCCTGCATTAGCGCCTTTTTCTGCACACAAAGAAACTGCAGCAGTCCTGGCAGACTCCGTTGAGCTCACTCAGTCCCGTGTCTCACTCTGCGTACTGTTTCTCTCCCACCGCTGCAGGCTGGCCTTTGTACTGGGCCCCTGCCTGCATTGATGCCTTTTTCTGCCCACAAAGAAATCCGCAGCAGTCCTGAAAGAGCTCCGGTGAGTTTGCTCACTCCCCCTCCCTCGCTCTCTCTCATTCTGTTTCTCCCAGTGCTGCAGGCTGCCCTTTTGTACTGGGTTCTTGCGTTGGGCCCTTTCTCTGCCCACAAACAAATCCGCAGTAGTCCCGACAGAGCTTAGTTGAGCGCGGTCCTCCCCCTCTCACTCATTCGATCTTAATGTGTCCCACACAGTGATTTCCCACAGCGACCGTGCTATTCTGCGGCAGGAGTGCAAAAACACATTTTAGCACGATGTGAAACATGGCAGCTATACTGTTCATAAGGAGGTGTGGAAAAATGCCACTGTTGAAAATGTGGGGTGAAAATATCACAAAATTCCGAAGTTACAAGGGTGTATGGAAACAGGTCAACGCACGCTTGTAACACAGTCATGTCATGGAGTTTCATCACCCAATTTTCAGCATAGGCATTTTAGGACCTCTGCTCATGAACAGTGCCACTGTCATTTCTTAATCTGTCCGATCAGTGATTTCCCACAGTGACTGCGTTATTCTGTGCGGAACTGTGAAAACACATTTCGGTCAGGATGTGGAAAATGACGGCTGTGCTGCTCATAAGGAGGTGTGGAAAAATTCCACTGGTGAAAATGTGGCATGACAATATTACAAATCTGCGAAGTTACAAGGGTGCGTGGAAAGTGTGCAATGCACACTTGTAACATAGTCATTCGATGGGGTATTATCACCAAATTTTCAACATAGGCATTTAGGACCTCCGCTCATGAACAGTATCACTCTCATTTTCTTAATCTGTCCCAGACGGTGATTTCCCTGGTGACGCTCTATTCTGCGCCCGGTGCAGCTTACATTTCAGCCAGGATGGGAAAATGACAGCTTTACTGTTCATAAGTAGGTGTGGGAAAATGGCAATGTTGGAAATCAGGAGTGAAAATATAAATCATGAACTTCACGAAATAGGTAAACTACACGGTAACGCACGCTTGTACCACAGTCATTTTCAAAATAGCCATTTCAGGACCTCTACTCATGAACAGTGTCACTGCATTTTTTAATCTGTCCAACACTGATTTCCCACAGCGACCATGCTATTTATTTATTTATTTATTTATTTGTTTTGTTAACCAGGTAGGCACACTAGACAACAAATGCCTATTTTCAGGTGCGACCGGGAGGTTACAGAACAAGAAAACATGGTACATAGTCATGGTAGCATACAGGCACAATACAGAAAAACATGGTACAAGTCATAGTTGCAAACTGCCCATAGTACAGGTGGGCGAGAAGTATCAATACAGAGGGCTGGGTACATAGTCAAGGAGGCTTGCAGGCCCACATACGGGGGGGGTACAAAACCGGCAGTATAGGCAAGAAAGCAAACATGTAAACCTCCACAGCTAGAGAACTGAGAATGTAGAGAGTGCTGCATCTGGTGCAGCTAGTCAATACACCTGGAAGGTGGCAATCCTTGGATGAGGAGCAAGGGAGCTAAAACAGGAAGCCAGAGGAGGGGTGGGCAGGGATCGTCCAGGAGAAAAATCAGGTAAGTAGGTCAGCAGGGAGCTCGGAGGTGCAGAGAGGGGTAGGAAAGGACATGAGGACCACCACCACAGGCCTGGCTAGGCCTGCAGACTAGGGAGTGGCCCTACAGTTGCGAGCCCCAGAGTGAGGCGAAAGAAGAGGGTACATCAAGTGCTACATAGGAGGGGCAGTGGGCAATAGGGAGAGGCGCCCGCAGAGGAGGTGGAGGTAGGTTAGGCTAAGTGCTACAGGGGAGAAAGCTAAGGATAAAATCAGTATGTGGGAGAGGTTTGGGGGGTTGCCTCCCAGCAACCTAGAAGGTACAAAAAGACAAGTGGAGGCAGCCTTAAGGAACTTCCACAGGGACGTTTGAAGCAGGGGTGGGAGGGCGGCCCGGACTTGGGGGAAGGGGTTCCAAAGTCCTCGGAGGAAGAGAGAAGGCCCGATCACCGGTAAGAGAGAGCTGGACCGGGTGGATTAAACAGGCATGGGTCGAGCTGGATCTAAGTTGATAGGCCTGGGTGCAGTGTCTGAAGGGAAGGGCAAGAGCTGAGGGAGAGCTGTATGGACAATATTATCAACCATGTTGCCGAGGACAAAGCCAGGTGCTATTCTGTGCGGAGTGCGAAAACACATTTCTGCTATGATGTGAACAATGACAGCTGTACTGTTCACAAGAAGGTGTGACAAAATGCCAATGTTGCAAATCTGGCATGAAAATATTTGCAAATTCCGAGCGTTATGAGCGTCTGCGTAACAATTCGCGCCAGCTGCGCTCGTAAAACAGTCATTTTAGACTTTTCCACCAAATTTGCAACATAGGCTTTTTGAGAGCCCCCTCATGAACACTGGCACTGTCGTTTCATTAATCGGTCCCGAAGGTGATTCCTGCAGTGACCGCGAAATCACCTTTCCGGGCCGATTAACACCATGACAGTTCAAGAACTCATGAGGAGGGGTCCCAAAACCCATGTTGAAAATTTGGCGAAAAATTCCCAAAATGCCCAAGATATGCAGTAAAGTTGAAAACCCTATGTATTACATTATACAGCTTATCGGCATTTCGTCAGTTCAAGGTCGGCTTTGAAACATAGAAACATAGAAACATAGACTTTGACGGCGATAAGGACTGCTAGGCCCATCTAGTCTGCCCATTTCCTACCTACAGGATAGGCCATAGATCCTATTTAACCAACAGCCTATATCTTCCTGCCCCCACAAGAATTGCCTTATGTCTGTCCCATACATTTTGAATTCTCCCACAGTTTTAGACTCCACAACTTCCTCAGGAAGGCTGTTCCATGCATCCACTACCCTCTCTGAAATAATACTTCTCACATTGCCCTGAACCGCCTCCTTCTATCTTTTAAATTGTGTCCCCTTCTTCTTGCAAGTCTCTTTTTCTGAAAGATGCTACCCTCTTGGACTTTGTTGATTCCCTTGAGGTACTTGAAAGTTTCTATCATGTCCCCTCTCCCTTCTTTCCTCAAGGGTATACATATTAAGCTCCTTTAGTCTCTCTCATAAATCCTCATGAAGAGTGCAGGCGTGTTCCCGGTCCACGAAGATCATCGTACCGAGCTCCTAAGGTAAGTATGGGGTGGGGGTGTGGGAGGCAGAGGCGTGCAGTGGGTGGAGTGCGGGTGGGGGGCAGAAGCGCGCTCGAGGGATGATTTACTGCTTTCCAGGAAAAAAAAAAAAAAAAAAAGACAGCCGTCGCAGGACCGTTTTTACTTTGTAGGGCTTCTAGCACACTGGGGTGGGCTCCCAGTGTACCAGCAGAGGCTTTCTTCTTCAGTAGACGTAGTAGCTGACGGGGATTGGGCACTCCCATCGGTGAAGGGGGGTATCGTATGCCAGCGGGGATTGGGCACCCGTCGGCAGGAACAAAGGGGTGACAGAATGCCAATGGGGGTAGGCTCCCCGTCGACAACAAAACAAACAGAGGCACTACAGCCGGCAGTTGGGCACCCGTCGGCAGGAACAAAGGGGGTACAGAATGCCGATGGGGAGTGGCAACTAAACATGGTGGGGGACGGTTATATTGTTTGTGAACACGGCAGCAAGCCACCGCCATGTTCACAAACAATCTCAGGGGTTTATATCCCGCCCTGCAATGACGGGTCGCTCCCTCATTGCAGCGGATGACTGACGCTGCAATGACGAGGTGGCCCTGATTGCAGCGGCTGTTGTTTTAAGTTGTGGCATGCTGGCTGAACTAGTGTTAGCAGCAGCATGCCACGGCATTGGAGGAACTGGGCAAGCCTTTGCAGGCTGTGCGGGCATTGGCCACAACAGTGCCGCACCTCCACAACCTGCTTCTGGACAAACCTGTGTGCATCATGTTTCTTGCACATCGTGCAATCAACATAAAATTACTCACCACAGTAATCTTGTTTCTTCCAAGGTATTCTTCAATATGATTAACTCTAGCAGTCAGCCTCCTGAGTTGCACTGCCCTGGAGAAATTTGGAATGGTATGCAAATGATGGAACATCTATTGGCTTGTGCCACCATTTAAATTGCTGCCTTTGCCAACTGCTGCATTCTATAACGCTCAGATTTCACTGGAGCCTGTGTGATAATTAACCCTAAGCTATGTTAGCTATAACTATATAAATTAACCAATCCCCTTTAGTCTAAGTTAGACAGGGCCACCTGGTTTAAACACAACTTGACCAGAGTCAGACCAGTATAATGAAAGAAAATAAGAAGTACCAGCTGTAATGCAGAGGGCTAACTGGTTCTGGAAGGAGAGTAGGGTGGACAAGTTAATCATATTGAAGAATACCTTGGAAGAAACAAGATTACTGCGGTGAGTAATTTTTCTTCTAACCCAAGGATTCTTCAATATGATTAACTCTAACAGACTAACAAGCAATACTTTTGAGGAGGGTCCACAGTCCTACTTGGGAAATAGGCTCTGCAGCACTGCTGTGCCAGACCTGGCATCACTTCTGGATTGAGTATGCAGACTGTAGTGCTTTGTGAAGGTATGAACTGTTCTCCATGTAGCTGCATTGCAGATTTCTAATAAAGCAACATACCTGATAGATGCAATTGTAGCAGCTGTGCCCCGTGTGGAATGTGCCCTCAGGTCTACTGGGGCTCTCCTTACCAGCTTTACTATAACATAATTGGATACAAGCCACTATCCAGAGTGCACTTGTCCTTTTGTAGCTGATTTTCCTTTCCACATTCCGTAAGTCAGGAAAAACTACTGGTTGTCCTGCCTGTGGGCCTTGGTATGGTCAAGATAATAGCTGAGAGCTCTCTTGACATCCAGGCTATGCAGCCTGTGCTCACCTGAACTAGAGTGTTCAGTGAAGAAGAGTAACAGAGTGATGGACTGGTTCAAATGAAAATTAGAAACCACTTTTGGGAAAAATTTCCTATTGGTTCTGAGCACCATTTTGTCTCTGTGTAATGATAGGTAATTCTTCTCTATGCACAGGGCTTGTAACTCGCTTATCCTTCTAGCAGAGGTGATGGCTACTAAGAATATGGCCTTCCAGGTAATAAACTTTAGGTGTGCTGTTTCCATAGGCTCAAATGGGTGTTCCATGAGCTTGGCAATGCAAATGTTTAGGTCCCATGAGGGTATTGGTTCCCTGTAGGGAGGATGCAAGTGTGCTACCCTTTGAATGACTTTTGAAAATAGGGTTAGCCGTCATAGAGCTCCCCTGCCAGCCAACAAGTAGCTGAGACTGAAGCCAGGTGAACATTGAGGGTTGCAGGTTGTAGTCCCAATGAATGCAGGTGCGTCAAATAGTTCAGATTGACTGGCAACCCTGCCTGTGGGGAACAGCCTCTGTGGTATTGCACCAGATGGAGAATATTTTCCACTTGGAAGCATGTCTTTCTAGTTGATGGCTTTCTTGAACTCCTAAGAACTTCTACCACCCTTCTGAAAGATTCAAATTAGCATATTCTAAGTCTTCAAGAGCCATTCTTTGAGTCTGAGGGACCTGAGGTTTGGATACAGGATCCTCCTTGTGAGGAGGTCAGGAGATTATGCCTTCAAGGTAGATGTATGGGACTGGTCACTGATAGGGACAGCAGGAGTGAATACCAGGGCTGCCTAGCCCAGTCGTGGGCTATCAAGATCATTGTAGCTGGCTCTGACCTGAGCTTAATTAGCACCCTGAGTTAGTAAGGAAATGGGGAAAGCATACTGGCTCTTCCCTGACCAGTCAGTACCAAAGCATCTATTGACACCGTGCCCTTTGCAGGAGCCTGCAGCAGAATTTGGGTAACTGGTGCTTCTCTCTTGATGTGAAGATATATATCTCTGGGGTGCCCCACCTTTGAAATACTACTTTCAGCACCTTTCTGTTGAGGCTCCACTCGTGGTGGTTCTGGTTAATTCTGCTGAGTGCATCTGCCAGGTTACTGTCCTTCCCTGGGAGGTGGATAGCCACTGGGAGGTCTGCAGGGAGTAAGTTAGATTGGATATCTTCATTGTTTCTGTACAAAGCAGGTCAGACATTGTTCCACCCTGCTTGCTGATGTAGTATATTGTAGTGGTATTGTCTGTCCTGATCTGTACCACCTTGCCCCTTAGTAGGGATGTGAAGGATTGCAGTGCCAAGAGCACTGCTCTGAGCACTCAGAAGATTTATGTACAGCAGTGACTCCACAGGGGACCACATACTGTGCACTGTATGTCTTCCAGATGTGCCCCACCCCACCCTAGGAGGGGAGGCACCTGTTGTGAGCACCATGGTAGGTGACTCTTTGAAATGGAATCCCGGCCCTGAGGTTGGTTCTGTCTTGCCACAATTGAAGGGCCTGCAGCAATGTCTCTGGCACTGGTATCATCTTTGAGAGGGTCTCTCCTTTGGGACCACTGTGCTCTGAGGTGAAACTGAATGTCCCTCATCTGAAATATGCAGCCCTGCACTCTTGCTGTGGCCATATGCCCCAACAGTTGCAAAACGTGCCTTGCTGGCCTTGGTTTGTTAAGGGAAAAAGCTTGCCATCTGTAAAATACTGTTTATCCTGTCCTGAGGGAGTAAAGCCCTTCCTTGCAGGGCATCTAACTCTGCCCGATGAAGCTCAGTACTTGGGTAGGTTGGAACATGGATTTTTAACATTGATTAGGAACCCTAGGGATTCTAATGTGCCCTGAGTGACCTTGAGAGAATGTTCCACTTGTTGTGGGGACTTGCCTATGACTAACCAGTCATCTAGGTAAGAAACACTGTGATGACCTGCCTTCTTAGATGTGTCACCCACTACTGTTGGGCACTTTGTAAAAGCCCTTGGAGCTGAGGTAAGGCTGCATGGCAAGGCTGAGAAACACGTTACTCACCTGTAGCAGTAGTTCTGGGAGTGGTATGTTTGTTCATCCACCTTCTGGCAGTGTCCTTTCCCTTTAAATGTTGCGGGAAAGCCTTCAAGTTGGCTCCTCCCACACACCGGGTGGTATAACCCTCAACTCCACCCCATACTGCCAGATCTTGCCTGCTGGAAGCAGAGTTGTGTGCCGAAGCCAGGGAGGTTGGGGGGTCTGTGTGGATGAACAACATACACCACTCCTAGAACTACTGTTACAGGTGAGTAACCTGTGTTTCTAGGTACCTGGATATGTTGTTCTATCCACACTATCTGGCATACTCCTAGCAGTTCTCTGGGAAGAGAGAGGCAAAGCGCACTCCTCCTTCTTAGGAAACAGAGATTGGAGAACTGAGGCCCCAAACCAGCATCCCGGCATGACTCGAGGTCAATGTGGTAATGGGAAATGAAGGTGTGCTGACATCCAGGTCGCAGCCCTGCAGATTTCCTGAATAGGGAGGTCCCTAGAAGCAGCCGCCGTCGCAACGGTATGGCAGGTGGAATCTGCCCTTAGCCTCCAGAGGCTTCCTAGCAGCCAACCCTATAGCAGAGATCAATGCAGGATGTGATCCACTAGCCAAATGTCTGCTTGGCTGCAGGTCTGCCAGGTGTGGCTTCAGCATAGGTGACAAACAGCTGGCGAACCTCTCTCCGAACTCAGCCGTGCACTCTTTGTAGTATGCAGCTCGCCTCAGGTCCAGAGTATGAAGCCTGTGTTCGGCCTCCAAGATGTGATTAGGGAAGAACACTGGAAGAGACATCACCTGATTCAGGTGAAACTCTGACACAACCTTTGGGAGGAAGTTTGGGTTGGGGAAGGACAACCTTTTCCTGTGGAAGACCAGGTAAGAAGACTCCACCAAAAGCACCTGGAGCTCACTGATCCTTCTTGCTGATGTGACAGCCACCAAGAAGGCGGTCTTCCATGACAGGTGAGACATGGTACACCTTTGCATTGGTTCAAATGGCTTGCCCATGAGCTTTGCCAAAACCAGTAACAAGTCCCACGCTGGTGGTGGTTCACTCACTGGAGGGAATGTGATTAAGACCTTTGAAAAGCACTAGACCACCTTCTCCTGTGCTACGACTGCTGACCAGCCCAGGCCTGGTCAGCAGAGATCGCTACCTAGTGCACTTAAGGTCATCGACTCAAGTCCCCCTTTGGAGAGAGACCACAGGTAGTCCAAAATGCTAGCCACTGGACAGGACACAGGGTCCAGCCTCTTGCCCTGACAACAAATGGAGAATCTTTTCCATTTGAAGCCATAGCACTTTCTGGTCAATTCCTTTCTAGATGCTTCCACTACAGTGGGGACATCTTCAGAGAGACCCAAAGTCTGGAACTCTAGCCACTAGGAACCAGGCTGCCAGGTGCAGGGATTGAAGGTCAGGGTGGAGTACCTTCCCTGACTGATTGAGAGCAGGTCCGGCATATGGGAAATTGCCTCAGGAACCTGTTGCTGAGGCTGAGGAGATCGGGGTACCAAAACTGGTGGGGCTAGTCCAGAGCCACCAGAATCACCAGTGCCTTGTTCCTCCTGACCTTGAGTAGCACCTTGTGGATCAAAGGAAGTGGAGTGAAGGCACAGAAGATGCCTGAGTCCACGGCCTTGAAGTCATCCCCTACAGTGAGCCCTGCTGAGGGGTGGGCACAAAACAGCCTCAGCTTTGTTCAGGGAGCGATATGCCAACAGGCCCATTGGACACCACTGGTATAGGGCCACCAGGTAACCCAGAAGGCACAGGAAGTCCTAGACAGGGTGCAATGCCCAACCAGAAATGATCAGACAAGGAGGAGAGAACCTCCACCCTGTCTGCCAGAGTTGGCTCTGACCTGCAAGAGTCTAGCCTGCCCCAATGAAGCTGATCACCCGCAGGCACAAGTTACGACTTGGCCTCATTGACCAGGAGACCAAGGTCGATGCAGGTCTGGAGGCCAGGTCCCCGGATTGCTCCACCTCCTGCCAGGAGGGACATGCTATCAGCCAGTTGTCCAGGTAGGGGTACACCCGGACCCCTCAGTGCCTCAGGTAAGTTGCCATCACTGCTGGGATGAGGAGAGGCCAAATGGCATGGCATAGCCTGGAACTTGTAGAGGGTTCCCTCAGCTCAGAAGCAGAGGAACCTTTGGTGAGACATGAAAGAACGCATCCTGAAGATCCACAGAGCAAAACCACATGTCTTGCTCCAGAGATGGTACAATCTGGGACAGAGTTACCATTCTGAATGTGCAGGACCTGAGGAATTTGTTCAAGTCATGCAGATCTAGAATGGGATGCCAGACCTCCATCGCTTTGGCACCAGGTAGTACTGGGCTATGTCATCTCGAGGAGCCGACCGACTGTCTGCGGATACCAATCCTCCCTTGGGGCATGGGCTCGGCTGGGAGGGTACTGATCGATTCTAGAGGCAGACCCTGACTGATCACTTCCAGAACCCACCTGTCCATGGTGACAGCAGACCAGCAGAAAGAAAGTGGGGAGCTGGCCCCCACAGGAGGACTCAGGAGAGGCAGGACAGGCATGAGGGGCACCTCCTGTCCCGTCACTGAGCAGGCTTGGAGGAGGAGGACCCAGCTGAGGAGCCACGGGTCCCTTCTCTCCAGGCTTTTGGACCACCGAGGCCATGGACTTGGGCCTAGGTTGTCAGGACTGAGCCTGCTGGCCAGACTGATGCATGGCTGGTTTTGCTGCAGGAGTGGAGGACCGAAAGGGCTTATGCTTCTGCTGCCTGGAGCCTCTTGGGGTCCTTCTGGGCAGACGTCATGGAGTCCAAGGTGGCATTGGACTTCTCGATACACTGGAGGTGACCCTCCACACTGGGCCCAAACAGGTCGGTGCCCCAGAATGGGACATCCACCAGCTTGTGTTGAGTGTCTGCCGTGAAGGTTGAGATCCTCAGCCAAGCCCTATGGAGCATGGCAACTGTGGCCGCCACTGATCAGGCACAGGAATCCCCATGTCCAGAGCCATTTGAAGTTGCTGTTTAGCTACAGCCTGGCCCTGATCACAGACCTGCTTGATCATGGTCTGGAGGTCCACAGGAAAATGGGGAATCACCTCATCCAAGGAGCCCAGGAGGGAGTGGGAGAAGTGTGCCATCATGACGCCAAGATTGCCTGGTGGAGGCCAAGAGAGAGGCAACATAGACTTTTAGCCACATGATCCAATATCTTGGATTCCTTGTCCAGCGGCTTGTCGACATCCCGGTATTGCCTGAGCGCTGAAACACGGAGTCGACCACCAACCCCTCAGCCAAGGGTGCTCCATGAAACCGAGAGGGTACCCATGAGGACTGCATATTTGCAGGCCATCCAGGCCGAGGTGCAGGGCAGGAAGTGGGTGCTGCCACGGCTCCAGGGCTGGACCTAAAATGGCCGTGGCCACTGGGAAGCCTCTGTTGAGAGTCCCTTTTGTCAAGGATTTCTGTGAGGGGATAGCGAGCCCACTTCTGAATGGGCTCAGTTTCATCCCTGTGGACTCGGAGTTGAGACAAAGGATGCCCATGAAGAAAGTTGGTCCTTTCTCCGTCAAGAGATAGCCCTCTCCATCAAGAGATAGCCACTGACTCCATGTCGACTGGACGGGAGTTCAGTGAGGAATCTGATTAGAACAGCCAACCACTCGAGTCACTCAACCCACTGCTGTCAGTCAGGTGTAAGAGTGACTGACAGCCGATGGGGAAGCCCCTGAGCCGGCCGAGACTCCTTAGTTGGAGCCTCAGTCAGCAGCTGTTTGCTGGTGCTGAGGGTCTGAAAACCTTTTTTAGCTTTGGGAGCATTTTGAGCTGAGGACCATGCCCTGACTCACCACTTCCAGCATCCACTTGTCTGTGGTGATGGTCTTCCACACCTGAAATGGTGAGTCAGCCTTCCCTACAGGTAGTGAGGAGGCAGCCCTGACTGGGGCATCAGGGTTCGGCTTTGTTTTGCTTCAGTCTGTGGGTTTGATCCTCTCCTGGAGCCCCTATGACCCTTCCTCTGTAGTAGCCACTTTGTGGTTGGTAAACAGGGACTGTCTTGGCCTGAAAGAAAGGTCTGCTATAGCCCCCACCTCTGCCTCCCTTCCTGGGCTCTGTAGGAGGTAGATGTCCTCTCATTGGGCAAGTTACTCTTGTAGGTGACATTATAGTCATCCACCTTTTCATGTAGGCCTTTTCTCCAAAGAGGAATTATTTTCCACAGGAAATCCACTGCTTTGTTCTGGGTATCTTGTGTTAGATGTGTTGCCTAAGCCAGGCAAATCTTCTGAGGGCCTCAGTCAGGGTCATCCACCTGGCCTCAGTATCACTGGCATCCTCTACCATATGAAACTGATATTTAGTGGCCTCCAAGCCACAGCTAACTGTCTCAACAAGATCAGCTGACAGGCCAGGTGGTGCCTTATCTGCCATGGCCATTACAGAAGCCCACAATGTTTTCTGGTACTGGGCAGTGTAAGCCATATATTTGGCCTGTGTGATACCCAGTGATGCAGCCAAGTATCCTTTTTGACCATGCTATCCACTTTTCTAGAATCTTTTCTGAGGGGTGGGTAGCTAAAGGTCCTTGCCCTATCACAGGCAACTGTCTGCACCACCCTTCTGGGTCAGGATGTGATAGCAGAAATTTGCACCCAGTGGGTCAAGCTATTTTCTGTCAGCCTTTTTATCCACTGGAGAAATAGTGTTAGGGGTTGCCAGGATCTTAAGGACATGTTGCTTTAGGAATTTGTTGATGGGAAGCAATAACTTCTTCTATGGGATGTAGTAACCCCATAATTTCCATGAATTGGGCTGCCTCCTCATTCTGCACAGACTCCTTTGTGGGGAGGTCCAAGGCCTCGACCATTTGCCTCACAAAAGTAAAATGTGAAGAACAGTCCTCAGGGACCCTTGTAGGGTACCAAAATCCTGTTCTGGAGAAACCTCCGGTTCGACAGGATCTTCATCTCTCTTCCTCCTCATATTCTTCATATGAGGTATCAAGGAGCACTGAAATGTTCCTTGAACAGAGGAAGTATCCAGAACTGTTGTCAGAAACAAAGCCGGAACTGATGGTTCTGCTGGAGTCAGTTGGGGTTGTATAGCCATTTGAAGTGCTTGTAAACTTTCAAAGCCTGTGCTACAGCTTCAGCTGTGGGCACAGAGGACTCTGTCACCAGAACCTTTGGTGGCTTTCCAGCCTTAGATTCTATGTTTTTCTTTCTGTCCAGTTTTTTTTTCTGCAACAGATCTTCCACCAGTTCTGCAGCTCTTTTCCCTGGATGTTTCACCTTTGTCAGGGTGGAATTAACACACTTGGGCTTTTCCTTGGCCTGATCCGTAGGTTCAACCGTGGAGCCAGAGAAGTTATTTTATCTTGAAAACGCTTTAGCGTTTTTCTATTGTTATTTCTGGAAAAGTTTTGCAAATATTGCAGCTGGCTTGAAGTGTTCTGCCCCAAACAAATTAAACACAGGTCATTTTATTGGCCCTTGCAAATACTTCCCCACACTGGGCACAGTTTTTAAATCTGGTAGACCCTGTCTTCTTTTAGGCTCATCAGACATGTCCACAATTACAAGAATGTTTACAGAAAAATATATATAAAATTAGGACTTTAGTCCGGTTCCCCTAAAGCGGTAAGGTGAACTGTAACTAAAGCGGTCGGTTCCTGAACTGAGGAAGAACTGTAAAATGTGAAGAAAATAAAGGAAACTGCTAAACGCTAATCAGAACCAAACCCAAGTTCTAACACGGTAAACTTAGTAAAATAAAACTAAAATAACAACCAGTACCACCGTTCCTCAATGGTTCTGAGGAACTGATGAGTAACTCAAAACTAAGGTAAAACTTCCTAAAACTATTTAAAATTTATGTAAACAATAATCTAAAGTAAAGCTGCAGAAATATGAAAATAATAAAATGTTTATATTTAAAACAGTCGATAAATGTTTTTGAAGGTCTCACTGAGGAGCAGTCTCTGAGGGGTCCAACAAGGCAGGCGGAGAAAGAAATCTGAGCATTATAGAATGCAGCAGTTGGTAAAGGCAGCAATTTGAATGGTGGCATGAGCCAATAGATGTTCCATCATTTGCATACCATTCCAAATTTCTCCGGGCAGTGCAACTCAGGAGGCTAACTACTAAAGTTTATCATATTGAAGAATCCCTGGGGTTAGAAGGCTGTATTTCCATTAAAGGGACACATTCATGCCCAGTGGGCATGACAGTCTGAAAGACCACAAAAAGCACTTTCACTTGAGGTACTGGGATAATCTGTAGCTGGGCTTTTGAGATACAGATGACCGAGTCTGTTCAGTATTAATTCTACATTACAGCCATTTTTAGAATTTTGTGATGTCGGTGACGAACAAGCTGTGCTTAAGTCAGAGCAGTTAGGCACAGCTTGTTGGGTCAGTGACATCACAGTGATTACAAAAATGGCTGTCTGTGAGACTCAGTCATCTCTGAGTGCTTCCAGCTACGATAGCCCAGTACTTCATTTGAAAGAGCTGTTCATGGGCTTAAGACTGTGATGCCCACTGGGTATGAATCAACCTTTAAGGGTATGATGACAGCCCAGGGCAGGGAGAGGTCTCTATGATATCATCTCACCCCGAGATGAAAACTCAGGCGTTGTTATGTAATGCTAGGTCCATTAAAAACAAGATCGCATTATTGTGGATTTTGTTAAATCAGTTGATCTGGCTTGCATCACCGACACCTGGCTGGATGAGAATTCTGGCCCTATTTTGAGGTGGCAGTTCCGACTGAGTACTCAGTGATACACCGCCCAAGACTGGATCACAAGGGTGGGTAGCGATCTGTTTCAAGACTGAATTTAACCTCATGAATGTACCAGTTGGGGAGATGGAGTCATTTGAGCGTACGTAGTAGCAGGTGTAGGCTGTAGGATCGTCCTCATCTACCGTCCACCAGGAGATGAGAACGATTCCTTCAGGAAGTTGTGGACTTCATCATTGACATGGTGTTTGAGTCACCCAGGCTGATGATCCTGGGCGACTTCAATGCCTGGTCGATGATGAACTCTCACAATTTGGTCAGCACTTCCTCCAGTTGATGACATCTCTGGGCCTTACACAGGTAGTTATCACTGCTACTTATAGTTCGGTCACTCTCTTGACTTCTAGGATTGAGGCTTCCAATTTGGGGTGGAACCAGTTGGATGGTCTGATCACTACACCGTGGGGAGTTTTAATTTCGCGTCCCCTATGTGAGCCTACCCTGTGGAGATGACCCGGTATAGCCCTTTGTGAGACATAAATCTCAAGGCCTGATGGCGGTGCTGGATCTCTCGTCCCTCTCAGAGGCAAATAGTGACCCAGAGGCCCTTGTGATGGCTTATAATTTGGCCATTGCGGAGACCTGGATGTCACTGCTCCTGTCCGCTTCATCTTCTCTCCTTCACCCTCGATCCCCACAGTTTGATGGGAATCTGAGGAGATGGCGACTGGCGCGAAGGTTAGGCGTTGCTGGCAGAAATCCACCTTTGATGCTGACCACCTTAGATTGATGGACCATTATCATGTCTATCAATCCGCAATCACCTGTAAGAAGGCAGAGTTCCTATCCGGGGAGATTGCGGCTGCTCAAACTCGACCAGCTCAGCCGTTCGAGCTGTGGACAGACTGTGCAACCCAGCCTGCCTACAAGTTAAGAAAGCCTTTTCGCAAGAAAAGTGCAATGAACTTGCTCGATTTTTGCAAATAGGGTGGCCAACATCAGGTCAGCGCCACATCCAGCACACTCTATAGGTGTTGCCGTGGATCAGCGCGGGGTCGCCCACGCTCAGCCATTTTGGAGCCATTTCCGACAGCTTTCATGGATGTCATGTGGATCATCCAGAGTGTGCCCTACATGCTGTAGTTTGGATAGGGGACCTGCTTCCCTGATTTTGGGTTGTATCGATTCTATTGGTCCGGTCCTAGCTCAGATAGTCTGGTGCTCCTTGGAGACAGGTGAGTTTCTTAGACGCTGAAAGAGGTGGTGGTGACACCACTCTTGAAGAAAGCTTTGGACCCAGACTGCCTTGTAAACTACAGACCTATCTCTAACTTTCCCTTTTTAGGAAGGTGATTGAGCAAGTATTGTCCACTCAGCTAGAGGACCATTTGACCATCCATTACATCTATGAACCCCTCCAGTCTGGTTTTCGAAAGAGACATGGTACTGAGGCAGCGCTGGTTCGGGTGCTTAATGATCTCTTGATGGCTAGAGATAGAGGAGCCATTCCATTCCGGTTCTCCTAGACCTCTAATCAGCGTTGACACTGTGGACCACGGGGTCCTGCTTGATCGTCTGAGGTTCATATGTGGACTGTCGGGTACAGTCCTTGGGTGGTTTACATCGTTCCTCACTGGAAGATCTCAGAGGTTGGTGTCTGGGGTTTATTCCTCCAACTCAGTTTCTCTATCTTGTGGGGTTCCTCAGGGTTCAGTGCTGTCCCCATGTTGTTTGCAGTGTATCTGCTGCCCTTGGAGACATTATAAGAAGGTATGGGCTGAGGTTTCACTGCTAGGTTGATGATACCAGCTCTACCTCTCTTTTGCACCTGACCAGGATGGAGAGGTCTCTGCCTTTAATAGCTGCCTCACTGAAATCCAGAAGTGGATGGATGCCAGTTGGCTGAAGCTGAACTCTGATAAGACTGAGGTATTGGTTGGGGAGCCAGGTTGCGGATAGGGGGTTGGTGGGGGTTTGCCCTCTGTACTTTTTCTTGGAGGCGTCCCACTCCTGTCCTCTGAATGGGTGCGGAACCTGGGGCTAAGTTTTGATGAAGGGCTGACCCTGCATTCGCAGGTGTCAGCTGTCAATCAAATCCTTGTTTTACCATCTGAGGAATATCTCCAGGATTAAGCACCTTGTTCCATCTGGTGACCTTCCTACTCTGATCCACACTTTGTGACCTCGGTTTGGACTACTGCAACCCCTGTACCTAGGGCTACCAGGGTGGAAATCCATTGCTTGCAGCTGGTGCAGAACGTGGCAGCCTGACTTCTGACAGTATCATCACGGTCTTGTCAATTATGCCGATGCTGTGTGGTCTGCACTGGCTGCCAGTCCAGTGGTGGATCACCTTTAAAGTCTGTCTTCAGACTTTTAAAGCCCTACACGACTGGGCCCGGACTATCTGAAAGAGCTCCTGGTTCCTCACTGCCCTGGGCGATTGCTCTGCTCAGCTGACGAGGGTTGCAAGAGATTCCAAGGGTGTGCTTGAAATCTTCTGGAGTCAGGGCATTCATGTATGCCGCCCTGCCTTTGGATTCTCTCACCCGTCAGTTACGTGAGTGCATGACCGTGGAGGGGTTTAAGCAAACATTAAAACTTATTTATGGAACCAACATTTGGTGATTAACTAAAGATGCTATTAGTGTGATTTTATTGCTTGTTATTGAGATGTTTGTCTGTTGACATTGTAATTTTAATTATGTTAAGGCGCCTTGGTTTTGAAAGGGCCATACAAATAAAGGTTATTATTATTATTATTATTGTGTATGGTTGCCTATACATTATTTTGCATGTTTGTTTAAATTCTAATTTCTTCTTTTAACTCTGTCTTGAAATGTGGTCAAACAAACAGAAAACAGCAAACAACAGGATAAGATTAAAACATTTTAACGTGATTTCAGTAATAGCTACTGTACATGAGCTGGCAATATTTCAAGTAGTTCGTCTTTTACAAACAGTTTCACTTGTGGTGTTTTAAAGTCTTGCTGATATCTCTATTGGAGTTATCTGCAGTGTAGGTAAACAAAATGCATCTTAACAGATATTGGATTCTTCCTGTTGTACCCAAGTAGTGACATAACATTCTGTCATCACAGCTGTGATACAACAGCATCTGGAAGTGAATGGATTTCATACACAACAACACTGACAAGACTATACACAGGCTTCAATGGCTAAGGAGGTAAAGATGCTGGCACACATGATATGGTGCTGAGGGAGGTTTTACACTAGGACGCCAGTGGGAATGTGTGTAGGGAACACCATATCCTAGCTGGGTACAGGAGGTAAAATTAATGACAGTTGGCTGATGCCAACAACAGCTGGTCCAGCACAGATGAAGTATAAAGTGCACAACAGGCACAGACTTTTTATCTACGCGGACATTCCAAATGTCCCAGTGTCAGGTTTTGTATTGTTATCTTTTGTCTGCACACCATCTGTCCCTGCAGTGGCAGATGAACAGCCCAGTAGGATACTGCTGCAGATTGCCCTGATAACTAACCTGCACCTGGTACAGGCCGGCCTCCTCGGTATACCCTTAAATTCCAGCACTAGGTAGTCTGTTACAGCCCCGCGACCCAAGGGCAGTGTCCACCAAACACACAGGATCTGTGGGGCCCCGTAGTGTTGAACAGTGCATCCATACTTCAGGCAGTGTAGTTTAGAGTGGAACTGAGCAGCAGGACAAAGTCGATCTCCCAGATGCACTGGAAGGGGGTGGGGGAGTTGACCTGTCTGGTGAAGCAGTAGTGCTCAATTTAGAACCACACTTCAAGCTCATAATGCAGGGGCTGCAGGGTGCAAGGCAGCTGAAAAGTGCCAGGTGCTCTTGTACTGTTAGAGTGGGGCTCTGACTTGCCACTCCCACTGCAGTAAGAGGTAGTGGGGAGGGTGTGCAAGGGAGATCAGTGTTGTGAGCAGCAGAAGCCCCAACACCTGGCCATGAAGCCCCAACACCTGGCCATAAAGTACAGCCAGAGTAATTGTTAAGCCACATGGTGGCAAGCAGTGAATTAAAGAAATAAAATAGTATGACTGTGGTATGTGTTTGCTTCTGTAGTTCTCTGTTTAAGCCTCGAATGTTCTGGACAGTTGAGAATGTCTGGGACTTTTTGAAATGTAAAAGGATCACTGTGAAGAAACCAACAGCTGTTTGATCACCTAGGGTCACACTTTGGTAATAGGAAACTCCATAGCAGAAGATTCCTATGGCAAACCCCAGCCAAATCTCAATTTTATGAGATCTTTAAGTCACTTCTTTGCATTCTTTGGAGAGCGACAAAATTATACTACCCTGATTTCGAAAATATCTAGTAGAAACAGCTATAAAAGGAAAGTAAGTAAACGTAGACAGAAATCAAGATTCAGGGGCCCAGAACAGATAGAACTAGGAAAATGCAGGGGAGGTGTCAGCAAAGAAGGACAAACGTCAGACAGCAGGAAGACGGAGGGAGTGTGAAAAGTAAGAACTTGCAAGGTAGCTCTGTATAAATGCATGGAGCTTTGCAAACAAAAGGTAGAGCTTCAGTAGCAGCAGAGAAAGTTAAATTTGATGGCAATAACAGAAATATGGGGAACACAATACCATGACTGGGTTCTAGCTATTCCTGGGTGCTCTTTTTTTCAGGATAGACAGAATGCAGAGGGGGTGGCTCTTTACATATACTACAGCATAGATGTCACAGAGGAGAGCACACTGAAGGGGAGAGTGGGTGGAATTGGTATGGGTATAGTTAGTAACAGAGAAGGGTCATTAGGATGCATGTGGTTTACAGGGCACCAAACCAGACAGACAATATGGACAGAATGCTGGGGAAGGATACAAAAGAAGAGGCTGTACTAATGGGAAACTTCAACTTACCAGATACAGACTTGGAACTCCCAATCGCCAAAAATACACAGAGCCATCTGATGGAAAAGTTAATGCAGGACTGCCTTTTAAACAGTAGGTCAGAAAGCCTACCAAGGAATTGGGCTGTACTGGACTTGATGCTCTCTGGTGGGGAAAGCATAGGGATTTCAAAGTACAGGAGCCTCCTGGGACCAGTGATTAACTCAGTGTGGCTTAGCATCAAACTGGAACCCCAATGCTTAAATTCTCAGAACGGCAGATTTTGGAAAGGATGGGGCAGTTAATTAAAGCGTCACTGTTAGATTGTCTACTACATTACTAGTAAATTTTAATTCACTCACCCATCCAACTTTTTGTAATATTCTTAAATTTCATTTCCTCTGTTTCAGCCTCTGCAGTTTTCTGGTTTGTAATTTAAAAGAAATTTAAACAAAAAATTGGTGTTCTGTGCTGATTGTGCACCTTCTTTGTTCAAAATGACCGCCCTGGAGGTTGCGTGCAAGTTCACGTTGTAGTCTGTAATCTGTTGGGGAGATGCGCACTCACTGTCAGCGATTACAAGTTACTTCCTGTCCTTGTCCCTTTTATTTTTTTATATTCTTTATTTTATTCTCAGGATATCATATAGATTTAAATGTTCAAACTTGTAAGAAGCATTCTAAAACCAAGTGTTATCTTATACACCTTAAAATGCTTTAAAAGTATATCAAGGAAACCATTTTACCAAATCTGTATAATAGTCATCTTACAAGCTGACAATCTATTAGTACCTGAAGTAATAGAAATTAATACAAAGAAACTATTTTATAAAGGCACATACATACATTCAATGAGAGGGGTACTGGGAGGGCATCACCTCTCCTATCAACGGGATAACACTTTAGTTTACTTATCTTTCAGATGGCCAAGCCTTTATAAGAGCACTCTTACAAATGAAATAAAATAGGAGTATCAATCTGATAGCTAAAATTATGGTAGAAAGGAGGCTCTCTATCCATAATATAGAAACCCACGTCGCTAATGGAGATCAAATTGGGTAGTTCTACCCTTGTTTCTGAAATTAAACGCCTGTATGTACATTTCACCAGAACTGAGTGTCATGTGCTTCAAGAGTTGGAAGTGTAGGCTGTTGCCAGAGATGAGTAATAGCCTTTTGTCTGTTAAAAGGTAAGTATATATCATGTCTCTTGGTGGTATTTTAGTTCCTACTGGAGATATTGATAATGAAACCAATTCTGATGTTAACATCATTGTTTTATTTATTAAAATTTGGACAACTTCAGAAATTTGTGTCTAGAATGGGGTTAGTTTGGGGCAAGACCAAAATATATGTGTATGTGAGGCCTTTGGTTCTCCACATCCTCTCCAACAAAATCGAACTGTTCTGGTAAAAGTTTTATCAGTTTGGAGGGACATTAAAGAATCTAACACAACATTTCCAAGTGAATTCTTTCCAGTATCCTGCCTGGGACACCCCTTCAACAAGGGAGGGAGAATTTGGTCCACTTTAGTAGGAAACATCCAGACCTAATTCTTCATTCCAGGCCTTTAGGTTTAGTCTCAGTACCACCCATAATTTCTTCTAATGCTCTATAGGCTTGACCCACTAAGTGTTGGGATGATGTCCATTCAAAGAACTAAATATTAGTTCCAAAAGAAGGTGTCGGCAGTGGGATTCGCCTAGTTTCGGGATTTATCAGAGAGATAAAATCTGACTTGTAAATAGCAAAAATGATCTCCAAGTTATAGTGTGTGCCTAGCTTGTAACTGAGAAAACAACAGTATCCCCTGTGTATCTGAAACTGCTATATGTATGACAGCCCACACTTGTGCCATTTTAGAAAACTGTGATCCAGTCGTGTTGGGATAAATTCCTTATGAGCAAAAGGCATACGTAAAAGTTATGTATTGTAGAAAACCAAGGGTTTTGTCTGAATCTCCCAGACTTAGAGGGTTATTAGCTGTGTAGAGTCTGAAATGGGAATATGATAAGTGGAGAGAGGGGTGTAAACAAAATAGGTCCTATATTCAACAGGTCATTTATAACAAACTCTATGGTTTTCCACGGGCTGAATAGTTGGAGTTAGTCCATAATAGTATAGTTCTTGGTGCTGATGCCTGAAAATACTGATCTATGTTAGGGAGATTTAGTTCTCCTCTGTCTCGGGAAGTTGCAGGAGGGACCAATGTACATGAGGCTCATGGCCTCCCATACAAACCTTGAAAAAGTTTGTTCCAGGAGTTAAAATAAAAAGAAGATGGTGTTTGGAAGAAATATAAAAGTCTCAGGAAAACATTAATTTTAATGGCTCAAGATGGGACAAAAAGGATAAATGTAGGCTGGACAACCTTTTCATGTCTTCTCTTGCTCCAGTACACTTGATAGGGGTTCATAATTAACTAGTTCTAGATTTCTGGGTATTTTACCCTAGGTATTTGATCGTTATACAGTTCCATTGTAGGAATTTGATGTCTGAATTTCCCAGATGGCTCAAAGTTCAAAGTTAAAGCCTCCATTTTTAAGTCATTAATTACATATCCTGATATTGTGTCAAATTCTCTAAGAAGGTCCCAGATTGAGGTATCTGGCTCTAATAGGGTTAATATATAATCTACGTATAAACATGATTTATACATCTTCCCATCTAAAAGGATACCTTCTATGTTCTTAGATTCTCTTAAAGCTATAGCCGAGGCTCCAGATATATACTAACATACTAAAAGCCAGCAGAATAGGCCTAATGGTCTTTCATGTCTCGCTCGTTTGGTCAGCCCCACCCTGGGAGCTGACCTTGCTGCCCCACTCGCCCTCTCTGGCTTCTCCTTCCCAGTTCCAGATATTCTCACTGCACTGGATTTTGCTTCCAGAACCCTTCCCTGTACCTGTTCCACCTCCTCTTGAACCACTCCACTGTCTCTGCCTCCACCAGCCCCTGGGCAGTGCATTCCATGGCTCCACCACCCTCTCTGTGAAGTTGCACCTCCTCCTTTCTCCCTTGAATCTCCCGCCATTAGCTTCCACC
The DNA here is from genome assembly GCA_016271365.2 of Neoceratodus forsteri. Taxonomy (NCBI): domain Eukaryota; kingdom Metazoa; phylum Chordata; order Ceratodontiformes; family Ceratodontidae; genus Neoceratodus; species Neoceratodus forsteri. The sequence goes on along the minus strand of JADMNL010000023.1, from coordinate 124,973,082 downwards.
CACGCCCTCTAGTTGCCCCCTCCTTCCTTTGAAGCACCCTGACTGCTCCTCCCCTATTTACCCCTTCATGTACCTGAAGACCTCTATCATGTCCCCCGGTCCCTTCTCTCTTCCAATGTGTACATATTTAGCTCTTTGAGCCTCTCCCCATAGGTCCTGTCCCCAAGCCCCAAATCATTTTGGTTGCCCTCCTCTGGACCCTGTCCAGGAGTTCACTGTCCCTCTTTAAGTGTGGCCTCCAAAACTGCACGCAGTACTCGAGGTGTGGCCTCACCAAGCAGTTATACAGAGGAAATCACTTCCTCCTTCTGGAGGTGATCCCCTAGCGATGCATCCCAGCATCCTGTTGGCCTTGGCCGCTGCCCTCCTACAAGTCTCTGAGTTGTTCATCTTGACATCCACCACCACCCCAGGTCCCTCTTGGCCATCGAGACTTGTAGCATTTCCCTCCCAGGGTGTACACTTGGCCTGGGTTTCTGGCTCACAGGTGCAGTACCTTGCATTTCCCTGCATTGAACCTCAGCTTCCACTTTCTAGATTACCTTTCCAGAGCCTCCAGGTTCCCTGTAGGGCCACCCTCCCTCCTCCCCATCCACCACCTCCCCAGTTTTGAGTCATCCACAAAGAGACTCATGTCACTCCTGATACCTGTCCTTATGTCAGAGGCATAGGCATTGAACAGGAGGGCCCAGGACTGATCCTGCTGGACTCCACTAATGACCCTCCTTGGGGATGAGACTATCCCACCAACTGGGGCCAATTGCCTATCCATCTGATCATCTGGTTCCCCACCCCATTTCTTCCAGCTTATGCAACAGGGCCCGTGAGGAACAGAGCCAAATGCCTTGCTGAAGTCTAGAAAGAGGACATCCACTGGTCTACCCACGTCCAAGGCACTCATCACCCAGTCATAGAACTTCACAAGGTTTATCTGACATGATTTCCTGGGAAGAATCCATGCTATCTATCATCCAGGTACCCTGACTTTCCAGGTCCCCCCAGCCTCTCCTTGACAATGCCCTCCATCACCTTGCCCACCACCAATGTCAGGCTGATGGGCCTGTAGTTCCATGCCACCTCCCTTGATCCCCCCTTGTGGATAGGCACTATATGTGCCACTTTCCAGTCCTGGGCACCCACCCTGTTCTCACAGAGATGGTGAAAAGCTCCACCAGGGGTTTCGCCAGGACATCCGCCAGTTCCTTCCGCACTCTGGGATGTAATTTATCTGGCCCCGGTGCTTTCTCCGTCTTAAGGGACCTGAGGGCTTCCCTCACTCTCTCTGCTGTGATTTCCACCTCCGCTACCTCGTCCCCCTGCTTAACCTTCCCTCTCCTGCCAGTGATGCCTCCCCTCTCCCCAGACCCGCTGATCGGTAAGGTTCCCCCAGTATCACTGTCTCCTCCATGTATGATGCAGCCCCCATTTTCCTTGGCAAAACTGAGGTGAAGTACTCATTTAGTACCTCAGCCTGCTCCCCGGTCTTGTGCCCATCTCTCCCATTTTAATCCTTCCAATCTGCCCCTTCACCCTTTGTTTTTCCCCAATGTATCTAAAGAACCCTTGTTCCCTCTCCTAATTTCCCTGGCCAGGTTCTGCTCCTTCCTTGCCTTAGCTGCCCTCACCCTAGTGGCCCTTCTAGCCATAAGCTCGTGCACTCCCTCGATCCTTTCACTCCTTGAGCACTTGAATTGCCTATAGGCTGCCTTCTTTCCCTCACCACCTCCTGGACCCTCGGTCCACCAGCAGGGTTTTCGGGCCCTACTGCATTTTCATCTTACTCTTGCACAGGTGCTGGTAGCATTCTGCACCTCTCCTGATGATTTCCCACCTACTGTCAGCATCCATGTCTGGCCCAATCACATCCAAATGCTTCTTAAGGATCCTTTCTATTTCCTTAAAATCCACCCTCCTGAAGTCAGTTACCTCTATTTTGTGCAGCCTTCTACCCCTCCTAGGTTCTGGCAGAACCAGACTGTGGCATGGTCGCTCCCCATCAACGGGTCCCTTACCTCCAGGCCCCCAATCTGGTCACTGTCTGCCAGGACCACATCCAGTACTCATGCCCTGGTCGGGTTCCCCACCTGCTGAGTTAGGGAACGTGTCCTGAAGACATCCAATAACCTCTGTTCCTGGCCACTGAGGGATGTCATAGTCTCCCAGTCTGTTCCTGGCATGTTTAAGTCCCCAACACCACCACCCTTCCCCTGCCCAATCTGCAGTGTCTCCCAACATCTACCACCAGACTCTCCTCCAGCTCCTCCGCCCAGCGCAGAAGGTCTATACACCACTGCTATTTTTACTCTCTTGCCCCCTTGTTATCAAGGTGACCCAAATCCTCCACGGTTCCCTCCGCCTCTCTACTCTCCCTATGACAATGCAGTTTTGACTATTATTGCTACCCCTCCCCGTCCTTCCTGAACATAGTGTAACCCTCCAGGTTCAGGTCCCAGTCATGTCCTGTGGAGGCCTAGGGTTCAGTGACTGCTGCGACATCCACCCCTCCCTCAGTTAGCGTCACCTGGAGCTCAGGCATTTTATTACCCAAGCTCCTGACATTTAGCAGGACTACCTTCCACCCTTTCCTATATATGGCAATAAAATCAGTGAGAAGGGACAACCCTGTCTAGTTCCCTTTTAAGTTCAATTGTATTGATACACCACAATAATCCACCACAGTCAGGATGAATCCTTCCTGAGGAGCTGGGGGTATTTAAAGGCCCACAATATCCATTCCCACTCTCTGGAATGGCTCCTCCACTATGGGCAGTGGAATCAGGGTGGCTTGGGTTTTCTTGCCTTCAATACTCCTTCACCTGCTGGATGAAGTTAGGCCGATAAATTCTGGGCCAACCACTGCATAGTGCGTGCGATTCCCAGATGACCAGACAAGGAATATCATGTGCAATCTTGAGCAACTGCTATACCCTAGGGGAACAAGCTGCCTGCCTAGCACCCCTCCCTCTGCACAGCCTGAGTATACATCAGTCCATTTTCCCAGTAAACCTTATGTCTGCCGTCACCTCCTGTGCCCCGTCAAGTCTGCCCAAGCCTCAGCTTCTCTACACTAGGGTCACTTCTCTGAGCACCTGCAAACCCCTCACACATTCCCAGGGCATGGGACAGGTCCCTTCAGTCGCTAAATTAGGGTCCCTAGCACCAGCATCAGGGCACTCAGGATCACTGTCAATCCCAACCTCTGACAATGAGTCACCCTCCTCTTCGGAGTAACCCTCCGTAGCTGTGTGGTTAACTGCTACTGGGGAAATTTCTACCCCTTTTCATTCATCTCCCATCTGAAGACACAGGCTGGGGAACCAGCCTCTCAGTGGTTTCCACAATGGCTTCTGTGGGGTTCGAACTCCAATTTTCCTTGCCTTGGCTATGGTAACTGCACACACCATCTCCTGTTTTAGATTGTTGCCCAGGATCACATCCACTGCTAAGGTTTGGGCTACAACTACCTGTTGCACAGTCCCCTGTTTCACCCCAGTCTAGGAGAACACTAGCGAGAGGCAATGTTTTCTCTTCACCAGTAAAGTCCTGTACAGAGACGTATTTTTGGGTATAAGCTGACCCGCTCTACTAGATCCCCTTTATCAAGGTCAAGTATGCCCCTGTGTCCCTTAACCCATGCGTCTGTACACCATTCACCATGACTGGGTGCATGTGTTCCTCATGTTCACTGGCATGCTTCCAGGGACACACAACAACCCACTTCCTTCCTAGCACCACCTTGCGTGTTATTGCTCGTCTGTTTGGGACACTGTCTGGCAATATGCCCAGTTTCTTTAGACAACCAACATTCATTTCTTCTCTCAGAGAAATCTTTTCTCTGAAACCTGGGGCTAACTGGTTTTGGTGGAGGCAGTGAGGGTTTAGCTGCCCTGGTAGCTTTTCCTTTCTGCGCTGCCAGCCTGCCCATTCACTCTCGAAACAGGTCTTCTCTGGCATAGCGGTCCGAGAGTTCAGCAGCCTCTTGCACTGTTTTGGGATCTCGATCCTCCAGCCAGGTTTTCAGCTCTGCTGGGTATGCTCAGAAAACTCTTCTAACAAAATCACATTTTCAGACTTCTGTGATGGCTGCCTGATAGGTTGTACTTTCAGATGACTCCTGCCCTTTCTCTACGTGCTACCATTTAGCCATAAATAACTCTATCTTGGCACTAGATTTGGTGTCTATATCTGCTCTCAGTTCACCTGGAGAAAATCAAGCATTACCTACCCGATTTGTCCGATGTAATGGAAGTGGAGATGAAGACGCACTACCTAGACATATGCCTACGATTCTGGTGAAGGAAAAGGCCCTAAAAGAGCTAAGGTGAGTGGCCCTGAAGCCTCCCCTGCAGTCACACAGCATGCAGCTCTCACAGAGGACAGATTCCTAGAGGAGCTGACACCAATGAACGAGACCCTACTTGTAGCTGCATCAGAATTTAACAGGCTGAAAGCATCCCTGTACCAGCTCAATATTAGCACAAAGGACAATGAGGCCCGTATATCTTCCCTGGATGATTGGAGAAGCAGGTTGGACCCAGAATTGGTCACGATGCTCCACAGACTGAAAGAAACTGAAGAGCGCCTGGAGGATCTCGAGGCGCTCAAGGCGTAACAACTTCATGGTGCTCGGTCTCCTGAGGGGAAGAAGGCCTTCAGGCAGTAATATTTGCTCAAAAGTTGTGTGAAAAGTTAGTGGGGCCATCACCTAATGGCTATATCGATAAATCGAGAGGGAGATAGATCTCGCGCCTATGCCTCAGCTGATACCTCCATGCCCTTTATATTTAGAATGCTGAACTTTTGGACAAACAACATGTTTTGAACTGCTTAAAGGAAGTGGCAGAAATTCAATGGGCTGGCAGGAAACTCTGAGTAGTGCAGGGCCTATCATTCTCAGTTAGACTGAAAATTCAGCTCTCCACCCACTAGTCTCCAAATTAGTGTCTGCTGGCGTTAAATACAGAGTTCGCTATCCTGCTCCTAGAAATAAATCGAGGGGCAATGGCAGTCATTTGAATCATTGGACTCTGATAGAGATGCTTGCAAGAAGTGGTATCCTGAGCTAGCTAAGTGAATAAAACCTTCTTAGCTCCATATTGCAGTAAAGAGAGACATCTAGCGGTAGCTTTGATATTCGGATATATTTACCAAAGCCTACACTATTAACATGCTTGGCCTTCCTGGAAGATGAATCCAGCATTTGACTTGGTCTTATTTCAGGAATGTTGGGGACAGAACAGAAGGCCTGTTTCGATGTTGGACAGTGCTATATTGTTTTACCTACAGGTCATTAAGAGACTATATTTGGGCTCAGCCGCTTTTCTCTTTTGTTTCTGTTTTGGATGTAAACTCAACATCCCAATGGCCAGTTCTGTTCGGATTTATTAGGAATAGTTAGGAGCTACCTGGCTAGGAGATAAATGTAGAACCTGGCACCTTTGGCATTTCTACTTGATCTAATTTTGATTCTCCTGTCAGGCGGTCCTAACGCAAGGTTATTGTTCCTATTAAACATGGTAGGCAGTTTTAAACTCCTTCCATATAGGGTAATTACTCCCATAGTGATGTTCTAGTGCTGTTATATAATAGGTAGCTAGACGTGTATGGCTAGAGGTGTTTCTACAGTTTTCATTAGCATGTTTAGCTGTTATTAAAATAGCGAGTGGTGGGGAAGGGGGAAGGAGGCGGAAGCTTAGAGGCAGCATGATACTCGTTGTACCGGGCAAGAATTATGTGGTTCAGGCGACAGGACTGGGGGTATTATAAATGTTGTTACAAACGTTCTACTACTGGGGCATATTTAAGTTAAGTTTTCATATACCCGATTGGGGATTAAGTTAAGGGGATCACTGCACTCCAGATTTTGATTATATCCTTCAGGTTTTATTTGCTATGTAGGGAGGGAGGGAGGGAGGGAGCCATTCAATGGGATGTTATGCTAGCTTAATGGTAACCGGGCAAATTTGCACTAGAGAATCTCAATTTCCTGAAATACTATATTCATCAAGATTATTATGAAAATTATCTCGTGAAATGTTAAAGGGCCCATGCTAGGGTAAACGTTACCAAATACTAAAGCATCTTGCTCTAATGCATGTAGGTGTTGCACTGCTGCAGAGACACACCTGAAGACTACTGAGAGCAAATTGGGAGTGTCTATGCAGCGGTAATTCCTCTCATGAAAGGGGCTCAATTTCAGTTGCTATAAGAAATTAGGGACCCACTAGGTAGATTCCTATTCTTAAGGGGCCTTCTTGACCATAGAGAAATAATCCTGGGCAATGCATATGGCCCTAATTATTCTTCTCCTGAATTTTCTCAAAATTAACCCTACTATTTGCACCTTTTAAACAACTACCCATAATATTAGTTGGGAACTGGAACCTCACATTGGACATGTCTCTGGATAGATCCACTCAGAGAGGATATAGCTTAACCCCTGCACAAAGATCTCTGCATGAAATGAAGGAAGAGTTGGGGCTCTGTGACCTCTGGCGCTCCTTTACCCCAATCTGAGGAATTTACCTTTTATTCTGCCTACCATAAATCCTGTTCCCGGATAGATTTCTTTCTGGTGAACCAGGCAATGTTGATAGGTCCAATGGACTGTGGTGTCTCCCTAGAGTGATTTCAGATCATTCTCCATTATGGTTTGAGTGTAATATACCTCAAGGGATCCAAAAGCTACCTTATGGAAACTAAATGTACATTTGCTATCTAATGAGGAAACAGTTGGCAGGATCAAAACATTGATTACCCAGTTCATGGATCAAAATAATAATTCTATCCCAGCATATGACCAAATTTGGAGTTCCCTGAAATGTTACCCGAGGGGGAATTTATTAGGATAGCTGCTACCTGAAACGGAAGAGGAAGCTGATGCAAATCCCTACTAAAATCTATCCAACAGCTTGAATTGTTGGTTGTTACCCATCCTCAGACGTGGACCCACACCGTCTCGTGGTCCTCAAGGATCGATATGCTGATACCCTTAGGGAATGGGCTGAATTTGCTCTATTTAAGACACATGCTATATACATAGACCAAGGTGATAAGGCGGACGTCTTTTGGCCCTCAAGTTGCGCAGCAAGAAGAATCTAGATTGGTCACCTTCTCTCCCCCAGATGGTATAAAGCCAATAACAGCCCCTAAGGCTATGGTAGAGGAATTTGAACTATACTACAGAAAACTGTATACTCTTCCTGATAATAGCCCCACATCAACGGAGATACAAGACTATCTATCTCAATTCTCCTTTCCCACTCTTGGGTCTGAACAGCAAGCCCAGCTTATTTCACCAATATCAGCATCAGAAGTTACCACTGCTATCCGTTCCCTTCCATTAAACAAAGCCCCTGGGCCAGATGGTTATGCATCAAATTTTTATAAAACTTTTGAAAAGGAGCTTACTCCTATTCTCCAGTATCTATATAACTATATTTGTGTCCAAGGTATTACTGACCCCACTTTGTTAGAAGCAATTATTATTGCTCTGCCTAAACCGCAAACCTAAAGACAAAGTGTCCAACTACAGGCCAATCTCTTTGATGAATTATGATATTAAGATACTGGCTAAAATTTTAGCTTCCCGAATTACTCAGGTATGGGGATCTGGTCAGCCCTGAGCAGATTGGTTTCATCAGTGGCAGGAATCCTGAGACAACTTTTGTAAACTAGCCCATATTTTCTCCTCAGATCCCGGGAGGCAGGCCTCCCAATGGCCCTAGTCTCCTGGATGCAGAGAAAGCATTCAACAGAGTTAGTTGGCTCTTTCTTGAAACCATGGCCCAATTTGGTTTCCCTCTTGAATTCATCTCCTGGATTAGGCACTTGTACTCCAAGCCTAGTGCAAAGATTTATTGTAATGGGATTTTTTCACGGAACTTCCCACTGTCTCAGGTACGCGACAGGTGCCCACTGTCACCTCTGCTGTTCTACTTGTATTTGGAGCCATTGCTTTGTAGATTACAGTTATCTCCATACTTAACTGGCATTACAATTGGTCCACTAGAACTTAAATTATCTGTATATGCGGATGATATCCTGTTGCATGTCACTGAGCCAACTGAGTCTGTCCCGACTGCTCTGGAAATAACTGAGGAATTCTGCCAGTTTTCCAACTACAAGTTGAATATAAATAAGACAGAGGTCATGCCTCTAAATTCCCAAGTACATACAGAGGATATAATTACCTCAATATGGCCTTGACCACTAGACTCAAATACCTTGGAATTATATTAGCACCTCAAATTTCTTATGCGGAAGCTTAATTTGGACAACCTCCTCTTAACCATTCAACAGGATTTAATTAGATGGTCCCCTTTATCTCTTCCTTCAGGGAAGAATTAATTTTATCAAAATGAATATCTTGCTCAGATTATTTTATCCCTCAACATGTTGAATATTTACCTTCCCTTAACTTAGTTCCGTAAAAATTCAAAGAATGATTAACAAGTTCCTTTGCATGGTAAACCCCCAAGGAGATGTGCCCCAAAATCAAAGGTGATCTTAAAGCTTCAAACTTTTACCATTATTATTTGGTGAGCCATATGGCAAATACGTGCGTTAGGCAGTACCCTCTTTGACCCAAACCCAACCCCATATGTTCCTCTGTGTGGCTCCAAATTGAAAGGAATATGATTGAGGACTCCAGACTGAATCCCTCCAGCCTCTGGTGTGTACTCCGTCAAAAGGTGCCTGCTTCCATGCGATTTACGACCATATGTACTTCAGTTAAGGCTCATAATCAGCTCTGTAGAGCTCTCCGAGTTATACATACTAAAGATATCTCACAACCATTGTTTGGAAACCCCAATTTCAAATTAGATAGACAGCTTCTCCACCCTAATAAATTGAACATACCCCCACAGACTAAGGTTATGGAATTCGTGGTCCAGGGTAAAGTGTGCTCGATCCCTATATAATGGAGAGCTTTACATATACCGCAGAGTACCTTTTTGTTTATCAGATTAAACATATGTTAATCATATGATAGGGGTTACATCTGTGGGATATTAACCATGGGGAAACCTTCTTGGAATTCAAGCACTTGCTTGGCAGTCACATGCTGTTTCCTGCCTAGTAGCTGCTTTATATAAGAAGCTACACCCTGAACATTGGATAAATCTCATTATTGGATGAGAACTTTCCCAGTGCTCATCTTGATTGGGAACATTTATGGCGAGGAATCTCTATCTACTGTGCTAATGACAAGCTTGATTAACTCATATTATATACTACATGCCATGCACCTAACTCCTGTAAAATTACATGGTATGGGAAGCTCCCAGATGATACATGCTTCAGGTGTGGTCAGATGCAAGGATCCTTGCTACATGTCTTCTGGGACTGTCCTCTGGTAGCTCCCCTATGGCTCTAATTAAATCTAAAGCAGATCTCTTACTAGGGTTACAAAACTTATTTACCCCACAAATATGTTTACTTGGAGACTACTCAATGGTGGCAGTGAAAGAAAGGAGATACTATATTAACTTAATATCACTTACAATTAAAAGCTCAGTGTTAAGGCACTGGAAAGATCAACATATTCTTACCTATCAGTAGTGGATCAATGAGCTGTTATATAACCTACGGATTGAAAAAACTAATGCCAGTATTAAGAATGCTATTTCCGTTACAATGCAAAGTGGGAGAAATTTCATATATTATGGTCTATTGCCTGTACGTTGAATTAAATGATGAGGCCCCTATACCTTACTTAGGGTTTCTTCACAGCCCCTTGACTCTTAGTGCTCTCAGCTGAGAAACAATTTTATTTTTTTCCTCATTGCAAGTACCTATCTAAAGCTAGTACAAATTATGGGCATGGCTCTAGGGTGGGGGTTGTAGGATGGGGTGGTTCTGGAGGGAATAGTTTGGGGAAGGGTAGGGTGGAGGGAGGATTTAGTTAATAGTATTATAGAGTTGCTCATGCATAATATGTAATGTTTTATCTTCTGTAAAGTGCTATGTATTGGTGGAATATTTAAATATTGAATAAAGCATATTAAATTAAAAAATCACATTTTCAATTTTATCAACAGAGTTCGCTTCAATTCCTTCTCACCAACATTTTAAAACTGACGTTGTTTAATGGCTAGCTCCTCGTAGCTCATGTCAGGGATTCTCCTGAGCTTGTGGAATTTAGCTCTGTATGATTCAGTAGTTAATTCAAATTTCTTTAACAGTGCAGCTTTAAGTTTGCTGTAACCATCACTATCCTCATTGTCCATTTTGACCCAATGCATCCTGAGCTTTCCGTAAGTAGCGGGATAGCTAGAAGCTCCAGGACTCCCTAGGAATGTTAGCCTGAATACAAACTCTTTTCAAAAGAATTTAAAATGCAACCATATCCTCCCCTCGTTAAATTCGGCTATCAATTTGGAATTCAATTTGTAACAAAGTCCTGTAGTCCCAGTTAAACTTAAACCCTTACCTGCTCTGGTGCCGCTGGTTGGGGTCATAGCTTCTCCAGTTCGTGTTGCCTCTGGCGCTCACGCTCCTCACATATCTGCATCTTGGCCTTCTCGCTTGCCTCACGGTCCACCTCCCACTGTTTACGGTCCTCTCCTCTGGAACTCCATTCTGCACAACTCAATTTGCAGCCTGAGTACTTCTGGATCTAGGATACTGGTGACCTTCCCCTGCTGCTGTGGCCCTTCCTGACAGTGGCCCTGTTGCCATCCTCATTGGATCTGGACACTGCACTGGCGCTAGCCCTGCCACACTCAAAGTTTGGTCCTTTTCAGTTACTCTATGCTCTGGGTATCTGCTACCATCAGGGCATCCACGAGTTCCGTCTGCTGCCTTTCACCTCGAGCAGGACTCCTCTGTCCCCACACAACTGCTTTAAGTAGTCTACAGTGTGCTTGCTTTAATTGGAAGCCATCTTCTTCCCTAACTACGGCTACTCTGACTTGCACTTTAGAAAAAAAAATAAAACTGGTAGGAACTTGACTGTACACCAAGTGGTATAGTTCTGTCTCCCTTTTAAAATAAATCACTGCCTTTTTCTTTCTTTGCAAGTGAGCTGATGGTCTCAAGCTGACACACTGAACAATAAAAGCTTGTAATACCAACATTTATCGCTGGCTGCCAACCAATCTGTCACAAACCCACTCAGTAGGTCAGGCCCTCTGCTCCCACAGTGCCAACTTCTGAGCACAGTCTTGTGAACAGTTAACAGAAAAGGGTAACCCTCCTGTCTGTTTTGTGGGTTCGAATCAAACTTTAGTGTCAAGTTCTGGAGGGATTCAAACTGTGAACCTCTTGTTAGAGTACCCAATGTACAGACTCAGATAATTCTGCTCTTCGGGGCCAGATATCTTTTGCCTATGAGCACCTAACCAGGCGTACAAAATGAACCCCTAGAAACTCTATTAAAGACCTCAGAATAAACTCTTACCTTTTCCCAGTTTTGTAAAACCAGTAAGCTTTGTACAGTGTCAACTTTAACCATGTAAGCATCACTTGTCAAGAAAAAAGAATTGCAAAGGCACACCAAGTAGTCTCTAAAGTAGAGGTTTACTTAAAATAGATAAAGAAATGTAAAATGTAAATACAGAACCATATATCACAAACATACAAATCACGTAAACAAAACAGGTTTAAAAGTGCAGACAAAATCTCCTACCACAGTACACTTAGAATTGTCTTTTCTAATGTATACTTCTCGCCTAACAGTGCCTGATGTTGCTTTTCAGAGTCCCAACATGTGTGTCAAAAGGGAATACAGACTACAATTTTAAAACTGGCTTTGCAAACCTCTTTGCATGAGGTCACCTAGCTCCTCCCTGTCAGAATATAAAATTATACAACCAGGATGTCTTATCAATCAGGATGTAAATTAATTAAGTGACATTTCAGCAAAACTCACTTTACAAATTATGACATTCTTTTAAATAACATCCCTCTTTGATCTCAAGTAGCTCGTCTTCCCAGGACACATCAAAGAATCTTTTATGACTTTGCACTAAAGCGTCATAACCTGCTCTCTTCCTCTAAACGTTATAAAAGTTTATGATTTCCCATCCTAGCAGCTGACAAGCTACAATTAAGCTAGATAAACAGGGGATCCTTAATTTAATCTCTTCTAGTCTGTAATTATCTCCTGGTTGTTCTCTTTGAGCTGAAACAGCATGTCTCATGAGAGACACTCCATAACAGATTTTATATTGCAAAAATCATACAGCGATCAGAATCAGCTGTCCAAGCGTCACAGTTTCATTCACAAAGTAACTTTTAGCTAACACCAGTACATCCTCTACTGTCCAACATCACTTAGGACATAACTTTTGGTGTTTAGTTTGGGATCAAGTTCAGAGAGAGACCGAGGTCCATAGATGAACTTACCACCATTTAGGTTTTAATGGCTGAACAGAAAAATAAATTCACCCATTAAAATATCCAAGCTGTTAGCTCCTTAATGTCTCCAAATATTAATATAAGAAAAGCAAACAGCCTTCCTATAAGCTTCACCGTTATTAGCATCAGAGAATTCCCATATCAAATTATGTAGGCTTTTACTGATCAGGTTCACTTTGCATCCAGAGATAAACAAGTCTCTGGTTTGCTTTGTTAAGTGTCACTGTACTTGCCCTCGTTTAACATGAGAGTACTGTTGCATTCAAATCTTGCTTTCTAAAGGTAGCCAGTCTTGTTTTCAGGTCTCTGGCAGTTTTGGTGGAGGATATATTTTTCTGTTTCTTTGGTTGTTGCCATCTCGGGGTTGTCTCTGACAGCGTGGTTAGCCACTGGATTGTGGATCTCTGGTCTGAAATCCCAGCTTGGCTAAGTCCTCTTAGCTTCATCTGCAGTTTAATATTCCCGCTTGCCATCTGTTAACTGGACCACCAGGCGGGAGGGGTAAGGAGTAGGAAAAACAGATACCTTTGGCCCGGAGGGCAGCGAAATAAGGGTTGATACTCTCTATCTGAACATACTAAGAAGCCAGCATAAGAAGGCCATTTGGTCTATCAAGTCTGCTCATATTGCAGGGTCCATAGCTTGAGCTAATGTCCCTGCCCTCCTCCACTCCTCCCATCCTCCCTACCCCGATTCTTACCTCCCTATGCCTATCCCAGCCTCTCTTAAAGCTGCCCATCTTTAACAAGATGGCCTCTTCCAGCAGCGCATTCCAAGTGTCCACCACCCTCTATGAAGAAGTGCTTCCTGACCTCCCTCCTAAACCTTCCACCCTCCAGCTTAAGACTGTGCCTCCTTGTGAAATGGTTGCCACGCAGCTTAAAGAGATTCTTATCAACCTTATTTATCCCTTTCAAGTACTTGAATGTCCCAATCATGATCCCCTCCTCTCTCTCTCTCTCTCTCTCCTGTCTTTCAGGGAGTACATGTTCAGTGCCCTCAACCTCTCCTCATATGCCTTGCCCTTCTGAACAGCTATCATCTTTGTAGCCTTCCTCTGTACTTTCTCCAGCAAGTTAATGTCCTTATGAGATGTGGACACCAGTACTGAACTCCATACTCTAGATGCGGCCTTACCAGTGACCTGTACAGGGCAGTAGAACCTCCTCTCTCCTACTACTGATCCCCTAGCTATGCATCTCAGCATCTTGTTTGCCTTTGCTGCTGCTTTCTTGCAATGCGTGGAGTGCTTCAGGTCACTAGTGATCATCACTCCAGGTTCTTCTCCTCCTCGATGCAGATACTTGGACTCCACACAGGTAATGCTCTGTCCTGGGATTCTTGGCTCCAATATGCATAACTCTGCATTTCTTGATCCCTCATGGTGTGTGGCAAATAGTCATTATCAAAGTAAATTCTTGTCTGTCCATAGAATGTTTTGCCTCAACGCCATGTTGTTGAAAGTACTTGCTCTTTGATTGCATAAAGGAATAGGAGCACTATTGAGCATGGGTGGGTGCCAGCTGCAGTTTGCTTGGGGCCCAAGGCCCAGTGTACACATTCTAACTCTATTGGTAAGTCCTCTGGAAGTTCTAAGGCCATGCCCATTAACATAGTGATTAAGCCTTTTAAATCAGAGCCTCCAAACCTTCTGGCATTCTGTAGATACAGAGATTCTTAAGTCTGGATCTATTCTCTAGTCCGCCTGCCTTGCAATTATTGCCTCCTGCGTTTCCTGTATCTCCTGGACGATCACCTCCAAATCGTTAATGTGGTTTTCTGCTGTAGTAAGCTGTCTCTGTACAGTCAGATCATTGCTTCAACGTTTCTACATCCCATTTTATTTCAGAATAAAGTTGTTTCATTTCAGAACAAAACCAATGAGCTCCGTGTAGACAGTATCCAATTTTACTTTTCTGGCTGAGGCATCCAGGAGTGTCTGTGGTAACAAAGGGCCCCTGTTTCTATGGAGGCATGTGATCATTCAGAGTCGGAAGCCTTGAGACGTAATCGAGTCATCCTCCTCTGCTAGTCTATTGGATTCTTTAATTTTCAGTTCCGGTTATTAGAGCCCCTTGTATCTATAATTTTATAGGTTATTTGTTGTAAAGATCTTGCAGAGGAGTTATTCTTGCTGGGCTGAGCTGACAGCTGAAGGATCAGGCAGCCATACTAGTGATGACGCCACCGGAAGCCCGTCCTTTCTATTTTTGTCCCGTACACTGTCCTCAGTTTTCTGCCTGACAGCTGTTTGGAGCTATCCTTTTATTTGACACCGCATTCCAAAAGACCTGCACAATGCCTTAAGATCTGGTAATTATAGCAATCTGCATATCCCAACACAGTTTCCTATGTCTACCCACATCATGTATAGCTTTTGTACCACTGATTTACAAGTGTTTTAACTGAAATTACTGATGTTGGGATGATCCAGTTAATTACATACTGCAGAATCGGGCAGTGTAACATTCACTATCTGAACAAGTTTACTGCTCACAAATCCATTGGTGTCACTGGTTCCATTATGTTTCTTATAAGATATAATTAAATATAGTGCTCCTTTTTATTGTATTGCACCATATAGTGATTCTTGTAGTTGGTACACATGCTGCATCTGTAATATTTGCAAATGCACCTGCCCAGTACTTTCATTTTGGTCACCTGGGACTAATTTCCTAATTTACTTTCCTTTTTTTTGGGGGTGGTGTGATACCTCACCCTACCCATTCTCCGAACATCGTCCCGATGTGGAAATTAGCCCCTGTTCTCCATCTACATTACTGGAATATACTGATGCTGGTTCTAGTGGACCCTTCCTTGTTCACCGATCCCTCAATCTAGTCTAGTGGTCACTCCACCATCTCCGATCTCTGTCCCCTGAAGTGTCATATTTTTTGTGGTTAGTGGTCCAAAGGTCCCTTTGCTGTATCAAATCTCTGGTAGTAGTGTTCCTTCCCCTGTTCTGCGATCGTCGTCCCATGGCTGCTGCCGGCCTTCTCAACCTCCCAGATCAGAGAGGTTTCAGTTATTTATTTCATATTATGATTGGGTGTGCGAAAATTAGTCTTTCTTGGTCAGACAGGGCTCGTAGTGGAGACAGGCAGCAACGCAGCAGTGTGTGTTGCATGGGGTGAGTAGGTAGAAAGTTTGGTTATAGTTCTAGTTATTTTTGGGGTACCTGCTTTCTCCTGCTTCCATTGTGCCTTACGGAAAAGCATGTAATTATTTTATTTATAATGCTGTGCACTGTCCTGCTAATTATGCTGCTTGTGTTTTGCAGCAGCTGCCACGGGAATGATTTCAGGCTTGGCAACTCTTCCGCTGCATCATGGTCTGCCTAGAGTGCCTTGTGGTGAAAACCAGAGCAGACAGGAAGGACTACTATATCACTTTGTATTTGCTCATTTGTACTTCTGTGGTCCCGTTGACCTGAGCCCTCCAGTTCGATCACCGTCCCCAATGCACTCCTGTGTGTCCCTGCTGTCTAATGCCACCTTCTGGCCTTTCTTGTGAATTAAAGAGCTGTGCCTTGTCAGTGGTTTTGGTGGGGTGTATTTCTTTTCTGCACTGAAAACTGAAAGCTATCCATTGCCAAACAGCACCCCTACCTCCAACTCTGCATCCAACAACCTCCCTACACACCCCAGATTACTTTGCAGAGTAGTAAACATGGCAATGCAGCCATGGAGAAAGGGACTCTAGCAGCTATCCCTGAGGTGGGGATCAGCACACCTACTGCTGGTCCATGTCTCACGGCCATGTCAAGTGACGGGTGTCTCATAGGGCTTGGTCAGTTTCCCCATCCTGTCGGTGCTGCAGTCAGTTTCATGATAAATAGTATGGGGACCGCAAAACCTGAACTACAGAGAATAGGGTGAGGGGCTCCAGACATTGTTGGTTGGGTTGAGTAGCGAGCACACCCTCTGTCACAGGTTCCATTTGTTACTGGTCCTGGCCCCTGGGTGCTGGTCTTGTTGGGAACTCCCATCTAATAACAGCTCACAAGATTTGCAAGAAGACTTGGTGGAGCATGCCAACATTATCACAAATGTTCACTAGCCACCCAGCTCAGTTAGTAACTTAGGCCCCAAGCTGCGCTGACAAAACAGCCTCTATGACTTCAGTGGAGGAGTTATGAGAGTTAGGGACAGAGCCCAAGCTTAAAGTTCAATTTCAGCTTGTTAAGTGTTTTCCATGTTCATATACACACTGTGGCATTCCCAATGTCTGTGAAGTCATAATATAGTATTTTTAATCAGTCTGCTGTCTGTAATACATTTACCTATACAGGTTGTGAAAGGAGGTGTTCTGTGGTGAGAAGGTTTAGTAGTCCATAGTGCTCTTTCAGTTCAGTGCTGTTGTGAAGTGTTTTTGCTGAATACCCATTGTATACTGCTGTTAATGAAAGGGATAGGTTTTGATGGCATAGAAGGCAGACAGTGATTATGATCTTGCCACCTTATGTAGCATATGGGCTTTCCTAGACTTAGTCACTGAAACTGTTGCCTTGTTTGCACTGTATAGAACTGTTGCTTACCATTTTTAATTGTGCATTTGATGCCATCCCATATAAACACACACACACACATCTACAATGTAAGAAATAAGGAGACGATTTCAACTTTGACATCCATAGCTGACATTATGACAAATACAGTAACATCCCAAAGCCGCCTAATAGCCTTTTACCATTCCATGAAATCAGGAACACATACAGTACATGTATGCATAGCCATTGTGGCTGCATTCCTTGCTTTCACTAACTGCACTACTACTGAACACTACATCTGACAGCCATAGCGAACAAAACATCCAGTTTCATCTATTCATGAGGCAAAACACAATTTTTCCCAAGATACTTCACAGCCTCACTGAACTGAGAGACCACTATCGACTAGCAACGCTATTCACTATGGAAGCCCTGCTTTCACACTCTTAGAGGTTCCAAACAATTCCCGGTACAAACTGCTTCCAACACTGGTTTGTGTTATCACACAGTCCATCACATGCTGCAGAGGCAAAAAGAAGGTGACATCAACCTGGCATTGGCAGCTATACAAATATAAATGCTTGTTAATAGCTGGAGAAGGCAAAGGTAGTACATGGTCACAGGCAAATGTGTCAGAGACAGCACACTCATTAAAAATACTATATCTGAACTTCACAGCCATCGTGTATGTCACAATATGTCAATAGAACATGGGGAAAAAAACTGCGGCAATGATGTGAGAGTCCATGCTGCTTTTTAGAAACTTATGGAGGTCCCCTATTGTTTTCTCCAATTAATGGAATGTTTTCTCTGAGTTGACTTTACAATGACAGTTAAGAGTATATTACTGTAGACATACAGTGTTACGCTAACTGGGAAAGCCCATCAAGCAAAATCAGTATCCAAATAGTACTGTCAAACTCATTTTCAGGCAGTTTAGTTTACTTCAAAATGTTTAGCATAAATACACCGCCAGGTATTCAAGTTGACATGACTTTATGACCAGTAACACTGTTCACCTGACAGTCACACAGTAACTGCAGGTTATGAACTATGGGTCACATATAATATGCATGGAATTTTCAGAGCAGTAATCCCTAATCAGACCATAATAATATATATGTATTATAATTATCTACTGACTGCATTATTAAATTTGCTGCAATTTGATTAAATTCTCATATGAGCTTTAAAATATGATAATCAAGTTAAAAGACAGAGAACTCTGACACCTTTATAAAATGCATTACACCATCAAGTCTGACTGCTGGTTGCATTCCATTTGTACACAGTGACCAAGACATATGGATACACTGTATGTATACATGTGTGTGTGTATACGATATATATATATATATATATATATATATATATATATATATAGGCAAATCACAACATGACTGCCATAAATGTATTAGAAACATAGAATTGGATGGCAGATAAGGACCGCTTTGCCCACCTAGTCTGCTCCACTTCCCTACCTAACGGATAAGCTGAAGATCCTAGTTAACCAACAGCCTACTTCCTTCTCCTCCCACTAGAATTGTCTTATGTCTATCCCATGCATTCTTGAATTCCCCACTGTTTTTGACTCCACAACCTCCTCAGGAAGGCTGTTCCATGCATCTACAACCCTCTCCATGAAGAAATACCTCCTCACATTACCTCTGAGCTGTCCCCCTCTATCTTCAAATTGTGCCCTTGTTCTTGCACATCTCTTTTCTAAAAGATGCTACCCTTGACTTTGTTGATTCCCTTGAGGTACTTGGAAAGTTTCTATCATGTCCCCTCCCTCCTTTCCTTGAGGCTATACAAATTAAGCTCCTCTAGTCTTTCTTCATATGTCTTCTGGTGCAGACTGTGCACCATTTTGTTGCCCTCCTCTGGACAGCCTCCACCCTGTTTATGTCTTTATGGAGATGAGGTCTCCAGAACTGTATGCAGTACTCCAGATGTGGTCTTGCCAACTGTCTGTACAGAGGGATAACAACTTCCTGTTTTCTACTGGTGATGCCTCTCCTATGCATCCCAGTATCCCCCAGCCCTCCTTACTGCCTTCTCACATAGCTGGCCCACCTTTAGGTCATCTGATATAGCTACCCCAGGTCCCTTTCCATTTTGTTGTTGTCAGTATCTCACCCCAATTGTGTACTCTTCCCTGGGTTTTTGTTTCCCAGGCGCATTACTTTGCACTCTTTGCATTGAATCTAAGCTGCCATACATTTGACCATTCCTCCAGCCTTGCCAAGTTCCTTCTCATCCTTTCCACCCCACCTTGTGTATCAACCCTGTTGCATATATTTGTGTTGTCTGCAAAGAGACATACTTTTTCTTCCAGTCCATCTGCAATGTTACTTATAAAGATATTAAAATGACCAGCCCCAGTACTGAACCCTGCAGTACCCACTAGTAACCCCCTTTCTTCACTGTAGAATCTGTTTACTATTACCCTCTGTGTCCTGTTGTCTAGACAATGTTTTACCAGGCTACCACCCTGGGACCCACTTCAGGCTGGTTAATTTGACTATTAATCTTTTGTGTGGGACTGTGTCAAATGCCTTGCTAAAAGTCTAGGTAGGCCATGTCCACAGTCCTCCCTGGTCTACTAATCTGGACACCCAGTCAAAGAAATTGATTAGATTCATCTGACAAGAAAATTCATGCTGCCTTGGGTTCTGTGCCCCACTGGTCTCTAGGTACTCAACAATTCTTCCCTTCAGAAGTGATTCCATCATTTTCCTACCACTGAGGTCAAACTGACAGGTCTGTAGTTTCCTGCCTCTGTCTGCTCCCAATTGTGTGAAAGGGAATCACATCCACCCTCCTCCAGTCTTTAGGTATCACACCATCCTCCCATGATTTGTTGAAAAGGGTAGTCAATGGTGTTACTAGTTCTACCCTTAGTTCTTTTAGAATTTTGGGGTGAATCCCATCAGGCCCAATTGCTTTATCCACCTTCAGTTTTAGGAGTTCTTTCAGAACTCTTTCTGTGAAAGGTCTGATATCAACTCCCATCCAGAGTGCTTCTATTGACTGGATTAGGTACTCCCTCCTCTGTGAATACTGAGCAGAAGTATTCATTCAGTATCCCTGCTTTTCACTGTCTCTCTGCCCAACCACCCTCCTCTTTATTCAGCCTCAGTATTCCTGCCTTAGTCTTTCTTTGCTTCCTAATATACCTATAAAAGGCTTTATCCCCTTCTTAACTGAGTTGGCTATCTTTCCCCGGTTTGAGCCTTTGCTAATCTGACTGCCTTCCCCACTTCCTTCTGTTTTAACTGGTACAGTTCTCTGTTCTGCTCCTGCTGTGTTTCCTGTAATATGTGTTTGAGCTAAGGAGTGTTGTTCATGTCTCTTCTAGGTCAGTGATGTCAGCATTGACATTGTATGCAGCACACGTATTTAATAAAGTGCCTTTAAACCACAACCGAGGTCTGAAATCGGATTGTTCGTTAAATGCACAGCCTGCTTATGCACAAAAACAATATCCCGAGGGTGTGCACTCTAAGTGGGCTGCACTGTATTTCCTGAATGCTATCTTTTTCTCCCAACCTTCCATGCCACTTTTTGAGGACCATAGTGTTTTTTTTTCTTTTTTTGATTTGTTTACCTGCTTCACACAAAGGCTTGTTACCTCTGTGATGGCAGTTTTGATGTTTCCCATTTTCTCTCCACCCCACCTTCCTGCCTGTTTGATAGTGCTTTTCTGAGGAACTTTCCCATTTTGACAAAATCAGCCATCCTGATGTCCAGTACCTTCACTTTTGTATGGCTTGTCTCTACAGCTCAGTTTATCGTGAACCACACTGTTTGGTGGTCACTTGTTCCCAGATGGCTACCCACTTCTAGATCTGAGATCCTCTCTCCATACCCATTTGAGAGGAACAGAAAGAGCTTTCATTTTTGTACATCTTGGATGTATAGTGCTGTAAGATGATAGTATTATAATTGTTTGTCATACATAAAATTCAGGATCATATTTCAATATTCTATATACACATAACTCAAGTAAGGTTTTATCCACAGTCCGTTTCCTTTTGTGGATTTCAGTGGCTGCACTGGAGAGTGAATGGGTGCAGGCTGTGTCTCTTTTCCAAATACACAAACTCTGTTGGAGGGTGCATAGTGATGTTGTATTACAGAATAACCAGATAGACACAGACAATATAGAAACATGGTCACAGGGCTGGATGTTTTCATTAAATGGAAAAATATCAAGGTCTGCACTTAGGGCCAAACTTAGCCCGATACTGTGTACTAGATACAAGTGATTACACTTATGGTAACCATTCAGGGACCCAACACAGTCCATCCTATTTAATGTCTGTCAGCTTACATTCGGTATAGCTACAATCGGAGGAAAAAAGATCATATGGTACCGACTGGCCACAAGATGTTGTAATAGTATGTGACTGAAGCTAGGAAGAGTTGGAATCATACGGGTGAAGACAGGAGTGTGAGGAGGGGTCTTTGAAAACACATCCATCCATCCTGAACAACTATTTTTGTTCGGTGCTCACAGGTGAGGGAGAAGGTGAAGTACCACAAGTAAGTGGCTTGAGCAATATGGGCATGGAGGTGGACACAAGTCCATTTATGAAGGATCGAGTTCTAAAGTCAGTCACAAAACTGATAGAGGCCAAAGCACTGGGGTAAGCCAGGATACATAACAAAAACATGAAAGGCACTTATGGAGGCACTGGCATCGCTGGCAGTCATGTTCCATAAATCGCTGTAAACAGGAGTAGTTCCAGAGGAATGGAGGAGAGCAGATGTAGCCCTGTACACAAACAGTGGGAGCAGGAAGGAGGTTACAAACTTTAGCCCAGTCATCAGAACCACAATTGTGTGAAAAATAATGGAATCACTGCTAGAAGAATGAATCGTGGAACAACTTAAATCCAGCAGACAACAAGATCCAAGGCAGCAATGATTCCCAGTGGGAAGCACATGTCAATTGAATCAGGTAGATTTCTTTAACTGGGTGACCATGGAATTAGATTAGTGGGAGTGATGAATGTGGCCTTGCATGGATTTTCAGCAAGGCCTTCACCACTGTTCCACATCAAAGGCTTGTAAATTACAGAGCCTGGGGAATGGACCAAAGGTGGCAACCAGTTTTAGAAACTGGTTAGGAATAGAACACAGATGGTGGTGGTAAATGGAGTTTATTCAGATGAACAGGCGTTAACCAGTGGGGTGCCACAGGGTCAGTTCTGGGCAAAGTCCAATTCAATGTCCTCATAGCGACATTGCAGAGTGAATGAAAGGAAAGGTAGTCCTATTTGCAGACAATACTAAGATCTGCAATATGGCAGCCACCACTCCGGGAGTGGTGGACCAAAACAAAATATGGTGTGAAAAAATTGATGTACCTAGGCAAACTTTAGGAATAAAACAGAGTTTGGCAGCTAAGATTCAACACAAAACAGTGCAAAACATACATGTGGGGCACAGGAACATTATGGAGGCTTACATGAAGGCGCTAGAGATACTCACTGCAACCGAACAGGAGAAGGATCAGGAGTGATCTTATCCGATGATCTAAAGTTGGCGGTCAATTTGTCAAGGCAGTGAGGAAAATATGAAATTACGTAATTACCGTAATTATGATCTTTCTGTCAATATGTTCACCATTCATACATTTGGGGTTACTGGCGGAGGTCATGACCCCATGAACTTTTTTTTTTTTTTGGGATGGGCGGAGGTGCCGCAGCATCGGCGCCCCCCGAGGCCATGCATTGTGTGGCACCGTGGGTTGGCTGTTGTGCAGTTGACTCTGCCCTCCCGCCAGTTCTGAGTCATCGAGAGGTGAGGAAAATGAATGGGATGGTGGGACAAGGAAGTTCAAGGGACAGACAAAGGAAAAGATATATAAACTAAAAGGAGAAATAAATGGCTAAGAGGACAGAAGAAGAAAAAGAAGAAAACTAAGGGATTGGGTAGGAGCCCCAATCTCTGTAAATAGGAAAAAGGAGAGAGAAGGAATTTAGGAAAGTTTGAAAAGTGGGAGGGGAGGAGAAGGTAGCAACCATACCCTGGACCTTGACTTGTCTCCACATTGCATAGGAACTGCAAGGAGTAGTCAAAAGGCTTAATGACAGAATTCAAGGCACGAAATTACTGCCAATAATTTCAAAGGCAGAAAACGGATATTCTGGAAGAAAGATAGACACAGGATTCTCCCTCAGGAAAAGGATTTTTGTGTAAGAAAAACGCAATTTTTTTTTTTGTTTTTGTTTTAAATAAGGAAGGATATGTCCATCGGACAAAGAAAATTAGGGATTGATGGGAACAAAGAAAGAGTAGAGAATGGAGGGCAACTGCCAACTCCCACCCCACAGGGTGGAGCCAAAGCACTAGAGAAGGAATGCCCCTCACGCTGACCACTCTCCCTTAGAAATATAATCCCTTATGTGCCCCTGTTTATCAAACTACTGACAAAGAAAGGAGGGGCAAGGGAGAGAGCCAGCCTAGGAACTGACAGCCCTGGTCGGCCCCTGAAGGAGCTATCCAGGGCACAGCATCCTCCTCTCCCATGGGTGCTCTGATCTGCCCCAAAGTTGGATGATCTAGGCACACCACCTGAGGGGGTACCACCGCTGAGTGGTCAGAGAACCTTCTGAGACTGGGCTGCAGTGCACTGGTGGCCTGCACCGCTGCCTGCTGGTCAGAATCCCTGACCCCAGCCCCGGCAGTCCCTGCCTGCCCTGTCAAGGACACTATGAGGGTGCCCATGCCAGCAGCTAACTCCAAGGAGCCAGACTGCCCGTCTGACTCAGAGTCTGACTCTCCTCCAAAGAGGTGGAGATCGAAGCCCTGTGCCAAACAGTTGGTGGACGCCTGCTGCCATCTTGACCAGATAGGGCACCAGAAACAGAGATCACACCTGAGTAGGTACCAGTGCTCTCGCAGCACCACAAACGGTGGCAGAAGAAGACACGGCTCCAACCAGGGCAGCAGTCTCCGAGCCAGAAGCTGACACAGTGCCATCCATCCCATGGCACCCGTGAGCGGTGCTGAAGATAGAGATGGCACTGATGGCCGGTTCGACAGCGCCTTGCTAGCACTATTGGCTCCATGGATGGTGCCGACAGCAGCCATGGTGCTGAGCAATGGACCCGGTGCCAGCGGCGGGTTGACCCAAGGCACCCGCGAAGGTGCCGAGGCCCGGAAACGGCGCTGACAGATGGCGTGGGGGATGGCACCAATCCAGGCCTTCTGAGCCGTGGGTCAAACACTGGGGATCCTTCACTTCGGCGGGCGATTAGCCAGTCGATCCCTCCGTCCGTCTCCCAGAGGAAATGGACTGGGACTTCTGCATCGCAGGAGAAGCCTTGGCCATGGTTAGGCTACAAGAGGCCGAGGATCCCTTCTCCTTGGCCTGTATAGAACCAGAGGGACCCGGAGGTAAGGTCGAGAAGGCGTGGCTTGGCCCAACGAGTGCACGCCCCCCAAAGTCGGTGGAGCTCGTCCCACTTTCCACGCGTTGCTCAATGACCCAGCGGTCCATGGAGAAACAGGTGTCGCACAATCCATGTCGTGAAGTGGGCCAAGACACGAAGGCAACTGTGGTGCTGGTCGGTGATGGAGTATTTTCGCTGCATAGGCACTGTCACATGGGGAGCTGTCCTGCCTTTGAAGTTTTCTTGCCCTCCGACCCAGACATGACCCACGGAGAAAAAAAAACAGCAAAAAAGAGTCGACATCGCAGTTATAATAAAAGTAATGGAAAGATCTTACCGTGACATCGAGTGTGGTGAACAGAACTGGCAGGAGGGAGCCGATGGACTATGGCACCGAGGAAATGACGAGTCGATGGAACAATAAATGCTCGAAACAGGTAGGCTTCAATTTCTTCTCTCGAAGCTCCCGAGGTGATCTCGATGGCAGGAGATGAAGAACTGGCAGGAGGGTGGAGTCAACTCACATAACGCCAACCCATGAGTTCCCACGAGTGCATCAGCCTCGTGGCGGCGCTTATGCCGCGCCGACTACCATCCCAAAAAAGAAGCTCCCCGCAGGGTCATGAATCTTCTTCGTCCAGTAAACCCCAAATGTGATGAATGGTGAAGACCGACACAGATAAGATCAGTGGGGTTCAGGGGTGCATGGGTATAGGTTATCAGGAGCAGTATAAGGAGGTGGTGATGTCTCCTTATGAATCATTACTGAGACATCTTCAGGAGTATTGTGTCCAGTTCTTGAGGCAACGTGTACATGAAGACATAGACAGGGTGAAGGCAGTTCACTGAAAGGCAACAAACCTAGTGCGGGCAAGCACTGAAAAGTCCAATGAGGAAAGATTGGAGGACCGCAATGTATACACACTGTTTGAGAGGAGAGATCAAATATCTCAAGAGCATAATCACAGAAGGTGATGGCAGAAAAGGACCTCCCAGCCCATCTGTCTGCCCCTTGCCTCCTAGTCCAACCTATCATATCTTGAAACACCGCCCTTCCCTTAGCCCCATGTGTCTGTCCCAAGTGGCCTTAAATTCCTCACAGACTCTGAATTCAACACCTCCTCCTGAAGCTCATTTTAGTTCTCCACCAGAGTGGCCTGTGAAGAACTGACCTCTCACATTGCTCTTGAGGTGCCCCTCCCAGAGTCTCAGTCTGTGCCCCTTGTAATGTTTTCTTCCTTCATGTGGAACAACTTCCCTGAGCCTCCCTTGTTCATCCCTTTTGTCTATTTACAGGTCTCAATCATGTCCCCATCTCCCACCTGGTCTGCATTGTATATAGCCCCAACTCCTTGCACCTCTGTTCATATGGCTGGCCCTTCATCCCCTGCATCATCTTGGTCACCCACGCTGGACCCTTTCAATCGAGTCTATATCTTTGCACAAGTAAGGCCTTCAAAACTGGACACCGTACTGAGGTATGGCCTCACCAGGGCTTGATACAGGGGCACCAGGACCTCCCTATGCCTGCTGGTGATCCCACTGCCGATACTTGCCAGCATCACATATGTCCTCCCACTGCCCTTGAGCATTGCTTCCCTACCTTGAGGTTGCTGGTGACTATTACCCCAGATACCTCTCATCCTCTGACACTCTGACTCTCTCCCCATCCAACATATACTCAACCCTTTGGTTCCTGTGCCACAGGTGCATAACAGCACACTTCTTGATGTTGAATTTGAGCTGCCAGGTCTCCATCCACTCCTCTAGTAATCTCAGATCCCTTTCATGTCCTCCACCCTCACTGTAGTCAACTCTATTAAAGATTTTAGTATCATCTACAAAGAAGGTCACTCTCCCTGTCAGTCCATCCGCAATGTTTAGTACATAGACATTGAACAGGAGAGGTCCCAGCACTGATCTCTGGGAACTCCACCTCACCTGCCCAATCCTGGAGTACGCCCTGTTCACCACCACCCTCAGACTCCTATCCGCCAGTCAACTTTCAACCCATCCTATTATTTTGACCCTACCCTATGCTATCCAATTTGTTGACCAGCCTCCTATGGGGAATGATGTCAAAGGCCTTACTGAAATCCAGATAGGCCACATCCACTGCTCCCCGGTCCACTACTTGCGTAACCAAGTCAAAAGTTAGATCAAATTGGACTGCCATGGCTTGCCCTAGTGAACCGTGCTGTCTGTCATCGAGCAGTTCGTTGCTCTTTCACGATGGAGCGCCTCCATGACCTTCATCATCACAGCAGTCAGGCTGATGGGGTGGTAGTTTTCCCTCAGTTCCCTGCTTCCCCTTTTGTGTATCGGCATCACCATTGTGTTTTTCCAGTCCTTCTGGCACTCACCGTGTCCAGGGACAGGTTGAACAGACTCACCAGTGAGGCAGGCAGCTCCTCTCTTACTTGCAAAATCACTTTGGATGCAGGCCATCTGGTCCCATGGCCTTGTCCACATTCACCCTGGTTAATTCTTCCTTAACTCTCCCGAGGTGAAGGGCTCTGATACCATCCCCATGCCTCCCCTTTTCCAGCTCTGGCCCTACCACCCCTCTTCTTCCGTAAATACAGAGCAGAAATACCTGTTCAGGTCTTCTGCCTTCTCCCATCCTCCTCCAAGTGCTTGCCTCTTTCCCCCTCAGCCTTTCAATTCTCCTCTCCCCATGTATCTAAAAATGTATTTTCCCTCTCCTGTCCTGTTTCGCTATCCTTACTTCCGGTATGCCTTAGCCCTCCTGATGGTCTTTCCTGCTGGTCTCCTTGCCTCCCTGTAAGCCTCCCTATCCCCTAGCCCTGAGTACCCTCACATCTCCTGAATGCCCTCCCCTACCCCTACTGCCCTTGCTACATCCCTACTGAATCAAAGCGGCTTCCTGCTTCTTTCCCCTTCCAGACGCTTTTGATATATACCTGTGTAGCCTTCCTGGATCTGGTCCCTGATAGCTACCCACAGTTCTGCCTGGTCACTTATATCCCCTAAACCTTCCATCGCCGCCCTCATCAGCCTTCTTAATGTGTCAAGTCCACCAGCCTAATGTTCAGCATAGTTGTGCTGGTATGAGTCCCTGTCCTCACCTTGAACCAGACAGTCCTGTGGTCACTTTTCCCTAGTTTTCTCCTACCACCACCTCTCCACATTCTCCCCATTCATCAATACCACATCCAGCAGGTTGCTGTTCCTGGCAGACTCACTGTCCAGCTATTTCAGGAACACCCCACTATGTTTGTCCACTAACTCCTACTTCTTGCTGAAGCTGCTTCAGGGATAGTCCATTCCACATCTGTTAAGTTTAGGTTGCCTACCAGTAATGTATCCCGCTTGAGAGCCAGCCTCTCAATATCCTGCAGCATCACCCTGTCCCAGATCTTCTCCCCTGGGGTGATCTATATCGAGTCCCAGTCTCAAATATTCCCATCTGCCTGTATAGCTTCACCACAGAGTTCCGTAGCTCGTTGTCCTCCTGTTCCTCCAACGCCTGTATGTCATCTTTGATGTAAACAGCTACCCCTCCACTTTCCTGTCCCTCCTGTGCTTCCTAAACAGCCTGAAGCCTGGTATAGCTGTCTCCCACATGTGGAGGTCTGTCCACCAAGTCTCAGTTATTGCTATGATGTCAGGCCTAGCATTTACCACCAACCCTGCCACCAACTTTCCCCTCCCTTGTTCCCCTGCCTGCCAGCACCTCATTCATCAATCTTTCCCTTGGGGCCTATGGTCCTCAACTCGTTCATGGCAGAGTGTGGATATACATCCAGCCCCCTTGCTCAATTTAAATTAAATTATTTTTCGAAAAACTCCCCATCTGACACTTCAGTATGGCTGCCCTCTCTGTTGAGGTGTAACCTGTTCCTGAAAAGAGGCTTTTATCCTCCCAAGTTGCCGCCAGTCCCATATCATTCCATACCCCATCTGTGCACACCATTCTGCTACCCAGCTGTTAAGCTCCGTATCCTTTGCTTCCTCTTTGCGCTGGCTCTCGGTACTTGCAATACCTGGTACTGTAACATTCCATTCATGGTTACTCACGTCTGAGGTTTCAGTTAATGTGACAATGTACAGGTCTTCCTCCACCATCAAGGCTGCTAGGTATGGCATCTTGCTACCTAGGCTATGGGTGTTTTAACATATTCCATGTTCCAGTCCCAATCTCAGCACTTCGCTGATCCCCACCCCACCCTGCCTACCCCACACACATCTCATGACACACCCCCTCCATTCCTCCACTATGTCACCTTTATCTGTTAACTTCTCTGTGTCTATCTTCTCCAGGGTGTTCAAACTCATAGATGCAGGCATACGTTGTACAATGCCTCAGCAGATCTACCTGTGTGAATCTAACTTACTGTACCATCTCTATAAATGTATAAATTGTTGTTCACTGCTATTTTCTGTTCAACTGACGTGGAACCTACAAAGCAGCATCTGCTCACAGGTGTTATCCAAGAACTCAATAAATAAATAAAAATAAATAAATATTTTGTTGCCTTCACCCGGGCACCCTACTAGTTCCTATTCTATTCCATCACCATATACCTACCCTGGCTTATCCCGTTTCACACCCTTTTGTTGTTTCCTCATCCTTAGGATCATCATTTCTGACTACATTATTGTGTGTTTGCCTCATACACCTTGGAATATAAGGTGTTTAGCTATTGCTGAGTGCTTGATGATGTTCATTGTTCACTTTTCAACTCCCCAGTGTGAATGAATGGCAGGGCTATTATGACCTGATTGACTATGTCTCTCTGGTGGCTTATGTTTTGCCTCCTGGAACTACAAGAGACACACACAATTGGGTGATAAGTGCTCTGAAACAGTACAGCTGCCAAACTGATTCAGAACCATGGACAGCATTTGACACTTATCAGCAAGACCCTTTCCCTCAATTGAACTTACTTCAACCTGTCCTTGAGATTTTTGGATTGAGGTGAGTCTTACTGGTCATTGTGTTATGTTGTATCCATGACACTCCAGGCATTACCTCACGGGTTCTCAACCCACCTGATAGGCTAGTGATGCACATGTGACCTAGATCAAATTTCACAGTACACCTAGGTCCCAGAAGTCCCCATTCTCCAGTTTCAGCTGTGCATCTGAAGAGGCTACAAGCACTCCAGGAGTCCCTTGTAATTAATTACCTGAAGCTAGGCCAAAGTTTCTTACAAGGATTGTCTGGCTCTCACAACAGTAAATTAGTAATTTTAGACTGGATTGATAGAAGGGCCCATTGCCCAAGGGCTGGCGAGAGGGGTGGCCTGGTCGGGTGGGAAAGTGCCGTGCACCACCGAAGGATTCGGCGACTTATCGACTGTCTCCATGCGGGTGTCAGAGGAGCTGACGTCCGCACTTGCCAGAGCCACTCAAACTGTAGGCCGCGACAATGACGGCTTTACTGGGAGTGGGAGGCCTCCAACAGCCCGGAGGCACCGAATGGCCTGAGCATGAGCCAGATGGGCAGGCCAATGCCGCCTTTGAAACTTCCAAGATGGCCGTAGAGCCGGTCCTCGGAGGGGACGTTACTTGAGTCACGCGACTCCAGCCGGGTCACGGTGGAAGAGGAACCCCTGTCCTGATGGTTCTCCTTGTCCTTCTTCTTACGATGGCCTTCGGGAAGTGGATGCCTGCCAGTTTTTTCAACTCCTTTTCCATGGAGGACATCTTCTTCTTGAGGATATGGGCCTTGAGGGACTGCTGCTTCTGTCTGTGGTTGCGGCATTAAATTTAAGGCAGTGCTGGCACTTCTCCACCTGATGGTCTGGGCCCAGACAGAAGAGGCACTGGGAATCCCTGTCCTTGTCGGGGAGTTAGGGCCGCCACCAGTCCACACTTATTTTGTGCTCGGAGGGTGTAGACGACATACACCAACGAAAGGCTGATGATTAAATCGAATAATTCAAAAAAATGACAGTAAATAACTACCGTGATGGAGCTGACGAGCCTTGAACTTTAACGCGATAGTATTGACACGAGCTAACGCGTGGAAAGAACTGGAAGGTGGGAGTGGGGACCACCTCTTTATACTGATGTCGATGATGTCGGTCACCTGATGTGGGAGCTGTCCCCCACCAGAGACTGCTAGCTAGAAATTTTTCAGTGAGGTCCTGATGCCTGCTGGCATCAGTCTCATATGTCAGTACCTACTGCAAGAGCCCTCTCAAGTAAGATCTAACTTTATTGGAAATTCCTGTGTGAAATAATTTATGCACTTCAGCTGTAATTGTTGGATTTAGTGTGGTTGTTTGATTAGGGGCTGAGAGAGAAAGAGAATATGAGGCAATCAGAGGTTTGTTGTTTCTCAGCGTTTCAGCTGTTCAGTGTGTCTGTTAGTTCAGAAAAGACTGTTACGTGGTAACCCATTGAAATGCCATTGTTCTCTCACCCCCATTTAAATGAAAATAGTTTCAAAATTAAATGGCTTTGAATTGTACCCGATAGTTGTAATTCGCTACAGAGCTAGAATTCTTTTATTTGTGTTGCACAACGCGCTCTGGCACTCGCTGTGGAGCGAGAGATAAGATGTTTTATTTGTGCCTCAGCTGTTTGCTAAAGCATGCCTTGCCTGCTCTGTTTGAATCTCGTGACTCTACTGCTCAGACGCAGCTGACTCATGCTTGCTCTCTCACCTCTCTCACCGCTTGCTGGCCTGAGGCCGGATCCATGGTTTCCCTCACAAGCAGAACCCATGCAGCCATTTCTCCCACATGGTTTGGGCGTTGCTGCAAACCAGCGGATGGCACCAAGGCCACCAAATCTGCTACCGCTTGCGGTCCCCTACTGGCGACTGCCACCGTGGAGTTGATCGCAGTCCCTAGCACAGTGACTGCTTCAGCAGGCATCTCAGCAATCAAATCTGAGGACGTTCCTCAGAGAAGGGTTTCACAGTCCCTAGCACAGTGACTGCTGCAATCCACACTAAGGGGTTTCTTAGTCGAAAATCCTCAGGGCCAAACAAGGCAGTCAGTTATTGCAGTCCCTAGCACAGTGGCTGCTGCAAGCTGTAATATTTGTTGTTTTTAGGGCATTTTCTTGGTGAATATTCAAATCTTGGGCCCAGCCAAACGATGCATCATGTGGTGATATACAGGCCGAGACCATGATTTCTTGTGTGGCTTCAGCCACCATTTTAGAGGATGCCTTCTATCTCAATGAAGCAATCGGCCACCATTTTAGGCAGGCTTACCTCGGTAAGGCAATTGGCTGCTATTTTATGCAAGGCCAATGCCCGCCATTTTAAGCGGAAGTCCATTGTCCCAGGGGCCCCACATTCATCTTTAAGCCTGAGGATCAATGACATGGTGCCTCAGTCGGCACGCTTAGTGCTTTGGCCCTTGTTACCTCTAACAACATATGTTGTTTGTTCTGCCCTTTCATGGGTGCGTGCTGATCACTAGTGCCTGCCCACATGAACTCCCTCATTCCTTCATGGCTTGTTTCTTGGGAATAAATCATGAACCCCTTATTCCTTTTGAATTAGATGACGCAGCTTTGGCATGCAATATGGGATATTCCAGACATGTTTTTTCCTTTGTTTACAAAATGAATATATATATCAGGACAACATAATTGTACCTTCTGAATGAGATTTACCTGGTTCACAGGTACCTTACCCCAACGGGTAACACATCTAACCCTATCCTTCTTTCATCTTTCAGATGGTGAAGACCAAGAAGTGCATCTCCTGCAGCACTGCACTGCAGCCCCACACCTCAGGACCCCAATGTCCAGCTTGCCTACACAAAGACATAACAGGCAACGGAGGACAACCTTCCATCCCTGACCTGGACAATCAAGAACCTGGAGTCACTGGCTGGATGAACCCGGCAGCTTACCTTATTTAAACTCAACATGCAACAGTGGCTATGATGGAAAATCAACAAAACTTCATGCTTAAAGTTATGGCGAAGCTGGAGTCGCTGACAAAGACAAGGTCATCACCACGAACTTGTCCACTCTACCCAGCTCCAAGCACCCCCAGCCTGATATTAATGAGGAACCTCAGACACCCATCTCAGGTGATGAGGAGACTGGGAGCTCCTGATGATGGTGAGGACATCAACTCAGGTGATGAGGATATGGACATTGCACCTGAGTCACCTTCCCAACAACCAAACTTTGTTCTTCCGATCTGGTGCCAGGTCTGATGAGAGCAATATAATCTATGATGGGGTTCGACATAGATGCACCAAAGCCTGAGTCCAGTTAGGCCCCATGATCCAGGAGAACCAGAAGACCAAGGATTCATTCCCTAGTTGCCCGCTAATGATGACATTTCACTAAAGAGTGGGGGAGCAATGGAGCCAGGCATGTCTGAAAAAGAAACCTAGACAGAATGTACCCTGTACAAGAGGACAAGGTCAAACTGTGGTGTACGGCACCAACTATTGACCCCAAACTGCAGTACTTAAGAAAGATAAAAGGCTGGTGGCACTATCTTGCTTGAAGACCCACTACAAGAAGGTGGAAGAGATGTTAAAGAAGCTCTTCAAATTTTCAGGCATGACAGCTAGGGCTGCAGTCACAGCGGTCTATTCAGCCAGGGCACAGATTCGCTGGTTGGAAGAACTGCTAGAAAAGTAGACCCCAAGTCCAGGGAAGCAGACCTACTAGAGTGTACCCTTGACACAGCTAAATATATTGGAGACATGGCAGTGGATACTCTGAAGTTAGAAGCTAGAGCCACTGCCCTGACAAACAGAGCCATGAGCCCTATGGCTCAAACTCTGGGAAGCTGACAAAGAGTCAAAGTTGCTTTACAGAATTTGCCCTTGAAAGGGGACAATGTGTTCACGAAGATGTGAAAGAATTTTTAAAACAAAAAGAAAAGGGCAAGGACCTCGAAAGGACAAGCAGAGAACCACTTACTTACCTTCGGCTCGACACAGGTTTCGGGGAACAACAGGTTTCAGTAGCACAGAAGACAGAATTATACAAATAATTCCTTTCAAGGGAGAGGTACCAACAGCAATAATTTCAGAGGCCACTCACAAGGTACCTACTCAACACTCAGAGGAAGGAACTTATGATTCAGGGCCAGAGGCAGAGGAGGAAAGTCAAGAGTACTGACTATCCTATCGTGACCTCCCAATTCCAATCCCTCATGAGGACTACCCTCTGAGGGGACAAAGACTGATGTCATTCCACCGACAATGGCAGCAGACAACATCAGACAGATAGGTACTGGAAATCATTTCCCAAGGTTACGCTATTGAGTTTTCAAGTATACCTTGCAGAGACAGAGTGCTGCTGTCTCCATCAGCAAAGAAGAGGGCCACCGCCCACCAGGTCCAGGAGATCATCAGAGACCTGTTATGAAACCATGCATCAACCAGTGCCAGACTCAAGTCGGCATAGAGGGTCTACTTTTTTCTTCCTGATGCTGAAGAAAAATGGAGACCGTAGGCAGATCCTGGACCTGAAATTCCTGAACAGATTCATATCAACATCCCGGTTCAAGATGGAAACCCTCACGGTCCACACTGAGGAACATACGGGTGGGTGACTACCTCATATCCGTTGATCTGAAGGATGCATACACCCACATCATAATCAGACTGAGCCGTCAACGCTTCCTCTGGTTCCACATACTGGGCCAGCACTTACAGTATCAAGCTTTAACTTCTGACTCACCTCGGCACCCAGGGTGTTCACAAAGGTATCTGTTGTCCTGGCAGCCCGACTGCAAGAGCAGGGGTGGACATCATTCTGTACTTGGACTACTGGCTGATACGGTGAAAGAGCAGCACCAAGTCAGAAAGGGACACAGACTTGGTTCTATCAGCTCTGTCCTAACATGGCTGGGTGGTCAATTGGGAGAAAAGCTCTCTACAACCCTCACAGGGCATAGAGTACCTCAGGGCAGAATAAACACGGCTGAGGGATTGGCAAGACCATCAAGGAAGCGGATCGACTCAGTGATGTCAGTAGTCCGGACACTAAGATCCTCAGCCGAATCAACACTGGGCCAAGCAGCACAGGTTTTCAGTTGCATGGCGTCCTGCATAGATATGGTACCTTGGGCAAGGTGGAATATAGTCCCCTGCAGAACTGCATTCTATGGCAAGGCTCTCCATCAAAGATTTCCTAAACAAGGTCATTCATTTACCAGAGGCGGTCATGGTCTCACTGAATTGGTGGACACTTCGCAAAACTTTCAGAGAGGTTGCCCACTGGAGCTGTCCAACGAGATGACAGTGGAGACTAAGGCCAACCTATTCGGTTGGGGAGCATACATGCATGAATCCACACCACAAGGCAAGTGGACTCCGCAGAGGCACAGCAGTCCATCAACATCCTGGAGATGAGGGCGGTGTTCAACACTCTGAGAGCTGTCCAAGACAGCATCATTGGCTGGATGGTGTTAGTGAAATCCGACAACCAGGTCACAATAGCATATATATGAAATAGGGCAGAACGGGTGCAAGCTGCACTCAGAGAGGCTGCAAAAGTGTTAAACTGGGAACAGTCCAACCTATCCCACCTCCACACTGTACATCTGGCAGGAAAATTGAACATCAGAGTGGACTGGCTCAGCAGACAGTAGGTGCATCCGGGACTGGCAACTGCACCCAGACTTGTTCGACATGATACAAAGGAGATAGGGTCAGGTCCCAATTGACCTGATGGCGACTAAGGTGAATGTACAGGTCATGGCACACTTCTCCAGGTACAGGGAGAAACAGGCCTGGGGAATAGATGCTCTGTCTCAGACATGGAACCAGGAGTGATCATACATCT
Organism: Neoceratodus forsteri; assembly: GCA_016271365.2. NCBI lineage: Eukaryota > Metazoa > Chordata > Ceratodontiformes > Ceratodontidae > Neoceratodus > Neoceratodus forsteri. Next base: position 124,938,075 of record JADMNL010000023.1, on the reverse strand, counting down.
TCCTCTGATCCCATTGATTCCACAGGTACTGGTGAAGGTCAGATTGTCTCGACTTCAGATCATTCTGATCATGGCCTACTGGCCACAGAGAGCATGGTTTGCATCCGCAGTATCCATGACACTGGACAGAGGACTCTTCCATGTCAGAAGGACATGCTGCTCTAGGAGCCAATGATCCATCCAGCCCCACACACTCCAAAACTGTCGGCCTAGCTCCTGAGAGGCAGAGACTGCTAACGGCCGGGTATCATGAGTACGCCATATCGACCATGCTACAATCCAGGAAGCCATCTACCACGGCCACTTATAACAGACAGTGGAACATCTTCACCAATTGGTGCAAGTCCGCAACTCGACCCACTGCAGGCGGATATGTCCGTAATCCTACTGTACCTACAGTAGGGTTTGGACAAAGGACTATCCACTTCCTCCCTGCAAGTACAGTTGTCAGCCATAGGAGCCGCCAGGGGACAGACAGGCTTTCTCAGTGTGGCGCACACCCAGATGCTGTCAGGTTCCTTACAGCGGTGCAAAACATTTGTCCAGATATCCGATCACCAGTGGCCCCTTGGGACCTGACCACGCTTGCTTAATGACCTAGGGAAGAGCCTGCTCGAGCTCGGTCATCAGACACCGCCTACTGTTTAGACTTAAAGACCTGTTTTCCAGTGGTAATCTGCATCGCATGCAGAATTAGCGAACTAGGAGCCCTGTCGGCAAGGAACCCTATACCATTTTCAGGGCACAAGGGTTGTTTATGAAAACAGTACCTGCCTTCCTACCCAAAGTCACATCCGCCTTCCATAAGGAACAATCACTAGTTTCCAACTTTCCTTGCACACACACAGGGGAGTCAGAAAACCAACACCACCCCTGGATGTAGGTAGTACCATCTCACAATACACTGTATGAACTAAGACGATCCGCAGGTCCGAGAGGCTCTTCATTATAGCTCAAGGTCATAAACAGGGAATGGCTGCTTCCAAAACTACCATCGCTAGCTGGCTAAAGAAGCGATACAGGAGGCATACAAATCAAGTGGCCTTACTCCTCCAGAAGGAATAAAGACTCATTCAACAAGGGCAGTAGTCACCTCCTGGGCAGAAAGAGCTAGCATATCTATGGAGGACATATGTACAGCAGTGACTTGGACTTCTGTCCACACTCGCAAGACATTATAGGCTTGAGACCTTATACAGACAAAGAACTGCATTTGCCACAAAAGTTCTATCCTCGGCATGTCAGACAATCTGTTAGCCTGATTGCTCTGGCCTGCCCTGATGGATGTTTGAACTGCTTATTATCGTAACCCATGAGGTAATGTCTGAGTGTCATGGATACAACATAACACAATGGGTGTTTACTCACCTGGTGAAGGTGATTGTGTTAGTTGTATCCATGACACTCACGACCCACCCTTCAGTAAGTAAAGTAAAATAATACTTTATTTTAAAGCTTTCAAAACCAAAATGCTATACAAATACATTAAAACCGTACAACTGAATTAAATTAAACAATCATAAACATTTTAAAATCCTTCAGAGTAACTTTTATAAAACAGATATGGTTTGAGCTCAGATTTAAAACTTGAGACAGTCAGGCACTCTCTTATCCGATGAGGTAGAGAATTCCACAGGAAAGGGCAGCATAGGAGAATGCATGTGCCCCAGATGTCTTTAAATGAACCCTGGGAATCTCTAGTAATCCCTCGCGTGATCGGAGTGAGCGGGAGGGCAGTAGGGAGTAAGAAGATCTTGCAAGTACTGGGGTCCCTGTTCATGTAGAGCTTTATAGGTCAGCAACCCGGCCTCAAACATGATCCGCCATGAACCAGCAGCCAGTGCAGTCCGCATAGCACAGGCGTAATATGACTAGACCTAGATATACCAGTCAAAAGCCTGGCTGCCACGTTCTGCACTAGCTGCAAGTGGTGGATATCAACCCTCAGCAGCCCTAGGTAAAGGGCATTGCAGTAATCAAGTGGGAGGTCATGAAGGCGTAGACCAATATGGAAGGTCAGCCAGAGGAACCAGGTGTTTCACCGGTGATATTCCTAAGATGATAAAGGAAGATTTGACAACGGCAGACACCTGTGATTTCAGGGTCAAACCGTCATCAATGATAACGTCCAGGTTGTGAACCCGATCTGAGGTCAAGAGCTGGACGCCATCAAGCCATAATCCTGACAGAAGCCAGCCCTAGGACCCACCTTAAGGTGACCAGGGTCCACAACCAACACCTCGGTCTTATCTGGATTTAACCTCAGCCAGCTAGTGCTCATCCAATCTCCGATCTTGGCTAGACAGCTGTAAAGCACAGAGATCGTATCATCCTGTCCGGGAATAAAGGACAGATACAGTTGAGTATCATCTGCCTAGCAGTGAAAATCCAAACTGTATTGCCTAATGATCTCTCCTAGTGGCAACATATAAACTGCGAACAACATGTGCGCCAAAATGGAGCTCTGCAGCACCCCACAGGACAGAGAAGGTGTCAAAGGAATAAATTCCAATGACAACTCTCCGTGTCCTGTCTGTATGGAAAGATCGAACCAACGTAGAACTGTTCCAGACAGTCCACAAAGAAGCGCCGACACTCCAAGAGCACACCATGGTCCGCAGTATCAAATGCGCAGAGAGATCAAGAAGGACTAGAATAGTATGAGCCTTCGATCTCTCGCAATTAGGAGATCATTTAAGACCTGGACCAGAGCAGTCTCAGTGCTATGTCTTTTCCTAAACCCAGATTGGAGAACATCATAGACATTGTGATTTGTAAGATGGTCATCCAGCTGCAGTGCAACCACCTTTTCAATTACCTTACCCACAAACGGCAGGTTAGAGACAGGTCTACAGTTAACTAAGCAGTCTGGGTCCAAGTAGATTTTTAAGGAGTGGTCGAATGACCGCCTCTTGAGGGATCAGGAAAGACTCCTGCTCCAAGGACTTCCAGACAATTTCAGCAAGGATCGGGCAGATAACATCTACACAACCTACTAATAGTGGTGTAGGGCCGGATCCAACTACAGCTAGTTGGTCGACAGTCTGGACAACTCACAATGTCCATGAACTCTGGCTTGCTAAAGTCAAACCAGGCAACACGGCGCTACCACCTCCCGCGATCTCCACAATCCCTTAAAAGAGATCTGGGCCGATACCCGATCTAATGCTGGCAATCTTATCTCGTAAGAATTGAGCAAGCTCATCACACTTAATTTGTGAAATATCTCTTCCAGGCTGCAGAAAGACTGGATTGCACAGTTTGCGACAGACCGGAAGAGTTGAGCTGGTCGGTTCCGACAGCAGCAGTCTTCCACAGACATAAATTCTGCCTTCTTACGGTGATTGCTGACTGATAGGCCACACAGTGGTCCATCAACCTAAGCCTGTCAGCATGAAGGCCGGATTTCTGCCAAGCCCTCTCAGCCTTCGCCCCACTCTCTTCAGCTCTTCAAGGACCCATCAAACCAAGGGTCCTCGGGTGCAAAGTGGAGGGTGAACACGAACAGGAGCAATTAAGTCCAGGGCATCACCCACCACCTTATTATAGGCAAGTACAAGACCCTCTGACTCATGCACTCACTTGATACACCCAATAGGTCCAGCACCGCCATAGACCCTCTGGGGTAATCCCCTCAAGGGTGATACTGGACCATCCCGTACAGGCAGGCCTAATTGGGGTGCCCTGAAGCTGAATCTTACAGTGTGATGGTCTGACCAACCGTTTGGTTCCACCCCAATCCCATGATCTCCATCCCCAGGAGAAACACAAGATCTAGTGAGTGACCCCTATATGGGTAGCAAAGGTAACCACCTCTGTAAGGCCCAGCATTGTCATAAGTTGGAGGAGAGTATTTCCAAACTACGAGAGTTCATCATTGATCCAGGCATTGAATTCACCCAGAATTAACCATCTGGGTGACTCCAATGCCACATCAAAATGAAGTCTGCAAACTCCTTCAGGAATTCTCCACCATCTCCGGGTGGATGGTAGATGAGGAGAATCCTGAACCCTACATCTGCTCCCAGGATACACTCAAAAGATTGAGTGCAACCCACTGGCATATCCACAAGACCCAGCTCCATTTTAAAAAGATGGCCACCCCGCCCCTATGATCCAACCTCGATGATGTATCACCGAGAACCCAGCTAGAGCAGCAGATGCCAAAATAGGACCTGCATTCTCATCCAGCCAGGTCTCAGTGATACATGCCAGATCAGATGTTGCAACGAGATCAGTTATAATAGCGGTCTTGTTCCTAATTGACCTGGCATTACACAACACCGCCGGGTTGGATGGGTTTTCAAGGAGGATCCCAGGACCTGCCCACAGTTTGTGGAGCCCTTGGGTATGGGAATCAGGCAGAGAACATCCCTTCCTCACCCGTGTTCTCCCCAGGGCATCTCCTAGTCCCTGCTACCTCTATCCACCCACCCTCTCCATTCCCCCACTGTGCCCAGTCCACACCCTTCGCCACCTCCTCACTATCCCCAAAGCCCGACATCTCCTATAAACTTCGGCTGATAGTGGGGACAGTGAAAGGGTGTAAATCACAGAGCACACTGCGGAATAATGCCTGACCATCTTAACACCCTCCCAGCACATCTTAACCAACGTAATTAAATAAACCCAAAATTATAGTCACAATACCACACTATAATTATTGTCACAGCACATACACACCCACCTCCAATGAGGCACGTCTCACACAACCATACACCCCACAAAAATCCTATCAACCTACCACATACCATAACAGCATTCAGATCACAAGTAACACATAAATAATTGTCACCCAAATAAACAATCTAACTAAAATGAATAAACAAATGATTTAAATTACAGTCCAATTTAAGTCCTATAGAGATTTCAATCCATTTTAATCCATTCCATCCATGCAGTTCAGTATTAGGAGTCTAGCATATATCAATCTAAATCCAACTTTAGTTTTATTAAGGGCCAAGAGATCTCTCACTTCTCCTGGCCAGACCAAAACTCACTCTTCGACTCTGCTCTCACCAATAGTCCAAAAGAGAGTACAGAAAATTGTGAAGCAGTTCAAGAAAAGACAGCATTCTCAGGAACTGAGAGTTTTAGGAAAAGTCATAGGTGCAAGATTCAAAATCAGGAGCACTGTTAATTCCGATTTGCAGCATAAGGAGAAATAACCACCTCTCCAGGAGCTGCCCCAGTCGGATCCACAGCAACAGCCCTGGCACAGAATCCACTCACCAGCGGGTCCCTGGTAAACCTAGGAGACAACAGTTACTTGGGCCCATCCTTCAACAGGCCTGAAACTGCACCGCCTCTTAAACCTAGCCATGACATGACCACCCAGGCAGCTCACCCGACAGTTCTCGCTCCAAACACACTCCCAGTCTAAATTCCAAAACAGCAAAACAGTCAAGAATACATCAAGGAGTCAAAACAAACTCTTCTCTGCTTCGGAAAATCTCACCACACCAGGGATCAGTAGGGATCAGCAGAGCCAACTTCTCTCGCAACACCGTAATCCCAGCCACATCGGTCCAGCACTTCAATCGAATTCGTCCTCGGGTCTTCAATTTTTAGTCCAAATTTACACTGGCCACTACAAAATCGGTCAAGCTTCACAAGAAAGATTTCTTCATAGAAGCAAAGTCCCAGTCGTTGATACAATCCGAGATGCTACACGCTATCTGTAAACTCTGTGTGCAGTCTTAATCCAGTTAAAGGAATCCCCAAATAGGACTGATAGTAGGACTGCAAAGCAGCAATAATTCATAAAATAAACTAACAAAATGAAACCAGTATTCATAAAAAGCATTAAGAGGTGCTGGAAGACACTCAAAGATGTCAAAGAGCTCAAAAACAAATAAACAAGCAGGCAGACACGGTACAAATGATACAATGGCACAGCAACACAATGCTAGCCCAGCGTGGCCGCCATCTTCGCAACCAGGAGGTGGTTGACCTTCAGGGTGACTACGGCACAGGTTTTCACACTATACAAATTCAGTGTAAATGGACTTGATATATAAATAAGAATGCTTACTATTGTGCTCTGAATACATTGGTCATAGTAGTCGGTATCATTAGGTAACCAAATTAGAATTGTATCTATAGGAAATAAACTAAAGGTGGTGGTTAAGACCATGTACAAGCTTTGATTTTATTTGTCAATGAACAGATGGAGGATAACAGTGGGAGTCACGAAACAAGAGTTTGGTCTAAAGCATTTGCATTTCAGCTATGGAAGATTCGAACTGGAGAATGGGGACCCTGGGACCTAGGTGTACTGCAAAATTTGATATGGGTCACATGTGCATCACTAGCCTATCAGGTGGGTTGAGAACCCATGAGGTAATGTCTGAAGTGTCATGGATACAACTAACACAATCACATTTACCATATGTGTAAATACCCAATAGTTTCCAACCTTCCTCCCTACTTACACTTTTGTGAAGATGGACTACATCTGCCTCATGCTTTGCTTTCACCTCCTATGCCACCCTCTTGTTATAACAGCTAGTTCTCTGATACCTGGAGTTCTTTTACTAAACATTGTGCATGTGTCAGTGTAGTATGGCCTCCTCTCTTGTTGGCTCTGTGACTCCGTGTCAGGAAACTCTACTGGACAGCATCCCGTATGACTGGTTCCCAGAAACAGGAGTAGCTGGGGTGGCCAGTTCACACCAGACAGAATGAAGTCTCCAAGTATTACAATTTTCCCTCTCCTCCTGGCTCCATGCGTTAACATCACCAGAAAAACAGCGGTAAATAATATCACAGGCAGCACATCGTGGAGTCAAACAGATTGCCTGGTACAAAAGTTGCCAGGCAAACCCGCATTGCACAGCCTGTAGTGTATGGCCAGGGTCCCATGCAGCAGAAGCAGGAGGGTAGCTGCATACGGGGTTGGGGCCAGAGGCAAAGGCCCAGGAGACCAAAGATGGCACAAGCATCCCATAGGAAAGGGTATGCAACAATGATTGGCAATAGATGGGTATGGACGGCAGGGGCAGAGGTATGGGTGAATGTCTATGACAATTACAGGAGCACTGCACCCACATACAAACAGGGAATTTTATGCACAGCCAGGACCCAGTAAGCCAGACAGGACTACCAGTTGCACTGCAACCATATGGACACATGTGCCACATCACATTGCCCCCAGTTTCCGTTATCATGCTTACTGTACAGGGGAAGCTACCAATGGTTCCATGTCATTTCCATGCAATAAATTACAGCGTGGTCAATGTCAGTGTAGCAATTTTGTCACTGAACTGTACAGCCTATATTAACTTCAGCTCATGTCCATCATATTGTACAGAGTACCGAGCACACTCAGTACACCTTTCTCTCAGAACAACAAACTAAGTTGCATTACTGCTTTCTGCTTTATTTTCTCACCCTCTATGCATTGCAGCTCTTTGTTCACAGAAACAAATCCCAAAGCATCCTGTTCTACCCTGCATGCAGCTTTTAATGGGTTATTTATAGTTTTCCTTTTTATTTTCTTATGGTCTATCATCGCAGTTTTTGTTCATGCGCTGTCATACCTCTGGGATCATTCACATATAGCTATGCATCATTTTAGACAGCAGCAGCAAACATTTGTATCAACATGTGAACATTTGATTTACGCACCTTGGTGTTAACCTCTTTGCAGTGCAGTCACCTCCGTAGTGATGGAACATGTGCCTTGGCTTCCTGTATGTAGCAATGCTAACAGGTAAATAAATCAAATGCTGCAATGCATAGGGAGTTTGAAACTAAAACACAGTAAAGAACACATTAAGAAGCTGCATGCAGGTAGAACGGGATGCTGTGGAATTTGTTTCCTGTAACTGTCTTTTCAGTTAGTGGGGTAATGGCTCATCATATTGCAGTCATGGACTTCATGTCAGCCTGGAATACTGTTGGGCAACTCAGTGTCAGAAGATCGGGGGCATCCATTATGTGAATCGGTGTTATATCTCAGGCCGTTTGTGGTAGTTTCAGTGAAGTTTTGTGCGGTATTAGTTCAGGGGAGAGTGGAAATGCTCATTTATGCTACAGACCACATCATGACATCACCAGAATTCCCCAAATCAGTGTTGTAAGACGATCGCTTGCACTGTACAAGTTGCTAGCTCTTTGTACCATTAGCGCCCATTGCATTGCAATGTTAATTCTGCACCAAAATGCTTGCATTGTTTTGTTTGTGCTTTATTGATGTCGTACTACTACTGACACACGTACCTGAGGCTGCACAGGGTTGCCCACCCTGCCGATGTGACAGACTGCAAGCAGGACTCAGAGGGCAACAGGGACATGCATGAACTCCCCCTGCATCACACCCATTCAGAGGTAATGGAGAGGCACACCACAGGGCTTGTATCGCCTGCTTCCTACCTGCACAGATCTGTCCACAATGCATTACTGGACTTTATTATTGTTTATGGATGTACTGGCTGCTATATTTTGTTCTGCAATGATATGTCCCTGAATGTTAACACACAGACCCTCCTCCTACTCAGCTGATCTGCTGCACCAGTTCCCTATACAGCTCGATAAACTATGGTGGAGGCCTGTACACCAACTCTATCTGAATCATTCCCACTGCTGTATTCTGTATCACTAGCCATAGTTCTTCTGTTGCTCCCCTTCTTCTCCCTGCCGCACATTATCCCATCCCATCCCTTATGTTATAGTACTACTCCACCACCCCACTCTCTTCCTTCCAGTGCAACTGGTGCCCAGGCATCTTCAGGTCTCCATCATAGTACTGAGTTGCCCATGTCTCTCTGATGGCAGATACGTTCACCTCCCTTCTCCCAACAGTGCCAGTATGTCTGCAGACTTGTTTGCTACACCTACCAGTCCAGGAGGCCAATGTCCATCTCATCCCTGAGTCTTATTGCCCCTGTTCCATTTGTTACTTTCCTCTCTCCTTATCCTTGGTACCCCATCTCCCTGCCCTCTTCCTTTCCTTTAGATTCCCTACTTGAGGGGCATCGAGGCACCATGTACCTGGTGCAAGAGCTGCACCTTCTAATGCCCCCACCCCCACCATCATCAGTTTGAATGTAGCTTATCCATCAAGTACCTCTCCAGTTTGTTAGGACCTTTGTGCCTTCATTGCTCTGGTGCAGTCCCTTCAGTGCATATAGGTCCTCGTCCCCAAGGAAGAACCCAGAGAGTGTTAGTAAATGGCACTATGTCAGAGGAAGAAGAGATAACCAGCAGAGCCCCCAGGGATTGGTGATGGGGCCAAGTCTATTTAACGTATTCATCAGTGACAGCGCAGAGGGTTTTCAAGGAAAGGTACTGTATGCCTGTTTGCAGATGACACCAAGCTCTGCAACAGAGTGGATACACAAGAGGAGTGGAAGAGGAACAACCGGACTGTTATACCCCTGTGTTGTACCCTGTGCCTGGGGAGGAAACCTTGCCTGTTACCTCTATAACCTCTTGTGTACAGTCTCCGCTGGAATCTGCCTTTGCCCTGGCCTCTTTGGAAACTTTTTCCATTGTAGGAGCCTCTGTGCAAAGACATGGCCGAGAGTGTGTCCCTGCCACCCTTGGCTCTGCCAAAACACGTGGTTTATTGACGTAGTTACATGATGCCTGGACTTTCCTCATGGAGAAATAAACGCTGGCTTTTTTACCCATTTCTGTAATCAGTGGATCACCAAACAGCTGTCCTTCTGCTGCTGGACCTGCATCTTTCCAAGCCAATTTAACAACTTTGGGGTGAAATCTCAGTAGGACTGTTTTACGCCTCTGCCGCAATGGCAGAATTGGCATTACCCATGAAGCATATGGCTGTGGCTCTCTGGGTCCATCCCCTTAAAACTTTTGGGTCAATTAATTTGTCTTCATCAATGGCCTTCTCGCCTCATCCAACAACTCTGAGTTAGTTTTGAAACACCGTGGACCAGAGGAGGCCACTTGTGGTTGCAAGGAATGAGCTGGGCAGCATCTAAGCACATAGCAACCCATGGCTGTGTTCGTGAAGGACTTCACTAAAAGCCTTGCTGCTATATGGCATGAAATCTTGGCAACAGCCCTCCACAGTATGTACGCCACATTCTATGGATGGCACCACAGTTTGTCCAAGGGTTCACTTGTCAGGCTATGAATGCTACGGTCATTATCCCTGCGCTACTTACTTGGGATAAGTCTGCTACTATTTTGTTCTAGTAGTGAATGGACATGTGGTTATTTTTTCCCAGTTTGTTAAGTTTTGTGATTGCTTACACAACTTGGATAGCACCTGCTTAGCTGTTGCTATGCTTGATGATGTTCATCATTCACATTTCAAATCCTCAGTTTGCATCAATGGCAGGGCTATTATGACCTGATTAACTATGTCTCTCTAGTGGCTTATGTTTTGCCTCCTGGAACTATAGGGAGAAACACACAATTAGGCGATAACTGCTCCGAACAGTACAGCTGCTGAACTGATTCAGAATAATGGATAGCATTTGACACTTATCAGTAAGACCTGACCCACACTGGAACTGACTTCAATCTGTCCTTGAGGTTTCTGGAGCAATGTGAAGTAGATTTAGATAAAGTAATAAATAAACAGCATACATAATAATTTCATGCTAAATGAAATTAAGCACCCTTGCTTGGCTTGCAACAAGTCTTGATGTATCAGTGTGTACCTCTCTTATTGTGCCTGCTCCAGGTATTATGAGCAGCACTATCCTAGGACCTAACTGTATGCCCATTATCTTCACAAAAGCATATTGTCTTCTCTTGGTCAACCTGAATTGCTTCACCAGCATATGGTATTCTTTCCCATATGCCTTTATCTCAATGCTCCAACCATATGCTGATGCCTGAACAGTACTGCTTGAATCCCTGTACTTGCACCGCCCTAGTTAATGTGCCCATTTTTCCCATTTGGCTGCTTGATTCTTGCTGCTAATTATAGTAATAGCAACTATGTTGTACTCTTTGGATGACATTTTCAAAGGAGATTCGCTGGCTGATCTAAAGCAATGCACCGCAGCACAATATTGAAAGGGATGAGATGAATCATGCATCTCGGCTGCGCCCAAGCACAGCGATAATGTATGTGGCGCATCCTGAGGGGGCGTGCCCGTGAATATGTAACACATCACCATATTCAGCAGAGATGTGTAGTGCAGCTGCCCCACACTTCTTGGATATGTCAAGAGAAAGATAGGCATGGAAAACCACCATGCCTAACTGGTAGCCATCCACAGGTGGGCTGCTGTGTTGTAGACCCCCAGCCCCATTGCACAGTGTCTCTACATGGCATCAACAGCTCCCCAAATGTGTAGTGTCCCCACCATAACCCATACCACCAAGGTCAGGGTAGCCTTGCACACATAGTGGAGTGGTTTCCCTGCCCTTCCCGTACCCCATTCAAAAATAAAATGCATTCCCTCATCCCTGTTACATAGTGTATGTACTCCGATCCCGTCCACACCCATTACAATTACAAAACAATAACATCCCCTTCCATTTTCCATAGTGGGACCTCCACCCCATCCCCAGCCCCGATCATCGTCACCATAATTAAGAAGTAACATATTCCATAGTGTAGTGACCCCCACCACCACCTCCTAGCAGCACCCAAGCACCCCAAGCTCAACACCAATGAGCCTGTACTTTGTACAGAGGATTGGGATCAATCAGTCACTGGCTAGCCATGGTAGGGTGTGGAGGGCTGGGCCAGTCGCCGGCACTGGTCAGGAATGGGTGTGTGGGGAGCAGTTCATGCATGTAAGGGTGGTGGGCCACTACACTATGGAAAATGTTTGCTTCATCATTATAGATCAAATGGTGGGTGATCACGGCTTAGGTTGGGGTGGGGACCACTACAATATGGAAATGGGTGTGGAATATTATTTTTCTTATTCGAATGGGGTATGGGATGGGGAATGGGGTCCATACACTATGGAAAATGGATGGGGCATAGAAAAAGGGATGGGGCATATCTGTTAATTTTATTTTGAACAGGGTCTGCAGGGAGGGGGTCCCACACCACGGAAAAGGGGTGGGATGTCATTTTATTATTCACCTGGGTTTGGGATGGGAAGGGTCCCCACATTATCTAAAAGGGGTGGGGATGTCATTATTTTATTATTTACAATGGGTTCAGGATGGGGAAGGGGGTACCTACATTATGGAAAAGTGATGGGTTATGGAGATTTCTGACATGGGACTGGGCAGGGAGGTGCACCCTTGAAACTGTGAGGCAAATGCAGCCATAATGTGCATGCAACTGGTTTGTTTGTGCACTGCATGTGTAATGGTTGTATTTGCATATTCTGACCGAATATCAGGAATTTGAGAATCATGGACAGGGTGAAGACATTAGTGCTGAAGCATACTTATGGTAGTCAAAGTTAATAGATATGCATGTTGAGCACAGTAGCAAATTGAATGCACCAATGCCAGTGTCCTACTAAATAAAATTATATATATATATATATATATATATATACACAAATATGTATGTTCTGCATGTGCACAAACTAATGCACACCATGCCCATAGTACTCACAATAGCCACAGAACAGGTCAGGGTGGTGATATCTTCATCACTGACATTGCTAAGGAGAAGGTTTGCCTATTGGTAGATGAAACTAATATCGGCAACAGAGTAGACACACAGGAGGGGGTCACAAGAATAAGGAGGGATCTGAGGAGGCTGGAAGAGTGGTCAGAGGTGTGGCAATTAAAGGTCAATGCAAATAATTGCATGATCATTCACCTGTGGTGCAAAACCATGTGTAGAGCCACATTTATTTATTTATTTATTGAATTTTGATGACCGGTAGGCCCACTGGGCCCATAGAGGTCCCTTTTCAGGGGCAACCCGGTGAACAACAACATACAGGTAACAGTTCAGTACAGACTGGAGAGTGGAATAATATTTACATGATGGGGATGGGAATGCTGACTGTCACCAGGGAAGAGGGATTTAGGAATAATCATCTTAGATGACTAAGCGGTAGCCAGATAGTGCAACAAGGCTGCATGTAGGGCCAGTGGATATTTGGGTGCACAGGAAGGGTATCATTAGCAGAAGTGAGATGGTGATGCAATTGTACAAAAATGTTGGTCCATGCTCATCTGGAATATGGTTTTCATTTCTGAGGCCACATCTTGCAAAGACATACATGGTGGTGGTGGTGGTCCAGAGAATTGCAGCCAAGATGGTGAATGGCTTGCATCGGAAAGCATATTCAGATTAATTAAAAGAAAACAATTTGTACACACTTGAGGAGATGAGGGAAGGGAGGGGTACCATTGTGACATGCAAGTATATTAAAGCCTTGAACAAAGTGCTGGTGGGTGGCATCTTTTAGTCCAAGAGTTGTACAAGGACAAGGGCAATGGGATGAGACTGGAGAGGGGAGATATTGGGAAATGTGAGAAGTTTTTCTTCACAGAGAGGGCAGTGGATAGCTTAGAATAGCCTACCCTACAAGTGGTGGGTGATAACACAGCAGGGGATTTAGACATGCATGGGACAGACATAAACGACCACTAGATGGGGTGAAGAGAGGTAATAGACAACGACCAAGTAGTGACAGCAGTCGCTGATGCAAGCAGGGAATAGAGGCAGATTAGATGGGTCCAGGGGTACTTATCTGCCATCAACTACTGTCAACTACTATTTTACCTTCTTACAAATGGTGGTGACAAAGAATTACATTAGACAGAGAAACATGAATAGTTCAAACAAAAGACCCACGATGGCTCCAAAAAATAGTGACACAAAATCTACAGTAATGGCATAAAAAGCGTTGCCATGTAAATACATGGGAAAATAGACTGAGGAAGATAGGTGTATCAGAATATACAGATGGAAGCAGGGAAAGAAGTTTGTAGCTCCAAGTTGAAAATGAGTAAAAGTAACACATATGGTAAATGAAACTGAGTGAATATTACCAGTTTTGTTTAACAATGTGGCCATATTTTATATGGCATGGTGTGCAGCACTGGTAATATTCACTGAGATAACTGTTAGAACAAGATGAGTAAATGTGATCTGCAGTTCTCCTGAAGAATCAGGCTCTAACTTTGAAGTGTATTATTATTATTATTATTGTGCATTTACAATTCATCTGTTTAGTCGGAAAAGACAAAGTGTATGAGGGTCTGTGGCAATGTAAAGCCCAGATAATGGAGATCAATGAAAATATTGCACAGCTGCTAGTTATGTATCTCATCATCTCTACCTATAACACCCTTCCATACTGTACAGCAACTATATCAGATATCGGCCCTCATTGCATGTCTGTGTAACACCTGAATTTGCAAAGTTCAGCCAACAGTATAATTTATTAATTCCCACTTCACATTATTAGTGCACCGTTGGCATAAGTTCCTTGTTAAATTCTGATATGTTTCACATGTAAACATTGATTGGGATGCATATCAGTCCACCACACAGAACACCTGAAAGTGGCCTTGTCACAGGGTCATTTTTCATTGATCTGGTTTAGAGAGAAATACCACGAGTTAGAAAAATTATGGCATTTCATTTTGCCAGACCATTTTCAAATATGACAAATTTAGATGAAATATGTGGCAAACAATACAAGGAAAAAGGGAGAAGGTACATCAGGTCACATCAGATCCAGCAATACCCATCAGTTTGAGTGTGTGTGTGTGTGTGTCTGTGTGTGTGTGTGTGTGTGTGTGTGTGTGTGTGTGTGTGTAGAAACAACTATAACAAACAGCAACACAGAAAAGAGGACTGCTTTGCCCTTCTGATCTGACTGTGTTCCTGACCTAAATCAGAAGAAGCTGAACCAACATGATCCTTGTCTTTCAACGCATCCTTCAGATCACTATGGTTCCCTTAAGACCGGGTGTGCAAATGTAAGTGGAAATTAAATTTAATTGAAGGGCAAGTGGAAAACCAGAGCAAATTTAATTGTAATAAAACTGGCTAGAGACAATCCTGTGACATTCATGGCTGGGCAAGTCCTAAAAGTTTAGATTAGAATACCACTGCTTATGACTATCCCATACATGCTTGAATTTCACCCTTGAGTTCCGTGTAACAGTGCCACAGGGCAAACATTCACTGCTGCCATCACTTCGTGAGATGAATTACTGTCTAATAGCTGACCCACTTCCAATACTGAATTACATGTGTCACAGGCACAGTAAGTACTGGTAATCACAGTGGACAGTAAACTGCCTATGACATTTGTGATGGCCCACAGAGAAGCCAATTTTGCAATTGTGCATACAAGTCTATAACAGTGCACGCAACATCTCTCCTTTTGTAATCAAGCATGACCAACAAGACAAATGAGTAGTTGGCAAGGCATGCTGCTTTTGCCCCTCACAACTATGAGGCATGGATATTGATGCACAACACACAGTCTCATGTGTGTTTGTGTTTGCAAGTTCAGGAGTCAGTACCCATATACATAGATTTTAACTGTAGGCTCTCAGACTAGATCATTGTCATGCTGTACACTGCCCAATAACATAAGAAATGTTTGGCTAATGACTACAACACTTTAATTTGTAAGAATGGATACAGAAGCAAATGGTTTGGCATGTTTTATTTGACCAACATAGATGTACAATAACAAAACAGTACCTATACTTTCAGACCAAGCAAGTCCTTTCTCAGAGACTTATGGCAGTTGTTTAGAGAATCACATTCTATTAACACCCAGACCATACAAAAACCCCAGAAGAATTCTAATTGGTTAACAATACCTATTTTGAAAAAAATCACAGGGTTAAATTAAGGAACTAGATTCTAGCAGTCTGCTATTGCTGAACAAGACTGCAAGGTCAGTTAGCAGCAGAATTAGATAAGTGGCACATTTATGGGAAACATCAGGAAGTACTTTTATTCTGAGAGGGTGGTCGACACTTGGAATAGCCTTCCACAAGAGGTAGTAGACTCAAACAATGTAAGGAATTCAAACTTGTGTGGGATAAACACAACACGCAAAAAGGAAATGGTCTGGGGGTAGGTATCCTGGGCAGACTAGATGGATCAAGAGTTCCCTTCTGCTAGCAGATTTTATGTTCTTAAAATGAGCAGTCAAGCAGAGCAGACAGTCCCAGTTACTGAAATATGAATGAATAGCTATCCTCCATCTATATTCGCCCAGCTGGATGAGGCTCAGAATCCCATTCCTGGCCCACTTTCCTTGCTGTTTAACTTGTTGGCACATAGAAACGTAGAAGTTGATGAGCAGAATGAGACAGCTAGGTTTATCTAGTCTGCCCATTTGTTTTGAACCTAGTTTGACACTCTAGTTGCCCTTTGTAGTCAGGGCTCCCTTGTGTCTATCCCATGCATTCTTGAATCCACCCACAGTGTTGACCACCACAACTGCTTGGGGCAGGCTGTTCTAGGTGTCCACCGCTCTTTATGTGAAGAAAATTTCTTGGTGTTGGTAGAGAACCTCCTCTATGCAGTCTGAGGTCATGTCCCATGGTCCTGGAACCCTTCTTGAAGTGAAAAGTTCCTGTGCCTGTATCTTGTTAATACCTTTTATGTACCTGAATGTTTCAATCATGTCCCCTTTCTCTTCTCTGCTCCAGGAGAACATATTCAGTTCTCCAAGTCTTTCCTCATGGGACATGTACTGCAGACCCTGAATAATTTTTGTTGCCTTTCTCAGTAATGTTTCCACCCAGCTCAATGTCCTTTCTGAGGTGAGGCCTCCAGAATTGGACTCCTGTGACACAGGTGAGGCCTGACCAGTGATCTATACAGTGGTAGTACCACCTCTTTCCTCCTGTTCGTGATTCTCTCCCAGTGCAGCCCAGCATTCTGTTGGCCTTCAATATTGCCTTCTCACACTGCTTACTAACCTTCAAGTCATCTGAGATTATGATTCCCAGATCTCATTCCTGGTTTGAGGCCGCCAGTCTTGGGGCAGGCTGTTCCAGGCGTCCACCACTCTTTCTGTGAAGGAAAAACTTCCTGGTGTTGGTAGAGAACCACCCTCCTTGCAGCCTGAGGTCATGTCCTTCGCCCTGGAACCATTCTTGAAGTGAAATGTTTCTGTACTTTGTTAATGCCTTTGATGTACTGGAATGTTTCAATCACGTCCCTCTGTCTCTTCTCTGCTCCTGGTTTGAGGCCACCAGTCTGTGCCCAGATTGTAATATAGAACCCCTCCCCGGAAAACCAGGGCATGTTCTGGCTGCATCTCTCATGGTTAGACAAATACAGTTGTTACCTCCAACTATATTCAGCCCTGTCGGGTAAGGCTCTAGTTTTATTAATGTGTCCACATACCCAGAGTTCCATTTCTGGCCCACTTTCATTGCTGTTTCACTTGTTGACACATATGTGCCCATATTTTAATATTCCCACCCCCATGAAAACCGTGGCATGTTCTGGCTGCATCTCTCATGCTGGCCTATGGTTTGGAATATTCCACCTATTGGCTTGTGTCCAGGCTCTGGTCTCCCTCCCATGGTTGGCCCCATACATACAGAGATGGCACCTTTGCATTGCCCACAACCTACATCATGATGGGGCTGAGTAGGTAAATTGCTACCATATATCATAGGTCATGGTTGGTGGTGGCCATCTATTGGTGTGAACTACTTTGTATGGCTGCTATGTTGTAGTCAATCTCCTTTGCTAAGTGTATGTAAGACTGCAACTGTGATAATTTAAATTATTGTGTACAGCTCTTACCTTCTGCCTATAATTAGACTCTGCCTAGCCTTTCCACTGGAACCACAGTGAATGAGCCCTTGAGTCTGGTGTATCTGGTTCTCAGAAAAAAGTACAGTATTACTACTGATGTATTGTACAGCAGAATTTGAAAGGGTCAGAAGCAAAGGTTAAGTGCATAGTTTCAATGTCAACAGGTAATAGGGGAAATTGTTTAACCAGGAAAGGTACACTAAGCCGAGCTTGTTTCAGGTGTGACCTGGGAGCACAAGGAAGTTAAGTGACTTCATCAGGGTCACACAGTATGCAAGTGGAAGCTGGGAGATTCAAACCCAGGTTTGGTCTGCCGGATGTCACCAGATTTGCAGCTCAGAGCCTTAGACCACTGCACTATACTGCCTCTTGTAATGCGCTGAACTTGTAAAATGTATTCCATTGAACTGCTACTTTAAAGTCATTTTGGGGTGTGTTGGGGCTGGCTCCTCCACTATTCTAAAAGTCACATTATGCTGGCACCTTACAGACACAAAACAGTGTCACCAATAAACTCCCTAGTAAGACCTCATATATTGTGTTTAGAAAATGTGCAAAGGGTCTATACTTTTTTCTCATGCCACAGAATGACCTGCGGCTACTTCTTTTGTCAGTGAGTGAGCAGGAATAAAGCTTGAGCACAGCAGTGAGCCATGAGAGAAAAATATAAAGTATATAAAATTTACATTTTTGGGACCAGCTGGAGTTGTAAACCCAGAACCTGACCTCGAAATTAGTTAGGTCATGGTTAAGATCTCACATGGTGCTCCCCTTCCGACCACCAGCCCCTACCGGCTGCGGGTGATGCCAGATTCTCATCTGCTGTCTCCTATCTACATTAGTATTCTCAACATCATTAACACACACACCCTTCAACAGTCATATTCATAAACCCAAGAGGATATCGCTGAACTGATAAGCACCAAGAGACAGACGTGTCCCTGTCCAGAATGCATATAACCCTTCTGAGGAAATAATGTGCCATTTACTTAAAGAGCTACCGACGCCTCAAAGAAAACTTTGAAAACATAATAATTTGGTACAATTCTGCTTGCATTCCTTGTATATTCTATTTATTTCTCCTCCCATTATTTATTACTGAGTAAACTTGCATTAATATATACTTGTCCTGTAGAGTTCCCTTAGAGCTCTTCTGCCTTTATAGCTTACCTCTACTTCAAGTTTAATCTCTGTTGTGACATCACAATCTATTGCCATGGGAGTAAGTGTGATGTCACAAGCAGTAGATTATGACTTAAGGCAGGGAGAAAGCAACAGAATTAGATGAACTCTTCAGGAGCAAAGATCTTGTTTTCATTCAAATGACCTCAGTATTAAATAATTGGGAGGAGAAATATGGAACTAATGTGAAATACAAGCTGAACTGTAGCTAAATATTATGTTTTGTTAAAGTTCTCCTGAAGATGTTAGCTGCATTATTTTAACTTTCCCTTCCCCAAAGTGTAAAGACAAAAATAAGCTACTTTGTGTTTGTAATTAGCAGTCTGCAAACCTCCTCAGCAGGCTAGAAAGGCCCATTCATCAGCATGAAGATGGCTGTGAAAATAGGAAATTCCTCACTGACCAGTATCTAACTATATTACTTTCTGAAATGGTACCAGGTTATACTCTATTGAACAGATCAAAGACATCATCCTTGTAAAGGAAAGGGATAATTTGGCCTTCCTTGCATCACTGCTATCCGTTCCTTTGCCAATATAAATTTTAGGCTTTCTTCCGAATTATATACACACACGCATGCATGCACGCCGCCACTCACTACTCACACCAGCAGGCAGGCTGCTACTTTCTACTATGGGCAATGACCCAAACAGAAGTACACTTCTTTACTAAATTACAAAGTTATGGCAATCAGTCAGTTGGACCTAAAATTGTGAGGCAGTCTTGTAGCAACAATATGTTGCACCAACTCTGCTACACAGAACCTGACACATCTTCAAGTGAAAAATTAAGACAGTGTCCAATGCATAATCGGTATATAACTACACACACATTTATATGTCAGAGAAGCAGTGGGCAGGCTGTTACTTTCTACTATGGGTAAATGACCCAAATGGAAGTACACTTCTTTACTAAATTACAAAGTCATGGCAATCAGTCAGTTGTGACCCAAGAAGTGTGAGGCAATCTTGTAGCAAATAACTGCAGCGACTCTGCCATAATTGAACTTGATGCATCGACAAGTGAAAATGAAAACAGTGCCCAATGCATAATCAGTGTATAACTGCACACAGATAAATAATCATAGTATATGGTACTGTTTCAGAGCATAGGACTGAGATATACACCAGGGCACACTATCTAGGCAGATGGTGATAAGTTATTGATAGTGCAGAAACACAAAGGTGAATGTGAGACTTACACATCAAAATGCTAGCGATGATGACTACGGTGCACCAGTCTAGTAACTTCAATTTGCGCTTCAAATGTGCAGCAAGGTGAACAGAACTGATGCACAGATTATGCATTGGGCATTGCTGAATGTTTCATAAAATAGTTATCTCCGGAAGTTTTCTGCAACAAGTGGAATCTTTAGAGGAGGATGGCATACCACTTCAAGATATTGTTAGACAATCACTGCATCTGAGTACACCAGCAAAAAGCTATATAACAAGCTATAAAGATCAGATTGATATTTTTGCATAGTGTCTGCTTTGCAGTCACTGTGTTACATTCACAGTTGTGCACTTACTTGCAGACTAGTCAAGGTCAATGTAGAAGACATGGTTACAATTTATTGTTTGCTCAGAGACTGCAGATACAGGAGGTGTCACAAATGAATGGTTTTCATGACTTCATAGGAGGAACTTTGTGGTTATTTATGGACAGCATAAAATTGGAACCAAGGCAGAGACAGCTCTTGATAGGCATACACAACACGCCTGGTTAGTAAACAAATATTTATTGCCTTTGATTATTCCTTATCTCTTTACTATGTTGGGATTTATTTTCCATATGTGGTACCAAGTGCATTGCCATTCGGAATGCATATTTACGCTTTTGTGGAGTTTAGGAAAAGGAACAAAAGGAGATGTGACAGAGGGGTGTGCTCCGCACTCTACCCAACCAACAATCTCTGGAGCCCCTCCCTATTCTCTGCAGTGCATGTTCTGCAGTCCTCATGCTATCTATCACGAAACTGACAGCAGCATTGACAGGATGGGGAAAAAACTGACTGAGCCCTATGAGACACCAGTCACTGGCATGGCCACAGACATGACCAGCAGTAGGTGTGCTGATCCCGCTGCATGGATAGCTACTAGAGTCCCTTTCACCATGGCTGCACTGCCATGATCACTACTCTACAAAGTAATCTGGGGTGCGTGGGAGGCTGGTGGATGCAGAGCTGGAGGTGGGGAGTGCTGTTCGGCAATGGACAACTTTCTGTTTTCAGAATAAAAATATACCACCCCCACCACCACCACCATCAGCAAGGCACGGCACTTGTATCACATAAAGGGTGGGAAGGGAGGTTGTATGCAATAGATAGCGGGACACGAGGAGTTGGGGATGATTATCGGAATGGGAGGGGGTCTTTGTCAAAGGGACCACAGAATTACCAATGTACAACACAAAGTAATACAGTAGTCCTCCCTGACTGCTCCAGTTTTCACCCACAAGGCAGGCAGACCATATGCAGCTGTAGAATTGCCAAGCCTTGAATCATTACTGCAGCAGCAGCTCAAAAACACAAGCAGCATAATTAGCAGGACAGTGCACAGCATTATAAACAAAATGTAAGGCACAACGGAGGCAGGAGAAAGCAGGCATCCCCAAAATTACTAGGTCTCTTAACTATAACCAAACTTTTCCACCTACTGCACTGGTAACACACACTGCTGCTTGTCTCCACTCTGAGCCCTGTCCAACTGAGAAAGACTAATTTTCACACACCCGGTCATAATATGAAATAAATAATTGAAACCCACTCTGATCTGGGAGGTTGGAGAAGGACGGCAGCACTCTGAGGACGACAACTGCAGAAACAGGGGAAGGGGCACTAGACTACCAGAGATTTGATACTGCAATGGACCTCTGGACCACCAACCCAAAAATATGATACAGCAGGGGGACAGAGATTGGAGATGGTGGCAGGACCACTAGACCATGTGGTTGAGGGCGATCGGTGAATGGGAGGATCCACTAGAACTAGCATCAGTGTATTACAATAATGTGGACAGAGAACAGGGAGGGTGGGGGACCACTATACTACCAAGGCTAATCTCCACATTGGGACGATGTTCTGAGAATGGGTAGAGGTGAGTATTACTTCCTTCCAGCCTCCCCAAAAGGAGAGTAATTTGGAAATTATACTCAGGAGACCCAAATGAAAGTATTGGGCAGGTGCAGTTGCAAATATTACAGGTGCAGCGTGTGTACCAACTACAAGAATCACTATATGGGGCAATAAAATAAAAGGAACACTGTATTTAATTATGTTTTACAAGAAAACATGATAATGGAACCAGCAACACTAATGGATTTGTGAGCAGTAAACTTGCTCAGATAGTGAATGTTACACTGCTCGATTCTGCAGTGTGTAATTAACCAGATAATCCTAACATCGGTAATTTGTGAAAACACTTATTAATCAGTGGTACAAAAGGCTATACATTATGTGAGTAGATACAGAAAACTGTTTTGGGTGTCCTAATTAAAAACAAAAAATAAAACATGATTTGAACTCTGGGGTAGCTTGCTTGCATCTATTGTTAGTTCACCCTGTAGTGGTCCATGTCAAACGCAATTCGAGCTCTCTCATGAGGTTTGTCTTTAGCATTCTATTTATTTTAACTGTCAGTGGCTTTGCCAGTTTTCATGAGGTTGTGCCGTGATCCACCCCAAGTGCATTCCGCAGTTCCTTTTTCAAATGGAGACTCACCAGAGATATTCACTGACAGCAGGAACGAAGGTGTGTGGTGATGGATTCAGGGTCGGCAGACTAAGAAAGATGGAAATGCTTGAGTACAGGTAAAGGTGGATGGTGTCAATGGGCTAATGCATGCTAAAAGCGTGAGAGAATGACGCTTGAAGCAAGGGGTTGAGCTACAGTATGGAGAGATTACTGTCGGACCTAGGGAAATAAATAAAAGGAGCTGAAATTGAAAAATGAGAGCAGGAAGGATGGAAAAAAATTACAGAAAAGGTAACCACATAACAACATGATGGGAAGGTTCCACAAAATAACAATGCAAGGTGAGGGGTCATATAAGCGTGGAGAATGACTGATAGTGCCCTTTAGAAAAACTTGTGGGGGAAAGAAGAGGAAGGGGTTGTGACCAAGTGGAAATTATAAGGCAGGGAACTGCAGCAGCAATTAACTCCTGTTTAAGACAGGTAGGAAAAGGAAAAGAAACACAAAAGACTGCTTTGGTTCTTAAGTGGAATGGCAGAAGCAATAAGGATAAAGAGGGCAGTTTTCAGGAAGTACAAGAGAGACCAGCAAATGGGAAAGAGGGAATTCCATGTGGAGACAACAAGGAGGCTAACAGAGTGGTAACAAAAAGGAAAAGTAGGTGTCAGGCTGAAAATAGCAGAAGGTATACAAGAAGAGGACAAACTTTCTTCCCTATACCAAGGAATAGTGGAGGACGGGGTGGGGGCATCAGACTGAGCAAAGGAGGGAAGATGAGGAAGAGGATAAGAAGGTACATATTTTATTTTATTTTTATTTATTTAAGTTTTCAGAACAACCTTGAGTCACAGACTATTTTCAAACGCTCCATGTCATGGGAACAAGACAGGAACAGTACAACAATAATTGTCAACAGTGGAGGAACAAGTAACATGAACAATATACAATGTAGGAACATCAGGGCAGTGTTACAATAAACAGGTTCATAACAGATCCAGTATACAATATGCAGGTGCATAGAAGGTACAATATACAATATGCATAGTCGAATCAGGTGCACAACAGTTACAACATACAATATACAGGTGCATAGGAGGTACAATATACAATATACATAGTAGAAACAATGAGTCTATAGTGGAGAGGGGCTGAGCAAAGGAAGACAAAAAGGTGGTGGCCGACAGAGTTCATTGTTAAGGAGGGTGGGGACAGGGTGGATGCAACAATGGGGGCTGTGTGTCAGGGTGTACATGCAGATTCAGTAGCAGTCCAGGTACTGGCTGAGTGGAGGTAGTCCCTGAGAAGGATTTAAACTGGCCAATCTTACTTCCTTTACAATAGAGCTAGGCAGAGCACTCATTCAGGAGACGGCACTATAGCTAAAAGTTCTCTGGCATAGGGAGGTCCGGCACCTGGGGACATAGAGCGGAGGGTTGAAGGAGCTCCAAGTGTTACTGATAACAGGAGCTGGTTTTATAAGGGCTGAAAGACCTGGGGGAGAAGCCAAGGACATTTTTTTGCCCATGAGACAGGTGTGGAACTTGAGTCTATCTTCAAGGTTAAACCAGTTTGTAGAGCTATAGAGGGTGCAGATGTGTGTGGTACGGTCACAACCAAGGATAAGGTGGCAGGCTTTGTTGAGAGATTGCTGTATATTGCTGGAGGGAGGTGGGTCAGCTGCCTCATATACAAGGATCCCATAGTCAATTAGGGAGAGGACTGAGGAGGAGACAGCTAGTCGAGGGCATCTGGGGTGAGACAGTGGTTGTACCTGTGCAGGAGGCCAATTCTGGTGTTGACAGCTGTAGAGAGGAGATGGATACATTGGTGGAAGTTGAGGGCAGGGTCTAGGGTGATGCCTAGGTACTTGAAGGTGTCTACATGTTCAAGAGGGGTCAGGCGGAGTTAAGGATTTGGGCCGGCAATTTTGTGAGTGCTCTGGTTGTGGGCAAAAGTCATGATCTTCGTATTTTTGTAGTTTAAGACAAGACGCTGGTTGGCAAACCACTGTTCAGCCTCAGAGAAGGAGGTTTGGAACGACTGCTGGAGTATGCGGGATCAGGGTGGGAGGACTAGAGGATGGCATCATCTGCATGTAGTAGCAGGTTACCAGAGCAAGCCATGGGAGGGTGTTTAGATATAAGCTAAATAGCAGAGGGCCCAGAATGGAGCTCTGGGGCACCCTGGCCTGACAGGGAGGCAGGTGGAGAGGGTGCTTTCTATCTTGACCTGCTGGGTTCTACTATAAGATAGTCAGAAAACCAATTAGTGGTCTTCTGGGAAAGACCTAGCAGGGGAAGGGTAGATAGGAGGAGGGCATGGTTAACTGTGTCGAATGCCTTCAACAGATCTATGAATACAGCTCCAGTAAGATGACTTCTGTCCAGGGCTGAATGAATAGAGGAGGTAAATTCCAGGAGTGCCAAGGTGGTGCTGTGGCCTTTGCAGAAGCCATGCTGTTCCTTACCAAGAAGATCGATTTTGTGAGGTACTCAGTGAGCTGATCAGAGACGATGCGCCCAACGCTTTGGGGGAGGGGGATAGAGAGGCGTATAGTTGCCCATGGCCATATGGTCACCGCTTTGTGAATGGCGGTTATGGTGGCCGCTTCCAATGGGATGCAAATTTGCGTCTACACAGTGACCGATTGAGTGTGCAGGTTAGTGTGGCAAGGACTTTCTGCAGGGACAGGCAGAGGAGTTTCAGGTCCAGCATGTCGCTACTGAACCGGTTCACTGAGAGCTTTTGAAGGTAGAGTTTGATGCCTGATGAAAAGGTGGGGGAGGAGTGCATGGGGGCAGGGGAGGATCAAAAAGTGGGGAGAGAGTATGCTGCTGAGGTCTGAGAAGGAGGATTAAGGTGTCGGCAATAAGATTGGGGTCAGTAGTACAGTTGCTGTTTATATTACTCAGGAAGGTGGGGAGGTGTGGTCTTTCTGCTAAGCTCCTTTAGATTATTCCAGAATTTTCTGCCTGAGCCCTAGGGGACATAGGGATGTTTGTAGTGTTCCGCTTTGGCTCATGTGAAGCCCAGGTACACTTGTTCCTAGCCCTCACGGTAACATTGTCTGTCAGCTGGCATGCCTGTTTCCAAGGCAATTTGTCAGAAGGAGTCAGTGTCGCATCTGCTCAGTGAGACGGTGGAGATCCATGTGTAGTGTTGCCTTTGATCACACATTTGGTTAAAGGTGCAATTCTAAATTAATACTTCTGCTCAGTGTTCATTAAAGAGAAGGAAGGACAGCCCCAGTGTGTGGGATTCTAGGCAGGAGAAGGAGACATGGATGAGCAATAGGAGGGATGGCAATGGAGAGAGTACTCAAGGGGCTCAGGACCCTGAAGGAAGACCTACTGGTTGAAGCACAGGGGCGAGGTAGTAATAGACAGTGAGGTCCCCAGAATGCCAGATAACTGTATTGTACAGCACAACACTTTGGTCTGATTCAATAAATTGGAGCTCGAGGACTTGAATATCAGTCTATATGCAATTACTGGAGCCTCCTGAGCCAGATGATCTGCACTCTTGGGTGTGAAGAGAGATTGCCTAGATCCTGGTGGAACCATATAACTTACCTCTTTAACTGCTCCAAATAAACTTGGGTGGTTTCAGTGCACTGGTGGGAGGCCAATACCACTTGACTCCACATGAGTAGGAGTTGAGAGGACCCAGGAACTACAAACTGGTCAGTAGAGCAACAAGAAAAGAGCATGCACCCTGAAGTGGCAGATATTTAATTATATATGATTTACTGTGAGCAAGAACTTGAATCTTTAATCTGGGGCAGTGAGAGTGCTCTGATC
This sequence comes from Neoceratodus forsteri, assembly GCA_016271365.2. Lineage (NCBI taxonomy): Eukaryota > Metazoa > Chordata > Ceratodontiformes > Ceratodontidae > Neoceratodus > Neoceratodus forsteri. The sequence continues at coordinate 124,911,737 of JADMNL010000023.1, read as the reverse complement.
TTGACTACCCCTGGCTGTGGAGGACCGGGGTGCAGATCCATTAATTTATGTCTGCATACCCAGTGAGAGGGGTTGCAGGAGGTTTTTCATTTTTGTTATTATTCTTTTTGTTTCTGTATCTTTCTGTTAGCTAAATACTGGACTGAATTATCCATGACATGTGAGAAAGGGTTTACATACTTTTAATAATATTGTTTTTATTTGTTTTGGGTGGGTGTATTTGTTTGAGTATTTGGGTTGGGTATTTTACTACTTCTGTTTAGAGGTCTCTTTTCGCCTGGGGCTTGATGCTTTGTATATTTGATTTCAGTCTGCCTGTGGAATGTGTAGGCCTTCTCCCCAGTTGTACGCTATTCGTCCTCTGCCCTCCATGCCCTTCGCCTTTTTCCCCCACCCTTGAGCTGTGGCTTTACCAGCACTGTTGAGTGCTGGGTATTGTTCTCGGAGGGGCGGGGTCACGGACTTCAGAGGGATCTAATGAACGGGTATGTCACATCGGGTAGTTGCCTAGAAGATGCCCTTGGGTGAAATGGTGCCTGGAACGTGGTTCACCATGTCTAGTTCCCATACCCAAGTGATGCCCTTTGGTGGACAAGTGTCAGGCGGCCTCGGAAACCCATCCAACTCGAGCGGTGTTATGCAATGCCAGATCCTTTAGGAATAAGACCACAATTATTGAGGATCTTATTGAACAACTGATCTGGCTTGCATCACTGAGACCTGGCTGGATGAAAATGCGGCCCCACGTTGGAGGCTGCAATTCAGGCTGAGTTCTCGTGATACACCGCCAGAGATTGGACTGTGGGGGCAATCTGCTTTAAGACTGAGTTGGGCCTCTCGAGTGTACCAGTTGAGGAAGCCACATCTTTTGAGTGTACTGTGGTAGCAGGTGTAGGCTGTAGGATAGCTCTTGTCTACCGTCCACCTGGGGATGAGAGGTGATTCTGCAGGAAGCAGCAGACTTCGTCGCCGACATGGCATTTGAGTCGCCAGAATGATGGTCCTGGGTGATTTTACGCCTGGGTTGATGATGAACTCTCGCAATTTGGACAGCACTTCCTCCAGCTGATGACATCACTGGGCTTCACACAGATTGTTACTTCTGCTACCCATAAACTTAGTCACTCTCTTGATTTGGTTGTCCTCCTGGGTATTGAAGCTTCTAATTTGGGGTGGAACCTGTTAGTTGGTCCGATCACTACACTGTGAGGTTCAACTTTTGTGCCCCCTACATAGGCCTGCCCTGTGGAGATGGTCAGTGACCGCCTTACAGGATGTGAGCCCTGAAGGCCTAGCGGCGGTGATTGACCTCTTGGAGTTTCCTGTGGCCAGCTCTGAGTCCAGAGGTTCTGGTCTTGGTCTATAACAAGGCCATCTCTATGGCCCCGGACTCGCTTGCTCCTATCCGTAGTTCGTCCTCTCTCCCTTCGCCCTCAGGCCCTTGGTTTGATGGGTCCTTGAGGGAGCTGCGTGACTAGGAAAGGTTAGACCGGCCTGGTGGAAATCCGCTCTGGAAGATGACCATCTTAGATTGGTAGAGCATTATGGACCTACCAATCAGCGATCTCCCATAAGAAGGCAGAATTCCTGTCTGGGAGATTGCTGCCACTCAGAACCGACCAGCTCAGCTCTTCCGAACTGGGACAGGCTGTGCAGCCCAGCCTGTCTGCAGCTCCAAAGAGCTTTCTCGCAAGTGGAGTGCGGCGAGCTTGCTCAATTCTTTGCAAATAAGGTGGCAGACATCAGGTCGGAGATCCTCTTGACTTGTTCTGTGGGGGATGCTGTTGATCGGTGCTCAGTCGCCTCACCTCGTGCTTCCTGGTGTACCTTTGACTTGCCAGAATTCATGGATGTCATGCGGATTGTCCAGAGTATGCGCCTACATGCTGTAGTTTGATCCGGCTCAACTTCCTTGATTATGAGTTGTTGTGATATTATCGGTCCGGTCCTGGTGTCAGATAGTCCGTGCTCCTTGATTCAGGTGAGTTCCTAGCTCCCTGAAAGAGGTGGTGGTAACACCTATCCTAAAGAAGGCTTTTGGACCCAGACACTCTAGCCAACTACAGACTATCTCAAACCTTCCCTTTATAGGGAAGGTTATTGAGAAAGTAGTGGTGATACAGTTGGAGGACCACTTGACCATCCATAACATCTCTGAACTTCTCAGTCCAGTTTTGAAAGAGGCATAGTACCGAGACTGCGCTGGTTCGGTGCTCAGTGATCTCCTGATGGTGAGAGATCGAGAAGCTTGTTTATTCTGGTGCTCCTTGATCCTTTTCAGCCTTTGACACTGTGGACCATGGAGTGCTGCTTGGGTGCTTGAGATCCATCTGTGGCCTGATGTGTACGGTCCTTAGATGATTTACATCCTTCCTCACTGGCAGTACTCAGAGAGTGGTGTCCAGGATTTTTTCTTTGGACCTACTCTCTCTGTCATGTAGGTGCCTCAGGGCTCAGTGTTGTCCCCATGCTGTTTGCAGTGTATATGCTGCCCTCAGAGACATTGTAAGAAGGTATGGGCTGAGGTTTCACTGCTATGCTGATGATACCCAGCTCTACCTGTCTTTTGCACCTGACCAGGATAATGCTCTCTCTATAATTAACAACTGCCTTGCTGAAATCCAGGACTGGATGAGTTCGAGCTGGCTAAAGTTGAATGCGAGAATGATCGAGGTGATGGTTGGGACCCGGTCGCTGGATAGAGGGGATGAGGGCTGGTCAGCCCTCTGGACTTTTCTGGGGGTCTCCAGATCCTTTCCTCTGAACAGGTGTGAGAGCTGGGGGTGGTGCTTGACAACAGGCTGACTTTACAATTTCAAGTGTCGGTGGTCATCAAGTCTTCCTTTACCACCTTAGGAACATCGCCAGGATCAAGCACCTGGTTCCATCCGAGCATCTATCTACACTGGTCTGCGCCTTGATTACTGTAACTCCCTGTACTTAGGGCTACCTGGGGTTAATATCTGCTGCCTGCAGCTAGTGCCCAGCGCTGCAGTGCATTTGTTGACGGGACGTCTCATTCCTCTCATATTATGCCTGTGCTGCACAAGCTGCACTTGGTGCCAATTCAGTGGCGGACCACCTCTAAAGTTGGTTTACTGACTTACAAAGCCATACATGGACTTGGCCCTGACTACTTGAAAGAGCTTCTTGTACCTTACTGCCCCGACGGCCAGCTCCGTTCGGCTGATGAGGGGTTGCTGGAGATTCCAAGGGTGTCTTTAAGTCTTCTGGGGCCCCTGCATTTATGTATCGTGGCCCTTCCCTCTGAATTTTCACCCATCAGCCATGGAGTGCGAACTGTTGGGGGTTAAACAGGCATTGAAGACTTTTTGTGGCGCTAGGCCTTTTATGGTACTGTATAAAGGGACCTATCAGACTATAGTTATTTTATTATTATCTGTGTTGATTTTATTATTGCGGTTTGATTTTATTGTAAAGCACCTTGATATTTTGAAAGGCACTTAAATGAAATAAAGCTATTATTATTATTATATTAGAATTTTTTTAACAAAGTGCTAGAGTGTGAGGTGATGCAAACACTTACTGTCAACACTGGGTTATGCACTCTAGCATTTTACTGCATGTAAAATAAAACATTTTCTAATATCTGCCACTCCCAAGTACAGGCTCTTCTTTGTTGCTCTTCTGATCATTTGCCCAAGCTGTGCACTCTACAGAATATCAGTGCCAGGGTTTTCTCATTTGCTTAACTACAGACCAGTCAGGCTGACCTCCATCCTGGGGTAACTGCTAGAAACTATTTTGAAAGAGCATATAGTGGAATGGCTAGAGGTCAACTGGTTCGTAACAAGAGGCAGCATATGCCTGTGTCAGGCAAATTATGCCAGATAAACCAGACAGACTTTCTCAACTGGGTCGCAGAGGCAGTTGGTAAGGGCCAAGCAGTAGACATACTATATATGAACTTTAGCAAGATCTTCCACTCTGTGTCCTATTGGATACTTGTGAAATAGCTGAGACATCTGGGGATGGAAACACATTAACTAGGTAAATTAGTAACGGTCTGGGAGGAAGAACTCAGAGGGTTGCTGTTAACAAGGAAAACTCGGTGAGTCCTGTTATTGATGCTTTCAATATATTCATCTGCAATATAGGGAAGGAATACAGGGTAAAATTGGTTTCTTTGCAGATGATACCAAAATCACAAGCAGGGTGAATACAGCGGAGGGAATACAGAGCATTAAAACAAACCTGGACAGACTTAAAAAGTGGTCAAAGATATGGCAACTGAAACTTAACACCAAAACCGCAATCTTGCATATTGGCAAAATAAGTCCAAAACAGATTTCTGGTTTAGATGAAAGGACCTGGGGATCATTATTAGTGACAGTCTTAAATCCCATGCCCAATGTCGGAAGTCTGCAGGGAAAGCAAATAGGATGTTGAGGTGCATATGGAGGGGCTTGCTAGAAGAAGGAAGGAGGTGATCCTGCCTCTGTACAGATCCTTGGTGAGATCTCACCTGTGTGCAGTTCTGAAGCCTGCACCTGAAGGACAGGGACCTCTTGGAAGCTGTTCAGATGAAGGCTACAAACATGCTTCAGAGGCACCAGAGAAAGGCATATGAGGAGAGACTGCAGAGCCTCAATATGTACACATTAGAGGCCAGGAGGAGAAGGAGACATATTTAAGACCTCTAAGCACAGTACCAAAGGGCAATCAGTATTTTTTCTACCCTCCTTGACATCCCCGACACCCAACTCCTTCATGGGCTCCAAGGCAACCTTGTACTCCACCCCACCTACCTGACACCAACAGCCCTCCATGGAGCCTTACCTTGCCCCCAGAAAGGGTCGAGTGGGAATACCCCTTACAGCAGTTACTAGTCAGGAGGTGCTGTGGTGGCAGGGCAAAGCCTGGATGTGCCAGGGTCCATCATCTACAGGTGCTGAGGCCGTTTTCACTGTTTCTGCCCTCCCTTCAAGTCACTGGACTATTGTGTGACACTATGCAGAGCTTCTACACCTGAACATGCACTGACTTGCAGGGGGGCAAGATGGCTGTACTGCTCCAATCCATGCAGTATGGGTTTTGCCCTTGTCTCCTGATTTCTAAGAACCTTGAGCAACTTTTATAAATGAAACTTATGCTATTTTTACCTACTGCTCCAGGATGTGCTGCCTTTTGTATTTTCAAGTGAAATTTGTCTCCATATGGTCGTGTCGTCTGTTTGTTGAGTTGGCATTTTGTACCTGCTGAATTGAAGGCAAAGAAGCAGACGCTGTTTGGTCTCATGCGGCTTTGCTCTGCTTTTTAGTAGACACTGGATTAAATATGGACTTTCTTAGTAAAGGAAGTGTTATATGTTTTGTATTTACAACACCTCCTTGGTGCGGAAAATTTCAAAGACCGCTACTTGGTTTTATTTCATTTTATTTGGCGTCTTGCTCTGGTGATGGGAGCAGGTAAAATATCGGGACTTGGGAGTTTCTGCTGACATTTCTCTATCTAGGAAGCTGGACAATGAATTGGACAGTGAATTAATTACCTTTGCTAGCTGAGAAAGGCTTTTTCATTCATTAATTATGGACTCTGGATCCCTGAGAAGAGAGGAGGACGGTCGGACTTTGATAGTACTTTTGGGTACTGATAAGCTCATTTTACCTGATTAAAGGTATGCTAACATTGCCTAGGGTTGGGTTCCTAGTTTCTGTTTGCCTTGGTGTCCCCAAAGTTAATATGCTCAGAGAAGCATTTTTTTTTGCTTTTACAGGTGAAGAAGATTCAAAAGTGTGTCCGACTGGCTGAAAATATCTTGAAGATTTCCTGCCCTGGAGAACTCGGCAGAGGAGACTTACTGGAACCAGCTTATAACATTGAGTAGTGCCGAGAGTCCTTGGTAAACATTAAATGGAAATATGTTTGAAGCCTCTTGTGAGTAATGACCAGACGTATGAGCCTAGCACTGCAAAATTTAATATTGAAATAACTCACAAGGTACATTTTTCTTTTATTCTAACCCAGAGTATTTCAAGAGAGGTGTTATTAACTAAAAAGGGCAGGTGGGTGGGTCGATAGAAATGTCTTGAGGCTTTCTGAGTGAAACTGGGCCGAAACCCATGATAGCGAACCGCATTTAGTGGACCCGCTAATGTTTTGGATTCTCAGTCCAAGAGAATGGAGTCAAGTTTAGTAAAATTATAGCAGTCATGCCCTCTTGAAATTCACAAAGACACTGCCCTGGTCACTTGTGGAAGCAGATTTTGGGGTCCCCCAAAGGTTTATTTGACTTCCTTTGCTTTTCTTAAGTTTATGAGCGAGGCAAGGTAATTATGGCTACACTACACGTGCATGTTTGGAAAATCACTGCAGCTATATTTTATACTGCCTGTGCCTGAAACAGTATAATGAACCTACTGAGCTTGATTTATATTTAAAAGTGAGTTCAAACTCTATATACCTGCGAATATTTCCGAACACTTCTCATTGGGACATTGTGTTATGCTACAATGGGATTATGTTTGTGGTGTTTTACGATCTTAATGGTGACTTGCCTAATCAGGGAGAAGCTACTTGTTTATCTATTAAGGTGGTGTGATGTCAGCACACAATAATCTGTCCCTATGTCTAGGTGTCAAATGTCTTGAACCAGACAGGACAATTTCAAAATCTTATTTAACTGTATATTGTGCTTTCTCTATTAGGGAATCCTATGATATAGTATTTACAATGAAGTTAATGAACATGTAGTTCTTAGAGCACTGTTTGTGCTAGTAAATCCTTAAGCTGATGCTGGTTGCAGCCAGGATGAGATGCATTATTAAGGAACCTTAAAAGGGCTCAGTGCAATCACTTTTGGGGACTTGAAGGGTTTTCTGGGAAGTCTTGCTTTTTAGTATTCACTTCTCTGTTAATGAACAATAGGAGACACTGGAAGAACTGGGATAGGTTGTAACCTGTCGGTTTAGGTTGGATAATATATATATATATATATATATATATATATATATATAAGATAAAATGATCTGACATTCACTGTAGGCACCATTCATAGGATCCTGTATTTAATGCCACAGGGATTGGCTGGAGGAACTCCTACTTGGGAGTTGAAAACAAGGTATGGAGCAGCATGCGCCACGTGGTGCCCTGGTGGTACTTCCTATGCTCTTATATTCCACCAATTATACAGTTTGGCTTATTTTGGATCTAATGAACACAGTCTGCTATTTTATCAGAGGCAGAGTAATTCTGTGTTGTGGCCTAGAAGTCTGTCCCAATGAACTGAGGGGTACAACATGGTTCCACACTTTGGTGCCAAACTGGTGACCTGCCACTAGGGTTGTCACGGTATGCAGTTTTGATGGTATGATAACATCGGTTATCGTGATTCTGTGGTATAATGCATTCCAATGAGAAAACCTAAAATATTAGAAAATAATGCAATTCTAACCAAAGTTTACATGTAAAAGCAGTTAAAATACTACTAAATGACTCATTATGAATTTAATGAGAGAAAAGAAAGATAATAAGTCAAGTATGTGCAAGAGAAATATATTTTTATTGACTAAAAGTCAGATTCCTCCTGACTTGATGAGCATGGAGCTTCAAATACTACAAGTATATTTATTTTTTTTCATTTCATTGCAGTCCGACACGTGAGTGACATACCAAGTATAAGTAAAGGGTTTGTTTAGTGTACTCTTAGCTTACAGCACAAAATGCTACCAATACCAAAAGTACCATACCATACAAAAATAGCACACTGAGTACGAGTAGTAAGTCGGTCATTTGATTTACATTTTGTTATGTTAAATTGTCATAACTTACAGATGAGAGATGATGAAAGGAATGTCCATTCACTCTGTCCTCTCCTGGTGGTGTGGGTGGTGCAGACTAGAGTTACAGATGCACTGATGCAGACAGAGTTGCTCTATACTGAAGTACTAGCCTTAGAAGCAGGCACAGACACAGCACTACTAATAGAATTAGAACAGTTCTGATTGGAAAATCAAAGCTCACTGTCGGAAAAATCAAGGTTTACCATTTGGCTATGGCTAGGTTAGTGTCCCTCCTCCGTCCTCACCTCACAGCCTGTTGCTCTCTCCCAGAACCAGTCCCCAGTCCCTTCAAGTGAAGTTAGTAAAAGTAATAGTAAGTAGAGCAAATAAATCTGGAGAGAGATTTGTGTTCATATTTACTTTTCAATGTAGTACCCGCTGCACGGTTGCCTGTGCCAGTGGGCCTTGGCCGTGATAGAAATAGGAGGACCCCCATCCCCACCACTGCCACCAGTGTCTACCACTCACACTAGTACTGCACTCATGCACTGTTTGTCATGTCACACTGTTGCATGGCAAGGGCTGCACTGCAGCACTACTGTGAATGGTAGACACTGGTGGAGGACAAGGGTCCTCCCCTGTTTTCTCACCCGGTGGACACGGCAGCCACTACACCTGTGGTGGTCAGATGTGGTCCCTCCAAGTCCCGACTCTGCTGTAGAAAGAATGACTGTTCTATCATTTGTTCAGCCTGACTCCTCCTGTCTCTGTGTCCTCCTGTCATGAGCTGTCCCTCTCTCACTCCATGCCTCCCACCCACCCAGAACATCCATGATCCCATCATGATCCAACCATGATCTCCTTGGTATCCTAATCGATTCCAACCAATGAGATCCAAATCCCAGTTCCCAATCCTGAATATCCAGAGCCGGCAGTGCAGCACCCCACACCACCCAACTGCACGCATGTCCACTGGTCCCCAATGACCCTCCCTAATCTGTACATACCTATATCCCTCCCAGGCTCTCCCCGGTGGGCAATGGGTGGGCATGGGTGGCACTGGGCAGGCAGTGGCCCCAAACCCATCCAAAAGGCTGCGATGCTGACAAAGGCTAGACCAGGACCGCCACCACAGTCCACCACAACTTTTAATGGTAAAGAAGACTTCAATCAAGACAGACAGACAGTAGACAAGACAAGAGCAAGACACTCGCTTGGTTCACCTCCACTCCACACATGAGAAAAAAATCAGAACGTGACATCTTTTGACTATTCTGTTCTGTTCTCTCAACTGTGATTGATGAAGTAAGTTAAGAGTTCAGATTCGAACTAAGTCAAAAACAACCGGGCTGATAACCCGAGCTTCACTGTATTGAAGTGGGTGATACTCTAGCAGGTGGGTAAACAAATTGGAAGTGTTCCTCCATAAGCTGCAACTCTTGTTTTGCACGTACAGCAAACAGGCTTCCCATCCTCATGTATGATACTGTCACTATTTTTTGTAACCAAAGTAGGTCCACATTGTGAATTTTATTCTTTTCCTGGGTAGGAAAAGGTCACAGTTTTCATCCACTTTCCCATCAGACTCTTTTGTAGTCGGAGTCTCACAGGCAGGAGAAGGAGGTGGTGGGATCTGTCCTTTGCTGCTGTCTGGTCATGGTCATGGCTCTGGCTCAGACTACTACTCTGATCCTGGCTTTCCTCCTGCTGCTGCAACTCTTCCAATAACAGTACCAACTCCACATCTGCCATGTTTCAAGATCAATTTCGACTCCCAATCCTACAATTACAATACTAAGTGGTTACCTTACCAATGTAACCTAACCATAAGAAAGATTACAATTTTCAGCAGGTCATAAAATTGAAACAAAATAGATGAGACGAGAGCTACTTAAAAATTGACTCACTGCTGCTGATAAATGGTACCACGGGCACTGACCAACCATGATCACCTGACCTTGTAGTGAGCACACAAACCCAAGGACACAGTGACTATGTGGCTGTTGCCACTCACCAGACCTGGGTGACTTGACCACACACTCTCCTCCACACTAGCCTCTTTGGCTTGGTTGGCATTGTGGGAGGAGGAGGATGGCATCTGATGAGAGATGGCATTTGGTAATGAAATCATAATGGCAGAAGCAGAAACATAACAAAACACATAGATGCACTGCAATGCTGTTCTGCCAGGACTGCCATGAGTCTGGACTGCATCATAATGTCACATTGGCAGGCAGGCACTGTGTGTAACTCAACCAAAACTGTGATGCATCATGCATGCATTGCTGTAAGTTTAACCTGTAATGCTGCGATTTGCTTTTGCTGCCTGCCTGTGTCTGAGTGACATTTTAAAATATAAATAACTCGATAAAGTGCCATCCACCAGGCCACCGCCCACCACGCTGCCAGTGCCTGCCAATTGCCAATGCCAAATGCCATACCTTGTTTTCTATTCTAATCTCAGCCAGCCAAAAAAATGTGATGCATTCTCTCAAATAATAATATTTTATGAATAATACCATTGCTTGCTCCATTGCATGCCATCATAATATGCATTGCATTATTTATTTTGCATAATAAATATCATCATGCCTTAATGCTGAATAATGCCTGCTGTATCTGTATCTCATTCTTCTGTTATTCAGTCTCTTTATTATTTTAGATTACACGCAGCTTAGTTTACTAAAGGAAAGTAAGAAATGCAGGCAGGCTGGTGTTGAAGTATGCCCACCTCTGCTCTACAAAGCTAGCCCTCCCAGCCCACCCACACCCATCAAAATCCACCAAAAGATCTTTATGGACTCAGGCTGGTTGGCTTTTGCCTCAAGTTGCTTGTCTATGCCTAAGCCTTGATGCATCTGCTGCCCTTCTGCTTATTCTAACTCCTTTCCAGTTTGCCAGTTGCCAGTGAGTGCATGCAGTGCCAATTTCAAACTGCTGCCCACTGCCACAATAAAGAGCACAAACAACATGGCTGCTGGTGCCTGCTGGTTTGGTCTAGTAGAGAGTGCAGACAGAGGCTTGGGGATGCTAGCTACACTTGAGTCTCACTCTCTAGCTCTTCATATGGGCACTGGCAGTTCCCAACCTAACAGCCTCGGCTGCTAGAGATGTAGTGGCACCTTTGGGAAAACTCAGTAATGAAAAACACTTTTTTTTTACATACAATTCAACATCAGGTCAAGTTTCCCATTTCCACCAACTGGACTGGATCCATTCCATTCACACACCCTCTCCCCACCGGATTCACTTCGATCCGACCCCAACTCCCTTCAGTCATGCCATCCCATCTGACATGTGCCATGAATGATGCCAGTCAGTGGTTTAACTCATTGGCTTGTGCCTGCTGCTGTGCCACCTCAAAGATCCTCCTGTTTTCAAAATTCAATCAGGCAATTTCCCTATAATAAAGTACTAATTTCCCATCCAGATCTGTAGTAGTAACCCCAATATTAATCCCTCACATTTAATTCAGGCCAAGTTTCATTCCACCAAGGATCAACCATCACCTCCTCCATCAGTATTATTCCCGTCCCCACCCAATGTCAGTCCAGTGAAGTCCTCCTCTCACATTTACTTTACAAGCCAACTTTATTCAACTTCAGGCAAACTTAAAGAGGCCAGGTTTCCTTCCCACCAAGGATAGTAGGATTTAGGATTAATAGGAAGGATACAGGCCAGGAATGGAAATTATAATCCCATCTCCATTCCCCAGTCACTTTCATCCCCTTCCCACCCAGACTCCAAAGTCAGTACCACTGCCAAATGCCACCTGTGGCTGCTTTACCCACCCACCACCACCCCACTTTGTTAAAAACAAAAAAGAACAAGAACTGGCCTGGGTAGGAGCAGAGGTAGCCTCCTACAGTCCTTTCCTCATCTCGACTTACCACTGGCTGGGCCCAGGTCTCTACTCTGTCTCTCACAGTCTCTGCTGTGGCCTGGGGACTTGGGACTCAGTGGAGATGACTGGGGTTGAGTTCTCAGTTGGGAACTTGGGGGTCCATCGGTTGGACTCCAAAATTGCCTCTGGGTGGTCGGTGGGCCTAAAATAAATAAATTTAGTACCAGCTTCACTCTGCACAAGTGCTCTCCTGGTCGCAAACTTGCTCCTCATGACCTGCTGCTCCTTCTGGATCTTCTCCTCTGCATGTGAAACCCACACGCAGACCACACTGAAGAACTCACATTTTAAAATGGTGGAAGGGACTCATTAAGTTCCTCTATCTCCACCAACTGAATCACGAAAAAAAAAAAAGATCTCAAAGGTTACACTGCCCATGTAAGTGCACGCTACACACTGCCAGAAATGTGGTCGGTTGGCACATACTGTGGTTTACCGTGAGTCATGGTTACATCAATTTGGAAAATCTCCACGGTAAGTCAATACTGTGCGGTATACTGTCACACCATTATACCGTGACAACCCTACCTGGCACAGAGAGTAATTTTATCTATTGAGAGTGAGGGATCCCACAAGGAGTACCCAAATGAGACATCTCCTGATTGAGGGCATATTGCATCCATTGGGTCCTGAACATGCTTTCCTGTTTCGAGGCCCATTATATTGGCTGTAAATATTTTAACTTTTTAACTCTTAACTAAGTGTATAAGGATGGAATCTGAATGTTTTGTCTCCATTCTTGAGTCAGTTTTGCTTATAATTTGACAGCCTTTTGAACATGGACTCCAGTTTATAAATGAAGCCCCTATCTCAGATGTTATGGAATCCTGAGCTAATGGAGCCAATGCATGCCTCTAAAATGGACGGACTCCTGAGCACAATGGAGCCATAGCTTTTGCACAGTTGAAATTAGATTAATATTTTAAACTGAGATATAGTAATGTATCAGGCTGAATGTTTACTGTTTTATGAATTTTAAGTATGTTCAATTTTAGCTATTGCTTTAATAGTCTATCTAAATTTTATGTTTGTCTGTGTTGTAATGGCTTTCTGCTGAACAAACAAACCTTTCTTGACCTGAACATGCTTCCACACAGCATCAACCAGCATCTCTTCATCCTCAGCTTTATCTGTGGTCACCCAGGTGGCACTGCTGTGGCACCATCACACTCCATCCTTCTCTGGAGAACGGGAGAGTATTTTGAGATGCATGATCCTTCTCCCTTTAGGAGAAATGTAAGGAAGAAAAATTACTTTCCATAGTAATCTTGTTTCTTCCAAAGTATTCTTCTATATTGATAACTCTCTGCAGTCAGCCTCCTAAGTAGAACTGCCCAGAGAGGAACAATATGCTAATGATACAACCTATCATTGGCTCATGCCACTTATTCAAACTGCTGTTCTTATCAGCTGCAACATTCCACCAACGTATTAGATTTCTGAGGCTCCTACAAGGCAATTTTTAACTATAACTATATCTATCTGTCTGTCTGTCTACAACAAAACTATACTGTCCAGAACAGTAAAAACAAATATTATCATGAACCCAACCCCTCAATGCCAGAATCACCTAGAAAAGAAGGAAGAAAAACTCCATCCATTAGGGTTTAAACAATGTGTGCCAGTGTTTGGGACTCTATGTTTAAATGATCAGTTAGGAGTGCAGAGGCTCTGGTTCTGGAAGGAGGCAGGGTGGAGAGTTATGAATATAGAAGAATACCTTGGAAGAAACAAGATTACTATGGTAAGTAATCTTTTCTTCTTACCCAAGGTATTCTTCTATATTTCTAACTCTCTGTAGACTTCAAATCAGTACCTTTGGAGGTGGGCACTGAACCTACTTTGGAAAGAGGCTGTGCAGGACTGCTGTCAAACCTGGCATCATTTCTGGACTGAGTGTCCAGACTACAGTGTTTAGAAAAGGTGTGTACTGTCCTCCAGGTAGCTGCATTACAGATCTCCATTAATGGAACATCTTTGGCTGCTGTTATGGTAGCAACTGTGCCCCCTGTGGAATGAGTCCTCAGCCCTGCTGGAGTTTCTTACTAACTTTCAAATAGCAAAACTGAATGCACTGGACTATCCAGCGAGAAATGGACTGCTTTGAAGCTGGATTACCTTTACCCACATCCCTATAAGTCAGGAAAACTGTTATTTGTCTTGTCTATGATCTCTGGTGTGGGTCATGTAGTAACTTAATGCCCTCTTGACATTCAGATTATGGAGTCTACACTCACCTGAACTAGTGTGTTCAGTGAAGAAAACTAACAGGGTAATGGACTGGTTCAATGAAAGTCAGAGGCCACCTTGGGGAAGAATTTTCTATTTGTTCATAATGCTACCTTGTCTCTTTGAAGGAAGGAAAGATAGTCCTTCTCAACACACAAGGCCTGAAGTATGCTACTTCTTCTTGTTAATATAATGACAACCAGAAAAACAGTTTTCCAAGTAACATAATTTAGGTGTGCTGAAACCATGGGCTCAAATGGATGGTCTCATGAGCTGAGCAATGCATATGTTCAGGTCTCTTGCTGGTACTGGTTCCCTAAGAGGCAGGTGCAAATGGCACAGGCTTTTAAAGATCCTTTTGAAAGTGGGATTGAATGCTAGGGGAGGTGCCTCCCAGCAGAAATGTAAGCAGACATTGATGCTAAATGCACTTTCAAGGACTTATGTTGCAGTTCCTGGGAGTGTAAGTAGGTAAAATAATCCAGAACAGCTGGAATCCCCACTTCAGTGGGAGAGACACTTCGAAGCACACCAAGCAGAGAACTTCTTCCATTTTGAAGCATAGGTTTTCTTAGCAGAAAGCTTTATGTAGCCCTTCAGGATATCCTTAGAGAGAGTTGCAAACTGCATATTCTAAGTCCTCAAGAGCCATGCCTTGAGTCTGAGAGATCTGAGGTTTGGGTACAGGATCGTGCCCTGATGAGAGGTCAGCTGATTGTGCCTCCTGGGTAGATGTATTGGTTTGGCTACAAACATGGAGAGTAATAGAGGATATCATGGCTGTCTGGCCCAGTCTGGTGCCATCAAGATCATTGATGCAGGTTGTGACCTGAGTTTGATCAGAACCTGAAAATGAGATGAAAAGCATATAGGCTTCTTCCTGACCAGTCCAGTGTCAGAGCATCCAGTGGATTGAACCCTTGGCTGGTGGTCTGCAGCTGAAGAGGGGCAGATGATGATTCTCATGGGATGCAAAGAGATCTAGCTCTGGTGTGCCCCACGTCCTGAATACTGACTCCAGTACCTGCTTGTTGATGGATCACTCATGGGTGGCCTGACTAATTCTGCTCAGGCATCTGCTAAGGTACTGTCTTTCCCTGGCACATGAATGGCCTGTAGGGAGGCCTTCAGTGAGTAAGCCAAACTCAGATCTTCATTGCATCTGTGCACAGGGTTCTGACCTTGTCTCCCCTTGCTTGTTTATGTGGTGCATTATTGTGGTGTTGTGTGTCCCGACCTGCGCCACTTTTCCTTATATTAGTGGGGAAAATGCTTTTAATAGCCAAGAACACTGCCCTTAGCTCTAACAGATTTATATGCTGGAGTGACTTCATGCTGGACCAGGTTACAGGAGTGGTGTGTTCCCTCAAGTGAGCACCTCACCCTAAAGAGGAGCATCAGTTGTAAGGGTGACTGATGGGTTTCTCATTGAAAGGAACCTTCCTGAGGTTGTCTGCTTCCTTCCACCACTGAAGGACTTGCAGCAATGTTCTTGTTACTGGAACTGACTTTGAAAGATTGTCTTTCCTTTGGCACTAGTGTGTCCTGAGGTGACACTGTTGTCTCTCATTTGGAACCTGGCACCCAAACTGTGCCTGCTGCTGCAGCCATATGTCCCAGAAGTTGTAGAAACTGTCTTGCTGGCTTTGGCTTGTTCAGCTTGAAAGAGACAGCTATCTGCAAAATGCTTTGCACCCTGTTCTGAGGAGGAATGCTCTTCCTCTGTGTTCAGTTCTGCTCCTAGAAGTGCAGAACCTGTGCTGGAGCGAGTACAGATTTCTCCTGATTTGCCAGGAACTCTAGTGACTGTAACAGGTTTAGTGTTACCTGCAAGTGATCTTGCACTTGCTGGGGTGAGCTTCCCACCACCAGCCAGTCGTCAAGATAAGGAAGACTGATACACCTAACCTTATTAGGGTGTCACTACCACTGTCAGACACTTTGTGAATACCTTTGAGGCTGAGGTGAGACCAAAGGTTAGGGCTGAAAACTGATAATGTCCAGATGGAAGCCTGAATCTGAGGTATTTCCTGTGAGATTCCCTTATGGGAATGTGAAAGTAGGCATCTTTTAGGTCCAGAGATGCTAGCCAATCTCTTGCTGAATGACTGACAGAATCACTGCCAATGTGACCATCCTGAACTTTGGCTTTATTAAGTACTTGTTCAGTAGTCTGAGGTCTAGAAAAGGCTGCCACTCCCCATTTTTCTTTTGGTGAGGAAGTATCTTGAATAGAAACCCCTTCCCTTCTGCTGAGGTGGTACATGTTTCACTGCTTTTACCAGAAGGAGGCCTTGAACCTCCTTTAAGAGTTTGTTCTCCAGGAGGAAACTAGTTTGAATACCCTTGTTCTTAAGGGAGTGAAGGACTTGAAGAAAAATTACTCACCATAGTAATGTTGTTTCTTCTAATGGAGTCTTGCTGTATTCAGATATAATGCAGTTATTCCCAGCACTTGAACTGCTCCAGAGAGGAAGAGTTAACTCCATGCAGAAGCATGGAACATTGAGCTCGAGTTCGGTTTTCAAACCTCTGTCTGTGGTACTTACCAGTGCAACCGTCAGATTCTTACGAGCAACTAATTAACTTAACACTAGAATGTGGAAATTGCCTGAAAACATAGCCAAAAGGCAAAATACTTTTTCGGTCCAAAAAGACTCAAGTCGAGAACCCAAGAAGAAATAAGGTAATTCAAACTATGCAACACATGAAGGAAAAACATAACAGTGGAGGGTACAAGGTACACCCTGAGATGCAACACTGTGCCTGCCAACCCACTTCCCAAAACAGGTTCTGAGATGGGGCGGGGAGGGAGTCTGAATACAGCAAGACTACATTACAAGAAACAACATTACTATGGTGAGTAATTATTTCTTCAAACAACATGAAGTCTTGCTGTATTCAGACATAATGCAGACTACCAAGCAGTTCCCTATGGAGGAGGGAATGTAGAACTTACTTTGGGAACAGGGTCTGCAGTACTGTTGTGTTAAACCTAGCATCACTCCTAGCCTGGATGTCCTGAGAGTAATGCTTGGTGAATCTATGTACTGTTTTCCAGGTGGCTGCTTTACAGATCTCTAACAATGGTATATCTCTGGTCGCAGCTAGAGTAGCAGCTGTACCGCTAGTGGAGTGAGCCCTCAGGCCTGAAGGGGTGTTTCTACCCAATTTGTCATAGCAAAATTGTATACAGGAAACAATCCACCTGGCAATAGTTCTCTTAGTGGCAGGCTTACCTTTCCCCACTTCACCATAAGTGAGGAACAATTGGAGACAGTCATTTCTGTGCACCTTAGTATGCTCTATGTAGTAGCTAAGTGCCTTTTAACATCCAAACTGTGTAATCTTCTTTCCCCTGGGGAAGAATGGTCAGTGAAAAATACAGGAAGAGACGTAGACTGGTTTACGTGAAAATCCGATGCCACTTTAGGCAAGAACTTCCTATTAGTTCTTAGGACCACTTTATCCCTATGGAAGGATATGAAGTCAGGTTCAACTGACAGGGCCTGTAATCTGCTAATCCGCCTGGCAGAAGTAATAGCTACCAGGAACACAGTTTTCCAGGTCAAGTACTTCAATTCAGCCGGCCATAGGCTCAAGGGTGGCTGCATAAGCTGAGCAATGCAGACATTAAGATCCCAAGGCGGAGTAGGCTCCCCAAAGGGAGGGTTGATGTGAACCAGGCCTTTGAAAACTTCCTGAAAACAGGATGAGATGCCAGGAAGTGCCCTTCCCTGCTGAAAGGAATGCAGAGACAGCTGCTAGATGAAACTTCAGAGCAGCAGGCCTAAGGCCTAGACTATTCAGATGAGCAAGATAATCTAGGTTATAGAAATGCCTGCAGAATCAGGCACAATACCTTTCTGAGAGCACCAAATACCGAACCTCTTCCATTTGGAATTGTAATTTTCCTAGTGGAAGGTTTCCTGGAGACCTTCCGAATATCTAGAACTCCTGAGAGAGATGTAGAGCTGTATATTCTAACCTCAAGAGCCAGGCCTGAGGTTGAGAGACTGGAGAGTGGGGTACCAGATCCGCCCCTGAGAGGAGGAGAGAAGATTGTATCTCCTGGGAAGAGACAGGGACGTGAGACAGCCAAGGACAGCAGCAGAGGATACCAGGGTTGTCTGGCCCAATCTGGAGCCACCAGTATCACTGTGCAGGGCTGAGTTCTTATCTTGATCTGAACTCTGAACAGGAGAGGGAAAGGAGGAAGGCATAGAAACCTGCCCTTCCAGTTCAGAATGTGGGCATCCTGGGGAACTGTTCCCAGGACTGGAGGTCCGCAGCAAAACAGAGGAAGTTGATGACTGTCTGGTGCTGCAAATAGATCTATTTCTGAATACCCCACTTGGAGAAAATGATCCTCAGAATGTGAGGATTCAAGGACCATTCGTGATGCCCTGTGAAATCCTGCTCAGGGCATCTGCCAGCACATTGTTCTTCCCGGAAGATGAACTGCTACCAGGGAAGTCTGAAGGAATAGGCCAGAGACCAAATCTTCATGGCCTCTGTGCACAAGGCCGTGGACCTAATGCCTCCCTGCTTGTTGATGTACCACATTGTGGTAGTGTTGTCTGTCCTGACTTGGACCACCTTGCCTTTGAATGAATCCAAAAGGTCTGAAGAGCTAGAAAACTGCCCTGAGTTCCAGGAGGTTGATATGAAGAATAGAGACTCTGCAGGGACCAGATCCCCTGAGCTGTTAGGGCTCCCAGGTGGCTCCCCAGCCTAGAGAGAGAAGCATCCGTAGTCAGTACTACTGATTGAAGTTGAGGAGAAATGGAACCCCTTGTCTGAGGTTGTCCTGGTCCAGCCACCACTGGAGATCCTGGACAAGAGTTTGGGTCACTGGAATGAGTTTGGTGAAAGAATCTGTTCTCTGTGACCAAAAGGACCTTAGATGGAACTGAATGTCCCTCATCTGAAATCTGGCTCCCTGAACCACTGCAGTGGAGGCTGCCATGTGGCCCAGGAGTTGGAGGAACTGTCTGCTGAAGAGAAATCTGAGGCCAAAGGTGGAAGTGAGGTCTGCTAAGGCCTTCACCATTGCCAGAGGAAGGAAAGCTTTTGTTGGTAGTATCCCATTCCATCCCTATGAAGGTGAGAAGCTGTACTGGTTCGAGGACAGATTTTGGCAGATTGAGAAGAAATCCCAGGAACTGAACAAGTCCTGAGTGGTTTGCAGAGCTGACCTGACCTGGTCTGAAGACTGCCCTATTAGGAGCCAGTCGTCCAGATATGGAAAAATGGTGACACCCTGTCTTCTGAGGTAAGCCACCACTACTGCAAGGCACTTTGTAAACACCCTTGGAGCTAATGTTAGGCCAAAGGGCACGGCCTTGAACTGATAATGGCCTGAAGGCAACTCGAACCTGAGGTATTTTCTGTGGGAGCACCTTATAAGGATATAGAAGTAGGAATCTTGAGGTTCAGTGATGCTAGCCAATCTCCTGGCCTTAATGAGGGAAGGATTATTCCCAGAGTTGCCATTTTGAATTTGGGTTTTGAAATGTGTTTGTTCAGATACCTTAGATCCAGGATGGGTCGCCACTCCCTGTTTTTTTGGGGTGAGGAAGTACCTGGAGTACAGGCCTTTTCCCTGTGTTGAGTAGGAACCTTCTATGGCTCTGAGAGCAGGAGAGAGGAAACCTCTGCCTCTAGGGCACGGGTTTCTGAAACTGATGCAGGTGGAAAAGACTTGGCCCTCCTTTTGATACCTTTTGAAGCTGAGAGTTAGTCCTGGCTTACTACTTCCAGGACCCACTTGTCTGAGATAACAGACTTCCAGGCCTGAAAGTAGTAAGCCAGCCTGTCTCCTACTGGGATTGGAGAGTCGACCCAGGCTGACACCTCAGGGTGTCTGCTTGGCAGGAGCCTTAGATTGGGAGGAAGAAGCAGCCCTGCTCATCCCCTTCTACCCTTCCTCGGGAAAAAGCCTTTGTGGGTAAGATGAGGAGGCCTGGCATGGTAAAAGTCCTGCAAAAAGGCCTGCCCTGCCCCTGGACTGCTGCTTCTGAGAGTGGCTTGCCTTTCCTTGGCCTGTGCACCCTGTAAGTGGTTCTATATTCATCCATTTCCTTCATGTAAGCCTCTGTCTGCTCCCCAAATAGAGAGTTACCAACTACAGGAAAATCCATAGCCTTAGACTGGGTGTCCTGTGATATAGGCTAGTACATCTGAGCCAAGCATGCCTTCTGAGAGCACAGATGTAGCCATGACTCTGGATGCCACATCATTGGAGTCGACAGCAGTGTGAAATTGTACTTTGGATGCCTCAATTCCATCCGAGCCACCTCCTCCAGCTCTTTGGCTAGCTGGGGAGGCCTTTAGCCAGTTCCAGAACCGTATCCCACCTGGACTTCTGTACCTGGCTGTGTAGGCCATATAATCTGCCTGCCTGAGTCCCAAAGAAGATACCAAGTATAGTTTCTTGGCCATGGCATCGACTTTCCTGGAGTCCTTGTCTGGGGTGTGAAGCCAAAGGAATGTTTGCTTCTGTCACAGGCTGCAGCCTGCACTACCCCAACATGGCTGCTATGTGAATAAAGGAACTCCGCAGCTGAGCCTGATAACATGTATATCCTGTCCATTCTTTTATCTACAGGAGGTAAAGAGTTAGAGTCTGTAGAATCTTTTGTGTCTGTTTCCCAAGGACTTGTGAAGGAGAATAGACAACCTTTTGGACTCTGGGATGTCCATCATCTCCACAAAATCAGGCTCTTCTTCTTCCTCAGCAGCTTCAACCAAAGGGAGCTGGAGGGTTTCAGCCACCTTCTTGTAAAACAAGAAGTGAGAAGGGGACTCAGAAAGCCTAAGAGGGAGACATCAGAGGGTCTGTCTGGGAGATGTCCGTTCAATGAGCACATCCAGACCCCTAACATCGTAGTCATCGCCGGATAGTCTTCTCCTCCCACTCCTCATAGAAAGCATCTGGATCAGAATCCGAAGGAGCTGGTTCCGACTGAACCCGACCCGCCCTAACCGGTGGCACCAGATTCGGACGAGGAACCGGACGAAGCGATTGGACAATACTAATCACTTTGGCTATCTAGGTCCACAGTTGGAGTAAGCGTACTGGATCGAACAGTGGACTTTAGTTTCTTTTTGTGGAACCAACCCCTCAGAGTTAGCTCTTTTTGCCCGAGGAGGTATCGCTTAGGTCAGTAGGCACTCTCCTCAGGTTCGGTCTGTGAATCGAACCGGGCTGACCATCTGGTCTACGGACTTTCTGCCTCCCTTCCTTCAACCTACTCAGTCTTTTTTCTAGAGTGGTTTTAGGAAAGTTTTTGCAAATTTGGCAGTCTGACTGAGGTGGTCAAACCCCAGACACTAAACACAGATGAGGTGGGGGTCGGCCTGGCAAATGCCTCCCTACACTAGTACAGAGTTGAAACCCAGTGGGACCGGTTTTCTTTTGGGTTTCTCAGACATGGCTAACCTACCAAAATTGCCCTATAGAAGCATCTGCCAGGTAATACCAACCGATCGGTAACAACTGTGTCACTGGTTTGGAAAGAACCAAGAAAAGCCTGGTTCTTTCGATTCTGATCAGTACTAGAACACCACTCTAAAATAATAAATTTAAAATTAGAAGGAACACAAGTTCAGTTCCTAACCGGACCCACCGGAAGAAACTAAAGAAACCAACAATTTTCACAAGTTATTTAAAATAAAGTACAGTCACACCTATCTACCACACTATCTGTACCGTAGACAGAGGCTGGAAATCCAAAAAAACAATAAAGAACAAGTTTTAAACCTAACGCTTTACTTTTACTGAACCGAGCAGAGGAATCTCTGAGCGACTTCACTGTTAGACGGAGTAAAGAATCTGACAGTTGCACTGGTAAGTACCACAGACAGGTTTGAAAACCGAGCTTGAGCTCAACATTCCATGCTTCTGCATGGAGTTAACTCTTTCTCTCTGGGCAGTTCAAGTGCTGGGGCTAACTGCATTATGTCTGAATACAGCAAGACTTCATGTTGTTTGAAACTTAGGGACAAACCCTGACTCACTATGTCCAGGACCCACTTGTCTGTGGTAATGGACTCACAAGCCTGGAAATAATGAGCCAGCCTGCCCCTACTGGAATAGGGAGGTGGCCTTGACCATTAAGTCAGATGTTCTGTTTTGCTTGGGGCTACGTTTGGGTAGTTTGGGATCCTCTTCTGGAACCCCTTCTACCTCTGCCCTTGAAATCCCCTGTCTGCTGTCGGTATTGCAGATACTGAGAGAAAGCCTGACCTGATAAAAGGTCTGCTATAGGCTGCCCTACTTCTGCCTCCCACCGTATGGCCTATAGGAGGTGGAGGGTCTCTTTGCTGAGTTGCTTTTATAGGTGGCCTTATACTCATTTACATTCTTCATGTAAGCCTCAGTCTATTGGCCAAATAGTGAATGATCCTCCACAGGAAAATCCATAGCCTTGGTTTGGGTGTCCTGTGTAAGATAAGTGACCCTGAACCAAGCCAGCCTCCTAAGGACTATGGTAGGCCATCCATCTGGCAGCAGTATCACTGGCATCTGCTGCCATTTGAAATTGGTACTTTGTTGCTTCCAGTCCAAACCTGGCTGATTCAGCCAAATCATCCGAGAGGCTAGAAGGAGCCTTATCTGCCATGGCTAATACTGACTACCACAGTGACTTTTGGTACTGTGCAGAATAAGCCTGGTAATTAGCTTGTCTGATTCCCAATGAGGCTGCCAGGTAGCCCTTCTTGGCTATACTATCTATTTTGCATGAGTCTTTTCAGATGGGTGTGATATCAATGGCACCCTTGCCTTCTCACAGGCTGCCTGCTGGACTATCCCGATGGTCAGGGTGGGAGAAGAGGAATTCGCCCCGCCTGTCCAGCTAACACTTTTATCTGCATTTTGTCCAGAGGTGGACAGAATTTGGAGTTTGCAAAATCGTAACCAAGTCTTGTTGAAGAACTTGTTGATAGGGAGTAGTATCTTCTTTGTGGGTGTTAACCCTATCATCTCCATGTATTCAGCTTCCTCCTCATCTTCGATAACCTCTGTGGTAGCCAGATCAAGGGCTTCCACTATTTTCTTCTTAAGAAAAATGGAGGAAAAATCCTCTGTTCTAGGAGGAGAGCCAAATTCTTGTTCAGGTGAGATCTCAGGCTCAGTAGGCTCACCCTCATCCATTTCAGGCAAATCATACTCCTCAAACTCCATCTGCTCCTGGGATGGAGCTGGGACAAAAGAACATCCAACTGGGATTTGAACCGGTGTTGGGAGTGGTTGGAGCAGGTATAAGACCTTGTAAAGCCTGTATGACCTTCATGGCCTGAGCAATCTCCTCTGAGGATAGCAGGCTCTGAGGCACAGATGAAACCCCCTTGGTTTCTCAGTCAGGGTTCAATGTGCTTTGTTTTCTTTGTCTTTTGTGGGGACCGGAGAGTCAGCTGATTTACCCAACCTTTTGCTGGAGGTCGCTTCACCCTTGTCAGGGGTGCTCAAACTAGGTAATGCGGTTTCACCCGCATATTTAGAGGGTGTGGGTTGGTCAGAACCATGGCACCCTTCTCCAGTTTTCTTTGGAGCCTTTCCAGCCTTTTTTCAATCGTCTTTGTGGAAGTGATTTGCAGATATCACATTCTGCAGAAAAATGATAATTTCCAAGGCAGACCACGCCTGAGTCATGCTTATCTGCCTTGGCAAAATGTCCCCACATTTAAGGCAGTTTTTAAACCCTGGGGGTCCAGTCTTTGTCTTAGGTTTTTCTGCCATCACCAAACTGATAAAGAAAACAGAACCGCAAATAAAGAAAAACACTTTTTGTAATGAGTTATGTCGGTTCAGGAACCGTGAGGGTTCCAATACTGAACCGAGAATCAAACTAATTGAACCAGGTTAGTGGCTCACAGAAACCGGGTAAGCGGTTGTCAGAAAACATAATGTATTTAAAATAAATACTAAAATTAGCTAAACTAAACCAGAGATAAAGAAATAAAAGTCTGAAAGGGTTCTAAAGCTCTGTTCCCAAAGGTTATCCCAATCATGAGGAACTGAGAAAAATAAACCAAAAACACTAAAATAAACACTAAACTAGCTAACGGTGGGAATTAAAACAGAAATAAATGCAGCAGTAAGAATAATCAAACAAAATACTTACATTCAGTGAAGAACCACACAAGGAACAACTGAGAGGAAGACTCGAGGTGTCTCGACTTTGTCAGGCGGAGAAAGAAATCTGATATGTTGGTGCAACATTGCAGCTGATAAGGGCAGCAGTTTTGAATAAGTGGCACAAGCCAATGTCTTTAGTATATTGTTCCATCTCTGGCAGTTCCACTTATGAGGCTGACTGTAGAGATTTAGGAATATAGAAGAATACCTGGAGGAGAAGTTTCTTTTACAGAAAGGGATGAAAAGTTCAATGCATTGCCAGAAGAAGTGGTGTGGAGTCCATTGCAAATGTCAAACACATATGGGATATGTACTGGGCAACCATCCGAACCAGAGGAGGGAGGGAAGGTGGACAGTCGATGGAAGGGGACGAGTGAACTAGGGTGGTGGGTGTTGAAATAATCAGAGCCATCAATAGACTAGATATGGTTCAGCATTAGGCCAGGTGTGGATACAGCCAGGTATGAGGTACGGAGAAGAATTGATAGGCCTTGGGCCTTTCTGCTTCCAACATTTATGTTTCTGTGCAAGTCCTATTTTCAAAGTCACCTGAAATTTCATTAGACTGTGGCCACAGAATGTACAAAGATTCAGATTTACATACACACACACACACACACACACACACACACACACACACACGCAGTTTCATGTTGGACTAAGAAAAACAACAGAAAATGAAGACGAGAACAAGTTCTGCTTACTAGATAACTTCACCCCCACCTCAGATCCCTCAGTTTGCTTGTCTGTTCACACTAATTAGGATGTTTTATGATAGTGGCTGTGATTTCAGTTTTACAGAGTAGGTATGTCATGATATCACATTTTAGTATCCCAATATTTGGATAAAAATGATCATGATATATTGATTATCATGATAATCAGCAGAATTTAAAAAAATATTCCCCATATAACTGTTTGGACTTGGTCGCCCCCAGTTCCAGCCTTGGGCGTCCTAGGTGCCCCTAACCCCAACTGCCACACATCCTGATGTCTCACCAGTGGTGATCAACATGGGAGAGGTCTGAGGGCTCCTGTTCACCTGGTGTTATCCAAGATCTCAATAAATAAAAACAAATAAACACAGGAGACTTGTAAACAAGCTGGGCAGCCTGGGAGTGGGTCCAAAGGTGATAAACTGGATGAGAAATTGGTTGGGGATAGGTGGCAGAGGGTGGTGGTAAACGGAGTTCACTCAGAGGAAGGTAAAGTGACCAGCAAGGTGCCATAGGATCAGTACTGGGACCAGTCCTCTTAATGTCTTTATTAATGACACTGCAGAGGGGCTAGAAGGAAGGTATATCTTTTGCAGATTACACAAAGATCTGCAGTAGGGTAGACACCCGGGGAAGGGGTAAAAAATGAATAGAGATCCAAGAAAGCTTGAGGAGTGGTCAAAAGTATGGCAACTAAAATTAAATGTGAAGAAGTGCAACATCATGCACTTGGGGCACAGGAGCCCGGGTGGATTACAAAGAGCGGGAGTGATATTAATATCTATCAAGCAGGAAAGAGACCTGGATAATCATATTTGACAACTTAAAAGTGGCCAAACAGCATGACAAGGTGGTGGAAGAGCTAGTGGGATGCTATGGTGCAAAGGAGGTATCACCAGCAGAATGAGGGAAGTGGGGATACTGTTGTATAAATCATTGGTGAGACTTCACCTAGAGTACTGTGTCCAGTTCTGGAGACCTCGTCTCTGGAAGGACATAGACAGAGTAGAGGCGGCCCAGAGGAGGGCAACTAAATGGTGCAGGGCCTGCATCAAAAGTCCTAGGAAAAGAGGCTAAAGGACCACAACATGTATACCCTGGAGGAAAGAAGGAGAGGGCTGTAATAGAAACTACAAATACCTCACTGGTATAAACAGGGTACAAACAGGAAACATTTTTCAGAAAAAGATGCTCAAGAACAAGAGGTCATGATACTAAGCTGGGGGTAGATTCAAGGGAAACATGAGGAAATATTTCTTCACAGAAAGAGTGGTAGATACCTGGAACAGCCTCCCAGCAGAGGTAATCAGAGCAAAACTATAACGGATTCAAGAATGCATAGGATAGGCATAAGGGAACCTTATTGGTTAGGAAATGGAAGGTAAAACCAAACAGAGTCTTGCGATTACAGTAGGTAGGGAAATAGGCAGACTAGGTGAGCCAGTGGTCCTTATCCTCCATCAGTTTTGGGAGGTTTTTTTCTCCTCGGTCCCAGAACCCCAGCACATGGCGACACATGCACGTGAAGCTCGTGATGCCCCCCTGTGGCACCAGTTATGGCCCTTCCACCCCATCCTGGCATTTGCCAGGCTCCTGTAGCTTGGTACTACCATGCCTCTACTGGGTGGCAGCCAAGAGCCGGAAAAACCACACATCCCTCCCAGGAGAGGAGATACCGCAGCAGCTTGACCCAGCTCTCGCCCAGCTTGACCCGACGACCCAGGCTTGTTCCCAAACCCAGGTCGCCAGCATGGTGTGAGGTGTGGCGTCCAGCGCCTCATCCCTCAGCGCCATTGGTCCAGTTATCTGCCATCAATTTCTATGTTTCTATGCAAGTAAGTTGACTGGTGTACATATCTTCCCCATTTCTTTTCCCATCCCTCAGGCTGGCACATGTGCAATGGTGCAAGCGCAGACAAACAGATGTTGCACGACAGCCTCTGCACTGAGACAGTCAAAAGGTTGTTACTGTTGCATCATCCAGCCTCTGATAGATGGTGACCAAGCAGTGGATTGTGCTGTTCCCCCTCCCAAAGAAGGAGAACCATTAATGAAGGCTCAGCACTCCTTCATGCAGTGAGCCCTCAAGCAACCCCGTCTATTCCTGAACCTGGTTTACCTACATGGAGATAGGTGAGGTGCCTAAGCCTCAAAACTCTGCGCAACACAGCCAGCACTGCATTTTTAATTTTAAGGAAAATAGTGAAAATCTGATAGGAGGATGGTGGGGAATCAGAAATCATGCTTGCACCTGGAAAGTGATGTGCTGCTGGAAAAGCAAGCTGAGGTGCTTTACCACTGTACTGTATATCGTGACATATCGTGCTGCACAATAATCGTAATATTGGTTTTTACAATGATAAATTATCGCAGTGGTAATTATTGTGATATACTGTCATATCGTGTTATCATGACATCCCTAGAGCAGAGTGTAACTCCTCCTCCAACAACAAAAATTTGTGGTAGAGACAGTTTTCTATTTACACTTATCTTACTGCCCCTCCCCAGAGGACCAACAAACAAACATGAAAATGATGTTAAGTGATGAATGTTTTAAGTAACTAGTTAGATTTAATACAGTAAGATAATACAAAACCTGTTGCCATGGGTTCTATTTAATGCTGAATTTTCTTCTCCTTACAGTCTAACTGTAAAATAAACTCTTTCACAGTTACACAACAGTTCTGAGCACCGATATGTTGCCAGGAGGTGGGTATAGTGAAGGGCAGAGGGCGGGTACTGTTGGTATAGCGGGTGAACAGCATCGGGGTGGTTTGGAATAGGAGGTGCCCTGGAGTTGGATGAAGCCTCGAGAGGGCCCAGTTTGTTTGGTTCCTGTCCCCAGGGCTCCCACTGGACAACGTGGGCAGGTAGCTAGAAGGTCAGCAGTTTCTGCTAGTCCTCTTTGGGCAGTGCTGTATGATGTTAGGTGGATGAGGAACAAGGCTGCTGTTATGGTGGACTTGATTTCTTGGTCCCTCTGGCTTGCATCACTGAGACCTGGTTGGGGACGATGCTGGGCCAGTACTGGAGGCATCAGTCCCTGCTGGGTATTTGGTGGTGCACTGTCTGAGGAGGGAATGCAGGGGGGAGAGGCCATCTGTTTTAGATCCAGCTTCAACTTCTCTGTGTACCCAGTGGGCTCACCTCGCCATTTGAACGTGTGGCAGTGCATGGAGGTCCGTTGCAGGATTCTCCTTATCTATCGCCCTCCGCGACAGAGTGGAGATTTCCTGAAAGAGTTAGCAGACTTCATCACCAAGAGGGTGCTGGAGTTCCCTAGATGGCTAATTCTGGGATTTCAATGCCTGGCTCAACGATGAATCCTCACTATTCGGTTACGAACTCCTCCAGATGATGACATCTCTGGGCCTGACACAGGAAGTTACCTTTATGCACCCACCAACACAGCACACCTTGGACTTGGTATTTTCACTGCGCTTGATGTTATTAACATCAAGATTGGGCAGGTCATTTAGTTTGATCATTGCATAGTGGATTTATCATTTGTGCCCCCATGAGAGTCCCCCTGTTGAGATGATCCACTATCGCCTTTAAGGGACTGTCCCCAGAAGGACTGCTGGTGGTAGTAGATTTTTCTGGCATGAGTGCTGCATTTGCACTAGTACAGATGAGGTGGTGACAACCTATAATGGGGCAGTCACCAAGGCACTTGATGCCATCGCACTGGTCCATATATGACCCAGGTCTGAAGCTTGAGACCCCTATGGTTCAATGGGTCTCTCAAGGAGATGAAAACCAGGGGCCGAGGTTGGAGCATTGATGGTGGAGGACCCAGTCCATGGAGGACAGACTGGTCCAGAGAAGTCATTATAATGTGCCAGCCCAGTGGTGCTGAGGGTTGAGGCGATGGACGCCACACTTGCACCACACCGTGACCTGAGTTTGGGAACAAGCCTGTGTCATTCAGGGTTGGCGGGGAGGCAGGCCAGGAGTTGGACTGAGCAGCTGCAGGATGTCTCTCCTCTCCCAGGTGGGGATTCCATTGTGATTGTTACGAGGCTGCTTCGGGTGGCGGCCCGAGGGTAGTGCAGATGGGGAGTACTAGGATAGGGATGGTGCCAGATGTGCCTGCAAACACATTTGAGTGGCTACGGCAAGGGAGGACAAACAACGGTGGAAAATGGAGCTGGCAGGCTCCATGATGGCCTGTAGTGCCCACGCCAGCCCCCGGGAGTCTGGATGTTGGTCTCGGGGAGAAGGGAAAGTCGACACCCCTGCCTCGGCCCTGTCGCTGGGGGGACCTGTGGAGGATTGCCAGGAGGGTTCGCAGGAGGATCAGTACCGGAGAGCGAGTCCTCTGAGGAGGGGCCGAGTCCCCTGCCAGCCCGGCCAGGAGGAGGGATAAAATGTATATGGAAAAGAAATCATTATAATGATTAGCTGTGGCAAACAACCATAAGAAGGCAGAATTCTGTCCAGGAGACTGATGCTGGGAAGACCAGGCCTGCTCAGCTATTTCGGACTGTGGACAGACTGTTACATCCAGACTGTCTACAGCCAAAAGCATTTTCAACTGTGTTATGCAAGGAGTTTGCTCTGTTCTTCTCAGACAAGGTGTCCTCCATTCAGGCTGGGATCTCTCCAGTGGGGCAAATGTGTCCTGCAGTGGTCAGTGTGATGTGCACAGCCAGTTCTGAGTGCTATAGTATCATTTTTTGTAATATCAAAATGGGTTATGGACTGTCTCTCATGAAAGATGCTAAAATATGTCACTCACCCCCCGGTTTCAGCTGAAAAGAGGAAAGCCATGAAACAATGCTGAAACAGCATGTGAGATCACACACACACACACACACACACACACACACAGAGGCTTTAAATACAAGGTGTTACATGGCAGGCCAGAAGCTAATTACAGACGTTTCTAAGTTAATTTTGTTAAGAGGAAATCGTTTAGGTGTTAGAGGGGAAACCAGGTTTAGCAAACTGGTGCTAAGTTGTAAATGTTCTTCTGATGCCTATGTGAGAGAGATACTGATTAAGGTCAAAGAACTGTCATTTGAAGAACATGAGTATGCTGAGGTTGCAGAATTTAATACTGGGAAAAGACATCCTGTTTTTATAGATATATGTTTTTATATATTCTGACAGGGAGGAGCTAGCTGACCTCATGCAAATAGGTGGGGAAAGCCAGCTTTTTAATTATTATTCTGTTTTCCTTCAGAGACATTTTATCTAGACTCTGACAAAGAAACATCTGTGAGCACTTTTAAGCAGGTATTTTAGAGACTAAGTATTGTAGTAGGAATTGCACTGTTAAAACCTGTTTTGTTTAAGAAATTTGTATATATTGTGATATAATATTGTATTGTATGTTTATATATTATTATCTATTTTAGTAAAACTCTTTTAGAGCTTACTTGGTCTGTCTTTGATTTTCCATGACTTGCAAGAATGGTTACAGCAGACACTAGGCATAAGCTTGAATGGTGATACCAAACTAGAAAAACAAGCATTTTAAATCTGAGGTCTTTATTAAAGTTTTTAAGGTTCATCTCTGTATACCTTGTTAGGTGCCCATAGGAAAGATATCTGGCCCCTGAAGACAGAATTATCTGAGCCTGCATTGGGTACGCTTAGCAAGAGGTTCATAGTTTGAATCCTCCAAGACTGAGACCAAAGATTGATCCGAACTCACAAAACAGACAATATGGTCACCTTGTTCTGTTAAACTGTTCACAAGACTGCGCTCGGAGGTTGGCACTTTGGGAGTAGAGGGCTGATCTGCTGAGTGGGTTTGTGACAGATTAGTTGGAAGTGGTGGCATAATGTTGGTATTACAAGCTTTTATTGTTCTGTGTCAACTTGAGACCGTAAACTCTCTTGCAAAGAAAGAAAAGGCAGAGTTTTATTTTAAAAGGAAACAGAACTCTATCACTTGGCGACAGTCCAGTTCCTACCCGCTTTATTTTTTTTTCTAAAGTGCAAGTCAGAGTAGCAGTAGTGAGGGAAGAAGAAGATGGCTCTGACTACAGCAGGCACACTGTAGATTACTTGAAGCAGTTGTGCGAGGACAGGGAGTCCCATTGAGGTGACAGCCAAAAGCAGAACCTCATAGATGCCCTGATGGTAGCAGATATCCAGAGACAGTCACGGACCGTGACTGAAAAGGACCAAACCTTGAGTGTGGCAGGGCTAGTGGCCAGTGCTGTGTCCAGGTCCGGTGAGGAGGACAGCAGGGCCACTGTCAGTGAAGGCCACAGCAGTAGGGAAGGTCACCAGTATCCTGAATCAAGAGGTACTCAGGCTGCAAATTGAGTTGCACAGGATGGAGCTGGAGTTCCAGGAGAAGAGGGAGTAAGAGAACCGAGAGGCAGAGCAGGAACACCGACAGGCAGAGAGGGAACAGCGAGAGGCAGAGCGACAACAGAGGGAGGCAGACCATGAGGAGCGTGAGCGCCAGTGAGCTGCAGAGGAGAAGACAGAATGAGAATGCCGAGATGCAGACTGTGAGGAGCAGGAGTGCCAGAGGCCACCTAACTGGAGAAGATACGATCCACCAGCGAGCATCAGAGCAGGTATGGGTTGGGTTTAACTGGGACTGCAGGACTGTTACAAATTGAACTACAAATTAATAGCCAAGTTTAAAGAGGGGAGGATATGGATGTCTTTTTAAATTCTTTTGAAAAAGTTTTTATTCAGGCTAAAATTCCTAGACAGTCCTGAGCTTCCAGCTATCCCTGCTACTTACCGAAATATCGGGATGCAATGGGTCAAATGGACAATGAGGACAGCAATGATTACAGCAAGCTAAAAGCTGCACTGTTAAAAAGTTTGAATTAACTGCTGAATCATCCAGAGCTAAATTCCATAAGCTCAGGAGAAGCCCTGATATGAGCGATGAGGAGCTAGCCATGAAACAACGCCGTTTTTAAAACGTTGGTGAGAAGGAATTGAGGCAAACTCTGTTGATAAAATAAAAATGTGATTTTATTAGAACAGTTTTATTGGGCATGCCCAGCAGAGCTAAAAACCTGGCTAGAGGCCGAGATCCCAAAACAGTGCAAGAGGTTGCTGAACTCTCAGATTGCTATGCCAAGAGCAGACCTGATCTGAGAGGAATGGGTGGGTGTGGCAGTGCAGAAAGGGAAAAGCACGCCTTCAGGGCAGCTAAAACCCTCACTGCCTCCACTGAAACCAGTTAGCTCTCAGGTTTCAGAGAAAATATTTCTCTGAGAGAAGAACTGTTAAAACCTGTTTTAAGAGATTTGTATGTCTTGTGCTATAGTAGTTCTGTATTGTATGTTTTATATTATTATCTAGTTTAGTAAAAACTCTTTAGAGCTTACTTGGTCTGTCTTTGATTTTCCTTTACTTGCAAGAAGAGTATATATGGTTACAGCAGACACTAGGTATAAGCTTGAATGGTGATACCAAACTGGAAGAGAAGCGCTTTAAGTCTGAGGTCTTTATTAAAGTTTTTAAGGGTTCATCTCTGTATACCTGGTTAGGTGCCTGTAGGCAAAGATATCTGGCCCTCAAGACAGAATTATCTAAGCCTGTGCAATGAATATGCTAGCAAGAGGTTTACAGTTTGAGTCCCACCAACACTGGAGACCAAAGATTGATCCGAACTCACAAAACAGGCAATATGGTTACCTTGTTCTGTTAAACTGTTCACAAGACTGCGCCAGAGGTTGGCATTTTGGGAGTAGAGAGCTGACCTGCTGAGTGGGTTCAGTTCTGGTGCACTTGTTTTTTGCATTAGGTTACTTTTTTTTTTTTAGTTTTGCACTTCTCGACATGCACCCCTGAGTTTAGAACTTTAGTAGGGGGGGGTGCGGGGCACAGCCCACTGCATAAAAATAAATGTAAGTCTCTGGCATCGCCTTGATGTTTCTCATGAGTCTACATCATAAAGATTAATTTTTGGTGATGCAGACTCGCCCGATGTGTACGGCCGCGGGGAAGCTGCGGACGAATCAGGCGATCGCCTCATTCACAGACCTGTCCCCATAACCAGCCCAGGAACTGTCTCGCCCTGAGGGCCACCCCAGCCCCTGCGCATAACGCTGGGAAGCTGCCAGCCAGACCAGGGAATGTCCGCCTATTCACTGAGGACCTGTCCCATCGCCAGCCCAGGCACGGCAGCAAGACTCCAGCTCCTAAGCTGTGAATTTGATTGACGCTCTAGTTGCTGAATGCCCTAAGCCTATTTGGTGTGTAGTGTGGAAGCCAGAATTTGATTAGCTGTAGCACCTGCTGGCTGTTTAGGCTTTTCTTTGGGACTCTGCTACAGCTCTCATATGGGATCTACGTCGTGTTTCTACACTTTTGTTATAAGTAGTCCCTGAGCTATCGGGTTTTGGGGAATTGTTGACTTGTATCTATGTTGAGAAACTGTTTGTGAATCAAGGGCCTTAGAAATAAGCAGGGTCTTTATTAACTGCTGCTAATATGTAGGAAAGCAATGTAATTTAAAGACTTGTGCGTAAATGTTAACGTTAAAAATTAACTGCTTCTGCTGATCCAGAACCGTATGTTAGTGAGCATTATTGTCATTTAGATGTGTGTAGCAGTTATAGCCAGGGTCAGGACATCCTATATCCTTTTGTTTTTTCTCTCATTGTTTTCCTCACCCTAGTGCCTTATAAATCAACCCCGTATACCTGCTGCACCTACTGAAGTAACTCCTGTATTTCTTTAACCTGTCTGTAGCTCAGCCCTATATTTCTTGAGGGCAAACTTTAAATTCTGTTTCCCACCCTCCCCACGACTGCATACAGGTCTGTCCTGTGGACGCCAAACCAATGGCCACCCACTGTTCTGCTTGAACCTCCCTTCCCTGGCCCCGCCAGCCATTAAGTATTTTTCCTTCCTACAGTCCTAGTCCCGCCTCCTCCATGGTTGCAGTCAGATTGCTGGTACTTGAATATTTTTGATTCTGTTAGGTGCCAACCACCTGCTGAGCGAGTGGGCAATCCCCGCCCTCGCCTCTTTGCTAATCCCTTTATCCCTGCCCAACCATTTAGTAGTTCTTCTCAGCCTTTGTTCTCAGAGTTATATCTTTAACATTCTCTTTTTTCCCTAGGAATTGTCTGCCCCGAGGGCCGCCTCAGCCCCTGCATACGGGCGAGAGGGAAGCTGCTGGCCAGACCAGGAATGTCCGCCTCATTCACCGAGGACCTGTCCCCATCACTCAGCCCAGGTAACGGCAGCAAGCTCCTAAGCCATGAATTTGATTGGCATCTAGTCACTGAATACCCTAAGCCTATTTGGTGTGTACTACAGAAGCCAGGATTTGATTAGCTGTAGCACCTGCTGGCTGTTTAGGGCTTTTCTCTGGGACTCTGCCACAGTTCTCAGGCATATGGGATCTAGTGGCCATGTTTCTATGCTTTTGTTATAAGTAGTCCCTGAGCTATCGGATTTGGGCCTCCTCCCACCCCTTCTCTAGGCCACCTTAAATACATGTTGGCCCCACCTACTCACTAGGAAATCAACCTCATCGGCATCCTTATATGTGTTGCTGTGGTGCCTTGCATACTGAGTATTCAAATACCTGCTTCCACCTTTGCTCACCAGCTTTATAGGGCTATATCCTGGAAAGCTGCAAGTTTCGAACCGATAACAGCAGTACCCTTGCATTCCTTTTCCTGTCTACTGAACTAAGCAAATCTGTGTACTCAGAACAACTTTGTGACCCAGCTTAATCATGAAGACTGCACTTCTGTTGACCCATCTTCCTATTATGTTTCCTTGAAACACACTTCTACCTGTCACATTCTAGCAGTGCTCATATAACCTATGCTACAGTGGACTGCCTGGGTACATTTGGCAACTCTAATGTTCTTGGATATTTCAGTTACCTGTGCTGAAGTCTCTAGTGCAAGGACCCTTGTGGGGGACCCAAGCAGAGAGACATAGTGAAAGTGTGATTTGTTTATCACCCGGTTTCTCAGTGTTCCCTGTTCTTGTCGGCCAGGGTTCTTGTATACTCAATGTTATGCCTCTCTGGTTTCAACCTTAGCTACCTTCCGATTATACTTAAACACATAAGCAAAAGACAACAGATTAAAACCCATAGACTTCTCTAGGGGCTATCAAGAAACTCTGCTACTCTTGCTATTATGTTCAGGCAACGCCGATCTAAACCCTGCCCTCCAGCGGTAATCACATCTTCTTCAGACTGGCCGTATAAGGGTGTGAGTTTCATGCATGTAAATGCATGCAGTCTTCTAAAGAAATTCCTTCTATTCAGGCATGGACTCGTCGACAGAACCCGATGTCCTGGTGGTCACTGAATCCTGGTTTATACCTGACACCACAGATCGAGAGGTGAATATTTCATCCTATAACATTTTTAGAATTGACAAACAAGAGGAGGAGGGGTTACCATCTATGTCCACAATACATTTTCTGTATCTGTCATTAATTCAGTCTCTTGTCCTAAGAATACGAAGCCTGACCCTTAAAGTTGAGCTCTCCCTTGTATCTTTCTGTGTCATGGGTTGTTACAGGCCCTATTCAGCTGGATTGCTGCTGCTAGTTCATTTAAACAGTATATTAGGGTCAATGTCCTCTGAATTTATTATACTGGGTGATCTTAACCTGGACTAGCACTCCAGTATCTCCAAGCCTATCAAAACCATTTGTGACTCCTTTGGACTATTCCACTTTTAACTGAAGTAACGCGTCCCAACAAAAAGAATCCAAATAACAGTACACTACTGGACCTTATCCTAGTATCTAAAGCGTATCTATTCACACATGCTGGTGTATTTTTCATGGATATAAGTGACCATTGCTTCATATCTTGTGCGAGATCCACGGCTAAACCAGCCACTACATTCACGCTTACTGTAAAGAGAAGTCGCTTGTAACTTTGATTACTGGGCATTTGTATCAGATCTGCAAAATTCTCTAAGATGACAGAACTTCTATCTTGCAAAACTGTAGATGCAGCATACGGTATCTTCCAGAAAATCCTGCTTGAGACCCTAGATAAGCATGCACCCATGACTAACAGCCATGATCAAAAAATCTTGTCCGTGGTCTCCACAGATCTGAAGGCTGCCTTCGAAACTGAGACTTACTATGGAAAACTGCTTGTAAGTCCAAGCTTCTAGAAAATTGGTCTTCATTCAGGAGGGCTAGGAACTATTGTGCTAAACGGTTGGGGAAACAAAGTCTAGTTTTTCTGGGCTGAACTCAAGCCTCCTCTAGGTGTTCTGCTAGATTTTTGAAAATCCTTAAGGAAATAGAAGGACATGTATCCTCTAATTCTTTACCTGCTAAAATCTCCAAAGGTGGCGTTTAATGACAGATAAGCTCAATAATCATTTCGACAATGCAGGGTTAGCCTTTGATAAGTCACCCGCCAATACCTTTCGATCCCAACTTGGGATACAAGTCCCAGTTGTTCCAGTCACAGATGCAGCGTTCTGTTTACAACCTACATCACTGAAGGAAGTTGAGGACTTGCTACTACACTTGGATATCAAGAACAGCACTGGTGCAGACTGCATCGACCCTTTTTCCTGAAAATTGGCTCCTAAGTCTTGGCCGTGCGATCACGCACCTCTTCAACCTATCCTTCTTGCACAGCGAAATCCCTCCCATATGGAAAATGGCTCAAGTAATTATCTTATTCAAATCGGAGACCCTAGTGACCTCAACAATTGCAGGCCACTTTCACTGCTCCCTATCCTGTTCAAGATGCTCGAGAAAATTGTAAGTAATTGCTTAAAAACTATCTAGAATCTGCAACCTGCTAAACCTCTTCAATCAGGATTTCGCCTAACCATAGTACCATCTTGGCCCTCGCAAAGATTACAAATAACTGGCAGATGGCCCGGACTCAAAAATTTGTGTGCGCAGTATTCCTGGACCTAAGTAAGGCATTTAATACTGTCGATCACAATCTGCTTTTGATATCCCTCCGTAATGTTGGTGTGGATACTCCTCCCTGAAATGGTTCTCAGCTACCTACAAGGGCGGCAGCAGCAGATAAAAGCTGATGGGGTATTCTCACCATTGAAACCACTTTTGAGGGGCATTCCGCAAAGCTCCATTCTGGGCCCACTGCTATTCGCAATCTATTTTAATGGAATTGATGCAGGAAACAAATCTGCCAATATTCATCTATTTGCTGATGACACAGTGCTCTACATTGACAGACCCACCCCAGAAGCGGAATGCAGGATCTCCAGTATGAGTTTAACCAGCTACAACAGCAACTACTTAATCAGAAACTACTCCTGAATATGAAAACCAAAAGCAATGCTCTTCTCCCTTTATTAATGTTAGTAACCCTTCTCACGAAGGACTCATTCCGCAGATTACTACCCTCCTAGGTGAACCATTAGAGTTCGTAACTCAAGTTCAAATACCTGGGGTTTGATCGACAACACGCCTCTTTTGTTGAACATATCTAGGAGCTGACGAAAAACTCAGAGGCTAGGCCACTTCTACAGAAACAAAAATCTGCTCACCCTGGATGCTAAGAAGAGATTAGTGCTCACTACATTCCTTTCTTTGGTGGATTATGCTGATTTCTTTATTGCCAAGGCCCTGTCTCTGCACTACCAAAACTAGCTACTCTATTACACAGAGCCATCAGGTTTTTCACTGGAGCCCCTACTTCATGCACCACTGCTCCTTCTAAACTTTAGTAGGATGGCCTTCCTTTGCCCTAAGAAGACAGCAAAATGCGTTCTAGTGGACATATAGACCAATAACAAAAACTACCACGATACATATCGGACTGTCTGCCGCTGAATGCAGTAGGTATGTTTATTTATTTATTTATCAAGTCTAGGATTACAAATACCTTTAAGCCAAGGGTCTTTTACAAAGGTTCCACATCAGAGAAATACAAATTATGGGGAACATCAAGACAGACATTACAACAATGTGGACATTGCAAACAGATTACAGATTAATACAATTCAAGGGTAACATTGTAAGCAAAGCAGCCAGTGGCATTTGTCAGAGAAACAGACAAGAGATAAGAAGTGCCAGAGTCATAGGAGAGGAAGAGGGAGGGGGAGAAGGAATGTAGGTAGGGTGGGAGAGGGTGAAAGTGCAGCATTGGTTATACCAAGATGTGAGGGTAGAATCCAGTGGGGGGACCACTAGAGCAGGCAGGAAGTGGAGAAACAAGGTTAAGTTGGGCAGTCACAGGAGCTTGTCGGGCAGAGGAGATGGTGGGGCTGAGGCACTTGAACCAGAGTGGCGCTCAATAAGCAAAAAGCGTTGTCCCTGTGAAGTGTGACAGTGAGGGACTTTCAGTAGCTGTAGCATGGATCTCCGAAGGCACCGTTTGTTGGTTTGTTGTTGTAACAGAGTTGAGACCCCAGAAGGTGCAAGGCCAAGGTAGATTTTTTCACCATGGAGCAGGTGAGAAATTTATGCAGTTTGATAGTTGGAGCCAGCCAGTCTGGGTGTACAGGTCACATGTGGGGTGATATGGTGAGCACCAGTGATGAGCCGACATGCCTTATTTAAGGCAGTTGAGAAGCATCTAAGGGTTGTGGTTGTCACTGAGCCATAAATGATGAGACCATAGTCTATTACAGAGATCACAGAGCTCAAGACTGCAACCTTCAAAGCTTCTGGCATGAGGTGTTGTCTGTGTTTGTAGGGGAGACCAAGCCGTGTATTAGCAGCTCTAGCTACATTATCTACATGAGATCCATAGGAGAGATTAGGGTCAAGCTGTATCCCTAGGTATTTGAAGGACCCCACCTGATCTAGAGTGTTCCTCTGGGTGGTGGAGATAGCCAAGTGGTGTGCTTGTGGGTTATGAGAGCTGCAGAACAGCATAAATTTGTTTTTCTTGTTATTGAAGACCAGTTTATGATTAAGAAACCATGTCTCTACAGAACTGAAACCAAGGTGAAGGTTGTGTTGAAGAGTTGCAGGATCTTTGTGAGTGGAGAATACAACAGCATCATTGGCATATAGTTTGATCTGCTCAGAGCAGAGGTAAGGGAGGAGTTTAAGAAAAGGCTAAAAGGAGGGGCCAGCATGGATCCTGTGGGACACCCAAGCGAACAGGCAGGGTGTCAGAGCGTCAACAATTTTACCTCTCTCAAACCGGTTTCTAAGTAGCTTTTAAACCAGAGAGAAGAGTCAGGTGATAGCCCAGCATTCAGTAGTTGGTCAATTAGTAGTCCATGGTGTACTGTATCAAGGCCTTGGAGAGGTCAACGAAACGGCCGCTGTCAAGGGATTTGTGCAAAGCTCCAGTGAACTCAAGAAGGGCTGTGGTGGTGCTGCTGTGAACTTTCTGGAAACTGTGCTGTTGTGGACAAGGTATATTGTATTTATCCAAGTGGTCGGTAAGTTGATCAGCCACGATGGCCGAGCCTTAGACAGTGGGGCAGTATGGAGATGGGGTGATAATTTGAGTGATTAGTCTTATCCCCACTTTTATGGACAGGTGTGACGGTGGTTGTTTTGATAAGTCCAGGAATTTTCCACAGCTGAGAGAGAGATTAGATTTTTGTTAATGGATGAATTACCTCATCGAGGGTGAGCAACAGAAACTTAAGGTCCAGGGTATCGCTACTAGATCTAGATTTAGAGATAGCTGCAGTAATATAGTGGCAGCTTCATTCAGCCTTACCTCCCTCAAGTAGAAGAGGGATGGTTAGACTGTGGGGCTGAGTATTTAGGGAGTAGGCCCTGTTTTCAGAAAAAGTCATGGGGTAGGACAGCACTAAGGTCTGAAAAAGCCATGTTAAAGATGTTTGCGATCACCTTGAGGTAGGGTTGAGGATCCATCAACCATTAACATGGCGGAGAGATTTTAGCTGCTTCCCGACAACCTTGATATTGTCCAAGAAAGCACACCCATTTCCCATGTATTGGTGATAGCGCTTTGTAATAGGCGGATTTATGAGTGGGATGGCTTTTATGCAGGCATTTCGTGCTTGTGTGTAAGTTTGGATGTCCCTGTGACAGAAATGGGCAGGAAAGAGTTAATGGTTTGGATTCTGTAGTTGCCTTACTGTATTTTTTAGCAGTTTGGAAAAATACAGTCAGGCTAATCCTCTGTCCAGCAGCATCCAGCTTGTGGAATTCCTAGCTGCTAGATAAAGCTGGGTCATAAATCTCAGTGGACATCTCCAGACACACACAGACCTGCAGACACGGACACAGGGCAGTTTGAATGGATTGGATCATTCAAATATGAACTTAAAGTGAAAAGGGAATATAATTGGTTACTGATAGGTGTTCACTCTGATTGAGACAATTAAATACATACATGTTAGTTGGTTGGTGCATTTAAAGGGAGAATAGGAATGACCTATTCTGCACAGAGTATATAACCTTCTAAAAGACAGAGAAGGCTCTCTTGTGCTTTGGAAGCTGGGAGGAAACATAAGTTTGGAGCCTACCTTGTAGCTATGTCCGTGGGAGCTGGCAGTTAGAACAGGTCCAGTGTCTCTTGTAAGGACAGGGAAGTGAAGTTTAGTGATAGCATATTTCAGTAATAGCCTTCTTCTTTGCCATCTGTTATTTAAAAACATTTGTTTACTTTTCCTGTGTGTGTGTTATTCTCTTGTGTTGTTAATACATATCCTGTAAATGCTCAGTGCACTTTCTGTTAAGTAAAAGCTATTTATTTGCTCAACAGTTGTGACTGTGATGTCATTTTTCTAAGGTAATATTTTGGTCCACTGGCTGAGGTAAACTCTGTGTAGCATCCAGCCACGTGAGAGAGAGACACACTACCAGACTTTAACTTGTGCAATTGCACGTTTGATTATTCAAGTTTGTACACTTGAAAGAGGTGCCAGAAGGAAAGTCCGGCTGGTGGCAGCGAATACCTGAGGACAGACACCTCTCTAAAAGCTGTTTCAGCCCAGAAGGAGTGGTGGGTTGTCACAGTCCAGTTGTTTGCCAGTGGTCCTGGCAACTGCCCAGAGGTGGTCCCTTAGTTTCAGCTGTGAGAGAAGAGCCGCAGTGATCCATGGGTTAGAGAGATTTTGTTTTTCACCTTTAGCAGGGGCAAAGAGGTTGCAGGCTTTGTTGAAAATTGAGATGACGTGATCAAGAGCCAAGTTAACATCTGTTGCTTCATAGATGGGTAGCCAGTCTTGTAGAAGCAGGTATTGTCTGAGATGTGGAAGTTTTCCATGGGGAAGGACTCTGTTAGCGATAATTTTAGGAGGGGCTTGAGGAATTTGTTAGACCATGCACATATGACTGGGGAGTGGTCACTGAGAGAGTCTGGGAGAACGGTCGTATGAGAAATCCTTGTGGGGGTGATTGGTGAGGACCCCATCCAGGAGGATACTGGTGCCAGTCTTGTAGTTAATCCTAGTAGGGAGTTTACCATTTGCGTGAGGTTAGCAGCTGAGATGGAGTCTTTATAGGCACTGGCCCGATGCTAACCAGTTTATTTGAAATCCCTAGTAGAATAAATTCAGGAAGATGAGAATTGATAAAGTTTAGGATATCGTTGAAGCCATGCTTAGGGTCCCTGTATACGGAGACAATAGTCAGGGCTTTATGGTTGGGACCTAGGATGATTTTATTGGCAGAATCTGGGCCGAGGCAGAAAGTGAAGGAGTTGCTACAGGGTGCCATGACAGGTAGTCTTTGATATAGATTGCGAACCACCGCCTTTTTGGATATCTGGTCCAGACAGTGGACATTGTAGCCTGTATTGTTACTGCTGAGTCAGGAACTTAGGGCCAGCCAAGTTTTCACCACTGCAAGGATGTCAGGGTTGTGTTGGCATATGAAGGCTTGGAGTGCATCCAGCTTTGGTAGTAGGCTGCAGATATTAATAGTTGCAAGGACAAGGGCACCTGAGTTTGTGTGTGACCTGAGCTTCTAGGGCCAGGATTGGGGTGGATGCTGCCTGAGATGAGAAGGAGGAGGAATAGGAGTTTAAGGGCAAGTCACAGCTCTTTGAGAGATAGTTTTGATCATTGTTTATGGGAGTAGAGGTTGCAAGGTTCCAGGTCCCATATGGACTGCAAGGTGATACAGTGTAGAGAGGTGGCCACACTTCTTGAGATTAGTGGTCAGGGTAAGTAACCAGGATTATCCAAGCGGTGGACCAAGCACAAGTCTCGAGGAGAAGTGGAGGGTTCCCTTGGAGTAGCAGTGGAAACAGAGTAGAGGTGGCGGGGCAAGAGGGGTGGGGTGCCTGGACCGGGAGAGAGAGGGGGCAGGGCAAGGAGGAGGAAGAGAGGGAGAAAGGCATAGAGAGAGAGAGAGAACCTGCATGGCTTGCATACTAGCACAGTAGGAGTGGGGAAGCTGTGCTGGAACAGGAGGGAGAAT
This sequence comes from Neoceratodus forsteri, assembly GCA_016271365.2. Taxonomy (NCBI): domain Eukaryota; kingdom Metazoa; phylum Chordata; order Ceratodontiformes; family Ceratodontidae; genus Neoceratodus; species Neoceratodus forsteri. Next base: position 124,869,731 of record JADMNL010000023.1, on the reverse strand, counting down.
TCTGGCTAGCAGGAGGCAGATAGAAAGAGAGATTGAGAAAGAGAGCACCTCAATCAGTAAGCACTATGTGGGATGAGAGAAGGGGATGGGGGTACAGCCAGAGCAGAGGAAGCTACAAGTGTTGGCCAACAGCCAGTGGGAGGCGGGTATGTAAGAGGTGTAGGGCGGGGTTAGAGGTCTGTTTAAGTAAGGTAGGAGGGGTTGGGGGCGGGTGAAATTTTGATGCAAAACTAATACAAAGTCAATGGGCAGCACCCGAGAGCAAAGCAAGGCAGTGAAGACAGGGTCAGCCAATCAGCTGCTGTTCAAGAGGCGTGTTTACAGATGGTGGGAGGCGTCTGCATTTAACCCCTGTAAGTAGACTGGAGCAAGAAGCACAAGTGGTTAGAGGTGAAAGTGGATGGCAGGCTTACCTAGTTTTTAAGAAGGAGAGAGAGAAAGGAGAGCCCACTGAGGAGGGAGCATTGTGATGATAAAAGAACAGAGTGTGTGATGTGCCAGATAGGATAAGAGCTGCTACCAGAGATATAGCTCTCTAGTGGTGAGAGAATATAATCTGCTAATGGAAAAGTCAACATTCACTTCTAATATCAACTCAGAACTTAAAATGACTGTAAGGATTAAACAAATTATTAAACCTTGGCACATAAATTCAACTAGAGACACAGAGGGAGATACAGTAGTTAGACATGTGTTCAGCAGGAGATAGTGTGGGCCACTTGAAATCAGCTTCCACTGGTACCAGATCCAAAAGTCCGGGCTAGTACCTTGTAGAATCAGCTGAGCTGTAGCTCATGGAAGATTTCTGAACCACTGTTTAGGTTCAAGGAATTGAAGGGTCCCTGGCCTAGACAAGGCTCGCTGGATCCCTTGCAGAATCAGCTGAGCTGTAGCTCATGGAGGATTTCTGAACCACTGTTTAGGTTCAAGAAATTGAGGGGTCCCTGGCCTAGTCAAGGCTCACTGGATCCCTTGCAGAATCAGCTGAGCTGTAGCTCATGAGGATTTCTGAACCACTGTTTAGGTTCAAGAAATTGAGAGGTCCCTGGCCTAGTCAAGGCTCACTGGATCCCTTGCAGAATCAGCTGAGCTGTAGCTCATGGAGGATTTCTGAACCACTGTTTAGGTTCAAGAAATTGAGGGCCCTGGCCCAGTCAAGGCTCGCTGATCCCTTTGCAAAATCAGCTGAGCTGTAGTCTCATGGAGGATTTCGAACCACTGTTTTGGTTCAAGAAATTGAGGGTCCCTGCCTAGTCATGTATGCCAAAGAAGTACCTCCTATATCTCGCTTTTGTACCCAAGGTGTACTGTGATTCGATAGATCGTTTATTAGCTACGTATTACCCCAACTTATCATCTTTGTATCCCTCCTTTGGACCTTCTCCAGCAGGTTAATGTCCTTTTTGAGGCGTGGTCACCAGCACTGAACTCCATACTCTAGATGCGGCCTTATCAGTGACCTGTACAAGGGCAGTATAACCTCTCTCCTACTACTGATCCCCATCTATGCATACCAGCATCTTGTTTGCCTTTGCTGCTGCTTTCTTGCATTGCATGGAGTGCTTAAGGTCACTACTGATCATCACTCCCAGGTCCTTCTCCTCTGATGCAGATACTCAGACAACACCCAGGTATTACTCTGTCCTTGGATTCTTGGCTCCAATATGCATAATTTTGCATTTCTTGGCATTGATGGCAAGATGCATGATATGGACCACCTCCCCAGCTTTTCCATATCTTCATGTAGGTCCTGTATTCATTCAGCTCTGTCCACCCTCCCCAGAGCTTGGTGTCATCCAGCGAATAGGCACATTTGCCCTTAATTCCATCCCCAATGTCATTGATGAAGACATAGAACAGCACGGACCCAGCACCGAGTTACCTCTCTGGTGCCAGATAAGTCTCCACCCACAACCACCCTCTGGGTTCTGTACCTCAGCTAGTTTTCCACCCATCTTGCCATCTTTTCCCTAACTCCAAGATCAAATAACTTCCTCATCAACCTTTTGTGTTGCACAGAGTGAAAGGCCTTGCTGAAATTAAGATAGAGGATGTCTACTGCTTGGCCCCTGTCTAATGACTTAGTGACACAGTCTAAGAATTAGTTTGACACAATCTCCTGCCCATATCCAACTTGAACCGCACTGTGCAATGGTCATTACCACAGTAGCTCCTCAACCATTATATAATTTACATGCTCCCATTTGTGAGCCCTAGATCAAGAAATAACTCAGCTATGTTGGTTCAGTGTCGCCCGAACATATACATGCACTGTACATGTATCAGCCTTCAACAACATTTTACAAATCAGTAGCATATTGCGTTTACACAGTGGATGACTCAGGCTGAATATTGGTTCCGCTACTGATGTTGCATGTGGTGTGCTACTATTTGTTATTGTTTCCCACCTGTTTTGCATTGTCATTTCTATAGACTGCAGTGTGTCATTTTCTTGTTGCCCACAGTGATAGTGGTAATGTCGATAATTAATCAACATTCGTCTTACAGCAGGACGTAACTGTTAAATCATTGGCACTCATTGTATTTCTCTGGCTTTTCTCTCTTTTAAGTTACATGGCTTTGACCAATATTTGAGGAGTACAATACAGTCAAGATTTGCAAGTTGGATGTTAAAAATTGTTGTACAGTTTATACTGACTTCATATATAATTTGTTCTGCTGTGTTTAGCACATGTACTTAAGACAAGACATATGCTTTCACCTGTTATGTTGTTTGTTTATAGCTTTAGTCACACACCTATGTCACTGTATAACAGAGAGTACTGCATCATATGTTCATTTGAATGATACTCAGTTTTGAGATACTATTACATAATTAAATGTATCAATGATACCACCACACCCTCACCACCGTGGTCCTACCATCCCATTCTCATTAGAAATCTACATACATCAATTTGTCCCTATATGTCTTTCCAAGTATCCTGTCCTTCATTCCAGTTTACCTCCTGGACTGTATGAACTGTGTCAAGGACTACTTGCAACCTTTTGATTATACCTAACAGCCATTATGACATCCACTGTATGGCTGCTTCAATGGCTTTACACTGTGCAGATCTAGTTTACTGATCTATTGTCAGGAACAGTGTGCAAGGATTTTACGAACTTTGGATCGACAACTTCCAATGTCACTCTATGGTGCAGTACTCACTTGACCCATTTGAAAAGAAACCCATCATGTTTCTCTGACATTATCTCAGCCTCAGAAACAAAAGCAAAGCCATTCTGTAACCTTCTAGGTAATCCTTCATTTTACCCTTTCTGTTGACACAACCAACTTCACATCCACCAATGTAAGTAAGTAAGTAAGTAAGTAAAATTTTATTTATATTAAGCGCCCTTCCCAAGCTCAGGGCGCTTTTACAATAAAACAAGTGAAGTCACATTTCAAACAATAAATCAAACAACCATACAATATACTTACTCATTATGTACCAACAAATGCTAAGGCAAAAGGAAAGTTTTAATTGTTTTTAAAACTTTCAACAGTTAGAGCATTCTAGTATCTGACGAGGTAGAGAATTCCACAGGGTTGGTGCCATATAGGCAAAAGATCTACCTCAGACATCTTTAGATGTACCTTGGGAATCTCTAGCAATCCCTCATCAGAGGAGCAAGAGAACGGGCAGGACAGTAAGGCACCAAGAGCTCTTTCAGGTAGTGGGGTCCTAAATCATGTAGGGCCTTAAAGGTCAATAATGCGACCTTGAAGGTGATCCGCCACTGTACTGGCAGCCAGTGCAAAATCACGCAGCACAGGTGTTATATAGCTAGATCATGAAACTCCCATCAACAACCTGGCCGTCGCGTTCTGCACAAGCTGCAAGCAGCGGATATCCACCCCGGCAGCCCTAGATAAAGCGCATTGCAGTAATCAAACGGCTGGTAACAAAGGCGTGGACCAAATGGGAAGATCTTCCGTGGAACCAAGTGTTTCACCCGGCAATATTCCTCAGATGAAAAAGGCAGATTTGACTATGGCTGACACCTGCATCTTCATAGTCAGGCTTTCGTCAAAATTACTCCCAGGTTACGACTTGGCCAGAGGCTAGAAGCTGGGCCCCCAAGATATAAACCCGAGGGTTTCCCGTCCAAGCCCCTGTTATCCTCCCTCCAGGGTCCACAACCAACACCTCAGTTTTCCTGGATTCAACCTAAGCCAACCAGCACTCATCCAATCCTGAATCTCCAGGAGGCAGTTATTAAACATAGTGATGGAATCCGACTCCTGATCAGGCATAAAAACAGGTAGAGCTGAGAATCATCAGCATAACAATGAAAACTCTGCCCATACCGTCTTATAATGTCCCCAGTGGAAGCATATACACATGAATAAATAGGGGACAGCACACCCCTCGGTACCCCACAGGGCAGACAGTGAGGGGCCGAGGTGTTAACTCCCGATACCACTCTCTGAGATCTGCCCTCCAAAAAGATCGAAACCAACTGTGGACTGCTCCCTCAGACCACAGAGAAACCACAGGCAGTCGAGCAATACCCCATGATCCACGGTGTCAAATGCTGCTGAGAGATCCAGGAGAACCAAGATGGAACGGGTCCTCTGATCTCTTGCCATCAGGAGATCATTCAATACCCGAACAAGAGCCATCTCTGTACTGTGCCTCTTCCTGAAGCCGGATTGGAGAGGGTCATAGATATTGTGGATGGACAAATGATCCTCCAGTTGCAGAGCGACCACCTTCTCAATAACCTTCCTACAAAGGGAGGGGTTAGAGACTAGTCTATAATTTGCTGGGCAGTCGGGGGTCAAGAGAGGCTTTTTCAAAAGGGTATATTACCACCTCCTTTAAGGGATCAGGAAAGATCCCTCTCTAATAACATCACCACTGTCCCAGCCAGGACTGGGCCGATAACATCTACACACCCCACCACCAGATGAGTAGGGCCTGGGTCCAACTTACAATAGGTAGGTCGCAGAGTCTGGATAATCATCACAATATCTATTACTGCTGGTAGTCTAAAGGTAGACCAGTACAACTGGGCATTAGTACCACCGATTGATCAGTACAATGCTCAATACGAAAGACACTGGCCGATCTCATCCCTGATGGTGGATACCTTGTCAGCAAAGATTTCTAAACTCCTCACACTGTACCTGTGATAATGCTCTACCAGTCTGGAGAAAGACTGGATTGCTACAGTCTGTCCACAGTCCGGAAGAGTTGGGATGGTCTATTCCTAGCTGCAGCAATTTCCCTGGACAGAAACTCTGCCTTCTTATGGGGAGATTGCTGATTGGTAGAATTATAATTCTAACAATTCAAGTCTATCCACCTCCAGTTGAGTTTTCCACCAATGTCTTTCTAATCTTCGTCCCTTCCTCTTTCACTCACGGACCTCCCTCAAACCAGGGAGCTCCTAGGTGAAAAGCACGAGGGACGAACATGAATGGAGCTATGGCATCCAGGGCCTCAGTCACAACCCTATTATAGGCCAAGACCAGTGGCCCTGGATCCATACTATCCCTGGAAAATCTGAGAAGTCCAGCTCCGTCATTAGGCCCTCTGAGGTAATCCCTCTTAAAGGACGGAACTGTACTAACTCCCTGGGGCAGGCCTATTTCGGGGCCGCAAATCTAAACCTCAGGGCGTGATGGTCAGACCATCCGACTGGCTCCACCTCCACATCAGATATCTCCATCCCCAGATGGAAAACCAAGTCAATGTATGCCCCCTCATGGGTTGCAGAGGTAATTACTAGTGACTCGTGGCTTATAGGCCTGTACTGTACTGCTACCTTCCGCAAACTACATTATTGAAGTGGTACCACAATTGCCCTTCTATTGTCCTCCATTACCTATAACGTTGTTGATTACAGCGTGTTCAGTGTAGGAACCACTCTTGTGAGTACAATCATGACCTATGTCCAGACCCTGTGTTGCATCGGTGTAGACAAATGGTTTCATTTCACAGTAAGATGCAAAAGTCCCACTGAACCTACCATCCCATTAGGGTGTGGTATCTATCACCTCATCCCTATTCCACCCTACACCCCTACCTATGTTACACTACCCTTCCTATCCCAGTTTTGTGAAAAGTTAGTACAAATACATGTTTAATATTGTTACCTTTGTACTATGCGCTGAATTGACCACACAGAATGTTATATCTTAAATTTTTGAACGCATACTATTAAATAAAAATGTGACAGTTTATGGTTAATGACAGCTATCCATTTTTACTTGTTAAAACATTGCACCAATTCAACTATGTACAATAAAAAATGTGTTATCATGTAGTTGTTCGAAAAGTGCCACAAATGTCACCACCAGGGATCTAATTCCAACACTGAAGTTGGTAACCTCAGTCCAAATGATAAGGGATACAAAAGGAGAAAAGAAAATGTGACATCAGAGATATTGGTCATTACCCATCTGATTCTGATGAATCTGTAACCTGGACTGAAGTTACAGGAGGCATAAATCTAAACTTAGAAAGAGAGCTATGGGTAACAACGTCATTCTAACTAACAGATATGAACCCCTTATTAATCATCTTGATTTAGAGGATTTACAGATGGAAACACAGATTAATGTAGTAGCTACAGACCAAGATCAAAATGAGGCTACACTAACCCCCATCCCTGATAATATAAGCAACAGTGCTATGGATGGTGTATTGTCAAGTCCTATTACCAATAATCAATGTAACCATTCCCATTCATCATGATAGGACTGTTAAACAGAAGGAAACAACAATATGCAACGAGGCTACTGTTGATGCTCTATCTGGTGTAACCCTTCCATCAAATAATCAGCCTACTGACCCACTTGTCACCAGTCATACACCTAGACAATATTATGTGCTTGGTGACTCCATTGTCAAGTATACTGACAAATATGTTTGTAGGAAGGATAAACATAACATTACCTGCTCCTCATTTAGAGGTGCTGGTATAAATGACATCAAAATATGTAATAACATTCTTGTGGGTGCAGGGAGAATCCACTTGCCATCATACATGGAGGCATGAATGATGTTAAAAATATGCTAATTGAAGATATAAAGAATAGTTATGTTAAATTGGGGAAACCTTAAGAAAAAAACTGTAAATTTACTTTTCTGAAATTTTACCAGTACCAAGGACTAACTTTACAATCACTCAAAAATTCAAATAAAAATATAAATGAATGGTTAAGAAATGGACCTTAAAATGGGATATAGCTTTGTTACTTACTGGGAGACCTTCTCCAGCAATTAATTCTTATTTTGCTGGGATGGTCTCCATTTGAACAAACAAGGGCACATAAACTGGGAACTACATTTGAAAACTTTAACAGCAAAACTTTAAACTAATCAAAAGGGGACAAGGGAAGTTCAGTTAAAGTTGCAACCAAGAATAACAACCTAACAAGCTTAAAAATATGGAGTATCAATGCTATAAGTCTGAATCAGACTAAACTGGCTGAGTTAAAAGTACAGTTACGTAGGAACTTGCCGTAACAGTAGATCTTGAGAGGTTCCTTCAGTAGGTCATCACATATGAGGACTGGCGCCACCTGCGTCAGGGCCGCATCGCAGACTTTTCAGCAATGCTTGATGGGGATCGTCACCGACGTCACATGACCGATGTCAGCGACTGTATATAGTGGCGGTCCCATGCCTGCCTCCAGTTCTCCGCCGGAGCCAAGAAGAGGCCTGACAGCAGGAGTGAACAGGATTTGGAGTCCCTGTAAAACAAAAATGAGAAGGAGGGATGGAAAAATATGACCTACTGAGGAATCTCTGAAGATCTACTGTTATGGTGAGTTCCTACTGTACTATCTTACTTCGAGAGGGTTCCTTCAGTAGGTCATCACATATAGGACAGAGTCCCAAGCAATCTCTCCAAGGAGAGACCGAGAGAAACTAGGGAGGAGGAAAATAACTCCAACAGAAAAACTGAGATCCAGAATGAACCCAGTGTGGGACGGCTAGGCCAAAACCAGCCCTCCGCCTAGAAGCAATGTCCAGACTGTAATGCTTGGTAAGGTATGGACAGAACTCCAAGTAGCAGCAGCACAAATGTTGCCATGAAGGACGTTCTGTAAGAAGGCTGCGAGGTAGCCATTCCCAGTAGAATGACCTCTGATAGAACCCAGCAGAGGCTTCTCGTACTTCTGGTAACAGAATCTAATGCAGTTGCTAACCACTTGGACAGCCCTGCTTAGAAACCAGCTTGCCCTTCGATCTCCCGAGGCAAAGGAGACAAGCAACTGGTCGCAAGAGTGAAACTCTCGGTCTGGTTGGTGTAACCGAGAACTACGGACGTCCATCGATGAGGCAGTGCCTCACCTCTGCTAGAGGGGGACTGATAATACACCAGATGCTCTACTGATTGATTCAACGTGGCTTTGAAACCACCTTGGGAAGAAGCTTCAGATTTGTTCTGAGGTCCGCCCAGTCCTATATAAAATCAGATAGGCTCCTTGCAGACTAGAGCGTGAAGTTCTGAAATCCTTCAGGCTGACATGATAGCCACAAGAAAAGCACCTTCCAGGACAGGAAGCGCAAATCACAGCTCATAGCTGGCTTGAAAGGAGGAAGGTGAGCTTTTCCAGGACAAAGTTCAAGTCCCAAGGCAGAGTTGGGCTGCGGATGAGGGGTTTCAGATGGAGAATCCCTTTCAGAAGGTTTTTGAGACCTCCAACTGAGCCACGGGTTTACCATTCACTAGCTCATGGTATGCTGAGATAGCTGAGATATGGATCTTCAAGAGGAGTAGGACAGACTGAGTCAGATAAGTGAGGAGGTATTCCATGACTTGTGGGGCCAAGCAAGAAGAGGTTCCAATCCTTAGCGGTCGCCCAAAAAGAAAATTGCTTCCACTTCATGGCATAAGTGGAACAGGTAGAGGGCTTTCTAGCCTCAATGGGAACTTGAGCAACCCTGGAGAAAACCCCAAAACAGGAGATTGCTATGTCTGCAGGAGCCACGCATGGAGATGCAGGGTCCTGAGCCCTGGGTGCAACAGTCGACCTTGATCCTGAGTCAGGAGGTCGTGAGTCACTGGAAGTGGAACGGTGGTTCCCTGGAAAGCTGCTGCAGCAGTGGGAACCAGATTTGTCTCGACCAGAGGAGGCGATGAGAATCATCCTTGCTTTCTCCACTTGAAGCTTGAGCAGAACCCTCTGCAGAATGGGAAATGGAGGAGCAGCATACACAAATTTCCTTGTCCAAGATAGAGACAATGCGTCATTCCAGAAAGCACGATGCCTCGCAACGCGAGCAAAACATGGGAAGCTTTGTGTTGGATTCAGAAGCAAAGAGGTCAATTTCCGGACACCCCAATGTTGGAAGATGGATTCGCCTACTTCCTGAAGCAGTTCCCATTTGTGAGCTACGGTTCGAAATCTGCTAAGACTGTCCGCCAGGATGTTTAAAATGCCTGAACGCATGGGCACGAGGACCAGATGGTGTTGGACTGCCCAGTTCCACACCCACATCGCCTTCCTGCACAGGGGCTATGACCGGTTCCTCCTTGTTTGTTGATATACCAAACTACCGACATGTTGTCCGCTTGGATTAGCCGTGATCCCTTTAGAAGTAGAACCTGAAATGCCTGTAAGGCGACAGGACCACTCTCAACTCCAGAACATTGATGTGCAAAGGAGACTCCACACCAGACCACAATCACTGGGCTTAGTGCTCCCCAGATGAGCTCCCAACCCCATATTCAAGGCATCCAGGTGAAGGTAGCTAGTGGTGCTGGGCTCTAAAGGGAAGTCCCACAGAAAGATTGCGAGACTCTCTCCGCCACTGCAATTCTTTCTGAACCACAGAGGAGACCAGAACCAGATGGTCAAAGTTGTCTAGGAGCTGATCCCACTGCATTCGCAATGATCACTGAGTGACCCTCATGTGAAGTCTAGCTAGGGGAACAGTTGTGATGGCAGCTGCCATCAGGCCCAGAAGGCGAGGATCTCCCGAGCTGAGATGGTTCTACAAGAAGCCACTTTGGAGGCTTGGCAGATAAGGGTCTCCACCCTGTCTGGAGGCAGGAAGACTCTGCATTGGACCGTATCCAGGACTGCCCCAATGAATGGAAGTCTCTGGGCAGAGATAAGGGATGACTTGGGAATGTTGACTGTGATCCCTAGTCTGTTGAAAAGGTCCAGGGTAAAGGTAAGAGGCTCCAACAGAGAATTCCTGGATGGAGCCAAAATCAACCAAACATCCAGGTAAGGAAAACATAATACCCTTGCAGCGTAAGAACACCGCGACCACCGCCAGGCACTTGGTAAAACCTGTGGTGCAGAGGACAGACCAAAAGGGAGCGCCGAACTGGAAATGTTCCCTTGGAAGCAAAAACGCAGGAACCGGTGGTGGCTGGGAAGATGGGGATGTGCAGGCAGGCATCCTGCATATCCAGGGCACAGACCAATGGTTCTCCATGAGGGAGAAGAAGGAGGCTCTGGAGTCTCAGCATCTGGAATTTTTGTACTCGACAAACTGATTTAGTTGACTTAAGTCGAGTATGGGTCTGAAGTCCCCGTCTTTTTGGAACCAGGAAAAATGGGAGTAAAATCCTTTTCCCTTTGCCCGAAGAGACCCGCTCGACTGCTTCCTTGAGCAAGAGCGAGTTTACCTCCCGAACTAGGAGGGCCTGGTCCCGAGAATAGGAGGACTTCTGGGAAGAGTTTCGGAGGGATTTCCAGAAATTCTATGGTGTGTCCCTACGGATACTAGTTGCAGGACCCATTCGTCGGAGGTGATCACACTCCACTCCTGCATGTGGAGGGTGAACCTCCCCACCTGCTCCCCGTCGCAGACTGAGGAGCAGTGGGGCTGGGGAGTCAGAAGTGGCGGGACGTTCAGTGGGAGGGCCTCCTGAACTTCTCTGTTTTTTGGAGGCAGTAGGGGTGGCTGTACCAGTAGCCTTACACTTTCATTAGTGGCACACCGAGAGTTCTTCCTCTGTCTCCAAGTCTTTTTCCTAAAGGGCTGCTGCTGCTGTTGTTGACAGCCCGATCGGGTACATCTACCTCATGGACCTAAGGGCAAGTCCTTTGTCCTGTAGGTCTGTGATGATATCTTTGGTGTCCACACCAAAAGTATTGAGCCCCAAAAGGCGCCCTGAATTCGACTGACTTCATTGGTGAGTCCAGAAAGACAAAGCCAGGAATGCCATCTATGGGCAATGGCCGCTGCTGAGGTGCAAGCCACCGAGTCGACTGAGTCATAAGTGGTGCGCAAGGAATGCCTACAAGAAACTTTGGAGAGGTGGAGATCCTTGGCAAGTTCCTCCTTCAAAGGTGAAGGGTCCATGGACTGGACTCATGCTTCTAGCCTGGCCAAGGTAGCCTTCTGGTGGGACACCATGTGGGCCACATAACTGAGGGACTGAAGGCGCATATGGCCGATGAGTAAATCTTCTTTCTGAACTGGTCCATCTGCCTCAACTCTTTGTCAGGAGGAGAGGTGCTCATGTGCTTTGGTGTAGAGGAGTGATCATGAGCTGCAGAGATGACCACAGAGTCAGCCTTGGGATGAACCTTCAGAACGGGCATCCTTCGGTGCTCGTAAAGCCTGTCCGCCTGTTTGGGGACAGCTGGAGGGTGTGAGGCATCTGCCAGATGGTAGTGGTGAGGTCTTGGTGAGGTGCCATCCAGGAGGAATAGGGACCAGAGACAGAGATTCTAGGTTGAGATGCTCCACCACTCTCTGTCTCATGGGGTCCTGTTCCTCCAACTCCAAGTTGAAATGCTCCTTCATGGAACTCAACAGATCTGAAAAGGCAGGTCCTCTGGTGGGAACTTGAGACTCCTTACCTTTTGTATCCTCGATGTCCTCTGGAACCTCCTCAGAAGAATCGTCTGCCCCTCTGAACTATTGTTGTCTGCCCCCTCGACAGGACGACATCTGGCATCCAGGAGGGAAGTGTCCTGCCAAGTCTTCCCTGACATGTGTACAGTGGTAATGGAAGAGCTACGAAGGAAGGATACCTGGGAGACCACAGTTGTGGGAGCCTAGTCTCCAGGTCCAAGACCAACTCGACCGTGCCCCTGCCACCAAGACTGGATTAAAGCCTTGAAATCCGGGTGACCAGAGGAGGAGGAGGGGATGGGGAGTAGGCTGAGACTGAGGAGGAGGAGGAGGAGCAGGAACCAGTGGGGATAATAACCTGGAATCCCTGAAAATTTAAATAGGGATTGGATCCAGGGTAGAACTGCCCAAAATTGCTCCATTCTGGAGCAGGGCCCCTAGGTAGTAGCCCCAGGATACCCTTGCAGGTAATGTGGGACAGTTCGGGTCTGGTATAAATCCCCATCGTCAGATCTGGTGTCGGGGTACCAGTTGGACCCGCCGTTGTAAATGGGCAAAGGGTAGGGCGCGGGACAGCCCTCATCAGGGAACCAATGTCAGAACTGGCACCACCCGATCTGGCACCAGAAGGGGGTCCTAACGTTGGAGGGGCCGAACCGGACTCTAAGGGGTCCTGGTGGCAGAACCTGATCTGGCATTGGGGCCAGCGGCAGAGGCCAGACAATCAGTCCTGGCTGTGGAACTGTCGCCAGGACAACCAGTGTTGGAGGCACCAGGAGCCCACCCAAAGTCATAGGAGGGGCCTCTATAGTAAAGCCAGATGGCCAAAGAGGAGTCTTCTTCTTCTTGACCTTGAGAGGAGAGAGCGGAGCAGACTCTCGAGCCATCGACAGAGTCAAGGGTTCTCCATTGTCACGCCGGAGGTACCTGCTGGTGAATTTGAGGGTACAGGCTAGGAAGGAGGAGGAGGAGAGAGGGCTTTCTCCCTCTGGTCCCACCAGACTTTGGGTGAGGTGCCGCCAGGCCCAATGGAAACCATACCCGTGAGGTCATCAGGGACGCTGACTTATCGGGTTGAGTCAGGCGGGGAGGAGCCCCGGCCGCTTATTGACCGAGCTGGGTGAGTACCCACAGCCTGGGTAGCCATCTTACCGCCGCCGCATGTCCCAGAGGAGCTGGGAGCTGACTTATCGGCAAAGTGGTGCGGTCACCAGAGGAGCCGATGGCAGACTGACCTGCTGTAGATTTACCAGACTTATCGCCCTTGCTGGGCGGTGGCTGGGCCTTGCTCGTCGAGGGCCTGGCATCGCCCATGGAGCACTCCACTCCCCAGATTTCTCCTTATGTTTTTAGAAGGCGGAGCCTTTTCATATGAAGAATGTCTAAGCCTATCCATTTTCTTCTCAAGAGAAGCCAAGTGGGCTTTTAGCAGATGGGCCTCCAAAGCCTGCTGTCTCCTCTTTTGTGGCCTGACTGAAGGTCTGGCACTCAGAGCAGGGAGAGACTGGATGGTCCGGCCTAGACAGAGGACGCACTTGAGATGACTGTCTTTGTGTGGATCTGCATGCCACAGGACAAGCACTTCTTCTTTGGAGAAGACATCAATAAGAAATGCAAAATTAGTAAGGAAATTAGCGAAGTGAAAATCTGACGCAAGACACTTTCTATCGATTGGTATATGGAAGTCTGCTATGACTGACATGAGGTGACGCGGAAAACTGGAGGTGGGCGAGACCGGCATCATATACAGTCACACTGACATCAGTCACGTGATGTCGGGTGGCGGTCCCCAGTCAGGTATTGCTAGAAAGTCTGCCGTGCTGCCCAACGTCAGGTGCGCCAGTCCTATATGTGATGACCTACTGAAGGAACCCTCTTGAAGTAAAATCACTGATGTCTAGTCACAGACTAGATGTAGTGTGTATAATGGAAACTTGGTGGGATGACACAAGTACATGGCTCAATAATATCCCTGGCTACCAGTTATTTTACAAAAACAGAATTGATAGAAAAAGGGATGAGTATGTTGTTATATATTGAAGCACATAACCTGTAATGAATTACAACTCTACAGTGACTATAATAATAGAATTACTTAGACACTGTGGCTGAACTTACAGTTTAACCATTCCCCAAATGAACTTAGGACTGTGTTATAAACCACCTAATAGTAACTCAAACTAGAACTACGATCTAATCAATGAAATTTGTACAGTTCATAGCACAGGTGACACCTTAATATTAGGAGATTTTAATACACGCAGGCATTCCTGGGATTTAATGAAGGTGTATCTATGTTTGAGCAGTCTTTAGTCGATACTCTGTCCTCCTTTGGATGTGACCAACTTGTGACCATGCCTACCAGAGGCAAAATATTCTGGATTTGGTGATAACTAATTGTAAAGAATGTGTTACCTATGTTGGGGAAAAAGCACACCTGGGAACAAATGACCATAAAATTGTTGTTTACAACCTAAATCTTGTCAATTCTAAAGTTAAAATAAAAGCATTATTGCCAGATTATAAAAAGTGGACTGGGCAAAATTAAACAGGTCCTATTAGGAATAAACTGGGAATTACTTTTTGAGGGTCTAAATGTTGAGCAAATGTGGAGTGTTATAAAAAATTACATGTGCTAATGGAACTATACATCCCAATGCGTAAAAAGCTAATACAAAGAGAACATTCCACTTTGGTTCTCCAGTACTATAAAAACAAATTAGAAGAAAGTACGAAGCTTTTAAAACTTACAAACCTAAGCCAACCCAAACAAATCAAGGAAAATACAAATCACAAAAAACTTTTAAAACGCTTATTAAAAGTAAAGATCAGTCTATAAAATAGACTGGCACATAAGAAGGACTGCAAGAGCTTTTATGCATATGTAAATCATAATAAATAAATTATAGAATTGATACAGTAACAGTCAATGGTGTATCTATCAACAACAATATAGAAATTGCCAATCACCTTCAATCAATATTTCATGTCTGTATTTAATTCCAATAATCAAGTATTTTTGGCCCTGCCATAGATGACGATGACCCCATTAATATAACCCATGAGATGATCTATCAAGAGTTGTGTAAATTAAAGGCATCATCTTCCTGGGTCCTGATAATATTGGCCCAGTGGTCTGGAAACAATTGGCAGAAGCAGTTGGCCCTCACCATATTGTTTAATAAATCTGTACAAACTGGTAAAGTCCCATTTGACTGGCTAGAGGCCATAGTCATACCAATTCACAAAAGGGTATACGGCCAGTGTGGCCAATTATAGGCTGATAAGCCTCAAGTCAGTATGCTGTAAAATCCTGGCGAGAATAATTAAAACATCCTTGATAGTGAGGTAACCAAATTAGATCTATAAGACATTACCCAAAATGGGTTTAAAAGGACTCTCCTGTATCAGTAATCTTGTTTCTTTTATAATATAGTAAGTGAATTGTTACATAATAAAACACCTGTTGACATATTTTTGGATATTAGTAAGGCCCTTGATAAGGTCTCTCATGACCTACTAATAAAAACAATTAGCTTACATGGGAATAAATGCATATTTAGTGAGATGGAATACTAGTTGGTTAAAACATAGAAAAAGTCCGTGAGTATCAACCCGAGTCTTTCTAAAGAAGATAATGTGACTAGTGGAATTCCACAGGGGTGGTGCTGGACCCAGTATTGTTCAGATTATATATAAGCAACATGGGCAAGGGACTTGTTTAGTGCAGTGTCCAAATTTGCAGATGACACTAAAATCGGGGATGATGTCTCTACATTTCAAAAACATCTACAACTCCTTCAAGATCTTCAAGCTATTGAACAATGGGGATATGACAACAAAATATTTAATGACCAAAAATGCACAGCAATGCATCTTGGAAAAAATAATCCTAGGTACCAGTATAGCCTAAATGGTAAATCCCTTAGGACTAGTTCTTGTGAAAAGGATTTAGGAGTTTGAGTTGATTCCAACCTATCTGCGCATCACATAGTAATAAAATTGCTTGGCATTGTAATAGGATTATACGTTCAATAAAAAAAGCCTTTATATAGAGACATTGCTTGCATGTTAAAATTGTACAAAAAGTACAGTTACGTAAGAACTTACCATAACAGTAGATCTTGAGAGAAGTTCTTGCAGAGGTAACACATATCTAGGACTGGCGCCATCTGGCGACAGATCTCAGCATTTCTTTTTCTCTAGCAGTACCGACGTGGGGACCGCTTACCCGCATTGGCCCCGCCTCGATGTCACTTTAGTATAAAGGGCATAGGCGGTCCCCACATGCTCCAGTTCTTGCATGCCAAAGACAGGCCAAATAACAGCTGTGTGGAGGATAAAATTCCACAGAAAAAGCAACAAAAATTGCTAGGCCCGCAAAGGGGCTGAACTTGAGCCAGATCAGAGGCTCAATCCGGGGAAGGAGGAGAATTCATACCTGCTGCAAGAGCTTCTCTTGAAGATTTACTGTTACGGTAAGTTCTTACATAACTGTACTATCTTACTTTGAGAGGAAGCTCTTGCAGCAGGTAGCACATTGTTGGACTGATTCCAAGCAGTATAACTAAAACAACCTCTGGGAAAGGGCAGGGAAGGAAAATTAGAAACATCTCCCCAGAGGAATAAACTTCGACAGCCCTGGGAAGGAGAGTCAACAAACCCATACCACATTCAAGGTCTAAGCTTAAGACAACCATGAATGGGAAGGAAAGGAGAGGCAGGAACCCTCGGAAGACAAGACCTCTCAGGAAATAAGGCCCTGGAGGACCGCCAGGCCAAAACCTGCACAACATCTGGAAACAATGTCCAGACTGTACTGTCTGATGAGGGTGTGAATAGAGTGCCAAGTGGCGGCAGCACAAATGTCAGCCGCCGTCACACTCTTAAGAGCTGCAAAGGAGGTAGCCACTACTCTGGTGGAATGAGCCCTAACTGAGCCCGCAAGGTTTTATTAGCCTGCTGATAACAGAAGAATATGCACTTACCAGCCAACGCGAGAGCGCTTTGTTTTGTAACCGGCGCCCAAGGACCTATCCACAAAGGATAAAACGTCCGATTTTCTGATACCTTTTGTTCTGGACAAAACACCGCAGAGCACGGTGCAAGTCAAGTGTGTGCAAGAGCTTTTTCCCTATTGGAATGCTCCAGAAAATCTACCAGAAGCTGAACCGATTGGTTAAGAATAAGCTCGACACTACCTTAGGAAGAAATCTGGGGTTAGTTCGGAGGTTCACCCTATCCTTGTAGAAAATAAGATAGGCTCTCGACACATAGAGAGTGAAGTCTAAAATGTGTCGAGCTGAGGTGACCACCAGCAAAAGCAAAGTCTTCCCAGAGAGATAGAGGAGCTCACAAGACATGGCCAGTTCAAAGGAGGAAGCGAAGCCTCTCCATAACAAATAACAAGTCCCATGGAGGAACAGGGTCTCAGACTGGACAGAGATGCAAAATCCCTTCAGAAAGGTTTTAACTACCTCCAATTGAGTCACTGTCCTGTCCTGAATACAGTGATGATAGGCAGAAACAGCGGCCAGGTGTACTTTAATGGAGGAGTAGCTGAGACCTGACTCGACAGGATAGCAGGTATTGTAAAAAGAGTTAACTGGACAGACCAAGGATCAAGCCTCCTGGCTGCGGCCCATAGGCATGGCGTTTCCACTTCATGGCATAAAAGTGGCCCTGGTAGTGGGCTTCCGAGCTTCCACTAAAATCCGGGCAATGTCATCAGAAACTCCAAGTGAAGCTTTGCTAGGTCCATGAGGAGTCAAGCATGTAGGTGGAAGGGTGCAGGTTCGGATGTACCAAGGTCCCCTGCTGCTGAGAGAGTAACTGACCTGAAAAGGGAAAAGGCCACGGAGCTTGCACCGACAGACGCTGGAGAAGTGGGAACCAAATTTGTCTGGGCCACAGAGGGGCTATCAGAATCATGGTGACCCTTTCCTATTGGGCTTTGAGGAGGACCTGCTGCAAAAGGGTAAGGGAGGGAAGGCGTGAAAGAACCTCCCACTCCAAGATAGGGACAATGCGTCTTGCCAGAAAGCTCCAGGCTCAGGATCGAGCAAGCAAAATTGGGCAGTTTTGCATTGCAGTGAGATGCAAAAGGTCCAAATCCTGTGTTCCCCACCTTGCAAAGAGCTCATCTGCCACAGACTGTATCAGAGACCACTCATGATGGAGCAGTCTTGCCCTGCTGAGGGCGTCTGCGACTACGTTCGTGGAGCCGGAAAGCGGACTGCAGAAAGATGGAGATGGTGCTCCACCACCCAGTCCCACACCCTCCTAGCTTCCCAACAAAGGGGTGAGAGTGTACCTCCCTGTTTGTTGATATAAAACACCACAGAAGTGTTGTCCGTCTGAATAAGGAGGTGCCGGGCTCTAGAAAAGAGCCTGTAGGGTGTAGGACTGCTCTGTGCTCAAACACATTGATATGCAAGTTCTCCTCTAATGGAGACTACAGCCCTTGAGTCCTGTGGATCCTCAGGTGAGCCCCCATCCCAGATGCGTCTGTGGTGAGCGTTTGGACAGGACTTTCTGTCTGGAAGGGAGTCCCTGCAGAGATGCTGGGAGGTGCCCACCAGCGGAGTTCGCGACAAACTGGCTCCGAGATCCTGACCAGCAAGTCCAAGCTGTCCCTGGTCTTGTCCACTGGACTCGAAGAGACCACTGAATGGTATGCATGCACAGTCTGGCGTAAGGGACCAAGACTATGGCGGCTGCCATGTGCCCCAGAAGTCTGAGAATGGACCTGGCTGGAACCATGGAGGCTGAAAAGCTTTGGGACGCCAGAGCCTGGATGCACTCTTCCCTGTCTGAAGGGAGAAAGGCTTTCCCCACTGTGGTGTCTAAGAGATTGCCTATAAATTGAAGGTGCTGCGAGGGAAGAGCTGAGATTTTTCTGGATTTACAGTGATCCCCAGACGTCGACAACGGGAGAACGTGGCCAGGATGGTCTCCCAAAGGTGAGACCTGGATGGGGCCAAGAGGAGCCAATCATCAAGATAAGGAACAAAAGTGGCCATGTCAGCACAGGGCCGCTGAAACAACAGTGAGGTACTTGTTGAAGAGTCTGGGAGTGGAGGACAGGCTGAAGGAAGAACCTTGAACTGATAGGCCTGACCACCGAACTTGAACCTCAGGAATCTCCGATGACTGTGGCAAATAGGAATGTGAAGGTAGGCATCCTGCATGTCCAGAGATGCCAGCCAATCCCTGACCAACAGGAAGGGAGGAGATTCAGGCGACACCATACGGAATCTGCAGTAGCGACCCATTGGTTGAGGTGCATGAAGGTCCAAGATAGAGCCACAGATTCTCCCCAAACTTCTTTGGAACCAGGAAGCTGTGGGAGTAAAACCCAGAGTCCCTTCTGCCTCCGGGACACATTCTATGGCGTCCTTGTCTAAGAGATTGGATCTCCAATCTGATGGGAGCCTGTGGTCTCTTGGGTAGTAAGAAGGTGGCGGTGGTCTGTCCGGGGGTAGAGTCTTGAACTCTATGGAGTACCTGAACTCCATGAGGTCGAGGACCCATCTGTCAGAGGTCACTTCTCTCCTTGTAAGATAATGATGAGAAAAGTGACTTCCACCGCTCTCCCGACGCCAGGTCTGGGAGGGAGAGTTGTTTATATAGTCAGGTGGAAGGAGGGTGGGAGGGTGGCTGCTGGAGGTCTAGCCTGTCTAGAAGGGAAGAGGCAGCACTCGGTGACCCTTCTTGACCCCTCATTGACGAAGCCACCCCATTGTGCGTGAGACTGAGCACAGGGTTGCTGAGGCTGGTGTCCCCTCTGCCACAAAAACGGGCCAACGAAACGCCCCCGTTTGGTGGATACATAGACTGCAACTGCACGGACCGCTTTGCCAGAGTCCCGCAGTCTAATAACCTTCTCTGTGTCTTCACCAAAGAGCACAGAGCCTTTGAAAGGGCATCCAGTAGTGTGGTCTGCACCTCTGGGTCGAACCCTGAGACCCGGAGCCTGAGTGGTGCGGAGGCAAATCCCATAGCGGCCGCCCTCGCGAAGTGTCTGCAGAGTCATAAGCAGCTCGAAGAGACGTGGGTACCCACATATGAGCCCGTCTGTAAAAGTTTAGCAAGTTCTGTCCTCTGAGGACAGTCAGGCAAACCTTGCAGAATGTCCAATCCTTGGTCCCAAGGGCATTTTGGAATTGGACCATATGAGTCAAAAATTAGACTATGGATACTGCAGGTAGTAGATGAGTACACCTGTGACCTAAAAGAGTCCAGCTGCTTAGACTCCTGTCTGGCAGCTGGATACTTAGGTGCTTGGCCTCTGTGAACGATCATGTGCAGCTGAAATGACCATGGAGTCAGCTGTGGGCATTCGCCAAGTAAGAATGGTCCTTGGGGTCCAGTACAAGCGGTTGGCCTTCTTAGACACCTCAGAGGACGCATGTGGATGCCTCCAGGTAGCTAAGGTAACATCCTGAAAATGTCTACCAAAGGAGGGATGACCACAGGCATGGGATCCTTCTGGTGCAGGTATTTTGCCAGGTGCAAGCGTTGGGGTCCAGGTCCTCCATATCCCATCCCATGTTCTCCTGAATGTGCTGAATGACCCCTAGGAAACTAGGGTCATTGGGAGGAGATTTTGGTTGGTCCTCAGTGTCACGAGGAGCAAGCCCAGATCCAAATCAGGATAGGAGTCCAATTTGCCATATGCAGAGGAAGAGGAGGAGGAAGACGAAACCGCGATGTCTCCTCTTCTGCTTGGGCTGCTTAGGAGAAGGAGAGCGAGAGGAGGAAGGAGACCTAGTCATCTTGCGCTTGTCCTTGTGCTTCCTGGGGCTTGCGGTGACTCATCACCCTCAGTTCCGGAAGGACAGACATATCCTGCCCATCAGGCTGAGGGACAGGAGGAGCTTTGGGAGCAGGAACCGGAGGGTCTATTATGTCCTGCTAATTGTCTCCCACCAGTGAGCAAAAAGCTCCTTGACTTGGGACATCCCCAACCTCGGAGATTCCAGCCTTGGGCGACATCAGTCTGCCAGCAGGGGACTGGCGTCATGGTGGACTGGCATCAGCAGGACAGGTGATGCTGTTGAAAGATCCTTGGTGATGATGGGTAGATCTGGTGTCGGATTGACCAGCTGAACGGTTGCGGTGATGTCGGAGGGACCGACGACGGCTGTGGAGCAGCCTTGTCCTGCACCGTGGAGGAAGCGAGGTGATCAGTGTCGGTACTGAAGCCACATCTGACGGACACCTCTTAGCCAGAAGAGAATGAGGGCAGTTGGAGGACGAGAATTTAGAAGGCCGATCAGCCTTGTTTTTCCTCAGGGTGGTGTTATCCACTCAACAGACGGATGCTGGTCATGCCTATGTTTACGGTAAAGAAGAGGCCCGAGAAGCAGAATGCCCCGAGGGCTGCTTGGCCTCCTGGGGTTGACTGAAGCCAAGTGGGAGGATTGCTTATCTGAGGAGGGCATGGAGCTAGAGTCGGAGTGCCTCTTATGGTCTGAGGAGTCCGAGCTGGATGGCTTCTTGGTGAAAGCACCAGAGTCCATGGGCTTACATGGCCACCACAGAACCAGAGTCAGAGGTCTGGATCCTGATGGGCTGCAAGGCACGTGCCTTGGTAAGGGAGGCAGGAGACTTGGGGAGATAAGCTGGGCCTCATGTCCGGAGGCCGGAATGACCAACAGAGCTGGAAGACCTGGGCCTGGAAGGTGAGCGGTCTTGATCCAGGCAGCGGTGCTTCTCCTTCCCTTTCAAGGGTAGGAGTGAAACCACCTCCCAGAGGATGTGTCCTGCTGCATCTGGGCCAGTTGCTGCCAGCTGCTAGATGGCCTCTAGCAATTTCTGTCCCTCGGATCCTGGTCCGACTATTGAAGGCCTGGGCAGTAGGTACAGGCATCGGTGTCATGGTCTGGGCCCAGGCAAATGAGATAGGCTGAGTGACCACCCTTGGCAGGGATCTACTGTCTGCAAGAGCACTTGTTACGGTGCCCAGTCAAAATGAAGGACATACGCTGAAAAAACAGTAGAAAACTATGAAGGAACTGTTCTAGAGCTGAAGAACCCATAGACTAGCCGAGAGCTGACTAGAGAGTTGTCGCGATGGGAAAGAACTGGAGCACGTTGGGACTGCCTACGCCCTTTATACTACATGACATCAGGGCGGGGCCGACACCAGATAGGCGGTCCCACGTCAGTACGCTATGGAAAAACAAATGCGAGATCTGCCGCCAGGTAGCGCCAGTCCTACATATGTGTTACCTACTGCAAGAGCTTCCTCTCGAAGTAAGATCATACATTATTCCACACTTGGACTATGGATCTCACTATGGTGTCCTTGTTAAAAAAGATGTACTCACTATAGAGAGAATTCAAAAAGATTTACCAAGTCTGTAAAAGGGCTAAGAAATCTAGAATACAAGGATAGGTCGGATCATTTAAAACTTTACCCACTGGAAACAAGAAGGTTAAGGGTGATTTCTCTTAATGTACAATATTTGCAATGACCCTGTAATGAGGAACCAATGTGGTATCCAGTTCCAAACTAAAACTAAACATCTGAGATCTCATTGTAAACAAATTGTAATACCTAGGGTACATACTTCAAAATGTTTTAACTCCTTTAATATAAGCACCACCAGGAGGTGGAATGATTTACCCTATCACATCATGGAGCATCTTCTATTGATAAGTGTAAATCCAGGTTAGATATTATTTATTGGGACATAGAAAATCGTGATATACCCACTGGGATGTGGGAGACAATGAAATGGCATAAGCCTACTTTGTCTACTATTTCCAAGTTAAAATTAACTGTGACACATATTGCGTCTCTGCTATATGTACATATATAAGCTAAACATCTGTGAACTGTTGTGTTCATTATGTTGAGTACCGCTGTTCAGACACAGGAAAGCACACTAAAAGTAAGTGGCATTACATCACCAATGTTTGATCATCTGCTCTATTGAGTTTCACTTGTACTTTGTTTATGAGTAATCGTAGGGTATTATATCAGCATTATGGTCATGTATTGAATACCACAGTACATCGGGTTATAGGTTGCTTTTGAGAACATTGAAATGTTCTCAACATCATGTCTATGCAAAGAATGAGGCCTGATATCAGTGTTGGATCATCAATGTTTAATCTTGTTAAACTCTACGGTGTCGACTGCTAACTCTTCCTTATCTTCCTTCACAAACTTGGATGCAATACGTGGTGGTATGATACGTCCAGAACAGTCAATTTTAGCAAGTCTATAACTTGGTAGCTGATCCCGGATAGTGAACACCTCTTCTGTTAGACGTCAACATAATCTGCAAGCAAAATTAAAATAAAAACAAACTTATTTGAAATTTACAGTCTGTTCAAGTGACTGGCAAAGGTCAGTACTTCAAATATGCATAAGCACAATGTCGAAAACAGTTAGAACCAGTACTAAATACTTAACAGGCTTCGCATTAAGTGGATGCTGATGCTTGGAGGTCCATTTGTATATAAGGTGCTTAACTTTATTAGGTGCACCTACAAATGAATGAATAACCATAGCACCTGAGGCGTTAAACATGTTACGATACTTTGATTGTGTAGGAGTGTGAGGGTTTTATGCCAGAATGTAGCCACTTATTTTTCATTTGTGATTGTACTTTAATAAAATTAAGAACCTTATCAGAAATGGACCTCAGAGCATCATTTACCAACATCCATTTAATGAGAATCTACAGTTAGTAGATAGTGTTGGCACTAACTGTTTTACAACATTGGTATTTGAAATTGTGGACTTGCACAGCTGCCCACATGCAGCCAGAACTGCCTTGTTTATTCTAAATAAGAAGAATGTGTTCCTTACAGGGTGATGTAAGTGTAATTGAGATATTTTAGCAAGCAATCTCAATCCAAGCAATATTGTGTGCATAAAATTAAGCAATAAGACACTCCATGGTGTGCACTGTTGCAGAATAACGTGACACAAATGATGGGTACAAGCACGAGGATGAAGGCTGAGTGATTGCTGTACCATAAGTGTGACGTTATTCATTGAAGACACACACCTGGAGTACCTTACTGCGATTTTAATATGGCTATAACAAATATGACAAGCTACAGAACTAAGAAACAAATCAGAAGTTATTAACTGTATTATAATTAACTGAGACATAAAACAGAGGTAAAATATTACCATCATGAGCTTTACTGCATCCCGTCAAATTGATTACATTACCTTTTTATAGCCTTCTGATGTGGCGTGACCATATAAATAAATGTAAAGGGAAGCAATGGTTACTTACCATATGTTATACGCCACCTTGAACTCCTTGATCACTCGGCACCACCTCTGACCTTTGGAAATGACACACCCCATTTGGATCTTCCTTCTCTGGTCAGTGCTTGGGCCCTTGTAGAGTTTTCATTAAAATAAAGAGCTACAATGAACAACCTGTATAAAACAAGACATTGAAAATAGGACTAGAATCGACGAAGTTGTAGAAGCACAGGTAGATTTCAAATCCTATCTAATAACATTTTATTTATTTATTTATTTTTTAAGTTTTACCATGAAGGCATACTAAGCAGGCAACTGCTTGATTCCAGAAGTGCCCTGAGTGGGATGGTTTGGGGGTACAAGGAGGCAGTACAAAAATAAACCATAACTTCAAAGGACATAGTACATGATTTTACAAGGAGATACAACAAGATATTGTATGTTACATGGTATGTAAGCAATAAGACATGTCTTGGGGTTGGTAGTACTGATATACTCATACACCCAGGGGTGTACTTAGGCACAAGACCACAGGTCGAGGTGCCTTCAGCCTCCAGGGTGTGCATGTATCTCAGCACTACCAACACCCAGACATGTCTTATTGCTTATATAAATTGGTAAAGGGGTGAGTGCCAATGAATGTAAATAACAGTCAATTAGTTACCTACTTTATTTAATTTAATGGACCTTGTTGTAGTCACACGAAGTCTGGCTGCCACATCACAATTTGAGGGGTGGGATGCACACAGGACAGTGTCATCTGCATACATGTGAATGGATGTGTGGTGGCAGGCTGAGAGCAGATCATTTAGGAACATGCAGAACAGCAGCGGCCAATGACCTAGCCTTAGTGAACACAAGTTGAGATGTTGAGAGAAGAGTAGGAGATGGCGTTTCCAATCATGACAGACCGTGTCCTGCCTGTGACATAAGAGTGGAACCAACTGGTGGCCTCACTACAGAGACTAGCGACCGAAACTTGTGTAAGCCCTCTTTCACTGTTCCTCTATTTTGTAAGCACTACTTGGGCTAGCCTAGGTTCAGGAGAAAACATTTGCTCAGCATCATGGCTAGGTCTGTACTTCTGGTCAGGGGCACCCAAGTAACTCCAATCACAGGAGGCAAAACTGAGAATGTCCAAACCAGTAATGGGATTCTAGAGTGTGGCTTTTATTCACTTCAACACAAGAATAACAAAGCAAGATGGACCCCCACAGGGCTACACTCACTGGAAATGCAGATTTACAGAGGTCAGAGAACATCTTCTTTACTACACAATACCCTCAGGTTCTGAACACAACAGGGCTCACATGGCCCAAACTGGTACTTCTTCTACTTGGATTCCTCAACATGGGACCCCGGCCAGTCCTTGGACACTTTTCCATAAAGCATGGAGTTTGATGATGGGTCCTCAGCCACCCATGAGCACTTTCTAGCTCTTAAAGGGAAAACATCCTTAATCCCACATCTGGGTACTTTCTGCAGACACTGACCAAGTGCCTGGGAGAAAGCTATAGGTGCCAAAGTGAATCCGTGGAGGTAAACCTGCTTACTCCAGATGGGGATCTCCCCTCTTGTTCCCAAATCCATACCCGGCCATTCATTTGGAACAATACCATTCTTTGAAACTACTAGTTGTAGCTGCTATCTCGAAATGTATGACACATTTAACATTCTACACTGTATTTAGGTGGTGTCCTGACTCAAACAAGTTCTGTTAGTGGCTATGTCCATTCTTTAGACTCCACTATCTTAGGTACTTCCAAGTCATACACAAAGTTAAAAGCACTGTGCTTGGCTAGTCTTCTCCTGACCCCACAGTAGGCGTTACTTTTACACAACTCTGTCTTGGTGAAACAGGAGCTCTTTCTCAGAGCAGACTCACCATGGTATGCAGGTGCCCCAGGGCTTCTCTCAAACACAAATTCACTGGTATTCTCAGTACAAACTCTTCAATAAGGAGCGTTTCTCATTCACAGCAGGGCCAGGGATTTCCCCTGCAATGCTGGATTCTTTCCCCATCCCTCCAGGGATAGGGCACTGGAACAACTCGGGAGCTGTCTTTACCACTTCTGCTGGTATCTTCAGTGTTCTTCTCTAGGGTGAGAACGCATTATCCTGTTTCTGGTGTGGCTCTATGACAGAGCTAGGCTCTGAGGGGCTGCCAACTGCAGCACACCTCCTCCTTCTCTGGAGTCTGGCTGAAGGCTAAATTGAATTCCCCAATGTTCTAACCTAACCCCTGCACCCAACATTCCAGTGTGGCTTATGCTGCTGTGAGAATTCTATAGTGATGTCATCCCTCCAGCTCAGCTGACACTGATGACAGAGTGAGACAGTGTGAAACCCATTTAACTGGTATCTCACAGGCTGCCTTTCCTGCCTGCCACTAGTTCTAAGTGGGGTTCTAGTAACCCCGGGTGACAAGGGTACACTTGTATATGATGGGAGTGTGAGATACAGTGTCGAAACCCTTTTCTAGGTCGACAAAGATGGCAGAGGTGATGTGGCATTGATCCATACTGGTGAGGATGGAGACAGTAAGCCTCCGAGGAAGCTTCCATTCATCTCTGATTGAAGTGAGAGAGAAGGAAAGGTTGATAAGCAAGTCCATGGGGGAGGGGCAATGGCCGGGGCTAACAGGAAAAGTAATGAGGTCCATCCCTGTGGAACACTTGCCCATCAACTGGATCACATGGAAGATGGAGAAAGCAGGTGAAGAGGCTTGTGTGGTGCATGATGAGGTGGGAGTGGCTATTTGTGCATGTGGCAGGTTACACACAGTCTCACCATAATAGTCATTGATTAATGTCAATTTATGTTTTTGGCATATGATGTTAACGACTACCTGCATCATACAAAAAGTGTACAGTCACTAATAACTCATTGATTACCCATTCAAGCAATTTCATATATCTTTTTTTGGTTGCAGCATGGATTTTTAAAGTTTTTCCTGACCACCATTCCTAGAAGAGCTCATCACTTGCCCGTACTGAACTGACCATGCACAGGCTTACTCCTAATGGAGGTGCTGATGTTAACAAACACACCCCACAAACATACATAGTTATGAAGCCATGGCATACCATCACAGACACTGACACGTGACCACAGCTTTGGACCCGCTAAGCGGTGTTGAAATCATAACAGTGCATCACAGCTTGGGAAAGTATTTTGTGTATGCTGTGATTGTCTGGAGGTGGGACATGCAATTCTGAAAAAGGACATGCTCTACATGTCTCACACCTCCCAAGCAGGTCAGCGCATGCCAATTGTGGATCCACTAGCCTCCACTTGTAGTCAGTAACACAGCGTTACCTCACCCACAGCACATGGAATGAGTTATGTCCCTTAGATGCTATATCCTTCTTCTCCCGTGACGAAGAACAATTGACATGTCCATTCACAAACCATGGATGACCTCAGCAGAAGCAGATGCCTTTCCACTGTGCCTGCTTGACGGCATGTAACAACATTTTCTATGAAGTCCAATTGACATATTAACAA
The DNA here is from genome assembly GCA_016271365.2 of Neoceratodus forsteri. NCBI lineage: Eukaryota > Metazoa > Chordata > Ceratodontiformes > Ceratodontidae > Neoceratodus > Neoceratodus forsteri. The sequence continues at coordinate 124,842,197 of JADMNL010000023.1, read as the reverse complement.
TAATATTGTTATGGTGTACTGTTTGACAAACAGACATTTTGTTCTCTGTGCTGTTACTCTGTCAACTTATAAATCACTGCCTAGCATCTAAATAATGTAACAACAGTGCACCAACATGGCCCAGACACTTACCTTGTCTCCATGCTGTCTAGGAAGTAGTGTGTCATCTTTGGTGCGAAAAGAGAATCACCCTGTGAAGGCCTCTAGTGATGATGTCTGCTCACTGGGTGATAACTCGCCAATGTCTTTCAGCAGCATGTTGTTACTAGCAATGACTTCCAGCACCTTATGTGCCCTTGAACCTGCAATTTACGGAGATACGCTTGTTACATGCTTCATGATGAATGTGTATTACTAAATTACCGAGTTTGTGACACTGAAATGAATGGAGGCAGCACTGTGGGTAAATCAGTAACTGTAATAAATTATGAACACAGAGGCAAGTAACAATTTACAGACTTGATGTTGGTAAAGTTCAAGGTGCAAATGTAGGTGCTGCTGTGTGAACACAGATGGTGACATACCTCCTAGCTTTCATTCCCTTAACATGGAACAAACTGTAATTTTACTGCAGCCTGATTGTGAGTGATCGCAGCATAAAAAGTGGTCGATCATGGACATTGGTTGGACATTTGTAAGTATCCTTCAAAAAGTCCGACAGAGGGCCACGATAGTCCACTATGGAATAACAACCTGAGTATTTCTTCTTTATGGATGCATTCCAGATTTTATAAACTGCCATTTTGCACAATGATTTGTAACAGTATACCTGTTATTTGTCACGTACTGCCTGAATAGGGTTTTCGCACCTGTGGAACAGAAGAAAAATTACTCACCGCAGTAATCTTCTTTCTTCCATGGGGTCCTTTAGCATCAGTAACTTTTTGCACTTAGCTGGCTAGATGAAATTCCCGGTGTGCCTTTAGAGAATTTAATGAGCGTGGGCCAAGCCAATCAAAAGACAGGAGGGTGTGTGAACTGAGTGAGAGCAATTGACTGCTTCAGAATTTTTCAAGGAAAACGAGGGCAAATGCCCCAAAAAGAATTAACAGGATTCAAAAACATGCAAATGTCCAAAAGTGAAATAGAAACAACAGCAACATGAGGTAAAACTCATCAATAAGAAATGCCAAATTTGGTAAAGGTGACTTAAGAGCCCTTCTCCGACAGGTGAACCGGGAGGAAGGGTGGGAGCTTACTGATGCTAAAAGACCCCATGGAAGAAAGAAGATTACTGCAGTGAGTAATTTTTCTTCTTACCCCAGGAGTCCTTTAGCATCAGTAACTTTTAGCAGACTACCAAGCAGTACCAAGTGGGAGGCATGCAGAGAACCTACTTAGAAAGACGCTTTGCAGAACTGCCCTGCCAAATTTGACATCAGATCTGGTCCACACAGCCAAACTGTAGTGTTTCACAAAGGTGTGCAGAGATTTCCAGGTAGCCGTTTGCAGACATCCAGTAGGGGAATAGCCCTTGCTGCTGGCGAGGCTGCAGTGTCCCTGGTGGAATGGGCCCTGAGCCCCACTGGAGGTTGTTGACCAGTTTCTCATAGCAGAATCTAATACAAGAGACCAACCAACAATAAATAGTTCACTTGGTAGCTGGTCTTCCTCTGCTTATATCCCGTAGGTGAGGAACAACTGAGTGGAAGAGCCTCTGGACTGTCTAGTATGCTCTACGTAGTGAAAGATGGCTCTTTTGACATCCAAGCTGTGGAGCTTTTACTTGTCAGGAGTGGACGGCTCAGTGAAGACAGGCAGAGTAATGGACTGGTTCAAGTGAAACTCTGAAACCACCTTTGGCAGAAATTTCCTATTTGTCCTGAGTTCAACTTTATCGTTGTGAGGGACAATGTAATTCACCTCAGTGCACAGGGCCTGCAGCTCTGAAATCTTCCTGGCAGATGTAATGGCTACCAGGAAGACGGTCTTCCAAGTTACAAACTTGATGTGGGCAGTGGACATGGGCTCGAAGGTGGATTCATGAGCCCATCTATGCAAAGATTCAGGCTCCCTGGTTGGAGGCTGGAGGTGCAAGAGGCCTTTGAAAACTGTTTTAAAATATCATGGAAAAAACTGATTTCTTCTTTCCCACCAAAAGGTAGGTGGAAATTGCTGCCAGATGTAGCTTGAGTGAAGATGGTTTCAAGCCTGACGCTTGTAGGTGTACCAGGTAGTCTAGCAGCTGAGGGTCTGAAGCTGATGGGGTTCAACCTTTTCACTTCTGCACCAGAGGAAAACCTTTTCCATTTGGCTGCGTAAGTCTTCTTAGTGTTCATTTTTAGCCATCCTCAGTATCTAAGGACCTGTTCAGAGTACTGTGAGGATGGAAACTTTAACTCCTCAAGAACCAGGCTTTGAGGTGAAGAGAGGTATGTCTGGGTACTGCACTCCTGTCTGAGGAAGGGTCAGCAGGGAGCGAGTGGGGTAGGCGAATGGGCCTGTAGCAGGACATTGAGAGAAGGAGAGGGTACCAGGCTTGCCTGGGCCAGTCTGGAGCCACTAGGATCATGGATGCAGGCTGCTGTCTGAGTTTCAGCAAAACCCTGAATATCAGGGAAAGGGAGAAAATGTGTATAGGAACCTCCCTGACCAGTCCAGGATCAGGGCATCCAGAGGAAGTGTTCCCAGAACTGGGGGCCTGCAACAGTACTGAGGAAGCTGAAAATTGAGAGGCAAGGCAAACAGATCCACGTCTGGTGTGCCCCACTGCCTGAACACTGTGGCTAGTACTTGCTTGTTCAGTGTCCATTCGCTCTGACCTTGACTGATGCGGCTTAGAGCATCTGCCAGAGTATTGAGTTTGCCTGGGAGGTGAATAGCTGAGAGGTTGACTCCCAGGAGAAAGCTAGAGACCAAAGCTTCAGAGCTTCCAGAGTATTCCTGATCACCAGATCACCACCCTGTTTGTTTATGGAGAACATTGCAGTGGTGCTGTCCATTCAATTTGAACCACCTGCGCTTCTATGCTGAGAGCGAAAGCTATGAGAGCTAGTAAGACTGCTCTGAGTTCCAAAGATTTATGTGCAACTGTGACTTTTCGGAGTCCAGTTGCCACTTACTGAGGCATAGTCTAGATGAGCTCCCAGCCCAACAGGGAGGCACCTGTAGTGATCACCTTTGTGGGAAGAGGAGCTTGAGGAACCCTGCCTGCAAATTTGCAGGGTCCTTCCCACAGCAAGTTTTGGAGGAACTGCTCCAACACCGGTATTAACTTTAAAAATTTGTTGCTTCTCTGAGACCAGCGAGCTCTGAGGTAGGCTTGCAGGAGTCTTATCCTGTACCTGACCCTGGGACTACGGCAGTCATAGAGGCCATATGTCCCAGAAGTATGAGGAAATGTCTGGCTGGTCTTGGCTGTCCCTGGGCGAAAGAATCTGCCACTGAAAGAAAATTCTGAATTCTTTCCTGTGGAGGAAAGCATATCCCTTCTGAATGTCCAGCTAGGCCCCTATGAAGGTGAGCAGCTGGGTGGGTTCCGGTGAGATGTCTTGAGATTTACCAGGAAACCCAGAGACTCCAGAGTGCGTTCTGTGAGGGAAAGAGATTCCTTGACTTGGCAAGTAGACTTTGCTACTATGAGCCAGTCATCAATATAGGGTACAGAGCGACATCCAGTCTCCTAAGATGTGCTGCTACCACTCGAGATACTTGGTAAAGACTCTTGGGGCTGAGGACAGACCAAAGGGCACTGCAATGAACTGATAGTGACCCGAAGGAAGTTTGAACCTGAGAAACTTCCTGTGGGATCTCCTCATGGGTATGTGGATGTAGTCTACATAAGACTTTAAGTCAAGGAGGCTAGCCAGTCACCCTGCTGTAAGGACTGTATGACCAGTGACAGAGTGACCATTTTGAATTTGTTTTTTTCAGATGTTTGTTTAAATATCTGAGATCTAAGATAGATTGCCATTCCTCAGTTTTCTTTTGTGTCAGAAAATACCTGGAGTAGAGACCCTTGTCCTTCTTGTGGGTGGGGACCCTCTCCACTGCTTGTAAAGCCAAAAGGTTTTGTACCTCCATTTCCAACAGCAGTATCTGTGATGGTGACAGAGGTCTTGACACCTGGGTAAGCTTGAGGTCTGGCAGCTGCCTGAACTGTAATGACAGACCCTTCTCCACTATATCCAGCACCCACTTGTCCAATGTGATGAGGGACCAGTGCTGAAGATAGTGATAGAGTCTGCCTCAACCGGAAGCAGGAGGCAACCTGGACACGGATATTAGGACTTAGACTGAGAGGCAGATGGCTGGGTAGAGGTGGCTCTTCTTTTGGCTCCTTCTGCCCCTGCCTCTGAAAAGACCCCTGTATTAGCTAAAGTCAGATTGGGGATGGGAATGTAAGGCCTGGGAACAAAACTTCTGCCCCTACTGCCCTGGGACGGGATCTCTGAGGGTGGCGGGTTTAGGCTTGGATGAATGGCTCTGCCAGGAGGCCTTGTACTCATCGACCTTTTCATGTAGTCAGTGGTTCTGTAATCAAACAACATATTTTGATCACAGGAAAATCCATGGCCTTGTTCTGCGTGTCTGTGGTCAGACTGGTTGTTCTAAGCCAGGAAACATCTCAGAGATATGGCATGGGCCATTGCCCTAGAGGCTGCATCATTATTGTGATCTGCCATGTGGAATTGGTACATAGTAGCTTCAAGGCAGTTTTGACATATCCACCAGCTCCTGCACCATAGAATCTGATCCGTTGCAGGCGATAGCCTGGACAGATTCCAAAGGGCTTTCTGATATTTGGCTGTGAATGCCATGTAAGAAGAAAGCCTGAGAAGCAGGAAGCTGTGGCATACATTTCTTTGCTATAAAGTCAATTTTCTTGGAATCCTTGTCGGGGAGAGGACGACAAGGAGACTCCACTTTCTCACAAGCTGCCGGCTGCACTATACTCTCATGGGTAGGGTGTGCTGTCAGGAACTTTGTACCATTTTAGACAATTTATATTTTCTCTCAAACCACTTATCAACCTCTAGTACTGAAGTGGGGTGTTGAAGCACCTTTGTGGTATTTTTTCTAAATGCATTATAGATAGGGCCGACCTGGGTCTTTGAGGATGACAAGACCCTTCATCTCCCTATAATCTTCATCTTCATTAACATCCTGGTTGGGCTCCTGTGTAGGGAGGTCCAGGGTATCCAGCATATTTTGTATAAATGTAAACATAGAGGAAGGATCCTCGTGGTCACCCTGGTGATCCCCAAGGCGAGGGTCCAGGGACTCCTGGGGCTCAAAGCCCTCAAAATCCACATCAGGGGCATCATAAAACTGATCATCATCTGCATCACCCTCACAGTCTACAGAACACAGAACTGTGGAAGAGTGCTTACCAGCCCCAGTAAATTGAGGACCAATCTTTTGAAGGGTCTGAAACAGTCGCCATGCTTTTTCCATATCTTGCACTGACGGAAGAACCTGCACAGTTTGTGTTTTGTTTTTCTGTATGCTTTAAGCTGCCTGTTGTCTCACTATTGGTTTCCAGGAGCAACGGAGCATATCTGTCTTGACAGAGTTTCTTTTAGACACTTCATCAGAGGCTTGATCAAGCTTCCTTTTTCTGTCACTCTTTTTTTCAGTTTGTGAGGAACTTCATCTTTGGAAGCTTTTATTTTTACTGGGATCTGGAGGGTTCCTCAGGACCTCTGATTTTAGTATTAGTACTTTGAATGGCCCTCATCGGAAGCCTTTGATTTATCTTCAGCCATAATTATCGAAGGTTTGTCTGCTTTGTTCGCCAATTTAAGCAAAGCAAACCAGTTCTGGACCTCTAACTGAGTGCAGGTTTCTGTGAAAATGCCACCGCCAGTCGTGCCCCAGTTAATAAACTCTGTCTATTACCAGTGCTTTTTTTTTTGGTTGTAAAACTGGGATCTATACCAGTGACAATCTTTATAGAAAGCCAGTAATCCTCAACTGTGCACAGGTGGCTGCTGGACCCTTACGGACAGTCCTGACACAGATGATACCAATGTCCAGTAATAAAACAAAAAGGTTTCCTCGTAATTGCCAATCTAGAGAGAAAAACCCCAGGCACTGTTTAAGTTTGAAATCTATTGCAGGTGCCTCACGGTAAACCCGCAAGGTCTGAGGTAAAACAAGGCAACTGTCCCTAATTCGACTGTTCTACAAGAATTTAGTCAAAAATGAAGGAAACTGTTGAAAATAAACACCACAATAAAATCAGACTTTAAAATAAATGAGTCGTGGTAAAATAAAGTCTAAATAAGCGCCGTCATGCTAAAATAAAAATGTGCATAGCAGCTAATGAAAAAGTAAAATTTTTCACTCAGCACACTAAAGGAAATAATTTATGAGGAAAACTTTACTCAGATAAGCACTAGGAGGCTGTCAACGAGGAAAGTTGGGAGACACCTCAGAGGCAATATTGCTCAGTCCAGCAGAAAAAATTTCTGAAGCAGTCAACAGCTTTCACTCAGTTCACACCTCCTGTCTTTTGATTGACTGCTCATGCTCATTAAATCTCTCTTAAAGGCACACCTCCGGGCAATTTCACTGAGCCAGATAAGTGCAAAAAGTTACTGATGCTGAAGGACTCTGGGGTAAGAATGGTGTGCTTGGACAGTGAAATCACCTTTCTGTACAAGTGAACAAAATGACAGTGGCACGCTTCATGAAGAGTTGTCCCCAAAAGGTAATGTTGAAAAACTGGTGCAACACATCCCAAAAATGGCCAAGTTACACCACTGCATTCAATATTTTATACAAACATGTGTAACTTTGATTATTTTGCAGTTTGTCACAGCTGTATCAGCACTGGCTAGAGTTTGTTTAACTTAACAGCTGACTGACAATTTAACTTGTAAAAATACTCCACACCCATACTAAGCGGCTGAGCCTGGGGCACTCATGTAGTGCATGCAGCGTAGTTAACACCTTTCACAGTTATACTAATGACTGCTGCCCAAAATGGCATATTTTGAAGCTATCATTAGCAGAAATTTTCTGCAGGAGCCACCAGTTGGTATGAGATGCACATACATGGCTCTGCAACCATTATATACGGATGGAATTGTTACACTAAAATCTTAATTAATCCTGCAAATTATGACATGAATTTCAATTTTACTATTGTGCAGCAGCATGTACCTGTAGTAACATGACTGAGACACCATCACAGAAGAGGTTATTTTTCAAGAAGTACTGGTAACATTTGTGTCAGTAGACTTCTATAGACTTCTATGTTTCTAGTTACAAGAAAAAAAAAAAAAGTAACAAACAAAATACATGGATCTTAGCGAATACAAAAAGTGTAATATCACACTTTCTCTATCCATGTCGGCTCCTCAATGTCACCATGTTGACAGTTTGGATAAATATCACCGTGACCCGAATGAATGTTGGTAACATGGTTCAACAGTGCCCTCCACTTGGCCACAACCATTTTCCGATTCCCATCAGTGCTGCTGGCACACCAATATAAATTGTGACTGATGCCTTTTGCCCATTGTGAAAGGATCCCACATTCCTTACGTTTTGCTTTTGCCTCAATTTTTTTCTTGATGCCTATAGAAACAGAAACAACACTGGTGTGCACATGGTGTAATGTGGTAGTCAAAAATTGCTGTATAGAAGTTATTGAGTGATAGTAATGTGACATAATTATACACAGAATGTAACCTGTGGATACATGCCAGGCGTCAAATCAATGTTTTATGTCTGGCTGTTGTTCTCTCATGTACTTCTTAATGCTCATGTATCTGTCAGTGGTCAAACTCTTTATCTTAAGACCTGCTGATTTTACAGCTGCAAAACAGTGTTTTCAACCCTCCAGCTCCATAGCTACTGAACTTGATACTTCATTGTTCTATATGTTGGAGCAAAGCAATACAACAAAATATGTTTAATGAAATCCAACAGTATGAAAACAGAACCTTATCACAAGCACCAGTGAGTCAACAAGTAGAAGTTTTCACCTGAATAAGCTGCTGCTTGATTATTTTGGAGTGAGCAAGGTCAATCAATGAATAAGAACCATACTTAGCCGTGTGACCCGAGAGCAACACCTGCCATCACCATCTAAAATAGCTTCCTCATTAGCCAATGACTTCAATAATTGCTCCTGCCCACTTTTCCAGACAGATCCACTGCGGGATGAGGTAACTGGATTGCATCAGATTGTAGGTTCGTATCAAGATTCTAGGCATATTGAGATGCCTTAGAAAGTTCAACAATTTCACAGCACCACTGCCACTGAAGAAAATACTACTTGCCGTTAAAGGTTCCCAACAGGCATCGTTCCAAGTGAGCTGAGATTGCCATTTAGATGGTGTCCATTCACACACACTTGCTCAAAAACAGCAAGCCCGCCAAAGATGCTATGTAGCATAACCGCATATTGCCCAAAGTAGACAAAGCACGCCTGCAGCATGAGTACCACTGCACTTTCAAACACAGAAATGTTTACTGGGTATGTGGAGGTTTGTCTGCAGACAGTTCAGTGGCCTTAAAGAATAACATCGAAACAGTACGTAATGAGTGCCTGAACTCGAAAGCATCAATGTTTTTCTCTTTTGGGGCATTACCTCTTATAGCTGAACCAATTTTGAAAGGCAGTCATTATAGCATAGTCACACAATGAGGGTAAGATAGAAAACTCAGTTAATAAACTGTATAAAACATGTTATAAAATGGCAAGAAAATATCTCGACATCTCATAGGTCAAAAGATATCAGCTGACTGTACATGAAATCTCTATATATGACAATCCTCCTTGTCCTAAACCAATACACACAATGAACAAATCAGTCCTCAGACCAGAACTGTCTTCCATCAGCACCCTGCAGCCAGAACTGATCTTTCTTCACAAGAATGGCTGCTACCTTTACACTGTAAAAATCTTCAAGTGGGCCCAACTAATAAAAGTACCTCTAATAAAAAATAAACACAAAGTAATGAAATGTTGTTTACCTGATCATCACACTCTGCTTAAACACATGAAAAAATTAGAAACATAACATATTCTTTATATGTTTCATTACAACTGTTTCTTTACTAACAGTGAAAAATCACCCTTGTGTCCTAACCTGATTATCAAGGAAATCTCTTCTGCTTGCCCTGAAGGTGAAATAATCAAGTCTCTTGCTTGAAAACAGGCCTTGTTGTCTGTGTGTACAGTATGTTAGGAGTAACATCCTACCATTGTAACTGATCAGAATTTTGAATCCTTGTATTCCATGGTACACATTCCATGATAAACATTGTGGACCTGATTCCAGGTGGCATGTCACAGGTTGCCACCAAAGGAGACTGGCAACATATGCTGGTTCGCATGAACCATGCTCCAGATTGCAGTACAGGCAGGGTTCAAGCTACTATGTCCTGCGAGTTGTGAACACGCAGCGGTCACAAAGGTGCACCTGAACTGAGTGCCGCAAGCCACAGACATGCACACCGACAAGGTGCAGTCACTCCCACAGCACCAAGCCCCAAAACGAGACAGCAAGCCACGGTGGGCCAGATGGGGTGCACCACAGGGTCATAAAGGAACTAAGAGGTGGTGGCTGAACCACTGGCAATCCTGTTTAGCCAATCACTGGAAACAGGGAGGTACCCAAAGAGTGAAGGACAACAGATGTAATCCCTTGTACAAAAGTGGCAACAAATAGGAAGTGGAACTACAGACCATTCAGCCTGACCTCTGTAGTGGGTGAGATAATTGAAACAGTACTGAAGGAGAGATAACATCTACTTGCCAATGGACTACAGGACCAAAGGCAGCATGGTTTCACTGGGGAGGTCATGCCAGACCAACCGGATTAAATTTTTCAACTGGGCGACAAGGGAGATTGATCATGGTAGGGCAGTGGGCGTGGCCTATCTGGACTTCAGCAAGGCTTTGATAATGTGTCACATAGAAGGCTATGAAACAAACTGGGGAATATGGGAGTGGGCAGGGCTGTACTGCAGTAGATAGTTAATTGGCTGTGTGGAAGGACACAGAGTGTGTTGTAGAATGGCTGCCACTCCACACAGGGAAGAGTGAGGTGTGCCACCACAGGGATCAGTGCTGGGACTGGTGCTATTCAACATCTTCATCAGTGACATTGCACATGAACCCAGATGGCAAATTACACTGTTTGCTGATGACGAAGCTCTGTAAAAACGCACACACCAGAGGATGTAGGCATTATGAGGACTGACCTGCAGAAGCTTGAAGAATGGTTGAGTGTTTGTCAGTTGAAATTCAATGCAAAGAAGTGCAAGATTATGCATATGGGCAACAAAACAGGGAACAACATACACCTTTGGGAGGAGTATATAGCATGCACCAATCAGGAAGAGGAACTTGGGGTTATCATCTCTGATAACCTTAAGGTAGGGAAACAGTGTGACAAGGCGGCAGGTAAAGCAAATATGATGCAGGGATGCATAGGCAGGGCATCACCAGCAGGAAAAGGGAGGTCATACTTCCACTATACAAGACACTAGTGAGGCACCACCTGGAGTACAGTGCACAGTTATAGCAACATTACCTACGTAAGGACATATACAGGGTAGAGAATGTTAAGAGGAGGTCAACAAAGATGGTACAGGGATTGCATCACAAGAACTATGAGGACAGGCTGAAGGACCTGAATATGCAATCCCTGGAGGAGAGGAGGGTGAGAGTGGATATGATGAGACATACAAGTACATTACAGGGAGGACCAGGGTGCAGGACTACACTATTTTACAGAAAAAGATGTTCCAGTACTAGATAACATGGACTGAAGTTGGTGAGCAGGCAATCCAGAGGAAGCGTGAGGAAGAAGTTCTTCACCGACAGGAGTGGTGAACAAGTGGAACATCCTGCTAGAGGATGTAGTGGTTACTGAAACCATCATGAGATTTAAGAATGCATGGGATAGGCATCAAGGGAATATTGGAGGTCGGGGTAAGGGACAACAGACTTATAGAAAAACATAAAGTGAACTTACATGCTCAAATGTGCAGACTGGTGGGCCATAGGCTCTTTTCTGCCGACAGTGTCTATGTATTAATATATAAATATAATGATTATAGACAGTGTATCAGTTATCCACATTAGTGAATTAAAACAACAGTAAAAGAAGTAAAACTATTAAATAATATTGTTTCACTGTTAATAAAATATGTTGTGTTTTTACTAGTATTGAACCATTGGCAACTTACATGTCATCTGTGTCATCACTGTAGTCATTGTTTGTGGAATCAGAATCAGAATCTACAAACTCATTGATATTCCAGTCAGGGTCATCTTCAGGATTATCCTCCCAGTCTAGGTCACTATCCTCATTGTTTTCGTCATATAGAATTGTGTCTTCATGCAAGTAATTAGTGCATTCATCTTGCTGTTCATACTGTGTTGCCACTGATGACATGGACTTTGCAGCCATACAGACCTGTATCCCACATTCTACCATCATAGGGTATGTTTGCATTCCACGTGACATTCTCGTCTTCCCTGCCCAGATGGTGCACACTTCATGGTCTCTGTTGTCTTGTTAGTGCAGTACTATGGTAGGTGACAAGATTACTTATGTCAACATGACAAAATGAAAGCATTACAACATCAATCTTGATTTATTAATGAAATTACCATAACAATACATCATGACTGAACTGTGAGGACGGTGATGTCAAACAAATCACATTGAGTTTTTGTACTGAGCGACGAGCAGGTGTATCAAGAAAGGCCTGTGTAGAGCAGCAATCTTTATTTCATCAAGGCATTTCAAAACGTGCACAATTGTATCATACTAAACAACCTTCAGAGCCAGTTGTGGGGAGGTGGCCAAATGTTGAAAACCTGGTTTTCAAGTGGTATATGAACTGAAGCAAAGCAAAAATAATCAAAACTGTCAAAGGTGGATGACACTTTTGTCAGATATTTAATTGACAGGAGGAGGGAAAGGCAGGGTATGTCAAAGCTGAGGAGAGAGGAAGGGAGTTATAAAATTCAAAAGACACTGTGAAAAACAAAAAGAGGCATTAATGAAGTACTTCAGCTTGGTATTAACAGAGGTGTAAGGTGGTAAGGAACAGAGGTAAACAACAGGGTGAAGAATGGCAAATGGGTGTATCAGAGTCCGTTCACTGTGCATAGTGTTAACTAACAGCTAAAAAGATTGATGGTGGCCAAGGCAATGTGGACTGAAGGGTAACACCACATGGTGATCAGGGAACTGAAGGAGGAGTTGGCAACACTGTTGACAATACTAATCAACTTGTCCCTAGATCGTGCTGTGTGTGGTAGTGCTAGAAGAGGATGAACATGGTGCAGGAATAAGTAAGGAGGTGAAGGAGAACTATTGACCTGTCAGCCTCACCTAACTGTTGTGGAAATTAATGGCATTAATGAAAGAGACTGTGGTAGAATCCTTGTAGCACAGTGTATCACAGGACCGCAGACAGTATGGCTTCAGGAAGGTAAAGTGATGACACTTCTTCCATTTGGGTGACTCAGGTGATCGATCAGGGATAGGCAGTGGGCGTGGCATATCTGGACTTCTGTATGGCCTTTGACAGCATACCAAACAGAAGACACATGAGCAGGCTGGGCAGCCGAGAGGTGGGTGGGAAAATAACAAGGTGGTTGGGGCATAGCTAGCAGGAAAAACAAAGAGGGTGAAGCAAAATGGGGTGTACTGAATGATGGCGAGGGTGAAGAGTGGAGTACCACAGGGGACAGTTTTGGGTCGACCACAGCTATATTTTGCAATGGCCTGAGGTGTAGGGTGTGCCTATTTGCTGACAGTACAACCATATTCATTGGCTGGACACCCATTGGGGGTGCAGGACATGAGGCAGGACCTGAACACCCTGGAGGAGTGCTCAGAGATGTGAGCTGAGATTTAATAATGAGAAGTGCGCAGTCATGCAAGAGGAGAGTCAAAACACACGATCAGGAGACACCAGAGGAGGAGGCAATAAAAGTATCAGAATCACCACTGATGCACCTGGTATGAAGGGCATTTAATTATGCTGGTCTGGCCCAGCCACCTCACTCAGGAAGGAGCTGTAATTGTTGGCAGAGGAGGGTGGGGTTGCTGGCATGAAAAGCCGTAAAGTGTACAGGGGGCACTACAGGAGGTGCCAGAGCTGCATCGGCAGACGCACCAAGGAGGGAGGCATTGGGGCTGCATGCAGCTGAAGAAAGCACCGGGGCACGGATTGGACTTCCCAGCAGCTGCATTTGGCAGAGGGCCAGGGTTAGAGGAGCTGGCATCGGGGCTGCGTCGGCAGCTGAAAAAGCACCAGGGGCACTGGAGAGGACTTCCCGTGCGGCTGCAGTCAGGCAGCGGGCCAGGGTTTGAGGGAGCTTCTGTGCTTGTGGACCAATCGGAGAGGCGCCAATTTCAAACAGCGGTTGGGCTGTATAAGTCTGGCCCAGCCACCTCACTCGGGAAGGAGCTGTAATTATTTGGCAGGGAGGAGTGGAGGTTGCTGGCCACATCGCCGCGATGAATTGTACCGGGGCTGCTGCGGGAGGTGCGGAGCTGCATCGATAGCTGTATCAATGAGGAGGCATTGGGGCTGCGTTGGCAGCTGAAGAAACCCAGGGCACCAGATTGGACATCCCAGCGGCTGCAGTCGGCAGCAGGCCAGGGTTAGAGGAGCTGGCATCGGGGCTGCGTTGGCAGCTGAAAAGCACCGGGGGCACGGAGAGGACTTCTCAGCGACTGCAGTGGCAGCAGGCCAGGGTTAGAGGAGCTGTGAAGGAGGGCACCGGAAAGGACTTCCCAGCAGCTGCAGTCAGCAGCTGGCCAGGGTTTGAGGGAGCTTCTGTGTTTGTGGACCAATTGGGAGAGAGGACACCCAATTCGAACAGCAGCTGAGCTACATAAGTCTGGCCCAACCACCTCACTCAGGAAGGAGCTGAATTGTGTCCCACACCACCCACCCAGGCCCCGACCTCTATCAAATGGTCTATGGGAGTGGATCCTTGGGGAGGGCAAGGTGTGATTGACTGTGACTGAGCAATAAGTTGGCTTGGATTTGTTGAAGGATTGAGGGGAAGGACATAAGTTTAACATATTGTGTTGCTGGGTATTGTGTCGGGGTTCATATTGTTCACACCCAAAATGAGGGGCTTGAGGAAATCAGATTGGGCATTTTGGAAAGGTGATTGGGTGTATGGGGCAGCCATAATATTAAACTGGGCATGGAGGTTCGGAGGGTGCCCAGTATGTTTTCAACTGGTGGGTTTTAGGAACAGATCAGAGGATCAGACAGCAGCTGGAAGGGGAGGGGTGAAGGATGGGAGATAAGTTGGGGTATTTATCAAGTGTGGGTAGATGTGGTCAATGTCTAATTGGCATACCTCAGGGGCTAGTGGACAAGGCAGAAAGAATTTATCCCAGAGGTTGGGTGGATCATATGGTTACTTTGGACGTGGGGGAGGTCAGCGTCAAATTGGCATAACTAGGAGTCTGGTGGACAAGGCAAAGGTTTTATCCCAGAGGTTAGGTGGATCATATGGCTACTCTGGAGGTGTAGGGGGCGGAACAAGCTATATGCAGGAAGCATGCGTAAGGAGGGGCAGCTCAGAGGAGCAGATGAGGGAGGGGAGTTAGGAGTGAACAAAGCGGGGCAAGCATCAAGCTTTCAAACTGTTTCACCGTACTATACCTGGGAGATGGAGTGGAGGAAGATGGTGGGAGGGGGAACAAGTGGACAGAGAGGGTTTGGTCAGTAGGTGGGGGAGGGTGACAGAGGAGTGAGCCTGAACCAAAGGAAAGGACAGAGGAGGGGGACATGAGCCTAGATTGGAGGGAAATGTGATAGATGGGGGGCATTGAGTGAGGACAGGGTGGAAGGAGGTAGGATTGGGGACAGGCTTGTGACCAGATTGGAGAATTCAATCAATGAGGAGGGGCGGTAGAGTGTTCTCTAGTCAGGTCAGATTCCAGACATGTATCACTAGGTGAGGTGGAGATTAGGGTGAGGAGAAATACAACAGTTGGGGTGGGAGATGCAGGTCCAAGAGGAGGGAACCAGTGGGAGGTTACTTGGCTGGGGATTGAGGGATTATAGCTCAAAGGGAGATGGGAATGAAACTGGGGGCGAGCTCGGGCCACCCAAGAGATTGGGGGCGAGGTAAACTGGCAGTTGCAGGTAGGAGTATGGTAGGGCTCGCATATAAGGGTGGCCCCGGATGATGAAGGGGAGAAACAAGCAGGGAGTCGTTGACAGAAGGAGGAGCCTGGATGGTTCTATACGGGCTAATAAAGACTCTCAGGCTGATGTGAGAGGTAGGAGCAAGCAAGGGTTTGATGATGAGGAGGAGTCTGGAAGGATTAAAAGGGCTAATAAAGTCGGGGGTGAGGTGAAGGTGATATTGCTGGGGGATTCCATGACTAGGGGGTATTCATTGGGAGGGGATGGGGAGAATAAAAGTAGCCCTGTCAAGGCTAAATGTATACCAGGTGTATCCGTACATAAGGCCTAATTCCACCTATACTCATTGATATTGGATTACGGAGGATCCCCAGACTTCCTAGTACATTTGAGGACAAATGATTTGGATGGAATAGCGAGTTAGAAATACAGGCTAGATTCGGGAGCTGGCAAGGTTTGTCACTCTATAGGAAGCAAAATTTCTTTCTCAGATTCTGCTGGTACCAAGGGCAACCAGTGAGACCAAGCTAAAACTTAGAGAGGTGAACAAGTGGCTCAGGGACTGGTGTAGGGCAGAGGGTATGGGCTGGTAGGTGACTGGTAGGATACTTGGGTGGGTAAGGGCTATATGCCAGTGATAGGTTACACCTCAACATGGAGGGAGGAGATCTTGAAATTAAAACTTGCTGGATTTATATGCAAGAGGTGGGGTTTAAACTTGTAAAGGGGTCAAATAATAAAAGACCCTGGGGGCTGTTTGAGGTCAGGTCTAGGGAATGAGATGATTGGGAGGATTATGTTGAAAATTCTTGGAAAACTGGGCAGAAAAGGGAATGTTGGGGGTTGGGAGGACTGGAGAGAGGAGAATTTGAGATGGAGGATAGTCCTGATCAATGCCAGGAGTATGAGCAATAAAATGCCGAACTCCAGGCTACGTTGGCTGAAGGAAAAGCAGATGTGGCAGCAATTACAGAGACATGGGCCACTCAGAGAAAGGATTGGGACCTACATTTAGAGGGCTACAAGATATTCAGGAATGATAGGGGAGTGGGAAGGGGGAGGTTCGCTGATAGTCAGAAATGACATAATGGTTAGTGGAGTAGAGGAGGATGAAGGGAGGCTGAAGCAATTTTGGTAATCCTGCAAATGAGGGAGGAAGAAATTGAAGATGGGGTGGTATACAGGCCCCTGCAATAGAAGTAGCTCTGGAGGATAAGTTGGTTGAGAACATCAAGGGTCACTGTGACCTTGGAAAGGGTAGGGTGGTGGTCATGGGTGATTTTAATATGCGGGGCAGACTGGGACACTATGACATCCTCTGTAACCAGAGAACAGAGACTGAAGGATGTCTTTCAGGATGCCTTCCTGGTCCAACAGGTGGGGAACCTACTAGAGAGGGACGGATATTGGACATTGTCTAGCAGACAGTGAACAAATACGGGGCCTGGAGGTGTGCAGTCCACTGGCGGGTGGTGACCATGTCACAGTTTGGTTCCTGCTGTATCTGGTGGGGGGAAGGAAGACCGCACTCATACAGTGGTGGTTGATTTCAGGGGCCGGATTTTGTGGTTATGGGTAGGATTCTAAGGGAGAGGTTGGACATGATTAGGCCAGATATGGATGCTGGAAGCTTGTGGGAGACCATTAAGAAGAGGGTGCAGGAGGCTACTGGGTCCTGTACTAAAGTAAAACGTAAGCATGGTGGAACCAGCAAGCCATGTTGGTGGACCAGGGAGGTGCAGGAGGTGGTGAGGGATAAAGGCTGCCTATGCACATTTAAATGTTCTAGAGGATGAGAGAGGGGGTACGTACTATTGGCTGGGAAGGTCACCAGAGTTGTGAGGGGTACCAAGGCAGGGATGGAGAAAAATCTGGCTAGGGATATCCAGATGGGGGCGGGGGATTCTATAGATACATAAGAGAGAGAAAGAGAGGATGCAGATCAACAGGATTAAGATTGTGGGGATGGGCTCAGGAAGCAGGGGAACAGGCAGAGGTGCTAAATGAGTACTTTGCCTCAATCTTTGCAGAGGGTGACAAGGGATCCCTACAGCCTGATGGGAGATGAGGAACCAGCAAAGTGAGAGGTCAGTCTCAATCTGAGACCAGAGGATGGAAAGAGGCTAGGGTACAGGCTGGGCCAGAACAAGAAGGAGTAGGAAGGTGGCATGAGGGAGGGATTGGGGGTAGAAATCACTGTGGATAGGGTGAGGGAGGCCTTCAGAAACTGGACTACATCCGAGGGTTATAAAGGAACTCCATGGAGGTGCTGGCAGGTCCACTGGCTGCACTCTTTAATACCTCTCTGCAGGCAGGATGGGTGCCACAGGACTG
This sequence comes from Neoceratodus forsteri, assembly GCA_016271365.2. Lineage (NCBI taxonomy): Eukaryota > Metazoa > Chordata > Ceratodontiformes > Ceratodontidae > Neoceratodus > Neoceratodus forsteri. The sequence continues at coordinate 124,824,761 of JADMNL010000023.1, read as the reverse complement.
GAGGGTGGCTTATGTAGTGCCTATATGTAAAGAGGGGTCTGGGGGAGAGGGGAATTATAGACCTATCAGTCTAATGTCTATGGTGAGCAAGGTAATGGAGGGCTTTATCAAGGAGAGGCTTGGGAGGCAGTTGGAAAGGTTAGGACACCAGGATGATAAACAGTATGGCTTTGTCTCAGGAGATCATGTCAGACCAACCTCGTAGAGTTTATGACTGGGTGACAGTGGCCTTGAATAGACATAGGCGGTGGATGTCCTATACCTAGATTTCAGCAAGGCGTTTGATTCAGTGCCACATAATGAATTGATAGCAAAAATGGGGAGATGGGGTGGGAGACAGGACCTAAATTGGGTTGAAAATTGGCTTGGGGCATTTACAGAAGGTAATGGTGGTTGGGATACTATCCTCCCACAGGAAGGTAATCAGTGGGGTTCCTCAAGGTTCAGTATTGGGGCCACTCTTGTTTAATGCCTAGGTCTCGGATATAGGGATTGGGGTTAGAAATAGGTTGAGTCTCTTTGCGGATGATTCAAAACTGGGAGCACTGGTGGATTGTGAAGAAGCGAGGGAGATAGTCCAGGAATCTGGATACCCTGGAGGGTGGTTAAAGAGGTGGGGACTGAAATTTAATGCCAGGAAATGTAAGGTACTTCATTTGGGGTCAATAACCGGGCCATGTATACACCCTGAGAGGATCACACTGCATGCCACATTGGGAGAAAGGGATTTAGGGGTGGTGGTAGACCTCAAAATGAATAACTCTGAAAATTGAAGAAGAACAGCAACCAAAGCAAACAGGATATTGGGTTGCATAGCAAGGGAATTACATCCAGAAGGAAGGAGGTGATCCTCCTCTATATAATGCTTTGGTCAGGCCGCGGCTCGAGTACTATGTACAGTTCTGGAGATCTCATCTGAAGAAGGACATAGCGCTGCTGGAGAGGGTTCAGAGGAGAGTGACCAGGATGATTCAGGGCATGGAGGGAGGCCTTATGAGGAGAGACTGGAAGAGCTTTGACTTTACTCACTGGAGGAGAGGAGGGATGGGGAGACATGATAGGGGTTTCAAGTATGTAAAGGGAATAACCAAGAGTGGTACCAAGGAGTTGTTTAGACTAAAGCAGGGGAAAAACAAGAGCCATGAGTGGAAGCTGGAAGGGGATAATTACGGGGGCGTAGGAGCATTTTTCACAGAGAGGGTGGTGGAGCCATGGAATCGCTGCCTGGAAGGCTGGATGAGGTGAGCACAGTGGAGGGCTTCAAGAAGGGGTGGGATAGGTACAAGGGAAACTGAATCTAGCGGTGGGCGAGCAGCCACTAGGTTGCTGGCTTTCAAGCAGACAAGACAGACCATGTGGCCTATTCTGCTGGCTTTAGTATGTTAGTATGTTTATCTGACAGGGATGTAGGAATCATAGTCTCATTCACTGTTAAGGTAGGAAACAAAGCAGCAGGGCAATGCAAATGGAATGCTGGCATACATAGGCAAGTGCATTACTAGTACAAGGAGTGAGGTAATAATACCCCTCTACAATGCCATGATGAGACCGCATCAGGAGTATGTGGTCCACTTATGGAGACCACACCTCCATAAGTATATTACTTAGACAGAGAATTTCAGAAAATATCAATGTCAATCAAAATTCAATGTCAAAAGCTGTAGCTATTGAACCTGTATGTTAGTTAAGACCTGATTACTGCCTGTAACACTCCATGTAATGTCTCTCCAGGTCGCCCCTGAAAAAAGGACCTTCAGGGCTCAGTGGGCCTACCCAGTCATCAAAATGTAATAAATAAATAAATAAATCACACAAGAGATTGCAGCGTATACAGATGAATACAGAACAGCAGAGGTGTAAGGAGCTGGATCGTTATATGCTGGACACTAGGAGGGAAAGTAAGATGTGATTGAAAGCGTTTAAATATGTGAAGGTGATCAACACAGTATGGGAAGGGTGTTCACTTGAGAAGAAGGTGGGGATAGAACTGTAGGGCATAGCATCACTGCAGTGAAATAGATACATAGCCAATGTGAAATGGTGATTATTCACAAAAGGTATCAGAGCCGGGAACATACTACGTGAAGAGGTGGTGAGGGATGATTCTGTGGAAGGACTCTTTAGTGTATGGGACAGGCATATGGGGCTGAGGGTGCTGGGAGGGTGTGGGCTGGAAGGATGGGAGGTGTAGGGAGTGAAATAGGGCAGGCTAGATGGGCCAGTGTGGTACATTTCTGCCATCAAGCTTCTATAATTCTTTTTTTTTTTTTTAATATATATACAGTAGCTTTTGCTGGTTTGCTTGTTTTGTTACAGTCCCCAGTACAGCCACATGGCACTATGTGGGCGTACTGCATGCGGAAGCCAGTTCAGCACCTTCCACCAACCTCTTTGCCACCTTGCCACGTCGTTATCCCACTGGACCTCCACCCGGTGGGGAATGGGACTATGGGAGGGTGGACAACCCAGCACTAACACTAATAGGAAAACAATTCGAACTGCACGCTCAGTCACACTTCTACCCCACATTCCGGCACCACCACAACCTGACGTTGTTCCTGAACACGAGTCGCTTGCATAGAGCGAGGTGCAGTGTCCAGCGCCTCAATCCTCAGTGCCACCATGCTGGATTGATTTTATGATTCTGCAAGGATGGTGACTAGTAGTGTGCTTCAGAAATGCGTACTTGTGTTTTTTTTGTTTGTATATACATCTTATCTCCTGTGTCTGCCTCCACCTGCACCCTTTGAACCGCCACTCACAGGCCCATCACCATGGTATCACTGGGACTTAACCAGATCTTGACCAGTCGCCCAGTTGTTGAGTGCAACAGGTTGGTCGTGATCTGTAGCTGGGGGCGTCTGCCCTAAAGTTTGTCACTTCCATTGCTGGGCGCACAGGCTGGAGGTGCATGTGTGGAGGAACACCCATCCACAGAACTGTCATCACCTCCATTACACAGCACACACTTCCACAGTACCTGAAGGCCTCCACTTGAGATCAGTCGTTTATTGGGAGCATCAGTACTCCCTCAGCAGGATAGGAAAGAACCGTCCTCTACCGCTCAATCCTCTACCTCCCTGCAAACCCCAGTGGCCACTGCATGTTTACTGAACAGGGGTCATCTGCATGGCACAATGTGTTGCGTCCAGCGACTCAATCATAAGTTAGTACTCTATTCCAATACATACCATGTCATCAGTTTGGCATCCAGCTACTTTACTGTTCTCCATCGGGTCATAGTCATTGGGTTGTTCAGCTTCAGACATTGCGATGTTAATACACCTGCTCGTGGAAGCTGATATCATGCTATTGTCCTCTTCAGAAACAGTCTGGGAATGGCTACACACTGATGTGGTTGTACAGGAAGCAGTGCACAGTGTGGTCAGCAATCCAAGTTGGCTGAGAACCTAAAATTACAGAAATAAATGTGTAAAATAAAAATCGTAAAAGTATTCAACAAACATTGCCTGCTATTAGATTTGCCCTGTCCCAGCCACTATTGATGCAGTCCTCTGTTCTACTTGATGCCACTTATGCCAGTAAAGCATTCCCAACCAGCTACCACCCTCTCTGTCAAAAGTGTCTCCTCATGTCTCTCATTTCCTCCGAACATTCCTACCTCTAGTTTAATATCATCTACCCAGGTGGTCATCCCTCAGCTTACTGTGAACAGCCCCTCTGTACCTGTTTTCTTTATTCTTTTTACGTACTTGAATGTTTCAGTCATATCCACCCTATCCCTCCTCTTCTACAGCAAGTACATCTTCAACTATGTCAGCCTCCTTGTATGGTACAGTAAGCACCACATACCCTTTGTCATCTTTGTTGCCTACACCTTCACCTTCAGTAAATTAATGTGCCTCATATGATGTGAGCGCTGTACTGCATGAAGCACTCCATGTGCGTTCGAACTAATTATCTATACAGTGGCAGAATCACCTCACCCCTCCTTGAGGATACACATCTTTCAATGCAATCCATTGTTTTGTTGAAAATTGAAGCTGCCTTCCAACATTGTGCTGAGTCGTTCATTGACCCAATGAGCACTACCTGATCCTTCTCCTCTTCTCTGTCTAGGCTACATGCACTCCTGCCGGCTGGTAACTACTCTGTGGTCTTTTTGACTCAAAATGCAGCACCTTGCACTTTTTGGCATTGAGCAACAGTTGTCATTTGTCAGACCAGGCTTCCAGCTTTGCCCGATCATCCTGCTACCACTAGCACCCCCAGGTCATCCACCACTGCTCCTATCTTGATGTCATCAGCAAACAGAATTGTCTAGCTCTTGATGCCCAGTGTATGTCCAAGATATGTCTGCAGTGAATATCACAAATAACACTGGTTCCAACACCGAGCAGTGCTGAACACCAACTGCCACTACTATTGGCAATGGCGGTACACACCACCACCACCCTCTGCTGCCTTCCCTAAATCCAGTTCCATAGCCATCTCACCAGCTTTGCACCCGCCACTATGCCTTCAAACTTACTTACCAGCCTACAATGTGGCATTGAGTCGAATGCCTTACTGAAGTCCAGGTACAGGACATCAACTGCATGGACACCATCAAATTGCACAGTTACCCAGTGTCCGCCTTGTTACCAGGGTTACTAGAATCCCAGTAAGACCTAGTGGTAGGCAGGGAAGGCAGCTTGTGAAACTCCAGTTAAATGGATTTCACACTGTCTCACTCTGTTCTCAGTTTCAGCTGAGACTGAGGGATGACATCACCATAGAACTATAGCAGCTGCATGAGCCACAATGGAATCTGCAGAAGGGAGTTGGAGTAGAATGTTAGGAGGTTTGAACAGTCAGTCTGAGGCAGTTGCAGTTTGGAGATTGTTGTGAGAGGAGCACAGCAGCTCTGTGCTCAGGTTCTGGGAGCCTCAGCCCTGAAATAGGGCTACATTTTAGGAAAGGTGTGAGTTTTCACCTAAAGAGAAACACAGTAAGCTATTTTTAGTTGTGGAGACTGCTGATAGGGTCTCTGAGCCCTTCCCTCGGGATGGGGCAGGAAGGTTGCCTGCTTTTCCAGGGGCAACCCCTGGCTACTGCTAGTGAAGAAGCTGCCTTATTTTGTCCACGTGTGTGGGGTACAGAAGATTTCTTGATTAGTCTGTGGGGCACCTGCAACCCAGAGGGCAAGTTCTGCTCTTTCTAAGGGCCCATGTTTCACCTTGAACTGTGTTAAAGTGGGGATTGGACTACTGAAGTAGTGGGAGGCCTAGAGTAATAGAGCAGCCAAAAGTAAAATATGTTCAAGTCCAGCACATAGGGAAGTCAAGACATGCAGAGGAGATGTGACATGCATCTACCCAGTAATCTACATTGCCAAGCTTTCAGAAAAGAGTTGTTTAGTTTCCAGAGAAATGGCCGGGTATGGATTGTGGGAGCTGGAGTGGGAGACCCCAAATCTTTAGTAACCAGGTCCACCTCTATGGATTTGCTCTGTGGATTTCTACTTTGCCTCATGCACTTGGCCAGTGATGAGGGAAGTACCCAGATGTGGGATGGAAGGAAAATTCCCTCTAGGAGTTGAAAGCTCTAAGGTGGTTTGGAGAGCCACCAATAGGAAACTGGTTCATTCCCGTAATGGACCGCGGATCAAGTATGGCGAGGGAGCCGGGCCAGTGGGAAAACTCAAGTAGTGTACAAGTCAGGCTGTGTACCCAAAGCTGTGTGCAAGTCCGGGCTGTGTGCCTGGTGGGTTTAGAGCCTGAGGCTGGAAAGCGTGAAGAAGTGTTCTGTTGTCTCTAATCTGCATTATCAGGAATGTAGCCCTGTGAGGTTCATCTATGCTTTGTTTGTTCAGTTTAGATGTGAATAAAAGCCACACTGTAGAATCCCATTCCTGGTTTTGGACATTACAGTTATTGCTTCCTGTGTTCGGATTTACTGGTGCCCTGTGCACAGTAGCCAAACCTAGGCCCCTGTGCTGAGTAACCTAGTGCTCCCTGAGCCCAGGTCCCCACCAGGTACTGCTGTCAGCTTCAACAGCATGCCACCTGTCGTTTTGCATAATGGCAGGGGTCGGGGTTACAAAATGGAGGCACTGCTTTGGATTTAATTCTGGGAGGAAAGGTGCTTGGGCAAGGGGCTAGCATTTTGGCTATCTGGCAGTGAGTAGCCAAAAAGCTGAAGCAAGTTAACTAGTGTGTCGCTGTGTGCTGTGGATCTTATGCTGCTGTTAAAATGCCAACTGTTTAGCAAGGAGCAGTAAAGCTAAAAGAGTGTGCCTTGTCCTGCATCAAATGTTTACAGTGTTTTTGCATGCTTTTTAAAGAACTGTGGTGATAAAGGAAAGTGTGGAAGACTAGGGTAGCAACAGGAAAATTGTGCCCTGGACGTTGGAAATGCTTTTGAGTGAACTGAGAAACTTGCTGTGTGAATGGCCATGCGAGGAGTCAGTTGAAAAAAAAGTGGTTTCTGTAGTTTAAATTTGCCTGCTTGACAATCGCCGTGAGGAGAAGAGCACTCACGAGGAAGAAGAGGCTCATTTGCATGGTGTCGTGTGATTGTTGAGGCTGCAATCAGTCCGCCCTCAGCCAGCTCTACAGTGACTGCCCAGCATTCGACAGGGAATGTGAGTGGAGTGCGTGTACTGGCTAGTGGAGGAGTGTCGCGGTGATTAAAAAGCGCTGTAAAACTTCAAAAAATAGACTGTTTTGTTCAAAATCAGGCTCAACCCACATCTCGATCAACTAAATGCGAGTGTGGTGATCGAAGACGATGGCAGGACTGCCCACCCGTTTTCTTTCTGAGGCCTCCAAGACTGGCTGCAGCCGTTTTCATCGCAGCTAACAACTACTGATAACAGTAAGTACCAACAGTAAAAGCTGCTCAAACAGTGATTTTCTGCAAAAGCCAGCTAAATATGTGTGCAGCAGTATAGTTGCTTTGCAAGTAATGACTGTGTCAAGTTCTACCAGGAAGTGCAAGTCTGTTAGGTCATTGACTGTGTGCATAGTTATGAGTTCAGCGTCAGTTTAAAGTTTTAAAGCCAGAGAGAGACTGTGAGTTGTAGCCAAATGTGCAGCACTAGTTTACAGGCAACTCTGTGCTTAAAATCCTGAGGCTTTAAGGGACTGTGAGTTAAAGAAATGTTTCCAGCAAGTGAAAAGTCCGTGGAAAATCATGTACATGTGTTAGAGAAAAGAACAGTGCAAGTTTGTGCAGTTTGAGCAAAGTTATCAATAACGTGTTAAATCGGATCGCGGTAAGCTTGACCCAATTTCTGAATGTTGATGCACAGGAGTGCTGCGCCGCCATTACAGGGTGGGGTAATAAAGTAAACACAGCAGCAGAGGAGCCATTTGAAAAGTAAAGAAGGTGTTCAGTAAGTGGGACTTTCAGTAACAGTGAGCTTTGTTTGTTTTCCCTGCAGTTATGGCCTCAGGACCAGCTTGCTAACCGGATCACGCCGGGCTGCAGTAACAGCAGTAGTAAATAGATTAAGGGAGATTGAAAGGTGTCATTATGGAGGACAACTGCCTCCTCATGTGGCGATTCCTGGTTATCCAGTGCATGTGTGTCAAATTTGCTTAAACTCTGGAAAGAATGTCTTCAGAATACCTCACTGTTCTGGATGCCTAGAAAAATATGGCTTGTATAAAGCACCTCAGATTCATTTGGCTCCCACATGGATGAAGGTTCAGGAATCTGCAGTTGGCAGCACACAGCATCAGGTGGAGCCTGTTGAAGAAGGGCCCCTCGAGAAGTGTGGCACAAAGCTAGAGGGTGCAGATTTAGAGCCAGAACCAGATGTTGAAGTTTTGGATGCTGGATCTCAAAAGGAAAGTTCAGATAAAGCATCAATAGACCTCTGGGGGAAGCCTAGCCCAAGTCTCATAGGAGAAGATGAGATGCGGGAGGCCTTTGAATGGGAAGTGTAGACCTCCACGCCTAGTGATGAGTGGATAGTCTCAGGAGTGAGGGACGACTGTTCACTCCTGGGCTCAGATCCTTAGTGAGGAAGAAGATGAGGGAACCTACAGTATGTGGCCTTGTGAAAAGGAACGGATACACAGTCTCAAGCTCTTGCCTCGGAGGAATGCATGGAAGAGAGTGGTGATGCTACTGCCCTGGCTATGCAAGAAGAAGTCAGGGATCCATTTTTAATCTCGTTAAGGATGCGTAGGCTGGCAGAACCAGGACTGGCCACCCCAAGCCAAGCCAGTGGTCTCAGGTTGACCAAAGCTAGTAAAGAGGAGAGACTGGTTCGCAGGAAGACAAATGAGATCTATGGGATGACCTTTCCTACCTTTCCTCGGAGAATCTGGGAGGTGATTGAGAACAGCAAGAAATCCTGGATCTGGGCGAAGCAATGAAATGTGTGCATCCTGGTGCAAACAAGCCTGTCAAAAACAGACTGTTTCATGAGAAATATACCCAGTGGAAGAGAGGCAGGACACTGTTTATGGACAGAGAGCAAATAGTGGACGGAGAGGGACATGAAACCTTCCACTGTGTGAATTATGTGCACCCAGATGGGGAAATAATTCAAGCTCCTGACCCTGTACTATTGGCCTCAATGCAAGGACCTCCTAGCAAATGTGCCCGTGCCTACTAGATGGAAAGCGAGCAGTGGTAGTCAATACTGCCACACCAGCCTGTGAAGTGCCTTTGTTGATCCACCAGTATGAACATCCAGGACTCAGGTGCCCCACATTTATCAGTTCTACAGTGTACTGGCCTTCCAGAATCCACAGACTGGCCCACCAGATGACTTCAGATCCAGAGAGGACACCAGCCCAGCTGTATCCTGATCCATCATCTGGTAATCGGATGACATCAGACCAGCTGTTTTCCTTTTTGTTCCTGTTCTAAGGTTCCATCTCCAGAGATGACATCAGCCCAGCAGTTCCCAGATGTGCCCTCCTGTGGTTCCCTGAAGATGTCCGCCCAGCTGTATCGGAAGAAATGCTGCCAGGAGAGTCTTTGGCTGAGGAGCAGGTCAGTGCAGTTTTTCATTCTACAAGGGGCTGGTAAGTCCAAACTTTTCTATCTTTATGACATTGCAGTACACACCTACACTAGCAGACTCCAGAATATGTGAACTGTCCTCAAAACTCTCCCCTTCGGGACTTTGGCCTGTTAGAACTGTGCTTCACTGGGCTCTAGCCTAGAGAGACTCTTTAATGGACTAGCCTTCGGGCACTGGGTCACTAGTTGGGACTTTTAGGGCACTCCATCCCCAAATGTGTATTGTAAATAATGTCATTGTTTTCTACTGTTTTCTAGTGTATATACTGTTTTTCTACGTTTTCTAAAAAAAATCTTTTGGGATTCTTCAGTGTTTTTATGGTAGAGGTTTAGGTAGACTGTGTATGCAGATTAGAGTGTGTGTTGTATTTCTTTTCTTGCAGGTGTTCCTGAAGGAGATAGAAGAGAAGACAAGAAGAGGAGGAGGGGCTCATCGAGTTCCTCACTAGTACTTTAGTGTGTAGAATTTAAAGTACTGTGGTTGTTATTGTTGTTGTTACTGTAGTAACCCTTTCCTTCCACAGGTGTGGTTGTGGGGGTAGGGAGGCAGTAAAGTGATGTAATGGTGTGGTATTAGTTTCTTGGTGTGTGGTTGCAGGTTACCCAAGGTTGGGGAGGTCCCCAGGTTGTTTTGTTTTGGGGTGTTAAGTTAGAGGCAGATAGATTTTCCTTAGAGGGCTGGGGGGATAGACAGGCTGTGGTCCTGAATGGCCATAAGGACTGCAGTGCTGAGCTATTAGGACTATGCTCTGGACAGTTCAACCAGAGCCACTAGGTGGCCATAGTAAGTGGGTAGAGTAGAGGCTGATATGTCAGTTAAAGGCCTCTAGGCACTGAGTGTTGCCTGCCTGTGCTCGCACATGGTAGGAGGGCCTGATCACCCCTCCACAGGTAGCACATAGGGTGGGATGGCCTAAGCTGGTAAACAATGACTGCAGACAGTCATTTTCCCTGGTCAAGGGTGAGTGTAACCCCTTGTTACCCGGGTTACTAGAATTCCAGTAAGACCTAGTGGTACTGAGGGAAGGCAGCTTGTGAAACTCCAGTTAAATGGATTTCACACTGTCTCACTCTGTTCTCAGTCTCAGCTGAGACTGAGGGATGACATCACCATAGAACTATCGCAGCTGCATGAGTCACAATGGAATCTGCAGAAGGGAGTTGGAGTAGAATGTTGGGAGGTTTGAACAGTCAGTCTGAGGCAGTTGCAGTTTGGAGATTGTTGTGAGAGGAGCACAGCAGCTCTGTGCTCAGGCTCTGGGAGCCTCACCCTGAAATAGGGCTACATTTAAGGAAAGGTGTGTGTTTCCACCTAAAGAGAGACACAGTAAGCTATTTTTAGTTGTGGAGACCACTGATAAGGGTCTCTGAGCCCCATCCCTCCGGGATGGGGCAGGAAGGATTGCCTGCTTTTCCAGGGCAACCCCTGGCTACTGCTAGTGAAGAAGCTGCCGTATTTGTCCACGTGTGTGGGTACAAGAAGATTTCGTGATTCGCCTGTGGGGCACCTGCAACCGGAGGGTGAGTTCTGCTCTTTCTAAAGGGCCCATGTTTCACCCTGAACTGTGTTAAAGTGGGATTGGACTACTGAAGTAGTGGGAGGCCTAGAGTAATAAGCTTAGCCAAAAGTAAAAGTATGTTCAAGTCCAGCACATAGGGAAGTCAAGACATGTAGAGGAGATGTGACATACATCTACCAAGTAATCTACATTGCCAAGCTTTCAGAAAAGAGTTGTTTAGTTTCCAGAGAAATGGCGGGTATGGATTGTGGTAGCTGGAGGTGGGAGACCCCCATCTTTAGTAACCAGGTCCACCTCTACGGATTTGCTCTGTGGATTTCTACTTTGCCTCATGCACTTGGCCAGTGATGAGGAAGTACCCATACATGGGACGGAAGGAAAATTCCCTCTAGGAGTCGAAGGCTCTAAGGTGGTTTGGGGAGCCACCAAGAGGAAAACTGGTTCATTCCCGTAATGGACCCATGGATCAAGTGGCCGGCGGGGAGCTGGGCCAGTGGAGAAAACTCAAGTAGTGTACAAGTCAGGCTGTGTACCCAAAGCTGTGTGCAAGTCCGGGCTATGTGCCTGGTGGGTTTACAGCCTGAGGGCTGGAAATGTGAAGAAGTGTTCTGTTGTCTCTAATCTGCATTACCAGGAATGTAGCCCTGGAGGTCCGTCTCTGCTTTGTTTGTTCAGTTTGGATGTGATAAAAGCCACACTGTAGAATCCCATTCCTGGTTTTGGACATTACAGTTATTGCTTCCTGTGTTTGGATTTACTTGGGTGCCCTGTGGAAAGTAGCCAAACCTAGGCCCCTGTGCCGAGTAACCTAGTCCTCCCGAACCCAGTCCCCACCAGGTACTGCTGTCAGCTTCAACAGCATGCCACCTGTCATTTTGCAAAAGACAGGGGTCCGAGGTTACACCAGTCATAGAACTACACCTAATTGGCTTGGCATTATCTGCCAATTATGAAGCCATGCTATCTGCTGTCCTGTAGCCCTTTGCCCCAGGAGTACCATCAGCCTGTCCTGCTGGATTGTCTCTATCAACTTACAAACAATGGATGTGAGGCTCACTGATCTGAAGTGCCAATGTTCATCCTTGGGGCCGCTGTTGTGGAGAGGCACCACATGGACCTTCCTCCAATCCTGAGATTAATACCGGAGTGTAGTGAGGCATTAAATAGGTCTGTAAAAGGTACAGTTACGACAACTGCCATGTCCTTCAATACCCTGGGTGAATGCCATCTGGGACTGGTGCACTGTCCACCCTCACCGCATTAAAACACTCCATATCCCTGTACTCTGTGATTTCCCATCCATCCACCCTCACACTCTGTTTCTGCTATCCTTCCACCCTTAGGTATCCCCCCACAACCATTCTCCTAGCAAATACCAAAGCAAACTAACAGTTTACTGCTTCAGCCTTATTACCCACTGCTTATAAACACCCACCTCCTTCCTAAACATTACTATATGGTCCTTACAGCTACTTCTCTTCATACTAATATAATATGAAGCCAGCACATTAGGCCCTAAACATGAATAAAATATAAAAATGAAATATATTAATATGATATAGAACAAAATTAAGCAAACCAAAAATTAACTTGCCTCAATCCTACGATGCTTATCCATCACCTTGCTGTTTGGGGTGGCTTCACAGCAGTGAATGAAGAAATGGTGGGACAAGCATCTGGTGTCAATCTTCGCTGACCCAGAGTGAAACCAATTAGATCTAGGAAAGTCTGAGAGATAGCAAACTGCTTCAGCAAAATGATCAGCACAAATTACAGTGCTATCATTGACTCCCAACCAGCCCACTGTTTACGTCTTTTTGGATCCTTTGAGAACCGATAAAAACCTTTGGTGTACCCCGTACCATTACTGCAGCCAATGGCACAACAGTGCTTCATGTTTCAAACTTGACAGTTCAGGGACAATAGTACTGACTTTATTAATTAGAAATAAAGGCCAGCACACAACTGTTAGTAATTTTATGTTTGCTTGCGCGCGTGCAAGAAACATAGTGCGATGATCAAAATGCAGTGCCGTACAGTTGAAAGGAGAGCTCGCTTCAGTGAGCAGTGCTCCCCCAAACACAGATGCATGCAAGCATGCATGTTGCATCTTCATGCACTCCCCGCACACACTGTATGGCCGACAGAGTGCCCAATCCCTCATCGGCTTCACACCCCCAAAAGAACTTTGCAGGTGCACACTGGGAGCCCACCCCAGCGTGGCAGAAACTACTATGACCGACGGGGTGTCCAATCCACTGTCGGCTCCAGGCTCCCTCAAACAGCTCTTCCAGCTGCCATGCTGGGAGCCCACCCCAGCGGGCAAACGCCTCGTGTCGCCTTCCTAAAATAAAACAAAAACCTGTAAACAAGAAAACGCCCTCGGCAGTCTCCTGCCCACCCAGCCCACCCTCTGTGCACTTTGCCTCCCACACCACCACCTCACCCCATACTTACCTCCGGAGCTGGGCGTGTCGATTTTCGTTGGGCCAGGAACACGTCTGCAGTCTTCAAAGCCGACCGCGAACTGAGGAAATGCCGGTAAGCCGTATAATGTAATAAATAGGTTTTTCAACTTTGCTGCATATCTCAGGCATTTTTGGAATTTTAGCACCAAATTTTCAACATGGGGTTTTGGGACCCCTCCTCATGAATTCTGTCACTGTCATGGCGTTAGTGGGCCTGAAGGGTGATTTCAGCGGTCACTGTCTGAAAATCACCTTTCAGGACTGATTAGCGAATGACAGAGCCAGTGTTCATAAGGTAGGCTCTCAAAAGCCTATGTTGCAAATTTGGTGAAAAAATTCTAAAATGACTGTTTTATGAGCGTGCGCTATGCAGTTCCACGCACGCTCATAAGTTCATGAATGTTTAATATCTGCACTCTGGATTTTCCACATTGCCATTTTACCACACCTCCTTTTGAGCAGTACAGCTGTCATTTTTCCACGTGTTCCCCAAAATGTGTTTCGGCGTATGGCGCACAATGGGCGCAGTCGGTGTGCGTAAATCAATGTCTGGGACACATTAAGAAAATCACAGTGACACTGTTCATGAGCAGAGGTCTTAAAATTGCTATGTTGAAAATCTGGTGAAAATTCCTAAAAATGACTGTTTTAGGGCGTGCATTGCAGTTCCTACGCATGCTTTCGTAAGTTCGCAATTTTTAATATTTGCATGCCAGATTTTCAACATTGCCATTTTACCACACTTCCTTTTGAGCAGTACAGCTGCCATTTTTCACATCTCACCCAAAATGTGTTTCCGCATATGTAGTGCACAATGGTGCAGTCGGTGTCGCGAAAACAATGTTTGGGACAGATTAAGAAAATCACAGTGACACTGGTCATGAGAAGAGGTCTTAAAATTGCTATGTTGAAAATCTGGTGGCATTCTAAAAATGACTGTTTTAGGGCGTGCGTTGCGCAGTTCTCGCATGCTCGTAAGTTTGAGAATTTTAATATTTGCATGCCAGATTTTCAACATTGCCATTTTACCACACTTCCTTTTGAGCAGTACAGCTGCCATTTTTTACATCTCACCCAAAATGTGTTTCCGCATATTAGTGCACAATGGTGCAGTCGGTGTGCGAAACAATGTTTGGGACAGATTAAGAAAATCACAGTGACACTGGTCATGAGCAGAGGTCTTAGAATGGCTATCTTGAAAATTTGGTGACAAAAGTCCATAAAATGACTGTGTTATGAGTGAGCATTGCGCAGTTTCCACGCACCCTCGTAGGTTCATGAATTTGTAATATTTTCAGTCCAGATTTTCACCAGTGGCATTTTCCACACTTCCTTATGAACAGTACAGCTGTCATTTTCACAACATGGCTGAAATGTGTTTTCACACTTTCAGCACAGAAATGCGTGGTACGCTGTGGGAAATCATTGTTCGGGACAGATAAAAGAAAATCACAGTGACACTGTTCTTGATTGGAGGTTCCAAAATGCCTGTGTTGACAATCTGCTGTAAGAAATTACCAAACTAATTACATTACTGGTGTCGTTGCACAGTTTCTCATGCGCTCATGACTTCACAGTTTTTAATATTTTCACGGCAGATTTTCAACATTGCCATTTTTCACCTCCCATGAACAGTACAGCTGTCATTTTTACATCCTGTTCGAAATGTGTTTTGCACCTGTGGTGACAAATGCCGTAGTCACTGTGCAAAAGCAGCTTTCGGCTAACAAACTGATATTGCTATTGTTCATGAGGTGGGGTCACAAAAAAACATGTTGAAAATTTGGAGTGAAAATACCAGCGAATGCCTGAGGCATTAGGGTTTCCGTCCATACCCCACCCTATAGAGAATGACAGGCATCAGGGCTGCAACTTAGGATTGTCACCTGCAATGCTCATACCATTCCACCCCACCTACACCCTGCAGTCACTGAGAGGCATCGAGGTGTGCCTTGACTCTTCGGCCGAAAAGTTCACCCCATTCTCCTATACCACACCCATCTCACCATATTTCCTAATGGAATGGGAGTGCGCATAAGGCCAAAGACCCCAAGGCACACCGTGACACTTGTCAGTGTCTGCAGGGTAGGTGTGTGAAATGGTGTGGCCATTATTCCTGATGACCCAAAGGCACACCCCAATGCCTGTCAGTCTCTGCAGGGTGCTGGTGGGGTTGGCTTCAGTTCAATACTTCACTGCCATTCCTATTATGCAGCTCTGTAACTCCTACACTACCAATGTCAATGCCAGCAAGCAAACATTCGGCATTGATAAATGCTTGTTATTTTGTTAGTATTAACAGAATAGCGGCAAAGGATCAAGTAGATGATAAAGTGGTGTTACGGCACTGAAAGCTACACAGCTTGCAGCAATATTTCAGCAAAAAAGGATACTTTGAGGTGAATGAAGATTGATAATGGGAATCACAACAGGAAATAAGTGGTCAGCTATGCAATCAGTGGCTGTGTTACAAACACGGACAGTATGGCAGCACAGTTAGCAAAACCACAAATAATTATTTATAGGTGTATGTATTGCCAGAAGGCAACTATCGCTATGACTAATGTATTTTCAGGAAATAATGTACAAGTACAGTGTGACAGAAATAGTTTCACATGTTCACAATACCATAATGAAACTGAAACATATTTCTAGGTCATATATAACATTATCAAGCTAGGTTATGGTCACTTGTAACAGGACCTTGAGGTCAGATTTCATTTCAAAGCACATACACAGCTTACTGATAACATTTCTATTGTTCTACCTGCAGCAGTTCTAAACACATCATGAAAATAGAAAATCTTAGAACAGGGACCACCAGAAATAAATAAAACAAGTATACAGTCACTATGATGAGGAATTTGTGGGTCAACTTTTACTGATAGCACAGCACTCTGCAATGGAAAGTGCAATAAAATTGTTCACCTATGGGTAGCCTATACACAAAACAATATGAGAAAATGAATGACAGTTTCATTATGGTGATCACTGTTTCAGTATTTTGTGTCACTACAGTAAACCACACTTTCATCAGCTAAAAGACCAAAAACATGGGAAGCAATAGAACGTATGACACTATGGTCAATGAAAGTAATATTACTTTCAAATTAATACCAATACTAACTGCATTCAGGTACAGTAAGTACACACAGATTACTATCAGGCAGCTCAAAGTGGTACACAGACTGTCAGAAACAGAGTGATTGATTAGCAATACACAATGCCTTTTACGATGCAAAGAACACCACAGATTGACATCATCAGGCAAAGAAACACAATAAAATAGTACACTATAAAAGGGGTTAGCATAGAAATTGAAGCAATGTCGAAATGCCACTGATGTAATAATGACCAACACGATCTACTGACAGAGCGAAGTGCCTCACATGCAGTGCAAGCAGGAAATAGCGGTGGCAAACCAAACGCAGTGACACCCTCCCATTACATCATCACGAGCATACGAAGTCCATGCTGAGAGCCTGGCACAGTGAAGAAAAATGGAGAACAACAATGCAATGGGGCAAGTACTTTTAATGCATAAAATCTTTATTTGACAGCAAAATAACACTGTGAAGGCTTCTGTGCACATGGAGAGTTATGCGTTTTAAATAACAGGACAAAAATCAGCAAACAATTTCTTTGCACGTGATCTTCAAAGTTTTAGATTTTAGCTGTTCTGAGCATGCTCAATAGGGTTTTTGAGATAACATTCTTATAACAACATGAAAAATTCTGTCACAAGACCATTTTGGTTTCTCTCCACTTGCTTCTCACAACAGGAAACTTTTTTCACGTCGTAATGGCTGCCATCTTGTTTTCCCTCCGAACTAAAAAGTGTGGGAAATACATAATGGTGTATTTAAAAAAAACAAACCTGAACCTAGCTGAAGGAAAAATTACTTTATTTAGTTTTTGTTAACTGGTAGGTGCACTAGCCATAAAATGACTATTTTCAGGCACGACCCAGGAGAGTACAACAAAAAGAGAACAGTTGAACAACAGCAACATGGGTACAATAATACAAATAAAAGAACAGTACAGCAGTGCTACAAAAATACAATGGGTAGAAACAACAAAAATAATGGCAAGCATTATACAGATAATGGCAGTAAGATATATAATAAGTGCAGAAACCACAGACCCGACCTGTGGGTAGAAAGGGTTAATAAGATAGCAAGGTTATATAGAAAGAAATGTGAGGAATGTTCAAACAAAACAAGAAAGACTGACAGAAGGAAGGTCAGGGGTGGTAATTGGCAAAACAACAGTGGATGGTCAGCAACAAGGTTCAAGAAGGAAGAGAGCTAGTAGTCAAGAAGTTATTTATAAAGAGAAGGAAAAATATGGAGAGGGAAGAGGAGACAGTCTTGGAGCTGGATTAGAGCAGGGTGACATTACTGGTAAGTCTCAGGAGCTTCAGGTTGGGTCAAAGCATGTACAAGCATCAGCTAAGGATAGATATCGACGTTATTCACTTTTAAATCCAAAGTGAGACTGAGACAGCCAGAGGTTGAGTGGAAGAGCATTCCATAGCCTGGGAGCAGAGAACTGGAAGGCCCCTGTGTCTTTAGTCATCTGACATCTCGGAACATAGAGCGAGGATTTGTCAGCTGATCCCAGGCCATGGAAGGATGGTTCGGTACCAGCAATGCCACCAGATGAGATTTTTTTTTCCTGGATGATCGAGTCCATTAGTGATCCAAGGTAGTATTGTCTACTGGCAGAGGGTGAGAGCCAATTCAGATCCTTATAAAGAAGGCAGTGATGTTTGAGTCGAGGCGACAAAGAGGCAAATCAGCATATACTGTTATAAGTTACATCCCATTTTAGTAGGGAGGTTTTATGGGAAGAGGTAAGAATAGAGGCACTATAAGTAATGGTTGGGAGCAAGAATACCTCGGGCAATTGCTAATTTGGCCGAGGTGTAAGCTATGTAGCTTGCTTTGTAAGCTACTCCCAGTTTCGAGTTTACAGCTTTGCACAAGGACTGAATGTGAAGATTAAAATCCAGGGACTGGTCCAGCAGGATCCCAAGGTACTTGAAGGAAGTAACATTTTCAAGTGGAAATCCTCCTGGGTGAAGAACCTCCAGCAAACTAGAACAGGCCTTAATCTTGATTGCAGAACCTAGGAGCATGGCTTTTGTTTTCTTTTCACTTAGTACAAGCTTACAGTCTAGTAGCCAGTCTAAGACCTTATTAAAGTCTGAAGTAAGTGATGTGTTTATGCAGGCAATACTACAAGAACTAGTATAGATGATCAGGTCATCAGCGTAGAGAATAGCTGAGCAGGATTCCAGGACCTCAGCTGCTTTGTTGATAAAGATTGAGAACAGAAGGGCCCAAGGATGAGAGCCCTGGGGACCCCAAGGTTGATAGTAGATGTGCTGGACAGGGAGGAGTTAAATTTGACAGCTTAGCGACCTCTTTGACAGGTGGCTACAGAACCAGTCCACAACAGGGGTACAGAAATTGAATTTATGGAGAGTGGAGAGAAGCAGGGAAGGTCTACAAGGTTGAAAGCCTTAGTGAGGTCAATGAAGATGGCACCTGTGAGTTTTCCAGAATCCATGTTGGCCAGAATATCAGTAGTTAGTTGAAGAAGAGCTGTGGTGGTGACCTTTTTGAAACCAAGCTGAGTATCTGAGAGGAGATTGTAGCGTGTAAGGTAGTCAATGGTCTGTGATGCAACTATTTTCTCTAGGATCTTGCTGAGGACAGAGAGAATTGCTATAGGTCTGTAATTGGCCATGTCCTTTGAGTCACCTTTTTAAAGACAGGCATTACTCTTGCAGATTTCCATAAGTCCGGCACAGTGCTATGGATAAGGGATAAAGTGTAGATTCTGGCAGTCGGAGGGGCAATGAGTGGAGCAGCCAGCTTAAGAAGACGAGGTTCCAGTGAGTCAGAACCAGAGCTGGTATTGGCAGATATGGATCTCAGTAATTTCAGAACTTCTGCTCTTGATATAGCCTTGAAATAGAATGGTGGCGCTGGAGGAGCATCATATGATAGGGCAGTATGGTTGTCTGACGGTAGTGTGGTAGGTAGATTGGAGTGCGATCCACTAGGTTGTAAAGCCAAGGTATAGTGTGACAGATCAGAGAAAAGATTGTTAAAACTGTTTGAGATGGTCCTAGGGTCATTACAATGTGCCCCATTTATGATCATTTCATCAGGAGTGACCAACTGCAAGGTACCCAGAAATGTTTTGACATGGGCCCAGAATTTCATCGGGTTGCAGGCTGAGCTTTGTAGAAGGTCCTTGCAGTATTTACTTTAGCAGCTCTAACTTGTCTCTTACATCTGTTCCTTAGTTCACGATAGACAATAAGATCTGACTGTAGGACAGTTTGTTTGTAGCGAATCCAGAGCTTGTCCTCTGGCGCAGATTAGCAAGGAGGTCTTTATGCAGCCACCTCGTCTGTTTTCCTCTGACCCTCCTAGTAGTCTTAGGTTGACATATTTATATTGAATGGTAAGAAATTCATTTATGAATATCTGTAGAGCAACCTCCACATCCTTTGTTTGATAGATACCTGCCCAGTCGATATTGGAGACATCATAGAAAGTGCATCCTGGTCAATATGAGCTAGATTTGTAAGCGTGATTAGTCTTGATGGAGGAGATGGAGCGCAACCATGAGATAAGGGTGAGTGGTCTGTTAGTGCATCTGCATCTGCAAGGATCCTGCTTTCAACACGTGTTCCATATGGTTAACCATCACCCAGTCTAGAGTGTACCCATATGATGGGATGATGTGGCTCTAGTTGCTTCAGAGATCAACTGGTGAAAATTATAACTAAGCATGAGTGATTGCTAGGATATTTGAGCTGACCCTAACCAATTGAGGTTAAGATCACCTAGGATGACAGCCTCATTATGATTTACAGTCTGGGAGATGATGTCAAGGAGTTTCTTGAAGACCTACTATTCCCCAGCAGGGAGATTTTAGGCACAGATAATATGAAGCTTCTTTTCCCCAATACAATAGTTGCCTGCATGAATTCGCACACTGTGGGAGAGGCAGATGCGGGACAATAGAGATGTTAAGGTGGGTTTTGAAGAATAGAGCAACTTCACCTCCACGCTTGAATGAGGATCTATCCCACGGAACAGGGAATAGTTAGGCAAGGAGCATACGCCATCAGGTATACCGGTTTTAGCCAAGTTTCTGTGAGACAGAGTACATCAGGATTGTAGAGTTTCACCCAGGCCTCCGAGTTCTGCATGGTGACAGGTAAGACTTCTGATATTGATATGGGCAATCAATAATCCTTTCTTGGACATGCCAGATAACTCATTTGGGAAAAAACAAGAAGGTGGACCTGGATTTAGTCTGACGTCCCCAGATAGCAGAATAATGATCATGGCTAGGAACCAAAGCCTTGCACAGTGGCAGGTTAGGGTGAAAGCACACCTCCATGGCAGCTTCCTCCTGGCATGAGAGGGTAACAGATATTGCCCCTAACAAGGAGGATAGGGTTAGATTGAAGATCAGGCTTTGTCTCTGCAATCAAGTTAGAGAAGCTATAGTTGCGGTAAGCCTCTGAGGAGTCTTTTGCCATTTGGTTACATGGGAGAGCCCATGTGGCAGTGTCCAGGCTAAGTAAAAGGACAAATGACAAGAGCGCCCATTGCAGACTATACTTCACCATAGTGTTACTATTTGACTTGGGTAGGAAGGCTGGTGGTATACTGAGACAGAGGATTAGCTCTTAGGGATAAAGAGATAGTGTGTGTAAAATTAACACTGCCAAGGGTGACTGTGTTACACGTTTTAACCCTTGGCGAAATTAGAGATAGAGCAAAAACAATGAAGCGTTTCCTGCTAGCATAGCAATTATTTAGAAGAAGTGGATCAGAGAAGCAGAAAGTTAAGCCCCTCAAAGGTTAATTAGGAAAGCAGACCGCCCGAGGCTCTACTTGTGGTAAAGATTACAGTGAGGAAATGAAGACCTATTCAAGATATGTTAGAAGGTACTCCAAGTGGCATAATTTTATAAGGAACCAGTAGGAGACTAGACAGATAGCAGTAATGTTCAGCAAAAGTCAATGCAAAGCAGAGGCGCCGAAGCCCAGAGACTGATAATCTGACAGAGAAAGGCAGGATCAAACAGTGGCTGAGCAGAGCAGCAGTCCAATTAGAGAGGGGTGGCAGCAGGTGGCCGCCTATCAAACCCGCTACAGTGCTACCCAGAGCAGCCCAGACACTTAACCAGATTTGAAGGTGTCCTGTTCGTCAGGAGGATGGAGATACGGGCAGCTGGCAGGATTAGCCGCGCCCGTTCACTGGGAGCACGATCAGGCACAGTGGATCTATTTTAAGATATAAAATGTAGGTTAAGATAGGATGTTATTAGCTAGGGCAGGGGTACCAAGGCAACTTGAAAATTACTCGGGGTAGCAAGGAAGGAAGCCCAGGTATGGAACTGCACAGTAGATAGCAGAGCAGGCACTAAGCAAAGCTGATAGGCAAGCAGATGGTGAAAATACGAAGATGTCTTTAAAGGGAAGACAGGACAAGTGTTAGGCATAATAGCTGCACTCTGTATCTTTAAGAGGAGTTGCAATATTAGTGAGAGGGAGGATGAACATTGCTAGGGGTGGTGCAAGGGAGGAGGAGAGTATTTAATAAAGGCTGGAGGTGGGGATGTGAGGGTTGGAGCAAAATTCAAGCAGCAAGGAGACAGGACAGAAAGTGAAAGAGAAATTTAATTATTTGCAGGGTAAAGCTTGCAACTGTGACCCAAATGGAAATTGGTCTAAACATAAAAACTATATCACTTTAAACTTAGTTTCTGATCCAGGGTAGCTTACCACTGGACCGTAAAACAAAGAGAGCTGTAATATTTTACAATCTACAAACCTGCAGCCTAAATGAACTTGCACTTCAAACTACCCTTGAGTGCAAAATTGCTGTAAACAGGCTTAGGTTCGTGTTTAAGTTAGGATTTACAAGACAATTTGGAGACTTAACAAGTACCACAATCAGAATATAACTTTAGCTTAAGGTCCAGAGGAAACAGCAGTAGCAAAGAATTAAAGAACTGCAGCAGCCCGTCCAGCAGGCAGGGTCGATGGTTCTGGACAGTCCAGTTTCTGCAGCGTACCTTTGGTCAGGTGATCAGTGGGCAGTACAGCAAGGAAGGCAGCCGGCGGACAGAAGGGTCAGCCTGGCTGCTTGCAGCAACAGAGAGCACCCATGTCAAGGGTGAAGCTTTGGTCATGTGATCGGCGGGCAGTACAGCGAGGAAGGCAGCCGGCGGACAGAAGGGTCCACCACGTCTGCTTGCAGCAACAGAGGCACTTTCGTGTCAGGGTGAAACTATTCCATCATACATACTGCAATTTCCTTTTCTGTTAGCTCCAACACTGTCAGTGGTAAAGTTAGTTAATGAATATGAGTAATGTGCTCCCCACTGGGGTAGTGGTACAGCTCAAAGCTGTGACCTCAGCACAGTCCCTCGAGAACATGGTACATTTCAGCAGCATTTAACCTCAGTTTACTTCTGTCAACGCAGTATACAAATACAAAACTAGTAATATCGTGTCCCTAGTTGAAACACAGAAACATAGAAGTTGATGGCAGGCAGATAAGGAATGCAGGCCCATCCAGTCTGCCCATTTCTTTTCTACCTTATAAATGTGCCATCGGCCTTTGCTCTGTCAATGGCCTATCTATTCATGCTCACCTGTATTGCTGCCTTATGCCTATCCCATGTCTGTTTGAAGCCCTGCACTGTATTCATATCCACCACTTCTCGAGGTAGGCCGTTCCATGCATCCACCACCCTTTCTGTGAAAAGAACTTCCTCACATTACCCTTAATCGGCCTCCCTCTACTCTCATGCTGTGTCCTCTTGTCTTGCTATTTTTCTTATATTGAAACATGTTAGACTCTTTCACCTTATTAATGCTCTTAAGGTGTTTGAATGTTTCAATCATATCATCTCTCCCTTCTTTGCTCTAGGGTATACATATTGAGCTCCTTTAATCTGTCCTCATATGTTTTCTGATGCAGTCCCTGTACTATTTTGGTTGCCTTCTCTGGACTGCCTCAATTTGGTTAATGTCCTTGTGAGGTGTGGCCTCCAGTACTGCCGCATGAGCAGTACTCCAGATTGAACCCCAACATAAACATATACCACAAACATCCATAGATGAATAAAAAATGTAGGCCTACTTGACTTGAAGAAAGGTACCTCCAGTGAAGATGTGTGGCTGCTATTCGTGGTCTCTAACATTGTACACCATACTCACTGTCATGTCACAGTCTTCTACTTCCAAAAGCTTGTCTTAAACATAGTGAAAATATTAAACAAAAATATATAATTACATGTACATGACTAGCAGATATCCATGCAGATTCCCCAGACAAAACACAACCTCTTCGCCTCACCTTGAAATCTCGGGTTCCTTACACAAGCCACAGGTTATTACCAAAAGCGTCCGGATACTGCTGATGAATCCTAAACCACGAAAGAGCACTGTAGGTATCCTTTAATATAAAGCAAAACAAAAACAAGTTACATCTACGTGGCTATAATTAACTGTAAAGAGAAACTACATAATGGATTGCAAAGGAATAACACATTTATCTCCATTAGTGAGTTGTAAGACCTATAATGAGCGACCCACACCTGGAAGTGGCAGCGACTCGAGCTCCACGGCCAGCTGTGCCACACCACCGCTACATCAAACCTGGCTAAGAGCCCTTGACTGGGCGGCCCATGCCAGGAAGTGGCAGCGTCTTGGCACTCCACAGCCAGCCCTGCCACACCACCCGTTACACCTGAACCAGGAAGCGGCAGCAGCTCAGGCTCCACGGACAGCCGCACAACACCACCGCCCGTTACAGCGGAACCTGACTAAGAACCCTTGATCAGGTGGCGCCCATGCCAGGAAGCAGCAGTGGCCTGGCATTCCATAGCCAGCCATACCACACCACCTGCCTGCTTGCTACATCCAAACCTGGCTAAGTACGCCTGAAGCTCGGACCCAACTGCTCCTCTGCTACACGCCCCTGCTCTTCCTCTGTGGCATGCCATTGGTGGCTTGCAAGCTCCAGTGCTACCACTGGCTGCTCTCTCTATACTGCTTTTGCCCTGCTTAGCCCTTTGCTTTTCACAGCCTGGAATTTTAAACAGAGTTTTATAGTATGAATTTTTAAACAGGGTATTTTTCCCTACCCATCCCACCCTGGCCTCTGCTTTTCTACAGTCTGTAATTTTAAACAGTTTAATAGTTTTACAGTCTGACATTTTAAACAGGGTATTTCTTTTTCCCACCCACACTGTCCCCAGCCTCTATTAAATACAGTTGAGCTCCTCCCTCCCTCTCTCACTGGCTCCTCTCCTTAGTCTGCTCTCACTGGTTTCTTCCTTTAGACCACTTTCCTGACTATTAGGTCCACACTATTTGCTTGCTTCACCCTCTCTTCCTATTCTGCCTATCACCCTCGCTGTGACTCCAGAGTGCAAAACACTTTTTCTCTGCCACATATTTACTCAGGTGCATTTCAGTGCTACCTCCACCTAACTCTTTTGCCCCTTCCTCCCTACTTTCAACAATTAGACTGCCCCTGTATAGGCCTGGTCCTACCTTACATATTAAGAACAGGTCTTCTACCTCCCTCTTCCCTTCTTCAGATGTCACTTCACTCATTCTGATTCCCAACCCACCCTCCTCTGCCACCCCTACTGCTACTCATCTCTCCCCAACTCAATTCTTCTTTTCTCCACCTCGATCCTGTACTCCTCCTCCCCCTTGTGTACCTCCTTGTTTTCTCCCTGACATCCCTTCCCCATCTTCTTCCTTCTACTCCCCATCCCCTCTTTGCCCCTCCACCTTCCCTCCCTCTTCCTGCCAGCCTCTGCCACTCCTGGCACACTGCAGCCAGTATCCTTGTTAGTTTTGTATCCCAGCTGCCCTCCTCACGGGCCCTTTTTCCAAACTGCTTACACAAATACCATATCCACCTTGGCCCATAGCGACCTCTCCTCCGTCCAAAATGGCTGGTTATCCTCCACAAGACTACTTATGTCACTGCTGCTACTCTCATCTGGTGACATCGAGCCCTAACCCTGGCCCTCCCACAGCCAATCACCTGAACTGCCAAAAGGACTTAGTCTTCTTCCT
The DNA here is from genome assembly GCA_016271365.2 of Neoceratodus forsteri. Classification (NCBI taxonomy): domain Eukaryota; kingdom Metazoa; phylum Chordata; order Ceratodontiformes; family Ceratodontidae; genus Neoceratodus; species Neoceratodus forsteri. Next base: position 124,799,645 of record JADMNL010000023.1, on the reverse strand, counting down.
CTGAATATCAAAGCCTTCTCCCCAAAATTGACCTCTTGCAGCCGCTCAGTGACTCAACTCAAACCCCATGTACTCACTTTAACTGAGTCATGGCTCAGCTCAAAATCACAGACTCAAGACATCACCGTCCCATCTCTGGATATTCCCTCATCCGCCAGGACTGTACATCCAGGAGTGGTGGGGTCGCCATGTATATATCCACATCTATCAAATACTCTGTCTGTCTTTCTGTGGCTTCTCCCTCTGCCTTCAAAATGCTACTAGTAAAAATATCCCTCCCTTCTCCTTCCTATCTTTATAGGTGGAATCTACTGTTACCCCAACCTCCCACTTCCTCCCTTACAGATCTTCTCTCCGCCATCTTCTTCCTTGCCAGCCCCAGAGAATTATTCATCTTAGGGACTTCTACCATAAACTAGATGTCCTGCTCACAGCCAAAATTCTGCAACCATGTCTCTTCTCATAACCTAACTCAACTTATTTCTGACCCAACACGTCTTAACCACAAATCAGGAAGCATACCCTAATCGACTGGGTGCTGACCTCTCACCCCACCATGTCACAACCTCTGATATTCTCCCCAGTGCTCTCAGTGATCAACATATGGTCTACTGCATAAACCCACTGTGCAAAGTCCCCTTCAGTCATTCTCAACTTCCGTTCCTTCGGTCCCTGGATTTAACCTAGCTTCATAACATGTCCAATATAGACTGGATGCCAATTACCACTGCCTCCTCCATTAACTCCGCCCTGACCTTATTTAGCTCACAGTTCCTGTCCATCTGGGACCGTCATGCTCCGTTTAGAAGGCAAGACTCATGACAGTCACCTCCCTGGGTCACTACAGAACTTGTAGCATGCCAATGTGCAAAGACCAAGCATGGAGTGCATATAAAACCTCTGGCTCCTCCCTTGACCTACAGTGCTATCGCTCACTTTGCAACACATGTGCCAAGGCCATCTGCCTTGCTAAGCAGAGTATTTCCAAACCTCCTTCCAGGAAAACATCAATAATCCATCCAAATTCTGGAAGGTTATCCATGTCCTGTTCTCCCCAGCCAACTCCCAATCTCCTGTCCTACAAATTGGCACCCACAATTGAGGACCCTCCCTCAGTGGCCACTGAATTCAGCAAATACTTCACTACATGTGCTTCCTCCTTCTTGCAACTTTCCCAGCATTGCTACCAGGGACCCTACAGCTCCTTTTCATCTCCCCTCCTTCCCAAGTCAACACCACACTTCTCCTTCAAACCCATTCTCCTGATGACATGCTACACATATTACTTGCTCTGAACCCTCTCAAGGAAAAAAGTCCCGCGGCCTTGACCCTAAGTTACTCCACCTTTCCATACTCTATTGCCTCTCCCTTGACTCATCTTCTGAACCTTTCCTACCTTCATGCCACAGTGCCTGATGCTGGAAGTCTGCGACCGTGATCCCACTCCCTAAAGGTGGGATACTTCCAACCCTTGCAACTTTCGCCCCATCTCTACTCCCCACTCTGGCTAAACTTTAGGAGCATCTGGCCCTGGAACAACCATCCTCCTTCCTCAACTCCTCCTCCTCCTCCTTTTCACCCCTTTCCAGTCTGGGTTTCACAAGACCACTCCACCACCACCTCCCTCCTTGGGCTTACTGACTCCTTTCTCTCAGGCATAGATCAGGGGCGCATCACCTTTGCCATATTTTGTTGACTTGGTGAGCCTTTGACACCATCTCCCTCCCTTCTCTTCAGCAAGCTATCTGTGGCTGGACTCTCTGATTCAGCCACCAGCTGGTTCGGTCCTACATTGTAGGCGGTCTCAATCCATCAGAATAGGCAACTCCCTCTCCCCTCTGCTCCCAATCAACACCAGTGTCCCCCAAGGCTTGGTACTTGGTCCCATAATACTTTCTATCTTTCTGAATGACCTCCCCAGTGCCTCTACATCTTCATGTATACACATGTTAGACAGATGATATTGGTGTTCTCCTCTGGGAACTCCCTCTCGAGGTGGCCTTCAGCTGGATTTAACAATGTCCAGCACTCGTTTAATGCAAACCATCTGCATGAGCGTCAAAAAAAAACAGTATCTATGACCTTCAGCTCCAGACAAAAACTGGGCAGGCTTGACTTCACTCCCACATTCCACATCCTCTCTGGCACAATGCTCAACAATGTACCCTCATTTAAATACCTTGTATTATGGCTAGACAAGAATCTTGACTTCAGGTACACATTGACACCATCCATAAAATATTACTCCCTAGGCTCAGTGCCTGTACAGACACGCAGCTGCCTCCCACAGCAAGCCAGGAGAGAAACTGTCCAAAGATAATTCTCCCTGTCCTTGATTTGGGGACATAGTCTACAGCTCCACCCTAAAACCACCCAATCCAGACTGGGCTTTGTCTTCAGTTACTTCTGCCACTACATTCTTGGCTGTCCCCATGTACTCATCACTGTGACCATTACTCCTCACTCTCCTTTCCCTCCCTCCATGCCAGGCACTTGTCACACATCGCTAATTTAGTTGGAAAGTTCTGGCCCGGTTCTCTGCTGCCTCATCTGTCTTCCCTCTTATCTCCCTCCCATCCAACTATACTCTCTGCACCTCCACCCACAGAACCCTTGCCATCCCACCCCGGTGCACCTCTTCAGGCGCGCCACCTTTTTTATAAATTTCCCAATATCTGGAACTCCTTCCCGCTAGAAATTCATTGGCACAATCCCACCACTCACATTCACTCCTCCTCCATAAGCACACTGTTCAAATCTGTAACTGCACCTAATTAACCTTCTCTCCCAATCAACTTCCCATTGCCACTCCTCCACCCACTCGCTCCCCTCCCACCACCTCTCCCCCCTTTTTGCCCTCCTCCTCTCTCTCTAGGTCTACCTCTAGCTGGAGCCTACTGCACACCATCCCCCTCCATCCTGCCACCCCTGCTTCCCCACCCCTACTTCCCTTCCCTCTCTCGTCTTTTCGGCCAGGTCCGTCCCTTGAAGGTACTTAGCATCCTGAGGGGCATAGTTCTTGGCTTGCCTATCCCTCCCTCTCCTCTCCTTTATTACTGGGTTCTGTCCTTGTGGGATTCTCAGCATCCTGAAAGGAATAGTCCATGGCTTGTCCCTCCCTACCCTTCACCCCTCCATTCTCCTTCTCTGCTGGGTCCTGTCTCCTTGCAGGGTTCTCAGCATCCTGAAGGGGAATAATTCTTAGCTCACCCTCCTCTCTCCCTACTGCCCTTCCTCTCCCTCTCTTCTCCTTTTCTGCAGGTCCTGTCCCTTGCAGGGTTCTCAGCATCCTGAGGATGTACAGCTCTTGACTTGCCCCTCATCTCTCCTACCCTTGCTTGCCCTCCTCTATTCTTCTCCTTCACGGCCAAGACCTGCCCCTTGCAGGGTTCTCAGCAACCTGAAGGTGAAAATTCCTGGCCTGTCCTTCCTCTCTCTTCCTACCATCACTCCCACACCACTCCACCACTTGTGTTATAATCATCCCTTTCCTCTGAACCCATATAGCACTAAGTACCCTTTAGTTCTAAATAGCACTTAATCCCTGTGCTCAGCCTGCTACAGTTTGGATGCTTTCTGGTCTAAACCTTCCAGGTTACCTCTTCCTGGTTTGCTACTTTATATGCCATAGCTGCATATTGTTCTGTCTACCCGGTACATCTCATCCTTTGTTTCTGGCCTAAACTTATCTGTCACCTTCTTATTTTCACGATACTGTCTGTTGTCTAGGTTTGAAATATATTGTATTAGTATCTCTCTTTATGTAATTAAACTGCACTGTTTTTATTTTATTTTATTATGATTATGATTATGTGACCTCCCTTATATTACCTCCTCCCCAGGACACTTTTGGAAACAAGCTGTTTGCAGCTCATGTTGTCTTTTCTGGTGAAACCTTTCATATAAATAAATAATAAATAACTACGAAGGCAAAGCCATGAGTTAGTAATAAAGGTCTTACCACTCATGTGTGGAGATAAATGTGTTATTCCACTGCAACCCATTATGTATTTTTTATATACCACACCATTTGTGATGTTTTACTGGTGTTTTAGCTTGTTCTAGCTTAAAGAGCAACAGGCACCTTCAGGACAACTTTACAAACCATAATATTTAGATAAAGTTCAACTTGTGTTTCACAATAGTTCTGTATTCCTCCTCCCATTATTTATTACTGAGATTATTTGAATTAAAACAAAATCTGTGCTCCTAGGCCAGCCCAGTGGCATGGAGGTTGAGGCACTGGACCCAGGTTCGGGAGCAGACTCAGGGCACCAGGGGTCGGCAGGGGGAGGAGAGGATCGGCGTTCTGAGGACTGCTCTTCTCTCCTGTGGTGGACTCCAGAATCCCTACTTGTAGCAGCTCCCAGTGGAGACTGGGAGCACTACATCCAGTTGGGACATGAGGGGGAGGCGGCAGTGGACATCTGTGGGAGGGATGGGTGTCTGCCCTCCATGTGCTGGCGTCATTGCGTCCATGCCTTGAGGTAAACACAGCACAGTGGAAGCCACCAGCTGCCAGGAATACAATAGCAGTCCTGGGTGGGCAGCACACACATCCACCGCTGGTCCCTATCTGGCCGACTCTCTCGGATCCTCTCTTCTAAGAGGGAGCAGTTGGAGAGGATCCTATCCACAATTCCTTGGCCAGGAGGGATTCACGCTGGCAGTAGGGCTGCACAAGTGGGTCTCATCTGGGGAGGCCCTGGCAGCCAGTGACGGAGTAAAGAGATTTGGAAAAAAATCTTTGTTCCTGAAGAGTTCATCTATTTCTCATGCTTTCTCCCTGCCCAAGGTCATAATGCACTGCTTGTAACATATGAGTTACTCTCATGGCAACACACTGTGATGTCACAACAGAAGAAAATTATGATCTGAAGTAGAATGCAGCTATAGAAACCAGAAAGAACTGTAAGGGAACTCTAAGGGATAAAGATCATGTATTCATGCAAATTTACTCAGTCATATATAATAGTGAAGAGAAATATATAGAATACTGGTATATATGAAATGCAAGCTGAATTGTACCTGATTATTATGTTTTTCAAAGTTTTCTTTGAGGTGTCAGTAGCTCTTTAAAACTGCCTTTTTTTCCATTGTAAGTTCTCTATCTGGCTCATTGTTCTCTGTGTTCTATTTCCAGATTCTAAGTGGAAATAACATGTTCTAAGTGAAATAAATTGTATTCTAACTGAAATAAATGGTGTTTCAAATGAAAATATTTATCACCAAAATAACAATTTATGTACCCATTTATTCAGCACTGGTGTGGGATTTAAAGGACAAAATTCTCCAGACAAATGGCTCCAGGGACAGGCCCACTGACAATGTTGGAGCTAACAGAAAAGGAAATGATCCAAGTACGATGGAATTTCTTCTTTATGTATCACTCTGTGTTGTCAATGGGGATGGAAGTTATTATGTGGGTTCTAAAAGCAGTACCCATCTAAGTAGGGTGGGAGAGGATACACAGAAACATTGAATTTGACAGTGGCTAAGGACCGCTTGGCCCACCTAGTATGCCATTTTCCTACCTACTGTAACATCGTAGATTCTACTTGATCTCCAGCTTATCTCTCCCTTCCCTAATGACTAAGGTTCCCTATGTCTATCCCAAGCATTCTCGAAACCCACTACAGTTTTGCCCCCACCACTTCCGCTGGAAGGCTGTTCCAAACATCCACCATTCTTTCTGTGAAGAAGTCCTTCCTTACATTTCACCTGAGTCTACCCCCCCACTTCATAGCATGCCCTTGTTCTTTAGCATCTTTTTTCTGAAAATACTTCCCACTTGTACCTTGTTTATACGTGTGAGGTATATGAAAGTCTATCATATCTCCCCTTTCCTCCAAGGTGTACATATTGAGGTCCTTTAGTCTCTCCTCATAGGGTCTCTGGTGCAGACCCTACACCATTTTAACTGCCCTCCTCTGAACCGCTTCTACTCTATGTCCTTCCTGAGATGTGGACTCCAGTACTGGACACAGTACTTTAGGTGAGTCTCACCAATGATTTACACAGTGGTATCACCACCTCCCTCTTTCTCCTGATGATTCCCATCCCTATGCACCCTAGCATCCCACTGGCTCTCCTATGGCCTTGTAACCCCCCTACAAATAGGGGGTTCAAAAAGCCTTCGAAGTTTGCCTAAGTGCTCCCTGCCTAACTGGCATTCGGCATAATGCCATTTAAATGTGGGCACTGTAGGTTTTTAGCGCCTCTGGTACTGTCTCTTTAAGAGCTGCCTGCTTGCAGGCTTTGTTAGTTACAAGGGGATGTGGGTTTACTGCTCGACTCCACTCGAGCTGCTGTTTGAATCGCTCCATTTCTGCCATTGCTAAGCAAGCAGAGGAGCATTATTGAAGGCTGTAACTGTTTTCTGGAACAACTGTAGCATGGCATTAAAATTGCTGTTTATTTAACCTGTTTCCTTGCAGCTGGAACTTTGTGTATTCTGCCCTCCATTTTGATCAGAACTGCCTTTTGGATCCAATCAGAAAGGGGGCTTAAAATGTGTATTGGGCAGCCAACCAGGACTGGGACTCTGTCGAGCCAGCTGCCAATGGAAAGTATGGCCAGTGACTCTGGAAGTGAAGTCCAGGAGTGTGCGCCTTTTTGCAAAAATAGGAGGAGACAGAAGGCTGGCACTGAAGCCCTCAATGGGGTTGGTGGCTCCCGGGGTTGGACTCTGCCCAACAGCTGAGAAGGCAGAATTGTTGTGGCTGTGGGAGGAGGACGGAGCTCCGGCTTCAAGGGCCAGGAGTTTTGAAAGGGAAACGCTGTGGTGGAAGGCTCCAAAGTCGGGCGGCCTCGATCGCCAAAGTAGTCAGACTGAATCTGCTGTGTGTTGCAGGCAGAGGAGGCTGTACATGTTGCAGTTACCTATCAGGCTCACCCTGTAGAGGACTGGAGAATCTGCTGAATCGTATCGGTCTGTCAGGACAAGTGAAGCTGCGTTGATCACCCGGTTCGGTCAGAGAATGGGAGTTTGTAGCAGCTGCCTGGTATGATACCCTCTGTGTTACATATAAATGTGCAGAGCAATGTTTGAATTACAGGCCAAGTCCTGCAGTGGCGTGTGAGGGATACTGCTGCAAGGTCGTGAGTAAAAATCAGGGTAGCTTCCTGTCTTTGATCTACTGAGTGCAAGCGTTTGTCTGTTTTCTTCTCTGGCTACACGACCTGAGCCTGCTGGCTCTGGATTACAAGTCTGGGTATTGTACAGTTGCTTTCATCTTCAGGGCCCCAACCAGCTGCACCGAACTTGGCTAGCCCTTTATTGCCTGGGTACCCAGTGACAGTGACTTAAAGGGAACTTAGCCTGTGCACAGTGCTCTGAAATAGTACAGTTTAAGCTAATCAACTAGATTTCCCCTGCCCTTGTTATTTCCCCTAAATAAATCAGATTTGGTTGTTTGCAAAGTATACTGCCTAAACTGTGTGTTTGTGCCAAAATACTGTACAGTGGCTATTGTATTACTGTGTCTTCCTTTACAGGGGTCCCCAGAGTCAAGCTGATTGACCAAACCCTGGGAGTAAGTGCATATTGTAAAGGTACTGACAGTACGATGTGGGCCACTAGTGGAAGAAAGGGTTGCAGTGACCCAGAGGGCTGTGACCAAGTCATCCAGACTGTTTAACCCTGACCTCTGGGTGGAGGCACCCTCATTGGATCCAGGCCCTCAACCTGTTATTAGCTGAACAGGCAGGTGTAGTACCCTTGGGATAATGCCCCTAGGGTTACATTTGGAGGCACCACTGGGATTGGCGTCCCTAGTGGCCGAATATATCTGAACTACCCCAACAGTGAAAACCAAAGGAAAAACTGGAGGATATCACGACTAAAATTAAGTTAGACCCTGTTAAGATGGTGCATAAACTGATGGGGTGGGGTGAAGCGAAGAGTTGGATTCCCAGAAAATTGTGTTACTACTGGATGTACCTCTGGGGATAAGAACGCTGACCTTGTTTCTGCAGTTGAGCTGTTAAATGTCTAGGCAAGGGAGGTGAAGGGCGAATGGCCGACCTACTTGACCAGACTTTACTGGTGCTGCTTTTATGCAGTATAATTATAGACCCAGAGAGGGTGCCCCAGTGATTTACCAGGAAGGTGCTCCAAAGGGTGGGACGTCATTCATGTCTGGAGTGGTTCAGTCACCCCAGAGGTCCCCAAGACTAATAGCTTCAAAGATAAATTGCTTAAACTGTTAGCTGCAGAAGGGAGGACCACTCAGGAATTACTACAGGTGCTAGACCTTTCCAGTAATCTCACCCCCAATCGTCCCGGGTACATCTCCCAGGTCCTCCAAGAGATCCATCCTGGCTCCACCACCTCTAGTTATTCCCCCATACAGCTAGACTCCTATCAGAGATTGAGACTTTTTCTGGTACTGTGCCTGTGCCCTCGGAGAAGATGATTCGGAGACTTAGATGGACTATGCTACCCCTTTAGTCCAAGAGTGGCAGTGCTCTGGGGGAGAAACGAAAGAGACTGATGGAGAGCCTGAGGGCCCAGCTTTGGAAGACATTTGTTTCTTGTGGGCTACTAGCCTGAAGCCACTGCAGTAGAGTACCTTTCTGCCTTGGAGGGGTGTTTGGGAGTACAGAAACTGAGGAAGACTTGTTGTGAAGTTCAAGTCAGCTAAGCAGTGGAGGAATGAGAAACTGTCAGCCTTTGTTATCCGAATGGAAAGGGCACTGCAAAAATCAGGTCCGCCTAGATCATATCTTGAAATCTGCCAGGTTTTCCAGCGTGATATTGTTGAAGCTCAAACTACATAACCGACGAGCTGCCCCTCCGAATACTGCCAATTGATAAGAGATTCGAGAAGTTGAGACTGATGAAGAGGTGGGAACCTATATGGGGTCATGAATATATGCCAGACCCCTGAGCCCAGTGAACCTGATGAGACCCACCCCTCGAGGATTGAACAAGGGACCGGATGCCCCAGAGGCCCAGGGTGGAGTGGGGTGCATGCTGTTTCTCTGATCCCCGGTGGAGAGTGATTTGAAGGCCGAGATTAGAGACTTACGGAAATGGTAGAGAATTGAAACAAACTGCTGCCCACCCTCCAAATTTGGGGAGCCTGAGTTAGCCAGAAACAAATGACCTAGTCAAGAGGGCCTTCCAGAACCCCTGGCACCTCCAGGCAGGCAAGATATCTCCGACCAACAAAGATCCCCAAGATACTAAGTTCTGCTACCATTGTGGGAGGATGGACACTTTCACACTGAGTGCAGGTTACCAGAGAACTTGAGGAGGGTCAATAGCAGGCTAGTAGCCTGGCATCACAAGGCCTATACCCGACCCCAAGGGGCCTCCTCGGATGAGTTTTGACACCGGGCCAATGCCCAGTAACCTCAAAACCATGCCCCTGAATGGTCTGATGTGGTGGATCCTCAATGGAAACCACAGTGAGAGTGAATGGAGTACCCACCGGCTGTGTTACACAGTGGTCCTCAAGTGACCATTATGTTTTGGGACTGGTATCAGAAGCATTTGCCTGAGGTGCCCTGCAGCCGTTAGATGGATTACATGTTTGGGGACTGAGGTGATAAGGCCTATCCCTAGTCTGGGTATACCGGATCTGGTTATCTTTTCCTACTTCCGTGGCTGGGGTGGCCGAGCAAGTGGAGACCTTGGCATTAGTGTGTCCTCCTACTGGACTGTATGATGGAGTGCCTTGTTGATAGGAATCAGTGCTCATATGTTTGGTCGTTTAGTGCAGCTGTGCTCTGAAAACAGAGGTCCAGGACTGGGCAAGCTCTCAGAATTCCAGCCTTGATTCAGAAGGCCTATGAGACCAGAGAAAGCCAGCCAAGCGGAACCCAGAACACCCGTGGGTATTGTCTGGAAGAAGGATCCAGAGTCTTTGCTGCTAGCCCCAAATGCCCAGTGTGTTCTCCAAGAAGAGGTCTGGATTAAGAAGGATGTTAAGAATAAAATATTAATGGTGGATGCACCAGGCGATGGAAAATTGCCAGAGGGTTGCTGGTTAAACCCAGCATTTTGCCTGCTAGAGCCCATGCTTTTGCCAGAAGAGCAATGGTTCAAGTGCACAATGTATCTGATCAAGAGATTCGAGTGAAGCAAGGTTGCACTCTGGCTCGGTGCACTGTGCGGATACTGCTGTTCTGCCCAGCAACAAGACTTCTGGGAGGATGACCCCGATTTGTTCGATTTCGGTGACTCCCACTGCCAGCAGAATGGAAGAAAGGATTAGTGAAGGCTCGCTCAGAGGAGCAGGTGTTTTCCTTGAAGAGGTGGGATGTAGGATGTGTGCAAGGAGCTGAGCACCACATTCAGCTACAGGATGAACGACCTTTCCGTGGCGATCTCGACACCTGGCCCTGCTGATATAGATGATGTGAGATGACACCTGCAGGAGATGCTCATGACTGGGGTGATACAAGAGTCTAGAAGCCCTATGCTTCACCTATTGTAGTAGTGAGGAAAAAGAATGGAACTGTTTGGATGTGTGGATTACTGCACTTTAAGCAGGCGAACCATACCAGATCAGTATACCATGCCAAGCATTCAGGATGCCTTGGACTGTCTAAATGGCAGTAAATGGTTCTCAGTGTTAGATCTTCACAGTGGGTACTACCAGATCCCGATGACTCCGGAGGATCGAGAGAATACTGCTTTCATTTGCCCATTAGGCTTCTATGAGTTTTATGAGGCTGCCCCAAGGGATTACAGGTGCCCTGCTACCTTCCAGCACTTGATGGAGCGTGCTGTGGGGAGGATATGAACTTACTCAAGTGTTTAGTCTACCTGGATGATGTCATAGTATTTGGCAGCTCCTTGGAGGAACATGAAAGCAGATTGTTCAAAGTCCTGGATCGACTGGAAGATTTTGGTCTCAAACTGTCTATAGATAAATGTCAATTCTTTCAGACATCCGTGAAATATTGGGGCACATAGTATCCACTGAAGGCATAGAGACTGACCCCAGTAAAGTAGAAGCTTTGACTACTTGGCCTCAGCCAAAGAATTTAAAAGAACTGCAAAGGTTCCTGGGGTTTGTGGGTATTATAGACCATTTATCAAAGACTATTCTCGAGTGATCCACCCTCTACTCAACCTTACTCAAGGGTATCCTCCAACCCACAAAAAGTATAAGAAAGCTGCACCTCTGAGACTGAGAAAAAGTATTTCCATCCAAATGATGTGTTTGGAACCTGTTGACTGCTGATTGTGAGGTAGCTTTCCATGATATTATATCAACTTACCCATGGCCGAGTGCTGGCCTATGCTGATCCTGCCAGGCCGTGCATTCTTCATACTGATGCCAGTCTACAAGGATTGGGGGCCATGTTATATTAAGAGCACACAAATGGTCTAAGACCCATAGCATTTGCCAGCAGGATCCTAACTCCTTAAGAAAAGAACTATCCAGTGCACAAGCTAGTGTTCCTGGCCTTGAAATGGGCCATTGTTGATCAATTTCATGACTACTTGTATGGGGCTAAGATACTGGTGAAGACTGATAACAATCGTCTAACCTATGTACAGACCTCAGCTAAGTTGGATGCCACTGCATAGGTGGCTTTCTGCGTTGTCTACCTATGATTGTGCTGTTGAATACAGAGCAGGCCTGAACCACATAGATGCTGATGCTCTCTTCCGGAGGCCTGTGTCCTGAGACAACTGGGTCAGATTGTCCAAACCTCGCTATTAGAGCACTTTGCCAAAATTTGACAAGGAGGAACAGGTATCTCCTGATACTGTGGATTGCATGGTGGACTGTCTGGGGCCATCTGAGAACTGTATACCTGCTGCTTACTGTCATTTCTGTGCATTAGACACTAGTGCATTGCCCCAATTCAATAATGATAGTCTCCGGCTGGCTCAGTCCCAAGACCCCATGATAAAAACTGCTCTGGAGGCTCTGCACGTGGGGAGAGATGTGTCAAAACTCAGTTCCCCTGACTTGAGAACTGCCCTGTTATACAAAGAAGGTCTCAAGTTGAAACTGATTAATAGACTATTATATAGAAAGACAGTAGATAAAGAGGGCGAGTAGACAAACAACAACTGGTGCTGCCCACTGCTTTTAGAGAACTGGTGTTGAGGTCCCTACACAATCACATAGGACACTTCGGCATAGACAGAACCCTTGACTTGGTGAGGTCCCGGTTTTATTGGCCCAAAATGGGTGCTGATGTGGAACAGCATATCAGGACTTGTAGCGATGTTTAAAAGAAAGACCCTGCCCCAGAGGGCTGCCCCTCTGGTCAGCATCACTACTAGTGCCCCATGGAGTTGGTCTGCATTGATTTTCTGAGTCTAGAACCAGATCAGAGGAACATCAGCAATATATTGGTAGTTACTGATCACTTCACCCGGTATGCACAAGCTTTCCCCACTAAAAACCAGAAGGCAACCACGGTGGCTAAATTACTTGTTGAGAATTTCTTTGTCCACTATGGGGCCCCCTCAAAGAATCCATTCCGATCAGGGAGAGATTCTGAGAGCTGCTTGATTAAAGAAATGCTATTCTTGTGGGAGGTACGAAGTCAAGAACTACTCCTTATCATCCCCAGGGAGATCCTCAGCCTGAAAGGTTTAACCGCACGTTGCTTGACATGTTGGGCACCCTGTAACCTAAAGATAAGCCTAGATGGAGCCAGCAGATTAGCACTCTAGTACACGCTTATAACTGCACCAAAGTGATGCCACTGGATTTTCCCCGTATCGATTGATGTTTGGGAGAGAGGCTAGACTTCCAGTAGATGTCTGTTTCGGAGTTTATCCTGATGGGGTTCAAGCAGCTAATCATCTACAGTACTGCAGAAGCTGAAGGTCCAACTAAACCATGCCTACCAACTGGCCCAGACCATGGCTGCAAAACAAAATTTAGCCAATAAAGAAAGGTATGACAAAAAGGAAAGCAATGGAGTTTAGAGAAGGGATAGAGTGCTATTGAGAAATCTGGGACTGCATGGCAAGCATAAGATTGCTGACAGATGGCATCACCTTCCTCATATTGTTGTGGGAAAGTTGGAAGATTTACCTGTATACAAAGTGCAGCCTGAGAACAACTCAAAAGACGTGAAAACTATACACAGAAATCATCTGCTGCCAATCGGACAGATCCTGATAGAGGCTAAACCACCAAATGCCGCCCCTCCGGCCTGTGACTAGAGCCATTGCCAAGAAAAAACTAAGACCAATTGATTCCCCAGCAATCAAACTAAAGAGGCCTTCTCCACCTCCTCCATTGAAGCTGATTGCCAGTCTGTGTCCGAGGACAGTGAGTGTAATCCTGAATATTGCCCTCTTATGAACTGGAGTAGTTGTTTAGGGCAATCCCTAATCAACACTGGGGATGAAGCTGGCTTCCTGGACTGTCTGAGCCCCCAGCTTTGTCTTTGGAGCCAATGCTCCCAGAGAGAGAAGTGAGTGGTATTAAATCTGAAGATATGAGCTCATTGGGGCTGGCTGAACTGTCCGATTTCTCAGACAAAGGAAGTGATGTGGGAGGCAAATGGGGACATGCCAGAGCAAGAAGAATATTTTGAGAGCTCTGATAGTTCCCGCCAGTACCAGAAATGTCCCAGCCGAGCCGGGTGGTGTGAGTTCAGAAATAGAGGCCCTGTCCCGAAGGTACCATGGATTCTGGGTCCCTGCTCCTATAGAGGTTTCCGGCCATTTCAAGTAGGGCGGAATGGAGTCTGAGCCTTTAGAAATTTTCCCGAGACTCCTAGATGGACTGGCCGAGAAGTACAGCCTGTAGTGAGATTGAGTTATGAGTCCTTGGGCCAGCCTATGGATCTGCCTTTGAATGTGGTCCATAAAGGTGTCGTGTCCTCGAGCTCCTTGTCCAAACTAACTCTGGGGATGATTCCAGACTGTTAGTATTGCCCTCTGAGTATGGTACCCTGCCCCAGTTAGCTCGCAGGTAGCTGATAGGAAGAGCCCCTCTTCCAGGTGTCATGGGCAGGAAGTAATGACCTGATTTAAAAAGAAAAGGTTGTCTGTATGTGTAACATTGTATAACCAATAGTAAACTGTGGAATGCAGTACTAGTGTATGTAACAAAAGGTTTGATGTGCCGTCAGTTTAAACTGTTTTGCCTTAAAGTGATTTAAAGGTAACTACTTGATGCGACGCCAAGTTCTTTCCAGGCCAGGAAGGGTGTAACCCCCTACAAATGGGGGTTCCTAAAGCCTTCCGAAGCTTGCCTAAGTGCCCCTGCCTAACTGGCATTCGGCATAATGCCGTTTAAATGTAGGCGCTGTGAGAGTGCTTTTAGAGCCTCTGGTACTGTCTCTTTAAGAGCTGCCTGCTTGCAGGCTTTGTTAGTTGCAAGGGGATGTGGGTTTACTGCTCGACCCCACCGAGCTGCTGTTTGAATCGCCTGCTTCTGCCATCGCTAAGCTTGCAGAGGGAGCATTATTGAAGGATGTAACTGTTTTCTGGAACAATTGTGTGTGGCAGTAAAATTGCTGTTTATTTAACCTGTTTCCCTTGCAGCTGGGACTTTGTGTATTCTGCCCCTCCATTTTGGATCAGAACTGCCTTTTGGATCCAATCGGAAAGGGGGGCTTAAAATGGTGTATTGGGCAGCCAACCAGGACTGGGACTCTGTTGAGAGCGGCTGCCAATGGAAAGTATGGCCAGTGACTCTGGGAAGTGAAGTCCAGGAGTGCAGCGCCTTTGCACCAATAGGAGGAGACCGAGAAACTGGCACTTGAAGCCCTCCAATGGGGTTGGGTGGCGCCCGGGTTGGAATCTCTGCCCAAAGGCTGATAAGGCAGAATCATTGTGGCTGTGAGTGTGGATGGGCTCCAGGCTCCTGCGCTGTGAGTTTTCGATGGGAAGCGTGTGGAAGGCCTACAGTTGGGAGGCTCGATTGCAAGTAGTCGGACTGAATCCGCTGTGTGTTGCAGGCAGAGGAGGCTGTACATGTTGCAGTTACCTACCAGGCTCACACTGTAGAGCACTGGAGAATCTGCTGAATCGTGCTCGGTCTGTCAGGACAAGTGAAGCTGCGTTGATCACCCAGTTCGGTCAGAGATAGCAATCGAGAATTTGTAGCAGCTGCCTGGTATGGTACCCTTCTGTGTTACATATAAATGTGTGGAGCAATGTTTGAATTACAGGCCAAGTCCTACAGTGGCATGCGAGGGATACTGCTGCAAGGGTCGTGAGTAAAATCAGGTAGCTCCTGTCGTTTGATCTATTGAGTGCAAGTGTTTGTCTATTTTCCTCTCCGGCTACATGACCTGAACCTGCTGGCTCTGGATTACAAGTCTGGGTATTGTACAATTGCTTTCATCTTCAGGGCCCCAACCAGCTGCAGAACTTGGCTAGCTCTTATTGCTTGGATACCCAGTGACAGTGACTTAAAGGAACTTAGCCTGTGCACAGTGCTCTGAAATAGTACAGTTTAAGCTAATCAACTAGATTTCCCTGCCCTTGTTATTTCCCCTAAATAAATCAGATTTGATTGTTTGCAAAGTATACTGCCTAAACTGTGTATTTGTGCCAAAATACTGTACAGTGGCTATTGCATTACTGTGTCTTCCTTTACAGGGGTCCCCAGAGTCAAGCTGATTGACCAAACCCTGGGGGTAAGTGCATATTGTAAAGGTACTGTTGGTAATGTATGTGGGCCACTAGTGGGAAGAAAAAGGGTTACAGTGACCCAGAGGGCTGTAACCAAGTCGTTCCAGACTGTTTAACCCTGACCTCTGAGTGGAGGCACACGATATTGGATCCAGGCCCTCAACCTGTTATTAGCTGAACAGGCAGGGGTAGTAGCCCTTGGGATAGTGCCCCTAGCGGTTACACTTGTCACACTGTTTGGCCACTTCAGATCATCAGATATGATCACCCCTAGGTCTTTTTCCTGTTTGGTGGTCATCAGTACCACTGCCCCATCCTGTACTCTGCTCCTGGGTTTCTATGCCCCAGTGCATGATTTTCACTTCTTCATACTGAAACTTAGTTGTCACACTCTTGACCACCTCTCAAGCTTTCTTAAATTTGTATTCATTCCCTCCCCGTTCCATATAATTCCTTAACAGGCAACTACTGGATTCATCTGATAAACAGCGCTTGCCAAACTGGGTACTGGATGACCATAATGCAGAGCTCATGGCATAACCCTGCATGGCCTTAGGATCGAGATTAAAGGCTACATAACCGAATGGCAAATGCTGCTGCAGACTAGCCTTCTCCACCTAAGATGCCACAAAGACCCAAAGAGGAAAGAAACTCTCCTGGTCGCACTTGTGCTTTTAGAGACTCAGTCCTTCTGCTAACATTACTGCAACATCTGCTCCCCACCAGAGGCAAGAATGACAGATGAGAGGGCAATTAACAGGAATTGTTTTCACTGTTTCACTTTTTCCTGATGTATGGGGAAACAGTTTCATCTCAGCTCCTAGTTAGATGTCAGTGTCAGTGGCTCAGCAGGCTGCACACTGGCCTCTGATGCTGGAAGAGATCTGAAGGCTGTGGGGTCTATCCCCACACCAGGCACTTAGGTTAAATCCCAATACTGACACTGTTGTGCAGCATGAGGAGGTGCTGCACTCCTGAGGTGCCATCTTTCGGATGAGACATTAAGCCTGTTCTGGTGGTTATTAAGGTGGACGTTAAAGATCCCATGGCACTTCTCAAAAGAGTAGGGGAATGTCCCAGGTGTCCTGGCCAAAGTTGCTCCGTTCACTAAAATACCACCAACAGCTTAATCAGGTTCAGTGTCAGTTGGCTTCCATCTGTATCCCCCTCCCAGGACAAAGCTGAAAATAGGCAGAACTAGAAACATAGAAACATAGAGATTGACGGCAGATAAGGACCACTTGGCCCACCCAGTCTGCCCATTTCCCGTGTAACCCCTCTACAAATTGGGAGTTCCTAGAAGCCTTCCGAACTTGCTTAAATGCTCCATGCCTGGCTGGTGTTCGTGTAAGGCCACTAAATGTAGGGGTTGTGAGTGTTTTTAAAGCCTCAATACTGTCTCTTTAAGAGCTGCCTGTTCGCAGGCTTTAGTGGTTCAAATAGAGGACTGGGTTTCTCTGCTCAATCCCACCCTGAACTGCTGTCTGATCGCTCCGTTTCTGCAGTCGCTAGTAGCGCTAAGGAGCCCATCTGAAAGATGTAGTTGTTCCCTTTAGAAACATATAGTGTTGGTGAAATTGCAGTTTGCCTAACTCCTTTTTATTGCAGCTGGGACTTTACGTTGTGCCCCCATATTGGACCCGGACTGTGTGAAAGGGGTCCAATAGTAGCTAAGGGGCATCGGAATTGGAGTTTATTTAGCTTTTGTTTACCGGGTAAGTACACTAGACAAGTATTATGCCTATTTTCAGGAGCGGAGTGGAGGTGACCAACCAGGAATCAGGACTCTGGCTGGAGCCAGCTGACCAATGGGGATACAGCTTGTAATTCTTGGGAGTGGCATTATGGGCCATGGTGCCTTTTTGCACCACTGAGGGCCAGACTAAGTGACTGGCAGTTGTAACCAGCCAATGAAATTGGGTAGTGCCTGAGCTGTAAGGATTGCCCCATGCTGTTAGGGGCAGATGCGTTGTGACTGAGCTTCATGCCGTTGAGTGTTCGCGCTGGGAAGTGCGTGAAAGGCCTGAGGCAGCTGTTTGCATTGCCAGTGCTCCACGGATTAAATCCACAGGCTTGTGGTCAGAGGAGGCTGTATACAAGCACAGCTACCTACCAGGCTTCACCTGAAGAGGACTGGAGAATCTGCTGAATCATTCGGTCTGTCAGGACATTGAAGCTGCAGTGAAACGTCCACATAGCTATGAGTTCATTCGGTCCTGGAAGCAGCTGCCTGGTATGGTACCCCTGTTGTTTCCATATAAATGTGTGAGGAGGCCTTTGAAGCTCAGGCTCAGCCCTGCAAGTGGTGAAAGAGTGATTCTGTGCTGGAGTTGTGAGTACTGAATCAGGGTAGCTCCTGTTAAAGCTTACAAACAAAGGCAACATTGTTTTGTTGTATTGTTGACTGCACTAATTGAGCTTTCTGGCTCCATCTGATCTGCTCAGGAATTAAATGCTCACTTGTGTCAGGGTCCCAACCAGCTACATCGAGGAACTAGCCATTAGGGCTTGGGTACCCATGGACAGTAATTAATAGGTTAGGCCTGTGCACAGAGCCATAGGTAGATTTTTTACATACTGGTAGCTAATCAACCTGATTTTCCCCGTCCTTGTTATCTCCTCAAATAAATCAGATTGCTTGTTTTGCAAAAGTACATTGGCTAGTTGGTGTATTAATGGTGAAATACTGCACAGCGAATGGGTGTAACTGTACCTTACTTTCCAGGGGGTCCCTGGAGTGGCTGACTGGTCTGGAGAGCTAAAGTGTATAAGGTAAAGACACTGAAATTGAACTGCGGGGCCACTAGTGGGAAGAAAGGGGAGTTGCAGCAACCCAGAGGGCTGTGACCGAGTCAACCTCGACTGTTCTAACCCTGACCTCTGGGTGGAGGCACCCGCCAACGGATCTGGGCCCCTCACCCTGCTACAGTTAGGGCAGGCAGGGGTAGTAGCCCTTAGGATAGCGCCCCTAGGGGTTACACCTACCTATTGGATAAGCTGCAGATTCTAGTTAACCAACAGCCTACTTCCTGCAACCTCCACTATAATTGCCTTATGTCTGTCCCATGCATGTTTGAATTCCCCACTGTTTTAGACCCCACAACCTCTCCAGGAAGGCGGTTCCATGTTTCCACCACTCTTCCGTGAAAAATAATTTCCTCACATTATCCCTGAGCCCCCTCTAACTTTAAATGGTGTCCCTTGTTCTTACACATCTCTTTTCTGAAAGATGCTGCCTCCTGGACTTTGTTGATTCCTTGAGGGACTTAAAAGTTTCTATCATGTCCCCGTCCCTCCTTTCATCGAGGGTATACATATTAAGCTCTCTCAGTCTCTCTTCATATGGTTTCTGATGTAGACCCTGCACCATTTTAGTTGCCTCCTCTGGACTGCTTCCATCCTGTCTATGTCCTTGTGTAGATGAGGTCTCCAAAACTGCACGCAGTACTCCAGATGGGGTCTCACCAACTGTCTGTACAGAGGGATAACCACTTCTTTTTCTACTTGTGATGCCCTCCCTATGCATCCCAGTATCCCCTGGCTCTCCTTACTGACTTCTCACATTGCTTACCCGCCTTTAGGTCATCTGATATGACTACACCCAGATCCCTTCCATTATTGTTGTCGTTAGTACCTCCCTGCTATTGTGTACTCTTCTCCTGGATTTTTATTTTCCAGGTGCATTACTTTGCACTTCTTTGCATTGAATCTAAGTTGCCATATGTCTGACCATTCCTCCAGCCCTGCCAAGTCCTTTCTCATCCTTTCTACCCCCGTGTATCAACTCTGTTACAGATCTTTGTGTCATCTGCAAAGAGGCATACCTTTCCTTCCAGACCCTCTGCAATGTCACCTATAAAGACGTTAAAGAGGACTGGACCCAGTACTGAGCCCTGAGGTACTCCACTAGTAACCTCCCTTTCTTCAGAATGTGTTCCATTCACTATTACCTTCTGTGTCCTGTTGTGCAGCCAGTTTGTTACCTAGGCTACCACCCTGGGACCCACTCCCAGGCTGGCTAACTTGATTATTAATCTTTTGTGGGGACTGTGTCAAATGCCTTGCTAAAGTCTAGGTAGGCCATATCCACAGCCCTCCCTGGTCTATTACTTTGGTCACCCAGTCAAAGAAATCGATTAGATTCGCCTGACGTGACCTTCCTGCTGTGAATCCATGCTGCTTTGGGTCCTGTGCCGCTGGCCTCTAGGTACCGAACAATTCTTTCTTTCAGAAGTGATTCCATCATTTTCCCACCACTGAGGTCAAACTAACAGGTCTGTAGTTTCCTGCTTATGCCTTGCTCCCACTTTTGTGAATGGGAATCACATCTGCACTCCTCCAGTCCTCAGGTACCACCCCATCCTCCCATGATTTGTTAAAAGTGTGGTTAGTGGTGTCACTAGGTCCTCCTTAGCTCTTTTAGGAATCTAGGGTGAATCCCATCAGGCCCCATTGCTTTGTCCACCTTGAATTTTAGGAGTTCTTTCAGAACTCTTTCTTCTGTAATTGTACTGGCCAACCCCTACCCAGAGTGCTTCTACTGTTTGGTTTAGGTAACTCCTCCTCTTCTTCTTTGTGAATACTGAGCAAAAGTATTCATTCAGTATCTCTGCCTTTTCACTGTCTCCTCTGACCACCTCCCTCTCTTTATTAATCTTCACTATCCCTCCTTAATCTTTCTATGCTCCTAATGTACCTATAAAGGTTTTATCCCTTCTTAACTGAGTTGGCTATCTTTTCCTCGGTTTGGACCTTTGCTTTTCTGACTGCCTTCCCACTTCTTTCTGCTTTAATTGATACAGTTGCCTGTCGTGCTCCATCTGTGATTCCTTATACTTTTGAATGCAGCCTTTTTCCTTAACCTTCCCTGACACCTCTTTTGAGAACCATAGTGGTTTTTATTCCACTTTGTTTTCTTTATTTGTTTCAACAAAGGCTTGTTGCCTCTATGATGGCAGTTTTGATTTTTCTCCATTGTTCTTCCACCCTCCTTTCTGGCCATTTGCTAATGCATTCCTCAGGTATTCACCCATTATGCCAAAGTCAGCCCTTCTAAAGTCCAGTATCCTTGTCTTTGTATGGCTTGTCTCCACAGTTGTGTTTATTGTGAAGCACACTGTGCAGTGGTCGCTGTCTCAGATGTCTACTGACTTCTAAATTTGTGATCCTCTCTCCATTTGAGAGTACCAGTCTAATATTGCTCCCTCCCGAGTGGGTTCCACTACTAACTGTCTAGTTCTTTCCAGTCAACAAAATTTAATTAATAAAAGATGTAACACCCTGACCAGGGAAGCAACAAGCATCTATAGTCTTCCACTCACTTGGACAAAACACTAGTGACTCTGCTGTCAATCTCTTAGCCGAACCTCATCAACTCCAGAGTTAATTGTGGGACTACTGGTAACAACTGCCAAAACACTCTGGAGGCTGCTGAGGTAAGACCATCAGAAGAGACGCCCTGGTCAGACACCCCCACTGCCGCTGGGGTGAGACTCCCTGGGACCATCAGGAAAATACATGCCAGGTCAGGCACTGCTGCTTCTGGTGTTTACTCATGTCCTGGGAAATCTGGCTGCTAGCAATGTACAAAAAAGATGCTAACCAGGACCAAACACCAGTGCTTCTTGGGTACTCTGAAGGTGCCAAGACAGAAATCCATCCTAGTCCCTAATCCTTGATAAATGCATGGCCATAGAATAAATTAAAACACTAAGCGAGTATGCCTGAAGTAGTTCCAGTGCCAGGGCAGGAGCTACTACCTCTCGCTGGTCACCAATATTGACTATGGTCCTAACACCAGAAGCAGCCCCTATGGTCGAAACACTCACCCATGTCAGACCGATCTTCTGCTCTACAGGCTAAAACACCCTAGGATCAAAGGGCCCTCCTCTGGCCTGCACAAATCTGTGTGACACTTTTTATTCTCTTACGGTTCTGGCTATGCAGTGATCGCCATTCTGTTCGCTAGAACTCTGATGTGGATGTACAGATGGTGACTGACCCAGAGCTCCTGCATCTGAATCTGGTATGGCAAGCCCCTCAGCAGCCAACTGGACAACACTGGGGTTCATACCAGGCACACAGGAGGCTTTGAGGTGAGCCCCACTCGAAAAAAAAGCAGCTTGCCATCCATATTAAGACTGGCCTAGACGACTTCCGGTTCCGCCACGGAGCAGACAGCAGCTTAAGGAAGATCCTCTGTGCCCCAGGGATAAATATTCCTATTCCAAAACTGTTCTAATAAGTGAAAATGGCAAAGAAGGTCTAAAAGAGACTGGGGACCACTCGCAACAAATAGAACCCCAAGGAAGGAGTTTGGTGGAAAGGAAATGCCTCGATTAGTTTTAATTGCAGCGGCTGCTCTCGTAGCAACACGAGGGGCTCGAGTTATGACACGGAGGCTGAGGCAGACCTACTATCACGCATCAGATATGAAAATATTCTGAGGGAAATTCGTGACTCTTGAGCTGAGTCTAGGAGGGAATTTTAAACACTGGCACAGCAAATCTCCAACATAGATGCCAAGGTCAGCGCTAGCAGAGGATAAAGTGAAAGTAATGGAGGAAAATGATACACATCTTGGCACAGCAATAGAGGCCCTGTTTCAACATGCTAAGCTCTGCAGAGTAAATGTATCGACCTCGGGGAGATCTAGACGCAGCAATCTTAGACTATATGGTCTTCCTGAAGGGGCTGAAGAGCCTCCCATGACAGCATTTCTGGAAAATTTGCTAAAAGATGTGCTGGACTTGCCTCCCAATTATGTTCTTAACATTGAGACAGCTCATCGCCGCTAGGCCAGAAGCCAACAGGGAAGCAGCCCACCTGCTCTATAATATTCAAGCTGAGCAGTTTTAAACTAAGGAAGATATCCTCCGGAGGGCCTGGAGCAAAAAGATTTGTCCTACCTGACATCAAGATTTCTCTCGACCATGATTATGCCCCAGAAGTCCAGCAAGCGAGGCAGCTATATGTGACAATTTTAAAAGCTTTGAGAGCAAAGGGCATTAAATTCAAACCCGTTTCCAGAGAAGCTCCGGTGTTCTGGGAGGAGGGCCCCAGCTATATCTCACTCCAGGAAAGGCATTGGAGGATCTGCAGAAAAAGGAATCCCCATCCCTCAGTGGATGCAGATCGATTGCAGAAGATTAGATTCTCAGCGCTTTCGATGCCCCAGATGACATATGGGTGGGGAGGCTAGGGCCCTTGAGGAAAGTGAAAGAAGCCTTAGAACTGTTACATCGAGGGAATGTCTGAGGAAAACAAGTGGCCCTGCCTCGGCTGACACTTGAGGATGACCGAAAAGTGGATTTTGGGACTACCATCTTTAGCTGCGGTGTTTTGAGACACTCTGTGATGATTGTATTGTCTGGTAAATGTGCTTGGGAAGTGGGGCTTGGATGGATTCATGCCTGGGGCTTGAGCTACCACAATTGGGAAATACCTCTGAGCAAGGAAGCTGCTCCATGGTTATTTAAAGCCTGCTCCTCACAGTTGATGCGGAGGGGCTGGATGCAGAGCGCTAAAGGGATACCCTACAAAATAAATACATTTATGATTTATGATTAAACCTTCTTGATAGCATGTTGTTAAAAGGAATGGGATCTTTCAAATTATTAGAATATTAGAGATGTTAGATTTTCAATGTTCCTGGGGTGCTCTGAGGTCAAGTCTTGGGTTTATTCTTTTGGTTTTAGAAGTTAACTTGACCGAGTGAATCCGTGGTGGTGTGAGTCACTCACAAGAACCACTCCTTGAGAGCAGTTTTGTTGAAGAGGCTCTGTTAACTCAGGGCATTCTCGCTCTTCAACCCCTACCTCTCTGTCTGACTCCATCAGCTTATTTCAGAGGTTACGGCAAGGAATCCTAGGTTTTGGATCCCCTACCTTGGAAGTCATTACTGTTTAAAACATTGTTCATATTTCTGGTTTGTTGTATAGCGTTGATAGGTTAATATAACTGCAAGAAACTACTGTCTTATACCACAATATAATATTCCCTCCCCCTTTTTTCTTTATTTTCCTCCTTTATTGACTCTCGCTTTCCCTTTAAGTAGCTAGGGTGTTTGCTTTTGTCTCTTTTATTAATAATCTATACACTGAAAGTTCAATCTGAGTGAGTAAAAAGGGGAATTTACGCAGACGGTGTGGGGTGCTGATAGAAAGGAGAGTGGATAGATAGTGGGGATTACTGCAGAGGAGGAGTCCTACTATTTATTAGAATGACTGCTAAACTCATTTATTTTCTGTTCATTCAATGTAAATGGGCTGACTAACCCTGTAAAGCGCAACAAAATCCTGTCCTTTCTTAGAAAGACTGGCGCTGACTTTTGTTTTACAGGAGACGCATCTTTCTGTAACAGAGCACGACAAACTGGGGAAATTTGGTTTTGTGCCGGACTGTGCTGCATATGGGAGGGAAGGCGAGGGGTGCGGTCCTGGTTCCAGCTAGGACGCCTTTGAGCAAATAGATAAACTGGTGGACGGGAGGGATGCTTCGTTTTAAAGGGATGGTTTCTGGGGCAAACCTCTAACATTGGCATCCATTTATGTGCCACCCGGTTCAGACTTTCAAGTCTACCGATTGCAGGAGGTGGAGGGGGAGATGATTATTGGTGGTGATCTAAATCTAGTTTTAAACCCGATGTTGGACTCTTCCTCTGTGGTCCCCCAGAGTAATCAAGTGTGTATGAGAAAGGTTGTGGGGTTGTTGGGGAGTTAGGTTATGCTGACGTGGCACACCACCCACGCCAGGCAGAGAAACTGTACCTTTTTTCTGCACCCCACCAGTCGCATTCTCGTCTGGACTACATCCTACTTCCAACAGAATATGTTGGGCAGATAAAAGATAGCTGGATTGGAGATAGGCATTGTCGGACCACGCCCCTGTGTTTTGCCAGCTTCATCTGGGAGATTTTTTAAACAAACTTTCTGGAGGCTTAATATGTCCTTGCTTCAGGACCCTGAGGTGAAGGGGCAATTGTAGAAACAATAAAGCAGGCTGTGGCCGACAATGGGACTCTGGAGACACCAGCTCCACTTCTCTGGGATACTATTAAGGCTATAATAAGGGCAAATTTATTTCCATCTTGGCTTTTAAGAAAAGCAGCGAGAGACCCAAAAATTAAGGCTGAAAGGGAGATTGAGTCCTGTGAATCACAGCTCAAAATTAAATATTAGGCAGCGATTTATAAAAGCTGGGCAAACTTAAAGTTGAACTAAATAATCTATTGGACTATCAGGTGGAACAAAAGGCCACGTTTCTTAAACAAAATATTATGAGGGCGGCCCAAGGGCTACTCGCCTACTGGTGGCCGCTTGCAATCCCAGGGAGCAAGAGCAGTGATACCAACTTTAATACACACCTATTACTAAGCGCAAGACACACCAGACCTCTGAAATAGTAGAAGCTTTAGAGACTTCTACACTTTCTGTATGCTGTGCCCCCACGGAGAATAATATAACAGAATATCTGAGACAGATCTCCTCCTTCTTTGTCCCAGCAGGCTAAAATGGGCCTGATAGCTCCCATCTCAGAGCTGGAGCTTCATACTGAAGTCTCTAAACTGAAGTCCTTGAAGTGCCCGGACACGGACGGACTTCCCGGGAGTTTTACAAACATTTTAATGGACAGGTGTTACTCCTGTTACTCAAGGTATACAACACGATAATGCAGACTGAGGAAACCCCTCCAGCCTCGTGAGAGCAGACCATTATATCAGTAATCCCAAGCCAGAAAAACCCGACACTCTGCCCTCATATCGTCCTATTTCCATCTTAAACTCTGATTATAAAATCTACATCTCAGTTCTTGCCCGGAGTATGCAGAAATTTATAACTCAGTTGATCAACCTTGATCAGACGGGTTTTATCCCCAACTGACAGGCGAGGACAATCTTCAGAGGACTGCCCATTTAATTGACCATGTAAACCTCACCCAAACACCCTCCATTTTCTTAAGCCTTGATGCTAAAAGGCTTTTGATAAAGTCTCATGGCCCTTCCTTCGGCAGTTTGGACAAATTTGGCTTTCCGGTCTATTCATTGATGCTATCTTTAAAATATACAACACACCAAAGGGTTTTATTAGGGCTAATGGTCATGTCTCCACTCCTTTACATTGTGCAGAGTACACGACAGGGGTGTCCCATGTCACCTATTCTCTTTGCCTTATACCTGGAGCCTCTAGCACAGGGTATTAGGGAGAACTCAGATATAAAAGGGGTTAATATAAGGGGAAGAACATAAACTTGCTTTATATGCAGACGATATTCTGCTATATCACGGAGCCAGAGTCCTCTGTCCCTTACTTATTTCGACATCTAAACAAATTTTCAGAACTTTCTGGCTACACCCTAAATATCCATAAACGGAGGCAATTACCTTTAATTACACCCTGTCTCAAACTCTTAGAGAGGACTACCCCTGAAATGGGACCTCTCACTATGAAATATTTAGGATAAATTTGTCCTCCAACAATGCCCAACTTTATGATTTGAACTTTCCCTTTGGTAAAGCAAATGCAAGCAGACATAGAAAGGTGGTCTGTGCTCCTCCCATTCCATTCAAGAATACAGACAGCTAAGATGAACCTACTCCCCAGATTCTTATTTTGTTCCAGTGCGTACCTTGTACAGTCACAAGGGAAAGATTGGATGTCTGGCAAAGGATTCTGCTAAAATTTATATGGTCAGGCAAATGCCTCAGAATTACAAAACAAACTCTCTTCTCCCTAAGGAGGAGGGGGGCTATGGAGTACCTTGCCTGGAGGGTACTGGTAGCAGCCCAGACGAGGGTGGCCTTTATTCGTTACATCCCACTTATCAGTCCAGCTGGAAGACAATTGATTTGGCTTCTCCTGCTCCCCTTCTGTTGTCCCAGATATTTGCTCAAGTTGCATAACAAATAATTCTCCCCACTGTTTTTGGTACTGGGCGCTTTGGAGGGATGCAGACGGGATGAGGGCGGGCCTACCTCTGAAATACCAGTGCTGGTCGCAAGCACATCTCATATGTTGGCCCATGGGGACCCCTGGTACAAACATTAAGAGAAACAAGGGTGCTGGGCCCCTTGAAATTTTTAAAGGAGACCATATCCTAACCTTTGAAGAGGCTGTGGATAAGTTTAGCTGGACACAAGAAGACCTCCTCTTCTACTACCAGATTAGAGATTACATAATGAAGCACCTACGTGGGTCCTCTAAGACCCCCGGGAGATCTCACAACCAGTAGTGTTTGAGGGAATTTGGGGGTGGGGAGAAAGGCAATCTCTATACTTTATAGGAATTATATCACTGACCTAAATCATTCAACAAAGTATATTAAGGTGAAGTGGGAGAAGGAATTTGAAATAAGACTAAATGCAGAGAGGTGGCTGCAATCTATTAAAAATATCTGGCGACTTTCTGCCTCCTTGATGGCGTGAATTTTTGTGGAAGCTCAGAAGTAGGTACTTTCACATACCTGAACAGGTGGCTAAGTGGAACCTGAAGATTTCACCCCTCTTGTTGGCTAGAATGTGGTGCCTCCGCAGCATCACAGGCCCATATTTTCTTGCAGTGCCCTTTACTCAACCAGTATTGGAGTAACATACTTAGGCGGCTCCAGGAAATATTTAATATCACGATCCCATTGGGACCAGAACATGTTATTTTGGGCCTGTACCTTTGGAGATAAGAGGCCAGGAAGCTAAATACCTATGGAACATTTTGGTCACAGCTGCATGTAAGGTGATTTCTAGGAGATGGCTTTCCTCCCCGCTGCCCACTGAGATGAAATGAAAGGAATTAGTAAACAATGTTAAAACATATGAGAGAATAACTTTCTCCTAGCTTTGAGGACCCAACAATTTGTAAATAGGTGGACTAGATGGGAGCTACTTGGTTAGTGGGCTTCTGATGAAAGAGGGACTGGGAATTGGCCGTCCTCCTCCCCCTCCTTCGCTTCTCTTGGGTGGAATTCTGTTGGTAAGTGCAATGGTTATTGTTTATTAATTCACTGCACTGCAGAACCTATTATAATTATATATATATAGAATGAAGTCATTATATACAGTAAAGTCCTCATTAAGGAATTCAGGTCCTTGGTGTTCCCCTTCACTTTCTGCCCTTATCTCCCACTACTCAGCTCCCCATCAGAGTGAGGTTTATGAAGCTCTGGTATAGATTTCTAGCTTGGTTTATTTTTTTTTTTCTCCCTTTCCCTTCTCCCCTTTCTATCCCTCCCTGAGAGTATGTTGACCTGATGGGAAGACGAGTTAATACCATGTTTCTTCCTTTTATTATTCTGGATAAAGCAGTAGTAATATTGCTGGATACCTGTTTCTGTAACTCATTAAATCCGAACAATAATGTTATAAGATTTTAAGATCCACTGGATTGGCCCCTGTGTTGGTAGTGGCCATGCTCATGTAATGGTTTTCTTATTCATTACTGTGGACATTACATTGGTATATGTTTTTCTTCTCTGGATCTGTATGAAATATGCTCTTATCAATAAAGATGAAGTATATAAAAAAGACTGGCCTAGACAACTGAATAGAAATCTATAGAGTCTTCACGCCAGAACTACAGTGCCAGAAGCCAAACTAACAGCACTCCATCCAGTGGATTTCAAGTAGACATGAACCCTGCCACCAGCTGCCCAGCTGCTGACGTGAGTGTGCCCATTGACAGGCACGTCCATCAGTGAGATCTCCAGTCTAGTTCCCCTTCCTGGTTTAGGATCACAAAAGCAACTAATTGCCTCAAACAGCTGCTGGACTACTGAGTGATAAATCCGCAAACTGCCAACCCCATGGGGAAAATGAGCAATCTGTTGTTATTAAACAGTAGGTGAACTGTACAGCAGTACATACTGTATGGCACAAACATGACACCACTGGGAGGAGGATCTCCTGAAGAACTGGGTGAAACTGACTGGATCATCTCTTGGGTAGTATGTGCTGGACAACCCTTTCTAAAGGGGAAAAACAGAACAAGCTTAGGACTCTTGTATCCTCTTTTATGACTAGCAAGGAATGGTTGCCATGGTGGAGGTTGCTGCCAAAAGGAAGCAGCAACCATGCCCATTGCAGACAGCTGCCAGTTCCATATGCACCGCACTTGAAGTGCTGAGAAGAGAAGGTCCTCACACTGAGATTAGTTTCCAGTACTAACTGGGAATTGGAAAATCATTCCTAGCTCTGGACTGTTCCAAAGGAAGACCATATCCTCAGTAAGAGGTGCATGTTACTGGCTTGCTTGTTTGCTTGAAATGAATGAAGCCTATGGACCGATGGTGTAAATCTGCTTTTCAGGGCTAGAAATTCATTTTAAAAAGTGGTGTTCCCCACAGAATACTATTTCACAAGGTTTGGTATTCTGTTTTGAAAACTGGCATACCAACACTACTTTTCATATACCACTATACAGTTAGGAATAGATTTAGTTTCTAGCCCAAAATGCCCTATTCTACTAAATTAGATAAGATTTTTGGAGTGAGTGAGAAACTCCTCATTTCATTTATTTATTTAAAAGTTTCACTAGGAAACATAGAAACATAGAATTTAACAGCAGATAAGGACCGCTTGGCCCACCTAGTCTGCCCATTTCCCTACCTAATGGATAAGCTGCAGATCCTAGTTAACAAACAGCCTACTTCCTTCTACCTCCCACTAGAATTGCCTTATGTCTGTCCCATGCATTCTGAATTCTCCCACTGTTTTTGACTCTCGACCTCCTCAGGAAGGCTGTTCCATGTATCCACAACCTCTCTGTGAAGAAATACTTCCTCACATTACCTCTGAGCCATCCCCCATTATCTTCAAATTGTTCCCCTTGTTTTTGCACATCTCTTTTCTGAAAGATGCTACCCTCTTGGACTTTGTTGATTCTCTTGAGGTATTTGAAAGTTTCGATCATGTCCCCCTCTCCTCCTTTCCTCAAGGCTATACATCTTTAGTTCCTTTAGTCTTTCTTCATATGTCTTCTGATGCAGACCCTGCATCATTTGGTTGCTCTCCTCGGACAGCCTCCACCCTGTCTATGTCTTTGCAGATGGGGTCTCCAGAACTCAGGAAGGCATACTGAGCAGGTTGCTCATTTCCAGATGCATCGGGGGTATAAACAGCAAATATAGCTACAATCACAATATAACAGCATAGACAATAAATAGAGTGACAGGCTCACTGCAACACATACAAAGTATCAAGGGTATTGACAGAGTTACAAGTGTTAGGAGGTAACAGGGTTCTAAAGCCAGAGATTACAATTTGACTGACAACGATAAGGTGTATAGCTGTTGTACAATGCACAGAAACATTTGGGAGAACAGGTGCATAGTAGAAAGTTGCGAGCTAGTAAGTTGGGATGAAATAAGAGGGACAGCATGTGCAGAGTAGCGGGAGGATGGTGAATTAGGAGCAACTGCAGGTGGGGAGATGGGGCTACGAGGAGGGAGGAGACATCGGATGGAGGGGAGGGCATTTCAAAGTTTAGTGAAATGGTGAGAGAAAGGTGATTGGCCACCAGCAAAGGTAGATCTGTTGGGGACAGCGAGGGAGCGAGCATTGCTGTTCCTAAGGGAGTGGGGGAGAGAGAGAGGAGAGGTGGTTGGGAGAAGGCAAACTGAATCAAAGTTTACTTAGGAAGCTGACACAGGGTGCAAGGCACCTATCCTCAAGAGAAAAGGAGCAACAGGGATTGATACAAAGAACAGTGGTGGGTATGTGGAGGACAATCGAGAGCAAAGCAACAGAAAGAATGGAAGAGAGTGTCCAATCTGGCTAAGGATGTTTTGGGGGCGGCACTATAGATGATGTTGCCGTAGTCAAAAATTTGGAAGGATAATTCTCTAGAGAATTGCACTGCAGGTCCTGTTTCTGTATAAGGCACCGAGCTTGCAGTGTAGTTTCTCGAGCACAGCATTCATATATGCGGAGAAGTTGAGGTGTTGGCCTAGCTAAACCCCAAGATACCTGAGTGAGGTAACATCTTCCAGCAGGGCCCGCCTAGGAGTGGGAAGAAGGGAGGGAAGGGAGCCTAGAGAGTCTCTTCCTTGTGCCATAGGTCATGGAGACAGTCTTCTTGGTGTAACCCCAACCCCTGCCTTTTGCAAAATGACAGGTGGCATGCTGTTGAAGCTGACAGCAGTACCTGGTGGGGACTGAGTTTGGGGAGGACTAGGTTACTCGGCACAGGGGCCTAGGTTTGGCTACTCTGCACAGGGCACCCAAGTACATCCGAACACAGTAAGCAATAACTGTAATGTCCAAAACCAGGAATGGGATTCTGAAGTGTGGCTTTTATTCACATCCAAACTGAAAAACAAAGCATAGATGGACTCCCACGGGCTACATTCCCGTAATGCAGATTAGAGATAACAAAACACTTCTTCTTATTCCAGCCCTCAGGCTCTGAACCCACCAGGCACACAGCCCGGACTTGCACGCAGCTTTGGGTACACAGCCTGACTTGTACACTACTTGGGTTTTTCCCATGGCCCGCACCCCCACCAGCCACTTGATCCCAATCCATATGGGAATGAGCCAGTTTTCCTGTTGGTGGCTCCTCAAACCACCTTAGAGCCTTTGACTCCTAAAGGAAATTTTCCTTCCAATCCCATCGCCTGGGTACTTCCTCATCACTGGCCAAGTGCATGAGGCAAAGTAGAAATACACAGAGCAACCAAGGTGGACCTGGTTACTAAAGATGGGGTCTCCAACCTCCGCTCCCACAATCCATACCCGCCATTTCTCTGGATACTAAACAACTCTTTGAAAGCTTGGCAATGTAGATTACTGGGTAGACGATGTCACATCTCCTCTACATGTCTTGACTTTCCTTTGTGCTGGACTTGAACATACTTTTACTTTTGGCTAAGCCTATTACTCTAGGCCTCCCACTACTTCAGTAGTCCAATCCCCACTTTAACACAGTTCAGGATGAAACATGGGCCCTTTAGAGCGAGCAGAACTCACCCTCCGGTTGCAGGTGCCCCACAGGCGAATCACGAAATCTTCTTGTTTCCCACACTCTTGGACAAAATAAGGCAGCTTCTTCACTAGCAGTAGCCAGGGGTTGCCCCTGGAAATGCTGGCAGTTTTCCTGCCCCATCCCTCAGGATGGGGCACAGAGAACCGAATCAGCGGTCTCCACAACTAAAAACAGCTACGTGTCTCTCTTTAGGCAGAAACACACACCTTTCCCTAAAATGTAGCCCTATTTCAGGGCTGAGGCTCCAAGAGCCTGAGCACAGAGCTGCTGTGCTTCTCCACAACAATCTCCAAACTCCAACTACTACCAACTGACTGTTCAAACCTCCCAACATTCTACTCTAACTCTCTTCTGCAGATTCCATTGTGGCTCATGCAGCTGCGATAGTTCTATGGTGATGTCATCCTCAGTCTCAGCTGAGACTGAGAACAGAGTGAGACAGTGTGAAATCCATGTAACTGGAGTTTCACAAGCTGCCTTCCCTGCCTACCACTAGGTCTTACTGGGATTCTAGTAACCCGGGTAACAAGGGGTTACACTCGCGCTTGACCAGGAAAATGACTGTCCGCAGTCATTGTTTACCCACTTAGGCCATCCCACCCTATGTGCTACCTGCGGAGGGGGTGATCAGGCCCTCCTACCATGTGCGAGCACAGGCAGGCAACACTAAGGGCCTAGAGGCCTTTAGCTGACATATCAGCCTCTACTCTACCCACTTACTATGGCCGCCTTAGTGACTCTGGTAGAACTGTCCAGAGCATAGCCCTAATAGCTCAGCACTGCAGTCCCTATGGCCATTCAGGACCATAGCCTGTCTATCCCCCTAACCCTCTAGGGAAAATCTATCTGCCTCTAACTTAACACCCCAAAATAAAACAACCTGGGGACCTCCCCAACCTTGGGCAACCTGCAACCACATACCAAGAAACTAATACCACACCATTACATCACTTTACTGCCTCCCTACCCCACAACCACACCTGTGGAAGGAAATGGTTAATACAGTAACAACAACAATAACAACCACAGTACTTTAAATTACTAAACACTAAAGTACTAGTGAGGAACTCCGATGAACCCCTCCTCCTCTTCTTGTCTTCTCTTCTATCTTCTCCAGGAACACCTGCAAGAAAAAGCAAGACAGCACACACTCCTACTCTGCATACACAGTCTACCTAAACCCCTACCATCAAAACACTGGCGAATCCAACAAGAATATTTTAGAAAAGGTACAAAAACAGTATATACATTAGAAAACAGTAGGAAAACAATGACATTAGTTACAATACACATTTGGGGGATGGAGTGCCCTAAAAGTCCCAACTAGTGACCACAGTGCCCAAGACTAGTCCATTAAAGAGCTCTCCTGGGCCGGAGCCCGTGAAGCACAGTTCTAGCAGGTCAATGTCCCGAAGGGAGAGTCTTGAGGACAGTTCACACATTCTGGAGTCTGCTAGTGTAGGGTGTGTACTGCAATGTTATAAGGATAGAAAGGTCAGACTTACCAGCCCCTTGTAGAGCAGAAAAATCTGCACCGACCCTCCTCAGACGAAGACTCTCCCTGGCAGCATTTCTTCCGATACAGCTGGGTGAACATCTTCCGGAACTACAGGAGAGCACATCTAGGAACTGCTGGGTTGATGTCATCTCTGGAGATGGAACCTTAGAACAGGAACAAAAAGGAAAACAACTGATCTGACGTCATCCAATTACCAGGTGATGGATCGATACAGCTGGGCTGGTGTCCTCTCTGGATCTGAAGTCATCTGGTGGGCCAGTCAGTGGATTCTGGAAAGGCCAGTACACTGTAGAACTGATGAATGTGGGGTGCCTGAGTCCTGGATGTCCATACTGTGGATCAATAAATGCACTGCAAAGGTTGGTGTGGCAGTATTGACTACCACTGCTCGGCTTTCCATCTGGTAGGCACGGGCACATTTGCCAGGAGGTCCTTGCATTGAGGCCAATAGTACGGGGGTCAGGAGCTTGAATTATTATCCCATCTGGGTGCACATAATTCACACAGTGGAAGGTTTCATGTCCCTCTGTCCACTATTCACACTCTGTCCATAAACAGTGTTCTGCCTGTCTTCCACTGGGTATATTTCTCATGAAACAGTCTGTTCTTGATGTGCCTGTTTGCACCAGGATGCACACATTTCATTGCTTCAGCCCAGATCCAGGATTTCTACTGTTCTCAATCTCCTCCCAGACTCTCCGAGGAAAGGTAGGAAAGGTCATCCATAGATCTCATTCAACTTCCTACGAACCAGTCTCTCCTCTTTACTAGCTTTGATCAACCTGAGACTGCTGGCCTGACTTGGGGTGGCCAGTCCTGGTTCTGCTGGCTATGCATCCTCAACAAGATTAGAAATGGATCCCTGACTTCTTCTTGCATAGCCAGGGCAGTGGCATTACCTCTCTTCCATGCATTCCTCCGAGGCAAGAGCTTGAGGCTGTGTACCCATTCATTTTCACAAGGCCACATAGGTTCCCTCATCTTCTTCCCTCACTAAGGATCTGAGCCCAGGAGTGAGCAGTTGTCCTCTCCTGAGACTATCCACTCATCACTAGGCACAGAGATCAACCCTCCCATTCAAAGGCCTCTCTCATCTCATCTTCTCCTATGAGACTTGAGCTAGGCCCTCTCCAGGGGTCTACTGATGCTTTATCTGAACTTTCCTTTTGAGATCCTTCATCTGAAACAACAACATCTGGTTCTGTCTCTAAATCTGCACCTCTAGCTTTGTGCCACACTCTCCCGAGGGGCCTTCTTCAACAGGCTCCGCCTGGTGTGTGCTGCCAACTGCAGATTCCTGAACCTTTGTCCATGTGGGAGCCAAATGAATCTGGGGCACTATAAAGTACAGCATATTTTTCTAGGCACCCAGCACAGTGAGGTATCATGAAGACGTCCCTTCCAGCGTTTAAGCAAATTTGACACACATGCACTGGATATCCAGGAATCGCCATCGAGGAGGCAGTTGTCCTCCATAATGACACCTTTCAATTTCCCTTAATCTATTTACTACTGCTGTTACTGCAGCCCGGCGTGATCCGGTAGCGAGCTGGTCCTGGACCATAACTGCAGGAAAACAAACAAAAGCTCACTGTTACTAAAAGTCCCACTTTACTGAACACTTTCTTTACTTTTAAAATGGCTCCACTGCTGCTGTGTTTACTTACTACCCCACCCCTGTAATGGCGGCGGCAGCACCCCACATCAATATTCAGAAATTGGGTCAAGCCACTGTGCATCCGATTTACACGCACTACTGATAACTTTTGCTCAAACTGCACAAACTTGCACTGTTGTTTTTCTAACACATTTACATGATTTTCCATGGACTTTTCACTTGCTGGAAACATTTCTTTAACTCACAGTCCTTTAAAGCCTCAGGTTTTAAGCACAGGATTGCCTGTAAACTAGTGCTGCACATTTGGCTACAACTCACAGTCTCTCTCTGGCTTTAAAACTTTAAACTGATGCTGAACTCATAACTATGCACACTGTCAATGGCTTAACAGACTTGCACTTTGCTGGTAAAACTTAACACAGTCGTTATTTGCAAAGCAACTACACTGCTGCACACATATTTAGCTGGCTTTGGCAGAAAATCACTGTTTGAGCAACTTTTACTGTTGGTACTTACTGTTATCAGTAGCTGTTAGCTGCAATGGAAAATGGCCTGCAGGCAGTCTTGGAGGCCTCAGAAAGAGAACGGGTGGGCAGTCCTGCCGATCGTCTCCCCGATCACCACACTCGCAATTTAGTCAATCAAGATGCGGGTTGAGCCCGATTTTGAACAGAAAAGTCTATTTTTAACAGTTTTACAGCGCTTTTAATCACCGCGACACTCCTCCACTAGCCAGTACACGCACTCCACTCACACTCCCTCTCGAATGCTGGGGCAGTCACTGTAGAGCAGGCTGAGGGGCGGACTGATTGCAGCCTCACCAATCACACAATGCCATGCAAATGAGCCTCTTCTTCCTCATGAGTGCTCTTTCTCCCACGGCGATCATCGAGCAGGCAAATTTAAACTGCAGAAACCACTTTTATTTTTCTTCAACTGACTCCACGGCGGGAGCCCATTTCAACCATTTAGCATAGCCATTCACACTGCAAGTCTCTCAGTTCACTCAAAAGCATTTCCAATGTCCAGGGCACAATTTTCCTGTTGCTACCCTAGTCTTCCACACTTTTCTTAATCACACAGTTCTTTAAAAGCTTGCAAAACACTGTAAACAATTGATGCAGGACAAGGGCACACTCTTTTAGCTTTACTGCTCCTTGGTAAACAGTTGGCATTTTAACAGCAGCATAAGATCCACAGCACACAGCAACACACTAGTTAACTTGCTTCAGCTTTTGGGCTATCCACTGTCAGATCACCAAATGCTAGCCCTTGCCCAAGCACCTTTCCTCCCAGAATAAAAATCCCAGTGGTGCCTCCATTTTTATAACCCCAATCCCTGCCTTTTGCAAAACGACAGGTGGCATGCTGTGAAGCTGACAGCAGTACCTGGTGGGGACTGGGTTCAGGAAGGACCTAGGTTACTCGGCACAGAGGGCCTAGGTTTGCTACTTTGCACAGGGACACCCAAGTAAATCCGAACACAGGAAGCAATAACTGTAATGTCCAAAACCAGGAATGGGATTCTAAAGTGTGGCTTTTATTCACATCCAAACTGAACAAACAAAGCATAGATGGACTCCACGGGCTACATTCCTGGTAGTGCAGATTAGAGATAACAAAACACTTCTTCTTATTCCAGCCCTCAGGCTCTGAACCCACGAGGCACACAGCCCGGACTTGCATGCAGCTTTGGGTACACAGCCCGACTTGCAGGCTACATTACTTGGGTTTTTCCCATGGCCCGGCTCTCCCACCAGCCACTTGATCCGCGGTCCATATGGGAATGAACCAGTTTTCCTGTTGGTGGCTCCCCAAACCACCTTAGAGCCTTCGACTCCTAAAGGGAAATTTTCCTTCAATCCCACATCTGGGTACTTCCCTCATCACTGGCCAAGTGCATGAGGCAAAGTAGAAATCCACAGAGCAAATCCGTAGAGGTGGACCTGGTTAATAACGATGGGGGTCTCCCACCTCCAGCTCCCACAATCCATACCCAGCCATTTCTCTGGATACTAAACAACTCTTTTGAAAGTTTGGCAATGTAGATTACTGGGTGAGCGTGTGTGACATCTCCTCTACATGTCTTGACTTTCCCTTTGTGCTGGACTTGAACATACTTTTACTTTTGGCTACACCTACTACTCTAGGCCTCCCACTACTTCAGTAGTCCAATCCCCACGTTAACATAGTTCAGGATGAAATATGGGCCCTTTAGAAAGAGCAGAACTCACCCTCTGGTTGCAGGTGCCCACAGGCAAATCACGAAATCTTCTTGTTTCCCACACTCTTGGACAAAATAAGGCAGCTTCTTCACTAGCAGTAGCCAGGAGGTTTCCCTAGAAATGCAGGCAAACCTTCCTGCCCCATCCCCTCAGGGATGGGGCACAGAACCTGAATCAGTGGTCTCCACCACTAAAAACAGTTTACTGTGTCTCTTTAGGTGGAAAACACACCTTTCCTAAAATGTAGCCTTATTTCAGGGCTGAGGCTCCAAGAGCCTGAGCACAGAGCTGCTGTGCTTCTCTCACAACAATCTCCAAACTCCAACTACTACCAACTGACTGTTCAAACCTCCCAACATTCTACTCTAACTCCCTTCTGCAGATTCCATTGTAGGTCATGCAGCTGCGATAGTTCTATGGTGATGTCATCCCTCAGTCTCAGCTGAGACTGAGAACAGAGGAGACAGTGTGAAATCCATTTAACTGGAGTTTCACAAGTTGTCTTCCTGCCTAAAACTAGGTCTTACTGGGATTCTAGTAACCCTGGGTAACAAGGTTAGCATTGGCATTCAGGAACAACTGATTTATGCATAGCCAGAGCTGAACATTACTGAAGTCATGCTGAAGTCTGGATTCCACATCAGAGGAGGAGGGTCCAGAGGTAAAAGGATGATGTTGTCCACATACATGTGAATGGATACTAATGACCAGGTCAAGGGAGATCATTAAGGAAAATAGAAAATAACAGAGGTTTTTGAAGTGAGATGAGTAAAACAAATTTGAGTGAGTAAAATTGACACAGTTCTTTGAATGCCGAGTACTTTTAATTAACTATGTATTTTTGGTAATGAAATAAAACTAAAATTATATGTGGGTCTCTTCATTTACATACACACACACACACACACACACACACACACACACACACACACTCTACATGAGATGTTTTCTCATCTGGACTCATGTGTCATGAGTCAACATAAAATAATCTTGACTTCAGCACAAACACATTCTCTAGACAGACCAACACACAGACAAAACAGTGCGGTGACAGAGAGACACATTTTTCATATTACTAATTAGACAAAAGTGGCTAATGCAGGACTCCACTCATTCCTGGCAATGATTTAACTCAAGTCCTTTTTTCTTTAGAAAATCTCAAGGATCAGAGAGTCTGAGTCTTTGTTCTATATATTTATATATTAAGTACAGCACATTACAAAATGGTTACCCAACTAACCACACAGAAACACCTAACATAATTTTGCTTTTTAAGGATAACAATCTTTCCACACTAAATGCTAAGAAAATTGCTTTTTGCAGTCCATCAGGATAGAAAAAATGGGCAGACTGGTGGGACAAGCATCCCTTATCTGCTGTCAGAGTCTATGTTTTTCCTGCCAAAGCAACACTTTAATGGAGCAGTTCAATGCTTAAGGGAGGCTTTTGCTAAACTGCCTGCCCACTTGGTTTAAGAAAAGTGTCTCCTCCACTGCCCACCCTCAATCATCCACTTAAGAGCTTGCTTCCACTTTTGCAACACAATGGACACCACCCCTTCCCTAAGTGATGGCGCCAGACTGCCACATGCCACCACATGCATTTCTTATGTTTGCCACCCTTATCCCCACCTCCAAATTCTGTCGAGACACTGAAATAGTCATCCGTCCTGGTCTTACTGCCCTGTGCACTATATTACTGCTACGCAGTGGTTAAAGTAGAGATTTGTAACAGCGGAAACTTTATCCCTAATGTGTACTATGAGGAGCATGGGGACTAGCCCCCAAGAGTTCCCCTTGCTTTAATCACTGCCTCTACATCTTGCTTCATGATCGTGACAATGTTAACTTTCCTGCTCACTTGCCCTTTTCCTCCGTTCAGCTCACCAACTCTTCTCTCAACCATGGGCATGTGCACTGCAGTGAGAGGAAGGGAGCATATACTGACAGGATGCAACAAGCCTACAGGCATGGTTATGAAAAGAAAGTCTTCCGATCCAATCAATTAACTGGAAGGAGGCATTGTAGGCACACAGGAGGATCAACAGGAACATGTCAGGGACTAGGAACTGCAGGAATGTGGGACTGTTTGGTGAGGGAACAAAATAACAGTTGGACAGGAGCCAATTCATAGTAAGCAATCTACTAAATCGTAATAGGCCAGTAGATGTGGTGTTTTAGATTACCAAAAAGCTTTTGATAAGGTACCACATGCCTTACTTATCAACAAGATGATAAATATGGGTATTAATAAACAGATTACTGTGTGAGTTAACAACTGGCTGTTTGACAGAACACAGAGAGTCCCATATTAGGGGTCACTTATTGGATCCAGGAATGGTGACCAGTGGTGTTCTCAAGGATAGGTCCTGGGACCAGTGTTGTTCAACCTTTTATTGCCGATATGAACGTAAATCTAACAAATAAAATCTGCAGACGACTCCAAAATATTTACTGCAGTTGGGGATGATGAAAAATCAAACAAACTCGAAAGTGATTTATGAAAGTTAGAACAGTGGGAAAATGGAATGCACTTTAATACCGATAAGTGCATTGTCTTACATCTCAGTAAGAAAAATGAACAACGATATATAAATTGAATAATTCTAAGATAAAACCAGTAGATGAGAGAGGGACTTGGGTATCTTAATATCTAATGACCTTTCATTTAGTAGATACTGCAACGAAACAGTAAATAAAACAAACAGAATTATTGGACTTATTAGGAAATCCTTTGTAGCTAGACACGGAGCCTGTATCCTCCCTTTATATAAAACAATGGTTAGGCCTCATTTAGATTACTGTAGCCCCTGTGGAGTCCCTACCTTAGGAGAGACTGTAATGCTGTGGAAAGAGTGCAACGAAGAACAAACAAGCATTTGTCAATGCCAATGTTGCTTGCTTGCTTGTATATGCTGTGTAGGTATTTGAAGTCAGTGGAGTGCAAATATTGAAAATTTGCAAACTTACGAGCGGTGTAGGAACTGCTCAACACACGCCGTAAAACAGTAATTTTAGGAAGTTTGTCACTAAATTTTCAACATAGCAATTTTAAGACCCTGCTCATGAACAGTGTCACTGTGATTTTCTTAATGTGTCCCATACAGTGATTTCAAGACACCATCTGCGCCATTGTGCGTTACATGGGCGGAAACACGTTTTGGGTGAGATGTGAAAAATGACAGCTGTACTGCTCATAAGGAGGTGTGGTAAAATGACAATGTTGAAAATCTGGAGTGAAAATATTGAAAATTTGTGAACTTACTAGCATGCGTAGGAACTGCGGGCATAAGCTCATAAAACAGTCATTTTTAGGAATTTTTCCACCAATTTTCAATATAGGCTTTTTGAGAGCCCACCTTATGAACACTGGCAGTGTTGTTTCATTAATCTGTGCCAAAAGGTGATTTTGCACAGTGACTGCAAAATCACCCTTCGGGCCCGATTAACGCCATGACAGTGAGAGCATTCATGAGAAGGGCCCCAAAACCCCATGTTGAAAATTTCATGCAAAAATTCCAAAAATTCCTGAGATATGCAGCAAAGTTGAAAAACCTATTTATTACATTATACAGCTTACTGGCATTTCCTCAGTTCACGGTCGGCTTTGAAGAGTGCAGACGTGTTCCCGGTCCACCGAAGATCATTGCGCTGAGTCCGGAGGTAAGTATGGGGTGAGGGTGTGTGGGGAGGCAGGGTGCACAGTGGGTGGGTGCGGTGGGGGCAGAGACAGCGAGGGACTATTTTTGTGTTTCAGTTTTTTTTAAAAGGACGACGGCGGATGTTTGCCACGCTGGGGTGGCTCCCAGCGTGGCACAGGGACAGCTGTTTGGGGGATGTGGAGCCTACGGAGATTGGGCACCCCGCCGGTGATAAGATCTGTTGCCACGCTGGAGTGGGCTCCCAGCGTGGCACCCTGTACTGTCTGGGGGACAGTAGAGCCGATGGGGGAATTGGGCACCCCCATTGCTATACAATGTGAGGGGTGGGCACCCAGCGTGACATGTGGAACTCTGTTTGGGGAGTAGCACAGCCGACGGGGATTGGGTACCCCGCCGGGCTATACAGTGTGTGGGGCGAGCATGCAGTATGCTGCATGTGGTGTGTAGGGGATGATGAGCAGACGACATCTTATCGCTGCTCACTGAAGCATAGCTCCCTTTCAACTGTACTCCACTGGCATTTCGACTGCTGTCATAGACAGATCCAGCAGCCACTGGAGAACTGCGGCCGTGCCTGCAAACACACTGACTGAATTGGAAGAGGGCTGCCACACCTCCAAAAACTCGGATGATAGCACTATGTTTCTTGCACATGCGTGCAAGCAACATAAAAACATGATTACTGGATTCAAAATGATACTTATGAGACCATGCTTGCAAAACTGAAACTTTACCCATCAGAACTAAAGGCGTACCAGGGGTGATCTGTTACAAATGTATAACATCTCTAAAGATCAACATCTAATGGAAAGTCTGGGGATTCATTTTGCAGCCCACAAATTTAATCTTGGAAGCCACAACAGATAGCTTATGTTAACACACTCTAACAGGATAAGAGAAGAAATTGTTTTACCCAAAGGATAATTCATACCTGGAATGTACTTCCTCCAGAGATCATAGATGTAACAACCTTGGGAAGCATTTAAAGAAATTTAGATAAATATCTATTTGAGACTGAAGGACCTTATCCCCCTATGTTATGGGAGACAGACATTATAGGCTTATAGCCTTCTGTCTGCCTTATCCTTTGAGTACAGTTCAGAGTAAAATTCAGCTAAATACTCAAGTAATTTTTAAGCAAGTGGCTGCTAAACACGCGTACATGTCACTAAGATTAACAATGTTGGAAGAAAACAGCTCTGGATTTGGCTATGCTAAAAATGGTATATGCCGCGGTTTACTAGATGACAGTATTTCGTGTTCCGTGCATGATTTTGGTATGCACGGAACACCAAATAGTGAATTATGAGCCCTACTTCATCTGGGTGTCACAACAGAAATGGCTGATCAATCAACATATGTCAAGCAACACCGCAAGGCTGAAGTACATGCCTACAAAGTGCCATGGAAACTC
The DNA here is from genome assembly GCA_016271365.2 of Neoceratodus forsteri. Classification (NCBI taxonomy): domain Eukaryota; kingdom Metazoa; phylum Chordata; order Ceratodontiformes; family Ceratodontidae; genus Neoceratodus; species Neoceratodus forsteri. The sequence goes on along the minus strand of JADMNL010000023.1, from coordinate 124,757,660 downwards.
CAAGGAGGCACCTGATTGTAGATACTGTGATCGGAGTGTAGGTCAGGCTACAGCCCTGTTGTTTTGATCTTAGCATCTGACCAGCAGCATGAAACTATAAGGTAAAATGTCCTGGGCATCTGAGAGGTAACTTGATGCTATAAGATGAGGGGCACCCTACGGCTCTGTATATACCTCATGTGACCCCAGAATACATTTGGTACATTTCAAATAAAAGGAATCATTGAGGCCATACAACAGGGTAGGTAAGTCCAGGGCAGCTGTGACCTGATCACCGTGGCCCATTTCAGAGCTATCCTTATACATAGAGATTGTAGGCTGCAGTAAAACTTCCAGAGGTCTTGAGTAACATGTACTGCACAGCACTAAACCTTTACACCAAATAAAATTAGGGACACAGGCTACTCCCTCCTCCTAAGCTACATAACAAGGGAGTTAGTACCCTGTGTCACTCGTCACCTGCTCTTCTGAGACATAACTATGATGTCTCTGGTTCCAGTCAGTTCAGATTATTGTTATACCCTTATATCCTTCTCTTGACCTGCCATTGAGGTTAGACGTCACCTGCAAATTAGGTGAACAGATTCGGCTCTGCTTGGCACACCAAGATGTGCCTGTGGGGACCCCTAACTGACCAGAGGGATCCATATGGACTTGAGTGTCTTCCACGCTGGACCTGTGCATCACTGCCAGATAATCCGTATATTCTGCAAAAGAATTAACAGAACAGACAATGTGTAACTCAGTTTTACCACTGCCAATAGTACCGCTGGACCCACTGCCCACCCGGGCTTGATGGTCTGGCTGAGGGACTGAAGGCAGACAAACTTAATTACACAGTGCAGACAACAGGACCCTTGAATGAAAAGACCTCCTAGTCCTACTGCAGCACTTACAACTAATGTTATTGATCTGCAATGAGCCATGGTACCACTATGAATACCTGAAATGGAAAACATTTTCGTCACTTATGCCAGAGACCCACATCATGACTTCTCACCACATTCTCTGGAAGGGGAATGGAAAAAACATTATTAACTAAGGTATGCAGTCATACCAATTGGAAGGACCTCAAATTTCCATCAGACTGATCGTACAACACAAACAGAACGTGACCTGACCCAGGACAATTGTCCTCCTTAACAGGTCTACATATTGTTACTGAAATCTTTCAAGATTTGCAAACAGGACACTGGCCCTTAATATCCTGCACATTAATCACCAAGCCATCAAATAATGCATCACTAAAGCAATATGCAACCACACACATAACATTTCAGCAAATAATGCTAGACAGCATATATGCAATTGCACAAACTCAGCTCCAACCACACACATAACATTCCAACCAATATCAGCCCCAGCATGACTGGCTCACATGCAGCTACTCTGTGACAGAATGTCATAGCGGGGAGAAGGGGACTTACAGGGCATGGCCCCCACCAGCTTACACAACACTGCAACTGACTGGAAGGGAAGAGAGTCCTCCTAGCTCCCACGCTTAAGAAAGTGATACCACCACTGCATTCCTTCTTTGTACATTGTGAGCTAGGCCTTAGACAGGTTAGACAGAGGCTACTAAAAGCCACCCATTACTGTAGGAAGCTGAAACAGGACAATGACCTACTGCGCCTGTACTGCACCCAAGTGGAGCTCCTCTGTGAGGCTTCTCTGTTGGAGCTGTAGCGTTAGCAACTCCTGCCCTATCTGCTCCAGGTTGAACAGGGCTGCTCACGCTGACCCACTGATGGGATCAGTGTGAAGTCACTACACTCAAGCAGCAGGTAACCCTGCTCTACTGTTTAAGACCTTCGGTATATTTTGACTGTCACACATCTGGACACTACTGAGGAGTTGTCGGCTTCCCGGGAGTATGAACTGGCACAGTGTTGAAAGACAATTTCAGCTGTTTTTTCCCCAAGCTGCAATATTACTTTTTCCAGTGCAGAATCAAGCTCGGATGCTGGGTAAGTACAGTATTATGGCCCCACTGGCCTCTCACTGGGGGCGAGTTGCCGACAGCCCCAAGAGGACAGGGCTAGGAGGGCTGCCAACCATCAAGGAAGAGGCGGCCCCAAGCAAGTGATCCAATCCAAGGATCTTCTCAGACAGGGTTGGCTCCTGATGGTCCCTGCAGGAGGGCATGGCAGGCTTTTAAGGAGCGGTCCCAGGGATCTTGCCCTCCTGGAACAGCTTCTCACTATGAAGTTTTGTGTTTTCGCCATTTAGGTTCATTCCTGCCTCTTAGCTCCTTCCGTTTGTTGTTTCTTTAGGGTTGGTCTGCATTTCTTCAGGTTTTGGTTCAGTCAGGTAAGTGCTTTTTACTTGGTTATCCCCACTTTTTCCTCCTCTCATTGTTTCTGGCCACAAGTGTGCATTTTCGCCCTGAAACCAGCTGTCCTTATTTTTCCCGGTCGAGGACCCCTTCCTGGCCAGGACCACGTGTTTCCCATTGTGTGCCTGTTCCCTTTTTTCCATTTGTCTGGCTCCGCTTTCCCTATTTGAGATGGGTAGTGCTCCGGGAGTGGCTGTTTGTGTCTGCAGCCCCGGTCTCCCCTGCTGTTGCATTTAGGCATTTGCACTCAATGGTTTACTCTTTGTGTTTTGGTTTCCTGGGCTGCCCCTTCAGCCCATTCTGAGTGCGTCATGCCCTGTGGCGTGGTTTGCCTGGAGCATGTGCCTCCTCCGCTGCGGGAGGTTTCACAGCCCCAATTTCTATTGCAGCTTCAGTTCTCCTCTCTCTTGTCTCCCGGCCTACCTGCCTGCTACCACTTTTCAGGCCGCTAATTCTCATCCTCGTCGCCCTACAAGTGGCTTTGTTCCAGCTTCCCCCAAGCCCTTTCCCTGCTTTAATTCATTTTTCTTCCTTCCTATTTTGGGCCCAGCAGGCCCACGCGCCTGACCGGCCACGTGGCACTTCAGCAGAGCTTTGCCCAGTGCTCCAGCCGTGGCCTTGCTGGAAAGGGCTTGTGAGTTTTTGGCCCTTTTGGCTCCATTTACATCTTTCTTTGTTTGTTTTAAGCTTTGGTATGTTAGTAGTCATTTTCAGATTTGGGAGATCCCTCCCTTTGTTTTCGAATTGTCTGTGTGTGCATCTGGTGTTTTGGTCAGCCTTTTGGTTGTTTACTGTTGCCTTCCCGGTCTTCAGCAGCGCCTTTCACCTGGTTTTTTTCTCTCTCTGCTGGTGCCCCTCTTGCTGTTACCCTGGGGCATCTGCACTCAGTGGAGTAGCCGGCTCGCCCAGGGGCTGCGCCCTCTTCATCTCCCTCCGCTCTCTTCCTTCTGCGCCCCTCTCTATCATTCTATGTAACCTCCACTTCAGCAGATATTGCCTAGCTTCTGCTGTTTCTCCTGCTTCTACTTTAGCCTTTAGTTTCTGGCATCATTAATAATGGCATGCAATGTAGCCACTGGGTAGGACCTAATCATTATTAGGGTATAAGTAAAGTTGTAGTAAATCTTTGCCTGCTGTCTGCTTTCTTCGTGGTGTGGTGGGGTGTGTGGTTGTTTTTTTCCCCAATTAGCCTTTGTAGGTGTCTCTAGTATTTTAGGGTGATATTCTGAGTCCAAGTTAGTGAGTATGTTTCAATACTAGGTTTTAGAAGCCTCCACCATTCCCTGCATGAGAATGAAGGAAAGGAAGAAGAAGAAAAGGGTAGGAAAGGAAAAAAGGAAGAAAGACCTCTCCCCATCCCCATCAAGGTAGACGACTGTATGTTAAGGAGCAGTATATTCAAGAATAGCCTGGAAACAGTCGGTTAGAGTGCTAATTGGTAGAGGGCATTTGAAACATAGGCAGGAATAACAAATATGTTTTGTCTCAAATAGGTATTGCATCGTTTAGCACCGCTTTGCCCCTTACAATTAATACCTGTACAATGGCCAATCCCATGATAATCAGGTTCTGGACAGCCAGGCCCACAAAATTTTACACCAGCACAAGGTTCCAGTCAAGACCTTTCAGATCCAGGAAGCCAGACACAATCTGTGAACTGGCTACCCCAGCACAAGGTCAGGACTAGCTTTACGTGATGCCCTGCAACACTTAAAAGACATTGGCGGGTCGGATTGGCTGGTGGCCATATCCAGGCTGGAACCAGAATTGCGGGTTGCCCATCCAGGCGAGCAACAGCTGCCAGAGGTAGACCCTCCCACCATAGCGGAACACAGACCTCAGGGACTGGCTGAGGATGAGGGCGCCAACCCAGGCGTAGCCAGCCATCAGCCCGATTATTGGAATCTGTGGCTTAGAAAAACTGGTAATAGAAAGGGGCAAGGCAGGCAGAAGAAGCATAAGGCTGAAGCGGGGCAGAGACGTGCAGAAAGTGTACGGAGAAAACAGAGCGGAGTTGAGGAGAGCGAGTCCGTGGTCCAGCACAGGGCACCGAATGAAGAAATGGAAACCACCCGTGGCAACAATGGTCCAGCCAAAAAATTGGTGAGTATGAGGAGATCAAGACAGTGATGTCAGTGGAATTGGTGTGGTCTGATTCTGATAGCGAGGATGAGCAATCCAGTGAGATCCGGAACGCTGCCACTGGAATCGGTAACAGAAGAGGCAAGGTATAAAAATGGAGAAAAACCTGGAAGATATGGCTAAGGCTACAAAGGTAAGGGAACTGAAGAGGCCAGGTGCTTGGGAGACAGATGGGGTCCATCGTCAGCAGTTATATTTTGGTAAAACACAGGAGATCAAGGGGAGAAAAGGTAGTCAGCTGGATAGGGCAGCACAGGCCTTCAGGGGACAATTGGTGCCAGCAATGCCATGGCACCAAATATGGCAACACAACCCTTCATGTGGCCATTCATATATGGGGGCTAGGTGATTTGCCCGCCTTGGGCAACAATGAATCCATGGGGCACCTTCGCCTCCTAGTCTTCCAACAATTCAGCATGGGGCACGCACCACTCCCCAACACAGGGTTCCGGGCATCTTCGGCCAATGAGCCAGGTGAGGATACCTCCCAGAAACTGGCGGGGCCGAAGCGCAAGCACCAATAGATAGCTTTGGTTTTAGGGACACACCAGTGAGCAGAGCCCACTGTGGTAGGATACAAGGTCCCAATAGATAGACAAGGGGGATGACACAAGGGATACAGAGCCCACATGTGTAGGGCTAGAGAAAGCCCCTCAAGTCATCTGGGGTGGACAGCAGATCACCCATGGGATTGAGCCATTATGGTTCAGCCTCCCAATCAATTGATTCCTGGGGCAGAGGCAGGAGGAGGTAACGCTCAAGGAGCAGCAGTTCAGGCATGGACAGGTGCTGTGCCCTACAATACAGCATGTTCCAGCCAACAAAGAAAGTTTGACGTCAGGCTTAGAAGCACAGGAAATGGTTGCTTCAAACCGGATCCGCTCCCAATACTGGCAGGTGACATTTTAACCAGCTCAAAACAACGGCACCAGAGCATTGGGCATATGCCGTGGTGGAAGACCCACTGGGGACCACTTATCTGACACTGTAATGGAAAAAATCTGGAAAGGGAATTTATAGACATGTTCTCGTATTGTACAGGAGATCCCAGAAGTGAACGATGAGAAAAGAATAAACAAGAGAGGCCACGGCGCCAAAGGTGCCTTTCACATTTGAGAATTGGGCAGCAGCATTTGACATATTTATGTCAGTTTATGGATGAAACACCCTGATAAGTTAATTGCTCTGCTAAAATACAGGGACACCATGTAATTCACATCTGTCCTTTGATGGATATGCATGGCTAAAATACGACGAGCAGTTTAGTCTAAAACTATCTCGCAATCCAATCTCAAATGGGAAAACACACATAGACCTGTGTGTCAGCTATATGACACGTGGCCAGTCCAATGTGGTAACTTACACTGATAGTGGTCATGTTATTGCCAGACAAACAGGGGAGAGTACAGGAAAGAACAGAGGAAGGGGCAGGAGGAAGGCATGTTACTACTACAATAAAGGAAAATGTTTTCGCTCCTTTGTAACTCGGCCATATCTGCAAGCTCAGCGGAGGAGAACACAAGGTCTTGGAATGCACATGACAATCCTCCAAGAAACCAAACAACAAAGGAACAAGCAGTGAAAAGGAAAGGGGTCTGGGAATTTAGCTAATTCACCAGTACGGTTAGACTGGATGGACCCTGGCTCAACTGCTACCCAGAAAAACAATAGCATAATATATACATGACGGTTTCAAGTATGGTTTTAGGATGCCACACAAGGGGCCAAGGGTAGAAACCACAGTCGCAATCTCAAGTCTGCAAATTTACTTCTCAATATCCTGGAGAAGAAAATTGCCAAGGAAGTAGAGGCAGGCAGGGTGGTGGGACCATTCGACTACCCCCAGTTCACAACCTCAGGGTATCCCCATTGGGGCTGGTCCCAAGAAGGAAGGAGGGAATACAGGCTCATTCATCACCTGTCCTACCCGAAAGGTAGTTCAGTGAATGACTCATCAACCCAGAGGACTGCACATTGCAATACACAACTTTGATGTGGCACTGCATCACATACAAGAGCTAGGCCATGGGGCAATGATGGCAAAAAGAAACATTAAACCGCTTCGCCTATTACCAGTACATCCGAGTGATCAGGACCTGCTAGGGCTTTAAAAGTTGGAGGTCAATGGTATATGGACAAGGCTATGCCCATAGGATGCTCTGTAAGCTGTTCAGCCTTAGAAGCATTCTCAACCTTCTTGAGTGGGCCACCAGAAAACACACACAGAATGCACATATAGTTCATTATCTCGACGATTTCCTATTTGTGGGCCCCAGGGTGGGAATCACATGTGGGAGGCGCTGCAGAGTTTCAGCTCATTAATGGGGTATTTCAGTGTCCTGGTAGCACAGGAAAAAACAGAGGCCCTGCTACCTGCCTCTCATACCTGGGCATAGAAATAGACTCCGAGGCCATGGTTTCCCAGCTACCACAAGACAAGGTGGCACTTTTGAGCAAACTGTTAGGTGAGATGGGAAGGGCAAAGAAGGAGACCCTACAACAGCTGCAATCGGTTATAGGCCACTTGAATTTTGCATGCTGGGCAATTCACCCAGGCAGGCCATTCCTCAGGTGGATGGCATCAGCCACTGGGGGTCTAAAACCATATCACCACATCAGACTAACACGGGTATAAAAGCAGACTTACAGGTTTGGGAACTCTTCTTACAAGATTTCAATGGTATCACCATCTGGCAGACACCGGCAGACCAACTGTTGGATCTGCACATGGTGACCGATGCTTCGGTGGCATTGGCTTTGGGGCATTCTGGCAAGGTGCGTGGTTTGTAGGATGCTGGCCACAGGATTGGATATCGAAGGGCTCACAAAAACATCACCCTTCTCGAACTGTTCCCTATCATGGTAGCCGTAAGGTGTGGGGCACAAAATTCAGAATAAAAAGTGCTGTTTCACACCAACAGGGCTGTAGCAGACATATTGAACTCACAGACGTCTCATTCTGAAGAGGTGATGAAGGTCCTGTGAGTTTTTGTGTTATGCTGCCTACGGTACAACATCTCTTTAAGGCACGCATTTGCCAGGAAAAGAAAATGTTATAGCTGATGCCCTGTCTCGATTTTTAGCTCGAGCACTTCAGGCAGCTAGCCCATAGGTGGACCAGTTCCCACACAGATACCGAAGAGGTGTGGAGACTTAGAACCAAGATTGCAGCAACTGGTACAGCTTGCTGTGGCCCCCTTGACATGGAGAATGTATGTAGGTAGCTATGGGTCTTTTCAGCAATTCTGTGATCACGAGGTAAGTGTGGAACTGCACAATACCCAAAGACAAGTTCAAAGCTATGACCTCCACTTAGAAAGCCTGGGAAAATCTCCAGCAGCTATACGCTCCAACTGGCGGGCATTGCCTTCTTCACAAGTCCGAGGGTTTCCTGACCCAACCAACAGTTTCATTACAAAGAAAATGATACAAGGCATGTCTAGACTCACAGGAAAAAGTTGGACACAAGGAAGCCCATAGGACTAGCTGAACTGTCCAGCCTCCTGAAAGCACTGGTAGTTACTTGCAGCTTGGGCTACGAACCAAGCTTTCAGGGCCCTATACATATGTGCATTTTTCGGGCCTTCCGGTGTCTGAGTTGGTACCACAGACTAACTCATCGAGTCAGAACACCAATCTCCAGTTCACTGATTTTGTCATCTGTCAAGACAGACTGTGTCTTCAGCTACGAAAATCAAGCGAACCTGTGTGGCCCCTGCCATTATAACACTGTTTATGGCTCCCCAAGGAACATTTTCCCATGGTTGCCAATGAAGGAGTATGTGGTGGGTTGTCCAACAGGACAAGTCATTTGTTTGCATGGGACGGAAAAGCGGTCACAAGGCGGCAGTTCACTGCTGTCCCACGAAAGGGTTTATGGGTGGTGGTGTAAGTCTGACCTCATACAACACCCATTCATTCAGAATTGGAGCAGCCACTGAGGCAGCCAGGTATGGGTTAAAGAAGAACAGATAAAAGGGTCGGCAGATGGGCATCAAAAGCATACATGGGTTACATTAGGCCTCAACACAACACATCAGGACGTGATGCTGGGGAACCCAGCACAAGTTGTAACTGAAGCTCAAAGTGGGAGAATACTCACATGTTTCTGTTTTGTCTTACAGGCATGGCTGCAACATCCCTCGGATATGGATCGGGGTCATTCACACGTGAGGGAGGCATACACAAGGGCAAAATACAGCACACAGACAGCTGGTCATTTCAAGAAGTCAAGCTGTGACTCATTGGGCAGGAAAAGGGGGATGAAGTGGGAGGCATTATGTAAAACGATTTTTAGATTGGGCCTACATCATCAACCACCGGTCGTACTGGTTGAATAACCTGGGAGGGAACGACTTGGTCACTCTAGGGCACCCAGATTACTGTAATTGGGGATATTAAGAGGGTTTGGCCCACTTAAAACAAATGTTGCCTTGCACCATTCTGACATGGACAAGAATGATACCACCAGCAGTGGTGTGGTGAGCGAAAAGCAGGAGCCATGGAAAGAGCATGTGGGTCTGTGAATAGGAGGTGTCCCATTCACAGCCTCGCTGGCTTGAGGTTATCAGGCATTTCTTGATCACCAAGACGGATAAGGGCCTGTATAGCAGGATGGGGTTCATTTGTCAGACATTGGAAACTACATTTTAACAATACCCTAAATGATTTTTGTGAGACAGTACTGTTTGGTAAAGTAAGATCCCTTGGGCAATAGTGGGAGATATGTGTTGGCACCGTATGTAAGTGGCAGTAATTCATGGCTGACCCTGGGTAAGAGAGACTCTAGACATAAGAAGAAGAACTGTGATTGGGTGTCACCAGGAGAGGCATGACCCTAGGATGGGTATGCCTCGGAGATCAGGGAAGGAAGGCACCCAGGCAGGGCGTGCACCAAACGCTGGGAGCCAAGATTCCGAGATGGGAGGCGGCCCTGGACGGGCATGCTCCTCGTCAAGGATCTAGAAGGCCCTAAATTCAGGGAAGATGGGGAGGAACTGTCTTGAGGGAAGGCCGCCCTCAACAGGTCTGTTGGACTAAAGGGTCAGAGTTCCCCTCAAATAAGTGGATGAAGGAGCAGGGTTCCAGCAATACATGAATTGTGGCTGCCCAAGGAGTCTTACGGATGGGATACTTAATGTACATATGATTGAAATGATATTAGGTATAGTGATGTATGTATATAGATATATATTGTAATGTGCATAACTGTAAGATGTGATGTATATATTAGGCTTTATACATGTTAAGTGTTCCATGTAATGTAAACAATTTTGATTAAGTAAAAAGAGCTCGGCCCTTTTATACCAAAAATAGTGTGGTGTGTTATTTGAATTGGGGGGCGCTTTGGGCAATGGCTCACGGCCTCTCACAGAAGAGGCGAGTTGCGATGGTCCCCAGAGGGTGGGAGCTGGGAGGGCCGCCCACCATCAAGAAGAGACGGCCCCCAGAGCAGTGGCCCAATCCAAGGATCTCCTTGGAGAGGGCTGGCCCCTAATGGCCCCTGCAGGAGGGCAAGGCAGGGCCTTTAAGGAGCAGTCCCAGGGATCTTGTCCTCCTGGAACAGCTCCTCACCATGAAGTTTTCCCACCCTCCTGTCCTAAACTACTAGGCCACAGCAAAAGCTCTGTTGTGGCTCTAGTAAGTAAACCAAGATGAGAACTGATATAGAGAACAAGAGGCAGTGGTAATTCATGGCTGACCCTGGGTAAGATAGGCTCCGGACATAAGAAGAAGAACTGACATTGGGTGTCACTGGGGAGAAGCATGACCCTAGGATGGGTATGCCTCAGAGATCAGGGGTGGAAGGCACCCAGGTAGGGGCATGCACCAAAATGCTGGGAGCCAAGATTCTGAGATGGGAGTGTGGCCCGCGATGGGCATGCTCCTCGTCAAAGGTCTAGGAGGCCCTAAATTCGGGAAGATGGGAGGGAACTGTCTTGAGGAAGGCATGGCCCTCAACAGGTCTGTTGGACTAAGGGCCAGAGTTCCCCTCAAATAAGTGGATGAAGGAGCCAGGGTTCCAGCAATACATGAATTGTGGCTGTCCAAGGGTTCTTATGGGATGGGATACTTAATGTACATATGACTGAAACGATGTTATGTATAGTGATGTATGTATATAGATATATATTGTATGTGCATATCTGTAAGATGTGATGTACATATTAGGCTTGATAAATGTTAAGTGTTCCATGTAATGTAAACAATTTTGATTAAGTAAAAGAGCTGCAGCCTTTTTATACCAAAAACAGTGTGGTGTGTTATTTGAATTGGGGGTCCACTTTGGGCAATGTGGCTTTGCTCAACGCTCACACAAAAACATCTCACCAGTAAATCGTAACCACACAAGAACAGCAATGTTTCATTACAGGCAACGACTTGTGACAGCCAATAACGGATCACCAGAGGCGCCATCTGAGAAAGCGAAAGCCATTACTGTTTAGTAGATTTGAATTTTCTACAGTTTTCTAATGTGTCTAAATGAACTTCTGTTGTTAGTGCACCAATTATTTATATATGTCTATTTTAAAATAATTCTAGCTAAATGAATCAAACTCTGCAGTTGGTCCTTACTGCCAACCTGTCCAGAATTATGTGATGAATCTGCGGTACTTAAGGCTATTATAAGCATATGAGGAATGCAAAAGTTGAGACTATTATGGGCATACTATGACAGTGAAAGTGGTCAACGTTGGGTTCATACTTAGTTGGGTTGTTGGTAATATGCAATATTTAACATTTAGTACTTCTAGATGTTAAGTAAACAGTAAGGCACCAAGGGTGTCGTTAGATAGTTTTAACACACATCTAAGGAGCTATTTCTTGCTTGTAAAATGAGTATCAAAATATAAGTAATCTGATTGGCTGCTGACCCTGTGCTAAAGTGTCTAACAGGAAAAGGGCCAGAGCAATGCCGCTGATATGAGTAATGCTGCTCACTCAGAATCTTAGAAATACAGATAGCAACCGCCTTATTTGCCAAGAGTTGTGCCAGCCAAACTGCCACCCCCAAAAAAAAATACTGATCAGTTGATTCCTGCCTGATACTACCTGACAGAACAGCAACATACAGAAAACAAACATAAACAACATTATTTTACTTTTTCTGTTTACTTTTATATTACAGATGAAGTTGAGATTATTCGTGCCCTCCCCGGCTGGGACATCGTTTACTTCTTCCAAGCACTTGTACTGCCAACCAAAGCAAACCTAAAAACAGATATAAAGCACTCCTGCTATATAACATTAACTGAGACCTGGACTGCTTCCCTTGGACACCTCTGCTGAACTTTTGTACCTCTGAGAGTTGTCTGCCAGCAGAGGTTCGGCCCGTGGATCTCCCCATTACTGTCTGCTCACCACACGCTCACAATTTTCTCTGCAAATGTAAGTAAATAAGTTAAAGTACCTCTGCTACAAAAGCAGACTTCAGTACTTCACTACTGTGCTGTTTACAGGTCTGTGCAGCCCAAATCCTAGTACAGAAAAACACTTTCAACCCATTTTATTTCCCTTTCATTTCACTTACTCAACAGCTGCTGTCTCATCACCTTTGCCAGTCTTCCGCTTCGCTAACTGTACCAAAGCCAACTGTTGAACAACTGACACGGCAGCAAAAGGAAGCTGGTTTAACTGTCTTTTTGCTGCTTATTTTCCTTCTCTTTTAAAAATGACTTACCAGCACTCATCATTGCGCTTCTCTTGCTTCAGCTGAATGCACTTTAACACTCAGTCGCTCTTACCGCTCCTCATTCAGAGCTAACAGTTCAGCAAGGACATATATAAAATACATAAATAATATAAAATAAAAAATCCACAGACACCCTCTTGTGTTTCTGGGGTTGAGGATTCCGTGTCAGGGGAAGTTAACAGAGTGTGGTGGAGGACACATGGCAACCATCTTAAACTACAGTGACCACAGGGACACAAGTTCTAGGGGGCAATAATTAATTACAGGCGGAGGAACTATTTTACGTCAAAATACATTAAAGTTTTATTTTTTTCATTAAAGCATAAAACTATTGATTTATACATACACGTAATATTTTATTTTATTTATAGTTTCGAATACATTATAACCTTTTAGCATAGGCTATTTTACAAAGGTTCCATGTCAAATAGAAAAAATATATAGAAAAGCCATTTTATGCTGTGATAACATCCCTTAGTTAACAAAATCAGAACTGATTTGGTAAAATGGATTCCTCCCTGACTCTATTGAGTAGAATCAGTATTATCAAAATGAATATATTACCTAGACTTGTTTCTCTTTGAATCAATACCCTTAGTTTTACAAATTTCTTTATGGCTCTAGATAAGTTAGTATGAACCTTTCTATGGCAAGGTAAACAACCTCGGACAGCCTTAAATAAATTCCATCAACCTAAGGCTAAAGGCGGATTAGGTTGTCCAAATCTTTATTTATACTACCTAGCATCCCAGATAGAAATCATTTACTACTGGTTTCACCAAACTGAGAATAAAGCTATAGCAGAAATTTGTTTTGAAGAAGGAAAACTCTTGAGCTGAATTTAAATAACATTTTGGGATTACAGTATACTAATCTAGAAAGGAATAAGGATTTCTTAGCCTCTACTAAATCTTCTTTCTCTGCTTGGATCAGGGTTTCCAGAATAGTGGGTCCAAGCAGCTCTTTATCAAGACTTACATCAATATATAATAACAAAGCCTTCCCACCCTCAATTTCAGATAGTAGCTGTAAAATGGTATACTCATTTTAATCTGAAAACATTGAGAGCCTTTTATTCAGGTAAAATCTTCTTTCCTTTGAGCAGCTTCAGGAAACTTATGGAATCCCTGATTCACAGAGATGGCAGGTCTCACAGGTTCAACATTTTCTATATAAAAACAAAAACTCATATGATCTACAATATTTCCTCTTTTTATTTTTTATTAAAATCTAGGATTACAATACCTTTGATCTGTTGCTCTTTACAAAGGTTCCACGTCAGGAAGTACAAAGTAAACAAGAGCATGCAGCAATTAAAAAACCAGGCATACATTAATATACATATAGTTCTGGTACAGTATTACTGTAATAATATACATGAGCAAGCATAAAGGGTCTATCTTAAACCTAGGGAAACAAGGGTGGGGAGAGAGGAGAGGGTGGCAGCCAAAAGAGACTAGAGTGAGCTCATGGCTTTGTCAGGAAATCAGAGGGGTGGTTGTACTCGATAGGGAGGGGGGATTTAGGGAAGCAGTCACAAGAGCTGGAGACAGTGAGACAAAGATGAAGTCTAGATTTGAATAATCCCAGAGGTGGTGGTGGTGATGTGAGTGCAGAGGGCATTCATCCAGCTGGGTGCATGGTGCAAAGGATCTTTGGCCAAGGGTGGTGCGGCATCAGGGGACCTGTAGAAGCTGACATTCAGACCTTCTGGTATTCAAGGATTAATGTTAGGATGCAGGAGGTCTTTGATACAAGGTGGAGTAAGGCCCACACTGAAACTTTCTTTCTCGATTTGGATTCCTCTGCCCATTTAATCATGAAGCTTTATCAATACCTAATGAGTCACCTTGTTGTTGATGCTAATATATTTAGGGAATACTGGGAAAGAGATTTAAAAACCCTCAATCCCAGAAACGGACTGGCCTGAGATTATGAATTTAGAGAACACAGGGATTAGGAATAATAACTACACCAAATTAATTTTAATATACTGCAAAAACATATTTTACTCCAGTGAAATTGCACAAGATCATTCATACAGTCTCAGATCTTTTGCCAAAGATGCAGAAAAGAGCAAGGAACTTTGTCCCTTATGCTGATAAACTGTGAAACCATTAGGAATATTGGCAAGCAATCCTGAATATACTTAAAAATCTTGGGATGCGAATTCTCCTTTGATCCGGGAATACTGTTATTTGGTTTTCAATAGGAAACCCAGATCAATTAAAATATCAAAAGACTCTTTGTAATATATTCATCCTGATAGCTTGAAAAACCTTCTACAGCACTGGAAAGATATACAACCACCAACACATTTGGAATGGCTTGACAGAGTTCTGGATCACAGCCAGGTGGACAAGGCCATATATATTTTGGAGAATGATATGGATAGTATGTAGCTATCTGGGCCCCACTATTGAACATACTTCACAATCATGCCACTCTACAATTGGCACCCTCAGCTGTGAAGAGCAATTATTCCTTCATGATCTATATGATGAGTGAGGTACCCATGCTCTGAGCTTAAAAAAAAAAAAAAAAGATTTTTGTGTTCTGATCAAACAGGTTGTGGAAGAACTACTGTCCTCTCATGTGGAAACAAGTGCAACAGTGAACTGCAATGTCACAATGGAAGGATCTGAGGATGTTGTTGCATTAGCTAGTGATCCAGTTAGTTGCTGCCAGTGCTGTAGTACTAGAAAGGTGTACACATCTACAGGGACACAAACAGAAGACTGCATGGTTACCACCTGAATCACGCAGATGGAGCGCAAAAGTATTTATCAGCAGGGCACACAAACAAGTGACAAAATCAGAATAGATAAAGGTATTCAGTGGCCAGTGTCACAAACGCATGCCACAGGTCAATCCTCTACTTCCACAGTGCCAAACCTCGAAGTGCAGTATATGAACAGGAGACAAACAGGGTAACCTTCCTGTCTGTTTTGGGTCTGAAACACCTACTAGTCTTGAGTGTTGAGGTAACATATGAACCCTTTTCACTAGTACAACCAGTTAACAGATCAAATATCACACCCTCTTCGTGGAAATACAGTGCAATACTTAACCCTAAGCGGGCACCGGCCTGATTCACAATTCTCCCTTTTTGGACTAAATTGAGACCCAGGTATTTTCTTACCTTAGAGCAAGATGGTAACACTACAAGTCCTTTAACAGTTATGTCAGAATTATCAACACTGTTCCAGTTCACATGCAGAAATGACAAAAGACTCAGGCAGAATTAAGAAACTCAAAATGTTTACTAAAATAAAAATAGAATCTATATACAGTACATAAATGTTTATAGTCAAAAGAAATGGAAATTATGGAAACAAAATGCCTGGTACTTGAATTACTAGTTCTAACTCAGTTCCCAGTTTGGTTTTACCTATTTTGACAGAAGTGCCTTTTCCAGCACACCGTGTGTGTGTTCTCTTAGGAGTCAGGGATAGAAGAAGAAAACCTTTCAGCCAGGGTGATAATAAGCCAAAATGTCCCTCCTATCCTGTGAGGTCACAGTTTTGAGGTCAGTGTTAGTCCTGTAATTAATTCGTAATCTGACCAAGAATATCCAAAAGGGTGCCATATTACTGCTTGCTGGAAATCTGCAGAGATAGCAATATTAATTTATACAGTCTTTCCTCCTCAGAGCATTCCCTTTGATGTTCAGAAACGCATCCTGACAAACATTTCTCTTACAGGTGTGAATTGCCACTGGCATTCAACAAACTTGGCTTCCCTCCTGATGTTGTAAAATTCATTCTGTTTCCTGGACCTCAAAGTAAATGAATGGTTTACAATGTGTGATAACCTGGTGTCCTTATAGTCCCAGGAAGTCTTGCAACTATGTATCAACACAGAAAAGGAAACTAGCTTTTAGTTATAATAAGCAACTTCTTTGGGGTCAAAAGGTCAGGCCTCTTTAAAAGCTAGTCTTCCAGATGAGCCTGCTGACTGCCATGTCTCCTAAGCAGACATTCAAATAAACATAGATTTATATCACAAATATGATACAATATAATAACAAGCAGATGCTATCCGTCCAGTCAGAGCATGAATTCAATTTCTATGGTTCTGCAATGAAAACAGCACATGACCATGCATATGCCAGTGCACCCTTGGACATCGAAGATATCATGGACAACGTAACAATGGTCTTGAAATCCATGTCTGGTCCACGTCAGCACGTCTACTCTTCATCTAAAGCAGTAGTGTCAGAGCAGCTGATACAGTTGAGGATTATGAAGATACAGATACGAAAATGAACACGATCCAGACAGTGATTATGTGCCTGACTCTGCATGCAGACGATTCTGGCTCTTCAGACTCTGACGAAGAAGATACAGACAATACACACACTGGATAAATGTTTGGTTTATGTGGCCAATCCAGAAGAGCTTTTAAATTCTGCTTTGTTTGTGGTGGTAATGTCAACGGTAGAACCATTTGTTATCAAGGGACAATGATGAGAGTGTCACTTCAGTGTCAGAAAGGTCACACTGCTGACTGGTACAGTCAGCCGACCTTACATTGAATGCCAGCGGAAATCTAGAAGTTGCTGCATCGATTTTGTTCAGTGGTAATACATATGGGCCTGTCCAGTACTCGTCAGAACTACTACAACTGCAATTCATGAGTCACCAGACCTACAATCGAATCCAGAGGAACCACCTATTCCCAACATCAACAGGGAGGACATACAGTAGTCTCAGATTATTGAGGAATTAAAATTGCAGGAGAATGTGACATTATGCGGAGATGGTTGTTATGATTCCCCTGTGTTCAGTGCCAATTACTGCACCAACACCCTCATGGATCAACAGACTGGGAAAATCATTGATTTCAGTCTTATACAGGTCACTGAGGTGGCTAGTTCAAACAATATGGAGAAGGAAGGATTTCTTTGATGTGTCACTCATCTGCTTGAGAAACACGTCCTGATATAGACGATTGCCACAGACAGACACGTCCAGATCACTTCGTAATGAATAAAAGTACACACCTGACCACAACATTGATCACCAATTTGATGTATGGCACCTAGCAAACTGGATCAAGAAGTAGTTATTTTAAAAGCTCAAAGAATTGAGTGTGCTGAGTTGGGACCATGGATCACCGCCATCTCTAACCACTTGTGGTGTGCTTGTGCATCATGCAACGGAGATGCATTGCTGCTCGTGAGATGGTGACCTCAATTGTACAGCACATCGTGGGAAACACAAGTGGACCAACAACAGACATTTCCACCGATGTGCTCAGAAACACTTACTGCTGAGCAAACGGCCAAAAACAGTGGATATGGCCTACGGCGCCTGGTTATGCAGTGGTGAAATCAGTCATATTTAACACAGCTTCTTGAGAGACCTTGGGAAGATGACAACATTTTGTCACACTGGTGGGCTTGAGGTGTTCCACTGCTACTATTAAAATACTGCCCAAAGAGACAACATTTCATGTATGATGGAATGCTTCAGAGGCAGCAGATTGCCGTGGATGGACCACAACAAGAATGTTGGATGGCAGGAAGCTATGACTGCTGCTGGTCAGACATGATACCAAATCGCTTGCCCAAAGAGCAAGAACCAGTGGGTGGTGAAACCAGTGATGACTAAGAAATCACATGAGACACCACAGAGAATGATTACAGCAGGAAAAATACCAACACCACTGGCAGAGCATAACCTTCCATGAAATATTGCAAGGATAGAGACTACCGCGGATCAAGTTGTGGAAATGCATCACTCATGTTTCAAGTGATAAGTATTCTATGGCAATTTTGTCAAAGCACTGGTCCAGGAAACTCCCACACACTAGCACATACACACCAACACACACACACAACCACATGCTTAAACACACCTGCACTGACACATGCACAAACAACACACTGCGTTCGTCCACACATGTACACACACGCTCACACACACACACAGGCACCAAGCCACATAAAGTGGCAGGGGAAAAAAGGCATCAGCTGATCCTGTATGGCCCCAGAAAGCACACAAAAAATTGTTACAATCAGAGCTTGATGTTACAACAGGCACACGTAACATAATAATGCCACCATGTAGGTAACTGGCATTTGTAAAATAATGTGACATGTGTCAGTAAAGACAGACAAACACAGATGCCGTGTGGTGTGGTGTGGTTCATGCGGTGTGTCCAATGTGGGCTCATAAATGATGTCATGCATGTCATATTCTTATTTGTGCATCAGTACTATTGCTGTCGGACAATGTCAAGTGCTGTGACAATAAGACCTACCAGTGAAAGATTAGACATAGAATATATATAAACAAGCATATCTCCTGACATGTCATTCGGTGCATACTCAAATGTGTTAATACAATGTTATGTTTTGTTGGAGCAGGTATTTACATCTCCTGAGTAACTAGGCACCGTAGTCGAGAAATCAAGTTTGCTTTGGAGAAGGGCAACAGTGCAAAGTGTGAAAAGTCGTCACCTTCTGTATAATACCATGGCCGTACCTCTCAACCAATCACCCTCATAAATCGGGAACACGGCTGAAAGGGAGATGTCCACTATTGATTGTGCCCCACCTCTGTATGCAGTAGGCCTCAATTAATTGTTTTCAGATGTTGTACATATTCTGCTGTACATCATTTTATTTGCAATTCTATCTGGTTTATCCTGCGCCCTCCATGTCAGCATTTTACAAATCAGAGCACTCCAGGGGCCCACAGTCATCCCGTGGAGGACGTGAACTGCATGGAACAGCCGGTGTACTTTAAAGAGTTCCGTTTGGTCACTCAGTGTGTTCGTGACATACCGATACCAGGTAGAGATTGTCAGGGTGCCTGTCATTCTGTGACTGGTTTTGTTATACTAGGACACACGCATCTCCAAACCTGTCTGCCTGGTATCAGTATGTCACAGACACACTGAATGGACAAAATGGAGCTTTCTCTGAAAGTGCAGCACAACAGTGATGTTATGAATGAGCCCCTGCTGCTCCCCTGCAAGACATGTCATTATGGGGACAGCTTTGGATGCTTGTCACGCGCATGGGATGACTCTGATTTGTCAAATGCCTACGGGGTGGGGTGGGGTGCAGGATCGACTAGATCGAAGTTTACATGTACATTTTCAGAAACTGCTAATGGGGCTCTGCTTCTCCAGAGGTGGTGCCCATTCTGATTCCTTCAAATAAAGGTCACCCTTTAAATAAAAGATGGACACAGACCTCAAATCATGGACACGTCTCAAGAAAGGGCACTATTCCCACATAAGGCTGATAGAATAAGGGTATTACTGTAAGATGCATTTTGTAATGAACAACAAGGCTGACATTGTAATGCTTCACATTAGTTTGTGCTTACAATATGCACTGTTCAGCGACAAAGCCACGCATTTTATGAGGACAGAGTAGAATTCTGAAGCAAAACTTGGATATTCATGAAAATCAAGTGCTCTCGAGAGGTATGCTAAGGGCACAGGGCGTGAGGCCGATGTTGTCTGTATAACAGAGTACTGACACACACAATTTAACAATGCCTTTATTTTTTCTCCACAGGTGTTGTGGCATCTGGCAATTATTCCCCATGGTCGAGAAAGGCAGAGTGGTACTAAGATGGTTCCACAGCATCCAGACGCGGACATATGCATGTATCATGAGGCGATGGGGTGATAGTCAGGGCATATGTGTCAAGCGGTGTACATTAGACTCATCCCTTGTTACCCTTTAGCTGTGTTGCTTTGATTCCTTCCCTTATGTATGGAGATGCTCTTCCTCCTCTTGTACCCTCCATGTCCCTCCCACATCATGCGAATGCTGGCATGTTGACATGACAATAATGCCTCTCTATGTAGCCTGTTTCTGAGCATGCAAACACAGTAACACATTGGCAGGCAATTTGAAGCAATAAGATCTTAGTAATGATGATAAAAAGTTTATTTTTAAACAGTTACAAATTGTTGGGTTGTGGCCCATTTTCAACAATGTCCTGTAAGTTCATACATTCATTTCAAACAATTACCAACACTGTTCATACATACATTACACTACATTATACTCTCTCTTGCCAATACACAATCTATCTTATTGCACATATACCTTAAAAATATTCTGTCTTCTAACCCTTCAAAGACAGTCCTCTAACTAAAACAGGTACACTTCTCTGACAAATAACTTTTCAGGACTTTTTAAACTACTATGACCCTGGACTATTTTTAACTCTCTGGGCAATTTATTCCACTGCACCGCAAGATTTTTCTGCAGGTTAGTATCCCCATTTTACTCCTGGACCTTACATTGGGTATATATAATTCTGAATACCTTAGGAAATTAATGACAATCATGTGGATTCTAATAAGACGTATTGATTTAAGGGATGCTTGGATCTGTTATGGATTAGTTTGTGACACCAGGTCAACCAGTGATATAATCGTTTTAGATCTGGATTTAGCCATCCTAGGCTTTCATAGATTTTACATTGGTGGGTTCCAAATTTAGCTTTGGTCACAAACCTACCAAGTCTATAATAGGTCTGGTTTATTTTATTTAAATAAATCTTTGGAGAATTCATGTAAAGACTGGACCTGTATTCTAAGACAGGAATTAACAATTGATTCACCAATCTTTCCTTTGTTTTGATTGTAAAATACCCAGACAACCTCTTCAAAGCTCCTAATCTTTGATTGACCTCACTGACTTGTTGACAGATATGATCAGTGTATTTTAATCTTGAATCTACTACCACCTAAATATCTATAAGACTCCATGTTTACAAGTTGGGTGCCGTCAGTCAGTCTTAATTGTATGACAGGAATATCAGACCTTCTAACACCTGGTGAAAAGATCATGCATTGAGTTTTCTTAACACTGATTTGCAAAGCTGAGTTAACAAACCACTTTTCCATGTATGTCAAGTCACTCTGAAGCTGCTTTCCCAGCTGATCATAGCTATCAGCCGATGACATAAGTAGTACAGTGTCATTGGTGTATAGCCAGATCACACCTTCAGATATTGTAGATACTATATCATTAACATAGATGTTGAATAATAGGGGACCCAAGATTGATCCTGGGGTACCCTCTTCTACATCTACCAAATCTGAAGCCACTGTTCCACAGAGACACACTGATGTCTATCCGATAGATATGATTTGAACCAGTGCAATGGTTCTCCCAAAACTCCTACTTTGCATAATCTCTCCAACATCCTATAGTGATCCACTAGGTCAAAGCTTTACTCAGATCCACGAACACTGCACCAACTTTTAATCCCAAATCTAAAGATGTTGCAACAAGATTATTGAAATCCACTAGTGCGGTGTTCGTGGATCTTCCTGCTCTAAAGCCGTGCTGACAGTCAGTAGACTATGTTGTTCCAGATATTGACTTAACTGTCCATGGACTCATTTTTCTAAAACCTTAGATAGGATTGACAAAGGGCTATGGGCCTGTAGTTTGATGGAGTATGTTTATCCGTCCTTGTACACTGGAATTACCCTCCTATTTTCCATAGGTCTGGAAAAATAGTGGAACATAGGCTCCAATATTTATATAGTTAATTAATTATAATATAGTGTGTCACCATGGGGGCCAGCAGAGCCGAACCAACTTTCAAATATCTTGCATCAATTCCATCCCCCCACTGCCTTATATATAGTACATCTAAGTTCCTTAGTTCTTTCTCAACACTATTAACCCTAATCTTCTTAAAACTAAATCCTGGCACCAATGAACTTTCCAAAGTTTTTCAAACCTATCTTTCACTTTATCTACCACTTCGTCTACTAGAATCTCAGTGTTTTTAAATCTGATTGCTTAATCATTATGTCAGGTAAATTGACAAAATGATTAAAAATCTTAACTACTTCTATTTGGTTATCCAACAACCCACCAGATTCCAATAGTTTAATCAGTGTATTATCTTTAATAGGGGTTTGTATATCCTAATACATCCCAAAACTCCCTGGACCCACAGCTTTATTTATGCACTTTAAATAATGTCTGTTTTTGCCTGATTTATTTCCCTTTACATTTATTTCTCCATGATTTAAATCTATTTCAATCCTCTTCCCTTTTAGTTTTCCTTGCCTTTTCCACAACCGTTTAGCACCCTAATTCTTTTTCAATTTCTCATCTATCCAATCACATTCCTCCCTCTTCTCTTTCTTAACACTTTAAGAGCATGCATTTCAATTACCTTAAACTGATTGGTGAACTCTTGGATTGCTAAATTTAAATCTGGGATTAACATTATCCTGTCCGTCTAATTTTACCAGATCTCTTCTAAATGATAAAGTCCTAAAATGTCTCATATCTCTGATCCAACAAGTTGGGTTGTTTATTAGTGGTGATTTTAGATCCAAATTACACTTAATTGGATAATGGTCTACCACATTTAAGGGCATTATTTCCCAATTATTAACCTTAAGATCCGGAGAAACAAACATTGGGCGGGATATTCAGAAGGGTTAGCGTGGCACAACACGGTTGTACCATGCACAACCACTGATGTCTTAACGATATTCAAAGGGATTGAGCCTGGCACAAATCCTGATGCACTGGGCGCATCAGTAATGTATGTAGGCGCGGTGGAGGTGGCGTGCCCATGCATACTCCGCACATCCCGTTATTCAGCCGGGATGCTGAGCCCATGCATGAACAACTCTCACCTGCGCCTGCACACAGTGAGCCAAAAAAAAGTAGCAACAGCTGGCCACCCACAGGTGAGCTGCCATATTGCAGGGTGCAACACAGCAGCTGCCACTTGTGGGTAGCCACCCATGCTGACGGCACCTTTGTGGTGGCACCCACATGCCCAATCATGGGCACATGTAGAACATAATAGTCCAATATCCTGGTGGTCCAGTGGATCGCTCGCAGCCCGATCGTGGGCATATGATGTAATTTAAAGTCCCATATCCCTGGTGGTCCAGTGGACGCTCGCCAGCCGATCGTGGGCATATGATGTATTTAAAAGTCCCATATCCCTGGTGGACCCGGTGGACGCTTGCAGCCCGATTGCGGGCATGTTTGAATGTATAGTCCTATATCCCTGGTGGTCCAGTGATGGACCCTCGCTCGATCGCGGGCATCAGTAATAAGTGTACACCAATCCAACTCTGGTGGTCAGTGGTACCCCCTCACCCGCCCACTGAACCCAACCACCCAGCTCCCCGGTCAGCGATGGGTGGCATCTCCCCACCGCTTGCCGACTGACTCTGTACAGTAGGGCTGTACACCCATTGGTCCTAGCACGGCCAATGGGCATGCAGCCTGATACGCATCTACACAGTTAAGAAATGTGAATGGATCCATTCACATTTCTGGACTATATAGTATGGTACAGGCTGCACACCGTTGGCTCATGCTGCAGGATCAATGGGCGATAAGCCCCCTTTGTAAGGAGTCAGCGGCAGGTGGTGGGCAGCAAGCTGGGAGATGCCGCCCACCCCGACCAGTGGGGTGGGGCGGTGGGCTCAGTGGGGAGGGGTACCACTGGACCACCAGAGTTGGATTAGTTTGTAAACATTTATTACTGATGCCCGTGATCGGGCTGCAAGTGGTCCACTGACCACCAGGGATATGGGATTCTTATAATACATCATATGCCTGCGATCAGGCTGCGAGCGTGCAGCCGCTTATTGCAGCGGGCATCGGTCCCGTCGGCTGCAGCCTGGCGGGCGCCAAGCGCCAAGTCGATGGGGATCGGCTCACCTGCATGCAAATGAGGCCATAATGTCATGCAAATGGCCCCATTTGTGCTTACCTATAATTATGGCCCCATTTGCATGTGCACTTTTGAATATCGCGGTGGTGTGCCTATCGCAATGGCACTTGCACTAGCGCATTCCCCAGCTCCACTCTGGCCACTTGCGCTGGTGCAGTGCCACTGTGCCATTCGCACTGTGGGTGGCCAAGGAGTGATATTCAACAATGCTGTGCCATGGCGCAGCTCCGTTGAATATCACCCTGTCAATGCCCTATGCATCCAAGTTGCACTGTGCCCAGGCTTGCGCCACAGCCTGGCGCAGTCTGAATATCCTGCCCATTAAGTCTAAAATAGTCCCTAAGTCTCTGTTTTACTACATCTAGTGGGACTCTGAATTATCTGATCTTGGCCTAGGGGTCAAAAATCTTTTTAATTGTTGTCCTTTTCTTGATTCCAATCAAATTAAAATCACCCATTAAACAACTCTTTGATCTTTTATTTTATCACCCAGTTTGTCTACCAATATATTAAAAGTCAAACTTTTTGTCCGGTGGGGGTAAACTACCCCAACCTTAAGTTTAATAGATTTAATTTCTACTAATAAGCAGTTTACACCTCAATATTTTCTGATAACAACACTGTACAGGGACCTACTCTGTGTTTTGTACATAACATAACTCCCTCCCCTTATAACCCTATCTGTCCTTAATAAATCATACCCATGAAGTTGTACTCTTCATCCTTTATGCCCTGTGTAACCAGGTCTTGGTGATTGCCAAAAGATCTCATAGAACCCAGACTCGGTACTCATCAGTTTTGTTTACAATGCTCCTTACATTTTCATGGATCAGAGAAATCTCCTGACAACATTCTGGCCTGGGCCTGGGTTTGCTTCCACATCTCTACTTTGTGCCAGTAATACAGCAACATATAAACCTTGTCACCCTGGGGATACTATCAGGTTCAATTTCCTCATTGGAGTAAACTCTCTTATAACAAGCTTCCTTCCATTTGTAAAGTGTTTCATCTTTCATCAAATGAACTTCCTTCCCAATAAGCTGACTTTGTACAGAGCATAACTGATCTTTCACAGTGTGTTGTCTCTTAACAAAATCTTTGTAAAAGTTTCGAACAGTAGTACCCCACCAATAACCACCCCATATTAACAAACACATGCATTTTAATAGTACTCTGATCCCTATCTCCAATAGAGGCAACTTACTTTCCAAATAGTTTTTCCTCCTGGTGGCGCTCGCACCTATGGGCGGTGCGAGGCTTTGAATAGTGAGGGCCGCCCACTGGGGATCTCTCTAGCAACTGGTCCACTGCTGGACCCCTCAACTACCCCAGTTATCACGGTATGGGCAATGTTAGTTATTAGAGTCCTACTAAAGTGCAGTTTTGCAGTCCCAAACAGTACATAGGCAGTCCCAATACTTGTTTTTTGAAGATGCTCGTCTGCATTATTCGGCTACAGCTCGTTCTTGCAGAAATGCTGTTCTTCAGCTAATCAGCAGCTCCACTTGCAGCCAGTCCCATGACTTAGAAGCTCTCACCTGCAGCCTGTTGACTTAGTTGGTCTGTTCAGCCTTCTACCAGTGTGGGTGGGTGGCAGGGTTTTGGGGTGGGGTTGTTGCAACAATATAAATGCAAGGTTGTTGGCTCTTGAATGTGTTGGAGTTGGAAGGATCAATGTTCAGTCCATGGTGCATCTCTCCATCGTTGCCACATGCAATGTGTCTGCATTCAAGCCAGACCCATCATTGGAAAAAGTATGGGACATACTAACATATGAATGTGCCAGCAGAAACAGACCACCCGGTCTATCTAAGTCTACTCAAGTATGCAGCTAGCATCCCTAGTTTGAATCTGCCCACCCTCCTCCCTTAGTCACCCACTGTGCCGACCTCCCGCCCTCACTCTCCTCTGTTCCTGTCCCCTGTCCCATGCCTTTTAAAGCTGTTCACAGATTTACATGATACCACCATTGTGGTAGTGCATTCCATTTTGCTATCGCCCTCTACGTGAAATATTGTCTCCTCATTTCCATCCTAAATCTCCCCACTCTATTCTTAGCCCTAGCCCCTGGTGTCCCTCCCCTCCTTAGCTTAAAGAACCTGTCTGCCCCATCCTTATCAATTCCCTCAAGTACTTGAATGTCTCTATCATATCCCTCCTGTCCCTTCTGTCCTCCAGGGTGTACATATTCAGGTCTCCCAGACTGCTTTCATGCTCTCTCCCACCGAATCGAAGACCTTGCTGAAGTCCAGTAAAGAACATCCACCGCATGACCCTCATCCAGCCCATCTGTCACTGAGTCATAATATTCTTCCACCTGTTCCTCCCCAGTCACGCTCCTCAGACTGGGATGGTGGCCTTATACCACCCAAACCTCAGTTTCATAACTCTTCAGTCAGGAGCTGCAGCCAGATTGCCTCTGTTTTCCTTTCCTCCCCTCATCCTTTGTGCATTTGACCCGTCCCTCATATCGACTGCAACCAACCCCACCTCCTATGATCATTCCTATATAATTTATACCCTGGGATTGCCAGATCCCTGTCCTGGTGTTTGGTTGCCCACATTTCCATGACATCTGCAATATCCACACTCCACACTGCCAAGAGTGCCTGTAGCTAAACTGATTTGTTGCCTAAGCTTCTTGCATTCAGCGAGACAACCTCCATCTTGCCTCCTTCCTTCATCGCCCTCCATTTCCTCCCTTCTACTCCCTCCTTTTTCAGCCACCTGAGTCCTTCCCTGCTAGCCTGTGGGTAGGCTGTGACTCCACTATATTGGATCCTGACTACCTGCTGTCCACTTGCCACCCCATGTAGTTTAAATCCACCTTTGTCGCATTATACCTCCACAGTCTTTGCTTTAATACATCCTTCCCTCCCACTCAGGTACAGCCTATCCCTTGCAAACAGATTGTTATTATCCCAGGTGCTGCCCCAGCTGCCCACAACCCTGTGCCTTTTAGGTCGACACCATTCTACCAACCATGTGTTCAACTCCCAATCCCTCTCCTTTCTCACTGTGCTTGTGCAGGGTACTGGGAGCACCTCAGAGAAGGCCACAGACTCCCCAGTCTCCTGCCACAACCTTCCCACTTCCTCAAACCTCTCCCTTGTTACCTCCACCGTTCCACCACTAGGTCATTTGTCCCCATGTACCACAATGTGCAGTTTCCTCCAACCCCTCCTTGCACACCTTGGGATTGCCACTCCAGCCTTTTCAGTCTTTAATCATAGGAAAATAAGTTAGATATGGTCTTGCTTTTCAAATGGTGAATATTACTTGAGTAGAAGAATTTTCCTGGGTTTTCCCAAAGGGTTTTCTCAGATTTTTTGCCTTCTCAGCGAGACCATGACAGGGGAGAATAAAGGAGAATAAGTTAGTTCTGCTTTTGCTGTCCAAAATTGAGATTGCATCTGGGTAGAGAAGGAATTTTCCTGTTTTTCCCCACAGGATTTTGCCAGGTTTTGCCTTCTCCAGTGAGACCATGAGAAGAACTTCATCATGTAATGTGCTAACAGGTGGGATGGTGTTGTCAAGGACCGTGGTGTGATGGCGGTGTGATGTTGTGTTGAGGCGGTTGATAATGTGCCCTTGTTCTTGCCCATCAGGATCACCATGGGGCATACATGTGTGGCTACACAGAGCACACAGATGTCCATTAACACAGTGGACACCATGCCACATGAAGAGGCTGTGCACATGGGAAACATGCTTCATGATCACTTTATTAGGCAAGTGACCCGACAGCTGTTTTCCAATGTGCAATGCATGATTACCTACAAAGGTGTCCAGTGTGTCAATGGTCACAGATGTTCACTACTGCAACAGTACCAGGTGCCTTGTGGTGACTCCATCCCCCACAAGTCCACGGCCCCTGTAGCACATCATTGTCCATTAATACAGTGCCCACAGTGGAACATAATCGAGCTGTGTCCATCATAAACCACATGCAGGTGCAATTTGAGTATGGCAACTGATCATGCAGCAGAATTCCAATCTTCACATCTTTACTAACTGCAAAGGCATTGACTATGTCAATGGACACAGATGTTCTGTGTGCCAGCAGTACCATGGGCTCAAGGGGCAACTTCAGTTCTACACGAAGTTAACGTGCCTATTAGCAAACAACACATCGGATCCATTAACACAGTGGAGGCCATCACTGCAAGTCAAGCTGTAGCCATGGCAAGTGTCAAGGCATTAGGTTTGCAATGTTCACAGCTTGACTAGCTGGAATGGCCTCCACTGTATCAATGGACACATATGTGATGGGTGCCAATGCTCACATGTTCATCATGGTTGGGGGATGCCAAGATCCAGGGCACATTAGCTAGCAACTGCCCAATGCCCTACACCTTCCTCATTACCACCTGCCTTGACAACCCCGGTCCACCTCCCAGTGCACAAAATCAGCACTTGCAATGATGAGATGTTAGCCAATAAATACATGGCTTTGTCCATTTAAACTTCAGTGACTGGTGTGTGTCTCAATTTATTTTGCAGTAACCGCTGCCAATGGCACCATGATACAACATACATACAATACACTGCTGTCTAAGTGTTTTATTATGTAATGAAGATCCTGTTCACAATAGATGCACAGAAGTGTGCACATTCATAAAAGCAGCATGCAGCAGGCAATGTTCCCTGCCATTCTGGAACTGTAGGTGTTCAAAAAGTAATGGTACTAGTGAGACAAACATGGTGTGAGCCATTGTGATGGGATCATTAATTTTATTATTTTATATGTGAGACACAGTACTAACATATGCAGTTGGCGGGAAAGGTTATCATACTGAGTCAATATATAGCAATCTCAAATCGAAGAAAACTTTGGCTAAAGCATGATTATGCCATGAGGTTAAACACAGTACATGAAAACAATGAAAATGGTTATGGATAATTAAAATCAAGGCCTGCTTCACACTCAGTGTGGCACAATAGTATGTAGGGAAAATCTCAAGACCATATTCAGATGCCTCAGTCAGACTGAAAACCCACACCCCACACAATCTCAGCTGTGGCATGCAAGGTTATTCCACCACACTGCAAATCAATGAAAAGTTTTCCATACAGCTTGACCACACGCGAGTGAAATGGTTTGACTGTTTGCAATCAGGTTGTAGGTCTTAGGGCTACAATGAAAGTCACACAAATTGGGCATGAATCAAAATTAGAAAGGTGGTCTATTGGTATCGATGTCAAAAATCCTACATATTGTCTAGATTCTTTAGATACTGGTGTCAGATGACCCACATGACACTAGATGGTATCACAAGCAAAACACGCTAATCCAGCTTCTGATGGACGGTAGGTGAACTGGGTGCATATGCCGCCCATCTGTAGGATTACACCCACTTCTGTCTCATACCAATTTCTCATTTTGCTATTGACCCCATTATTCACCAACATCGATTATCCACCACCCTTGATTATCCTCCAACTTTTGCTTGTACCAACGTAGGCAGATAATAGAGGGTGCACAGTAGTCAGTAAGGCATTAATTATTTGGAGTCTGGATCCAAATCACAGTGTCTATTGAAGCCATAATAACTGTATGCATCACTGAATGCCAATAAGTGTGCTTTGAGATGCAGAGTCCCGACTATCTCAACAACCATTCCTAAGAATGGGACATTGTAGATGGATCTATAATTTTTCCAGAAAGTGCTTCAAAGAGCCTCAATCAAGGCACCATGGAAGCACCACTCTGAAAGTGCACACCGCCTATCAAGGCTATCACTGTCCAATTGGTTGCAACCAGTTCTGAAAGGAGATATGTTGCACCATGGTGCTGTGCATAGCATGCTTGGTTGCAACTGCAAGATTACCTCAACCACCACAGCAACCAGAGTCAGCACAAGGCACAGTCAGATAGTTAACAGTGCATCAGTTTGCATGATACCAATCACTGGGGACTCATTTCATCGCACTGTGGTGATCACACCATGAAAGGATGACACCCTCTCTGAGAAGAACAGAGCAAAGTCTTCACACCACAAGACTGCACATGATTTTTCAGGCTGCAGAAAGACTGGACTTAACAGTCTACCTACAGTCCAAAGTATTGGCCCTGGTCTGTCCTCCACCAGCAGTGCTCCAGTTTCAGATCCCTGCTATTCATCTCCTTCAGAGCCCCATGAAGCCTTGGTGGTCTCAAGTGTGAAGAACAAGGTCGTATATGCAGCAGTGCACATGTCACTGTGTAACATCACCCTAATCGGATGAAGCCACCTCCCCATTTAAAATTGCACGTGGAGTACTCTTGCAGGAAATGTCAAGTAACACCAAACAGTCTTTATGTTGAAAATCCCCTAAAGTGCAATAGCAAATCTAGAAAGTGCTGAAAATCAGACAAGGTTGTTGACCGTAGCACTTGTAGTGGGCTGATGAAAGCAATGATTCTAGCAATTGTTCAACGAGATACTATTTGTCAACATTGCCAGCCTCCATTCCCCATCAGGTGTGTATCACAAACCCTACGCCAGCCATGTCATGTGATGAAATCAATGCCAGCATGCTGTGAACATGCATCCAGTTACCAGATGGCACTGACCATGATTGGCATGAAACAAGGAGATCCAGGTGATGCTCTCAAATGAAAAGTGGATTCCAAACAGTGTTCCAAGGCTATGGGCATGGTGTCGGTGGTGGGACAAATGCATGTTGTTATGCACAGGGAGAGCTATCGGTAGCAGATGAAACAAGTTGGATGTGGCACTGCACAAAACAGTGCATTAGGCTCAACAAGGTCATGGGGTACAGGGCATGAGAGCACCCATGTATAACAGCATACACAGGATGTCTAATGTACACAGAGTACACAGAGTGGGTGCTGTCCATAGAATTGCAAGTAGGGTGACACTGTACTTGCACAACAATACTCAAGTGATGAGTGATGGAACTGAATATGTGAGCAGCGTCAGTGCAGATGAAGATGGTAGAGTCAATATTGAACAAACCTGTTAGCAATGGGGTCTTCAAAACATCATGGCATACATCATGGAGCCGTAGAAGAGTCACCCACAGGGTATGTTGCAAAAGGCAAACATTTTTGAAGTGTTCTGCGTGTGTCACACAACTGAAATCTGCAGAATAAATAAGTGCGAGGTAGTAACAACATATTTCCATTAATAAATAGATGATAACTAGACTACTATATGCAGTATTAAATTCTGAACAATGATTTAAGCTGGACCTGTGCTCTCAGTAGAGTAGCTCATTGTGTGGTGACGTACTTGGACTACAGGGGTCAAAATTAAGTTTTACAGCCACTAGCCAGCAGGGATAGTGACTAGGAAAATCCACCAGCCACTCAAGCTTTTTCACTGGCCCAACTGGTGTGGTTATTGAAGTTTTACCTTCTCTGCCACAAGCCCTCAGGGCTATTTAAAGAAAAAACTCTCTAAATCAACGGCCCCGCCCGAAAACACGATCCAGCTTTTATTTAGAAAAGCGCTTTTCTGCACTGCTACTTACTTCATTTTCAGTGTCAGTGTCAGTGGCTCAACAGGTGCTTCACTTGCCTCTGAGGCTTGGGAGATCAGAAGGCTGTGCGTTCTATCCCACCAGGCGCAGGTGTATCCAATACTGACACTGCAGTGCAGCATGAGGGTGGGGTACTGCACTCCAGAGGTGCCGTCTTTCAGATGAGACATTAAACCGAGGTCCCATCTGCCTGTTCTGGTGTAGTTCAGGTGGATCTTAAAGATCCCATGGACTTCTTGAAAAAGAGTAGGAAGTTTTATTAACATCCAAAACAAAATACATCAAGAAAAGACAACTGAAAAAACAAGTCAAGAAACCAAAGAAAAATGAAAGGTATTCATACAATGTGAGGAAAAAAAAGACAAATTTAGTGAGGACCAACCTATCCTACCCATCCTATATCGTGCCATAAGTGATTACATACAATAGGACCCAATGTCCGAAATTCATACTCATAAACTTTATCTAAATCACACTGAATATGAAAAAGGTCTTGCAGTCATGTCACTTTGTTTTGAAGAATTCTGCAACATCTTGATTGCCAAATTGCCCATTTATACATGCAAATACTACAGAAAGTGTATCCTTCTGGCACTTATTCCATGCTTTAGGTATTTGACACAAGACAAGAATCTCATATTGCATGGTAGAAAATAAAGGTTCATTCCACCAATTAGCCAGAGAGCTCAAAAGTTCTGAACATGAATACAGTCAAAAACAGGTGATGAATGGTTTCAAGGTGCCCTGACACTCAGGTTCAGGGCAAATCCTTTCCAATAGTTGTTTATGCTTCTGATTGCTCTTGACATTCAACTTTTGATGACCACAAATCCAGTTCATATCCTGCATTTTACAAGGTATTCTGGGTTCTATCATGCTAGCCAACAAAAAACTGTATTAATATGGTCAGAAACTGAAATAATGGATCTTCAAAATAATATTTATTCACTATAAAAGAATACAATTATTTTTACTATGAGAAACAAATCAGCTGAGTTCTATTTTCCATAATCTGATATATTTAAAAGTATCTTGGACATAGGAGGGGAGCAATTTTTCAGAAGTATGCCACTTTCCCCATCCCCAAGGAGTCAAAAGGCAGCACCCCATAACTGCATGCAAACCACACCCTCTTAGTAGAGTCTAATAACATTGGTCTTATGGAGCTATAGAAAAAATTACTAAAAAGATATACCAATGGCTGTAACATATTGAGGCCTCCGATTCCACGGTCTATAAGTATGTGCCTTTTATAGGATTCAATCTGCTACCCCAGAGTAATTGAAAAAAGACTCATTACCTTTGCATGCATGTGAAAAGGCAATGGGAACACATGGGAAACATATAAAAACAGGAGCAATATAGGCCGAAGAAGGAAGACCGTTTCCGTCTAGTCATCTTCTAAGATTGCCACGCAAGCACTTTTGGGCCACCAAATCATACACAATATCCCAGTAATGTTGCAAGGCATCATTTGTACCAAAATAAAGACACAACAATTTCACTTTATCAGTAGCAATTGGTATATCAAAATCTACAGCCAAATCAGTATCTCCCAAAAACTAGGAGAGTACTTTTATCATAGTTGATGGATATGCCAGTGGAAAACGGAGTTCATCCAGTAGCTGCAGTACCCTCTTACCAGAACTTAGGTCTGCCACTGAAAAAATACAGTCATCTGTATAGGCCAAGACCTTTGTAAACACAAAACCTGTTGTTGCAACAATGGGCATCACCTGATCATCTCCTGCTATTAAATGCAACACTGGGTCCAAACCAAAGACATACAACAAGGGTCTGAGAGGCTCCCTGGCTCACCCCATGAAATAAAGATACAGGTTGACCCAAATGCCCATTTATCAAAGGTATAACTTCTGCAGCAGAGTATAAAGTACACAATAAATTAATCAGCAAAGCTGGTATTCCATATTGCTGTAAAACATTCCATATATGAGATTGCGGATTGCATCAAAAGCTGTTGCTTGATCTAACGATAAAGTAACCCCTCAAATTCCACTGTAAGCCCTGCTCAGCAAGCTCCTGGAGATAAACAAGATTATCAACAATGTTTATACCAGTGACTGCACATCTGGTAAGATAGCAATAATTTTTAGCAATCCTGGATAAACGTGTTGACAAGATATTAGCTAAACTCTTATAATCAGAGGTCAATAAACTGAAAGGCCTCCAAATTTTCAAAAACTTTGAGTCCCTTTCTTATACAAAAGATCATTACACCATGTTGTATACTATGACCAAGATGGAGTTCAGACAAATGGCTGCAAAAGTAAGTGTAACCATGGTAACAATAAATTCAGGTAACATTTATAAAACTCATTCGCATCCTATCAATACCGGTGAAGTATGGGTTGATAACTTTAGTACTGCCGCATCTAATCTCATCAATAGTGAACTCTGCCTCTAAACCCCCTGTCTTCTGGCAATAAGGAAGGACAATCAGAATGCCAAAAACAGATCATTAGGTCCAGTCTCTACATCCTGAAACACAGACTGTATATGCAGATGTACAACCTGACAAATATCTCTTATATCAGTAACTACTTTCCGGTGGAATCCTATAAACCCGACATAACAAACTGAGTAGAAGCTTGAAAGGCGCATCAAATGGATTCACCTGCTCACACGCACCTTAAATAAATATTTTTGTTGAGAATAATATCTGTTTTCCCATTTTTAAGAAATGAAAACATCTTATTTTTGAGATCCAAAAGCTTGTGATGAGCCTCACCAGCTACTGATGTGTGGAAAGCAATTTCAAATACAGAGCCCTGTGACTTAAGTAAGCCAAATATTGGTCCCTTGCTTCGCAGTGAACAATTGAATAAATAACTGCTTCAAGTCTGTTTTCATGTCCTCCCACCAATCAATAGGACTATCATATAAAAACATAAGTCAGAACGAGTGCAAAAAATGTTGCATTTGTATTCACATGTCATCCTCCTGTGAAAGAATCATATTCAATTTCCAGTAGGCATGGCCCATCAAAAGCTTTGGTAACTTCCTATGGACACCCTGACCACCATATGGTCCAAAGTCTCCAGAGGAAGAATAGAAACCCTGACACTGATATTCTTGGACAAAAACCAAAAATCTATACGGGAGGATAGGGTACCCTT
Source organism: Neoceratodus forsteri (assembly GCA_016271365.2). Taxonomy (NCBI): domain Eukaryota; kingdom Metazoa; phylum Chordata; order Ceratodontiformes; family Ceratodontidae; genus Neoceratodus; species Neoceratodus forsteri. Next base: position 124,723,160 of record JADMNL010000023.1, on the reverse strand, counting down.
GGAAAAAGTATGTATGGGAGGAACATGCAAAATATCGAGACATCACTGAGGTCTTTGGTAATCTGAAGTAAAGCATTAGTATCACAAAATATTTTTGAGTCTTATGACCCCAATCACGAGGCTAAGCCACAGTTAAAATCGCCACCCACAGTATCATCTTCAAGTGTGTAAATAGGGAGATACATCTAAAAAGCAGAGCATCAGCCTTTTTGTGGAGTATAAACATTAATAACTAGGTAAACACAACCATTCACAATCACATCAAGAAGCATAGCACAACCAGGGAAATATCAAAATACGAAAATAATAACAGCCACCCCAGAAAACAAAAACCAAGCCTGAACATTGTTCCTCACCCAAGGACCAGAGGAAACACCCCATCTCCAATCTTTCTCAGCCATTTTTAGATCAGATAATGAATGCAACTGTGTATCCTGTAATAATATAACATTTCCTTTACATCCCTCAAGCTAGCAAAGGTAACCCTTCTCTTCAACTGTGATTTCATGCTATTAACATTGAGTAAGAAAGGTAACAATGCCTAGCATGATAAATGAGAAGAAAGCATCAGAGATATAAATAGAAAATTACTGTAATGAAAACCAAGGAAATAATGTCATTTCCTTTTCTTCCATTTTTTTGGCTTCGGTTTTCCCTGGGCCTACTTCTGATATAGGTTAAGCATGGAGGAGGTCACTGAAGAGACATCTGAGTCAATGCCATCATCATTCCCAGCTTGTTCCAACAAGGGTGTAAGGATTGTGCATGGGCACCAACAGAGGATCTGTAGAAACTTGCTGTACATCCGTATGGCTTAGCAGCCTTAGATCTGGTTACCCTCTGAAAAGATGAATCTTGTTGCAAAGGAGGAGGCATATTATCCTGATCAATAAGAGGACCTGAAGAAGAAGCAAGTGATGTATCCTGATCTTCCAAGGCAGCATTAACAGGAGAGGATCCATGGGGGAGGGCAGAAGGGAAGAGAACAGTACAAGGAGAGAGTGGGATCTTTCAAAGCAGCAGCCAGAGCCACTGAATTTAACTGTGAAAGGTCTGCATCAGAAATGGGGGTAGAAACATCCATAGGATCCTCAGGATTAGGTCCATCCACACCATGAGGAAATGAAGCAGAGGGATGTGGTTGATGGAGTAAATCATACAGTTTCCATTTTTCTTTATGTGCAGTAGCTACTAGAATATCTTGTTCTGCTCGAATAGCAGGATCTGTATTGTTATGAGATGCCCAAGAGCAATTTGAAAAGTGTGACCTTGTTCCTCCTAAGGTTACACTTCAGGGTCTTCTGCAGTGTGCACCAATGTGTCCTACATCCCCACAAAGGCCACATTTTGCTGGTCACAAACATTGCTGAGGTGACCGAGACTCCACATTTGTAACGAGCTCTAGGATGTCCTGGATAAAAAATTACTCCTCTGTCCCGTCCCAGAAAGAAACAGGGAGATGCTCAGTGAGGCCTTGTTCTAAATGCAAATCAGCTAGATAGCGCCAGCCCTCGGTCCAAAGGTGTTCATCATCTAATATGGGTTCAGGTTGGCCCTTTACTTTACAGTGCTGTTGCAACCACTACGTTATATCTGCAACATTAACCCCTTCATTATGGAACAAAACAGTTATTTTCTTAGTAATTGGTTTCGTTAAAGGAATAGCCATAAATGGTTTCCACAAGGGCATGTGCTTAGAGTAGAAACTGTTCCCAAAAACATTTCAACCCCAAAGATGTTTAAAGCTGATATCAAATGTAGTATCTCCTGGCATATGAATCAATGCATAAATTTCATATACAAAGAACTTCATACTACCCATCAGGAGCTCCGCCCAACAAAACAGTGATTAGAAGGTCTTCAAGATGCCCCTAAATTTAAGACGTACTGCATTACGTCTAGTCACAGGTTCTGTTTGCAGCCCAAAAGTAGCAGGGAATAATCGTCAACCACCCTAGCATGCCAAACTGTAGTAGGGGCTGTTGTTCACAAATAGATTTTGCTGTAACTGGCTCTGAAGGGGGTCTGTTGTGGAGCAACTACATCTGGATTAACCTAAGCAGGGGCAGAAGGAGGGGGTCAATTGAGTCAGATAAATCCCCTTCAATTTGTTTTATGGCCTGTAAAGTGGGATCCTGAGACAAAACAGGAGCGAGAGGGTTTTCAGACAATGGGTAACTTGACCGGGGGGCAAAGAGTCAGGACAGAGTTCAATGCCACGTCCCCGACAGTCAGAGCTTGAAACAGAGCCCAAGGGAAATCCTGAGGGTTGGAGGAACAAACTGGATCAGTGAAGTTAGCATCCCACCCAGTACCATCAATGTTTCTGACCCAGCATGCAGCCTCCAGTGCCATCGAAACCCATGGAGCAGGAAGTGAAACAACAGACTCTGTGAAGCCCCTCTTTACAGCTAATAGAATTCAAAGAAGAGCATGTTGCAGTTGGAGAATGGGGTATAACAGATGTACAAAGACTAAGCTTCCTTCACCTGAAGGATTTACATCAACAGGAGGAGCCCTAAATCAAAAGTTAATCCAGGAGGAGCAACTGCTGCAGTAGCAACAGAAGAAACTAGAATGGCCCAGTTTTAATAAGCAAAGCGGACTCAGCCTCTGATCCTGAAACATGCAGCATGTCTAAAACAATATGTCCAGCTCCCACATTCACAGTACTCACAGTTCCAGTCAGTGAAATCGTACTATTTGGGAGTGTACTTGAAGATTGTGGTAGAAATCCTGCCGAGAGGTGCTCAAGGTTGGGACACCTCATCTAGAGAGACTGAGGATCGGGTAACATCAGTTCCCATTCAGTCAGTAAAGGCTCCGACAACCTCTCAAGCGCAAGCAATCACAGTTCCTTGAGTCCAGAAACTGTCACTCCTCTTCCAAAAGCTGTTGCCATAAATGTTCGATAACTCAGGGTCCAGAAGACAGCAAAACTGCATCCGATGCAAGGGCAACTCCACGGAGCACAAACAGGGATTTCAAACATCATTACTGGGTAAGTCGGAGACATCCATAATGTCGCCAGCCATTATGATCACATTAATGGAAAAGGGAGGGCTGAGGTGATCAGCACCCCAGCCTCCCACATGTCCGCCCTCTCCGGTAGCAGCAAGCAGACTGCAGAATCTGACATTCTCACAGCACCCTCCCACAAAGAGTAGGGAAGTTTATTGACAAGAAATCATAACATCACAAAACAATCAAAGATACATCAAATCAATTTCAAAGACAGAAAGAAAAAATTCAGAACAAATAATAACATCTTTGCAGTATAACACCTGTCAAAAAGAAATGTCTCCATAGAATATCAACCTTAGCTTTGGTGAACCTTCGTTATCATTTTCTTTAACAGTTAGCAAACCAGCTTCAATCTGAGAAAAAATAGTACTATTTAATACACATTGTTGATGTAAAACAAATTGGCAACGAGCTAGCCATAAAAAATACTGTATAAGGGAAAAAAAACATTCAATGTACTTTTATGATAACCTCCAGATCCCATATAATCCCTAAAACAATGGTGTGATATGAAATATGGTTCAAAAAGGTAAATGCCAATGAGTAGCAGCATCCTGCCAAAAGATTGACTGTGGGGCAAGTAACAAAGAAATGCAACATAGTTTCTTCACTATTAATGCAAGTAGGCCTAAGGCAGAATCTCTCAGTCAGGGTTTATATTTCAAATTACCCGAACTCCTAATTTACCTTGGATGGACAGCCACACAACATCCCAAACATGAGAAAGAATCTTGAATCCATTAATTTGTGAATAGCCAAACTCATTTTGTGGGTACACATTCAGGAAATATCCAAATAATCTTCTGTACCTCATAAACTATAAAGGCATAAAAGATTTCCTGTGCATAGTCAATAACATAGGCAAAGAAACCTTCCATTGAAACATCTTTTAAGAGTTGAGAGGCCATAAATTGGTAAATAATCTGAGGATAAAAGTTTAAGGGGTAACAATGTCCATTTAAGAAAATATTTAGACCAAAGAAATTGTGTCCACAACTGCCACAAATGGGTAGAGATGTCCATAAGTAATTAAATGTCCCAAAAAGTATAGAGAGAGTGATAAAAACAATGGGTTAATCATAGCTAAGCCGCCTTTATGGATGGGTAAAAAGTAACATCCTTTTCACAGGATTTAGTCTATTACCCCAAAGCATCTGGAAAAAAGGCTAAAAATTCTAGTCTCAAGATGCAATGGGGGGAAAACATAACATAAATATAGAAAACAGGTAAGAGAAACTGTTTAATAATGTGAACTCTTTTCTGTTTCCCAAATTTCCACCCTCCATCTATGTACCTTATTTTCTCCAATATGCAACTGCTTTTCCCAATTATAAGTAGCCATTTCACCTGGTCCAAACCAAATACCCAAAATCTTATGAGGGCAGAAACTACCAGAATCCTAAAATATCTAAAGAGGCAGGAGAAAGAGTATGTAAAGAAAAATAAAACTTTTATCCATGTTAGGACAGCTCCAGAGAAAGATCCAAACTGGGAAAAATCTGCAGAGCTGACCTTAAAGAGGAAACATCCTGGACTAATAAAGTAACATCATTCGCATAAGCGAAATCTTTTCATGTGGTAAAAGCAGGAGAGCCAAACCTATAATACTGGTGTCCCAAAGAATTTGTTGGATTACAGGATCCAAACAAAAGAGTATAAAATAGGACTCAAGGGGCAACCTTGTCTAACTCCAATGGTCAAAGGAACATCCGTGCCAAAAGACCATTAACCATAGGAATAATAGTTGCATCAGCATAAAGAAGGTGCAACCAATACAGAAAGGGTTTCGAAAACCATACTTTAATAAAAGGGGAAAAGATAATCATGATGAACCTTGTCAAAGGCCTTAGCCTGATCCACGGTTACCACAAATCCAGAAAGAGAATATCTCTTAGCAGCTTCAAATAAATCTCGCAGGAGATATAAATTGTGCTGTATACATCTGTCAGGTACAGCACAAGTCTGAGCTGGATGAATAAGAAGATCAGCCACCCCAATAATCTATTATGAAAATATTTGCTAGAATTTTGTAGTCACTATTTAGAAGGCTGAGAGGTCTCCAATTAGTCAAAAGGGCTTTATTCCTGATTTTACAAAAAAAGAATAGGGAGTATTAAAACCAAAACAGGAAGAAGAGGAAGTTAACATAAAATTAAAGACCAGGGTAAGAAAATGGACCATATGGGACAAAAACGTTTATAAAAATCATTGGGAATCCCATCCAGGCCAGGAGAAGTGCCTGTATTTAATTGAGATATAGCATCCTCAGCCTCTTTTGAAAGTATGGGTTGTACTAGGGATTGTACCATAGCTGCAGGTACCTGGGGCAGTGGTGCAGTAAATCCAGACAATAACCAAGAAGAGTGACCGATACAGGATGAAAACGTGGCACCTACATACTGTTGTACCATCTCCAATATTTCTCAATCTGTTGTAACTATGTTACCCTGTGTTGTGACCAAATGAGTCATGAGAGTGCTATCAAGCCTTTGCTTACAGGCTGCATAGGGACCTGATGCAGGTGTCTTTTAGTACTGAATCTAAATTCCATCTCTAGTGATTTAGCCCTATCATACTGATAGGATTTAATTTCTTCTTAATTTCAAAAATCTGTGAAGCAAATTCTTGCTTATTATGTGGAGGATAAGACATTAATTTGTACAATTGATTTCTGAAGAGAAGATAACGTAAATAATCAGAATTAGCTCTGTGTCTACTAAAAGAAAGCATAAGGTGTTTAAGCTCTACTTTAGTATTCAGCCACCAATGTAACAGAGAGTCATAGGAGCACATAATAGAGTCTCGCATGCAAAAAAAATTTCAATTCGAGAAAACAAGGAGGAAGAAGAATCTAAAAAGACATGTTGAATCGCCAACAAGTATGTGAAGAAAAATTTTTGGAGGTAGAGTGGATAAATTTAAAGAACAAAATAAAGATTATGATCGGAAAATTCAAGGCTGGGAAATACAAAAATAAGGAATCAAGTATTTAGAAACAAAAACATATCAATGCAGGTGGCGTATGTGTCTATGATATGTAGCTCCTATGCCTACAGCATGCAGGCTTCGAAAGCATCCTGTAAATTAGCACCAGAAATAATCTGTGATAAGGCATTAGAGTCGCAATATATCTTCTTCTGTGTGTTATCTCTAAATTTGGTGTCCAAGGAACAATTAAGTCTCCTCCCAAATGACATGTTTCCTAGTAAATAAAAAGGGCTTAAGTTCTTCAAACAGCTCAATTCTAGCCGATTTGAGTTGGGGGCATAAATATTAAGAAATCGAAGGAAAATCCCCAAGGAGCAATCAAGCACTAAAGCCCTCCCGGTTTAACATCAATAAGCTTGGTGACATGGAAATGTGTAGATTTAAAAGAATACCAATCCATCCACAGCTTCCAAACCAAGGTCCAGAAGGAAAGGTCCCAATGCCATCGATTTTTAACCTGTTCCACCTCAACAAGAGAGAGGAGGCGTGTTTCCTGAACAAAGAAAACATCGGCGTCAAGAGTGCCAAAAAGGAAAACAGATAAATCTATTTTTATAGGTTTTCAAGCTACAGACATTAAAGATGCCAATTTCAGGGTAGCCATCTGTTATATAGTCACATTCAAGGCCTTCCCTTTAAACAGTAACTGGCCTTTCTCTTTTTCCTTTTTCCCTTTCTTTTCTTTGGACAGTTCAGTGGATTTGCTCTCCTCATCCTCAGTGGCCAGCTCAGACCTGTGTGAAGTATCTGACTCAAGTCAGAATCCTTGTTCATCCTGAAGAGAAGAAAAGAATTCTCCGTAGGGATAGGACACAGAGAGGAGTTTAAGAGAGGACCTAGTAAATCTCGTCCTTTAACAGTTTCAAAAGGAGGGGCATAGTATTTTCAGTCGGAAAAACAGATAAACTACCATCAATATCAGTGCCTAGAGTAGAAGCAGGAACAGAGTCCTGTACAATTTGTCAGGGAGTTTGATCTAAAGGCACGATATATCAGAGGGGCCACCACAGGAGGGTCAGTAACAGGGGCAGTCTCAGACGGAGTCAGAAGAACCAGAAGGAGGAAAACCCTGACATTTTTCCTGGGCCTTATAAACCAGGTCATCATGATCCCAACCTTCCTGTCTATTTTGTTTAGCCCAAGGGCACTGGTGAAAGGCATGGCCCTTTGCATCACAGAGGTTGCTCTGAAAATGTTCTCACATAAATCTACCGAATGACCGTAGCCACCACAGAGAGAACATTTGAGCATGTCACAGGAGCTGCTAATATGTGACGTGAGCCACATTTATAGCAAGCCCTGGGTTGGCAACTGTAAAAACAAACACCCCTGTCTTTACCTAAAAAAACTATTAGGTAAGTGGATGATGTCAGAATTTACCTGGAACAATTTTACCTTAAATTTCGCCCACCAGTCCAAATACCCTCTAAGTCTCCAGAGCTTCTGGAGGTCCCAGAATGTCACATCTTTTGTAGCCAGTGATAAATGTCACTGACATTCACCCTTCATTACAGAACATAATTGTCACATACCTGATTTGTGGCCTAGTTAAGGGATAGCAAAAAGGGAGTCATAAAGGAGTGTTCTTAAGGCAGAGTATTTTCCCAACATTTTTCTAAACTGCCATTGAGACGAAAACTAATATCGAGAGAGTCTTCCCCAGATACATGGATTAGAGCATACAAATCTGAGGAAAAATGCATAAAACCTCTAAGCAAATGATTAACAACATAATACCTATCTGGGTGAGTAAAGCTCACCCTTGTATTATAAACGTACTGTATTTCTCCTGGGAGCCTGCTCTAACTTGTTTTTAAAAAGATCTGCCATAGAAAGATGTTTAGAACTCCCTAAATCAGTAGTATCTTGAGAAAGACCTCCCTTCCCCGAGGACATACTAGGGCCAGGACTGGCCTCAGACTCCCTGCAGAAGGTGCACACCTTTACTAGGAGATTTACATGATGAATCAAGTCCAGGAGAAATACCTGAGCTCAGTTTGTTGGCATGCTGTGAAGAAGAAGAAGTAGTAGGCCGCTGTCCACCCAGTTCGGATCAGGTATCCAAATCCCGAAGTCAATCAATCCATCCCGACTTGGTAGCGTTTCATCAGCTGACCAGTCCATTAAAAAGTCTGCAGAATCTGAAGGTAGACCAAACTGTTTAGCATCACTTGGGAAGTCGTGGCAGTAGTATTCGTCTGTTGCACTACCGACTGCTCAACAGGGCCAGACTCCATACCTGGAAGTTCCGTCTGTGAAAATGGGTCCGGAGAAACAAGACCCAAGCCAGAAAGAAGCCCTAGTCTGTAAAGGGGTCTGCACTGAAATAACAGGGCTGTGCATAACATCGATTCCATCCGACACACACTCCCGAACTAGCCCACCTAGTATCCTGTACAAGCACTTCCGACATCTCAGAATCAGAAGTCCCACTCTTAGGGACAGTTTCCAAAACAATCACCGAAAAATCTGTTCCAGCAGTAGCAGGAGCCTCAGAATCATGTCCTGCACCTCACAAGGTCGTCCTCCGTTTGCCATTCTGTGGAGCCCTCTACTAGCATAAAGCAGCCGAAGAGTAGGAGAATTTCCCGTGTTCTGGCCAAATATCCCCCATTCACCAAAAGACCACTGCCAGCTTAATCTGGTTCAAAGTCAATTGGCATTCATCTGTATCCCCCTCCCTGGGTCATGCCTGAAAATAGGCAGAATTTGTCTAGTGCACTTCCCGGTCAACAAAAATGAAATAAATAAATAACATTTTATTATGAAAAGTCCATGAACTGGTAATATGGTGGGCGATGTGGGGGCTCCATTTACTGTAAAGGTGCGTGAGAACCATGCACTTCAATACTTTGTATTGAAGTGCATGGTAACACCACACCTTTACAGTAAATGGAGCCCCACAGCGCCTGCCATATTCCTGTTTGTGGACTTTTCAAATAAAAATAAAGTAAGTAGCAGTGTAAGAAAATGCACTTTTCTAAATAAAAAGCTGGATGGCGGTAAACTTTTCAGGGGCCATGCATTTAGAGACTTTTCCTTTAAAGGAAATCTTATTAGACAGACACAAAATCCTATCCTATGGCTTTGCCCCCGAGGTGGTGCCGCCCTACACCCCATCGGTAGATCTAGAATCTAGAGCACAGGGCAGGAGCCAGGTGGGAGAGGGAGGACAGTGCCTGGTGTTGGGAGTGTGGTCTGTTTGTGGCAGAGGTGCCTTCACCTCTTCACCTATCTGAGAGGCCGGGGGTTCGTGTAGGTACCCGCCTGAGTGGGGACATGCAGTGAGGTCCATGGGAGCAAGTCACTGACGTCTGCCACCACTCCATCCTCTAATACAGCTCTGCATCTACAGTACCTCTGGTCTTCACTACAGGTTGCTGAGATACTGAGCATGCCCCAGAACCCACCCCAGGAAAGGAGGCAGTTCACTGAATGCTCCATCCTCTCCCTCACCTGCCATCCACTGGCAGCACGAATCTGTTCATGAACATGGGTTCACCACAGTGGCAAGGTGTGGCATCCAGTGCCTCAACCATCAGTGCCACCGTGATGGTGTGTAAGCATATTAATTGCATGGGAGCAATTGCATGGGAGCCTAACCTGCCTTATGTGCAACAAAGGCACAGCATCTTACTCATACACACACAGGCTGTGGCCATCCTGAAACATGGCCCATGGGTATGATTCACAGCAGTGTACAAATAGCCTGCCTGGTGTAGCTGAGGGCTGATGCACCAGATGACACACCTCATGGACGCAACACTTCATACGGTTACAGTGACTATGTTTCTGGAACAGCACATCATCATCGTGGTGGGTGTGGATGAGCAGGATTCAGCAGCCATAACAAGAGCAATCCTCAGCTGTGGTGATGGTACCAGTCATGGCTGCTATAGGTATGATAGGGAGCACAAGCAGGTTGTTGGAGGCAAAGTATTGGCATGATGCCACTGAGATGCTGTTGTGCCTGCACATGTGTCACATGGCCGGGCATGTTGCAGGATCAAACATGGAAAATTCAAAATGTGCTAATAAGTGGTAATTAGGTGTTGCAGTAATGCTACACAGTGCTACATGCATGACCATGGCACATACTGTAATAACACGGGCAGCATGCAGTGTTTCTAGTTAACTGGCAACACTTCAAGTGAGTATAGAGGTACACAAAGAAGGCACTAAAGCAAGGGACACTACATGCAAGAATGGAACAGATCATGGGCAATAAGTGCCTTTACATGTTGAGCACATGTAGTATGTGATTTGGTACTGTGGCTCAAAAAAGGGTGCCAGTTGTGGCTAAACTAGAATGGTTGGTTAGAATTGCAAGGGCAGAAGGTGTTTGGGAACTACAGCTGTAGGTTAGAGGGTCAACAAGTTAGCTGGTGAGTTGGATAAAATGTGTCTTACTTCCATGTTTGCGGTGACAGACTCCACCTCCTGACAGCAAATACTCTCTCTGTCAGAGGACATCATTTGACATTGTCCACAACAGCACCAGAATGTAGATCCAGAATGAATATCCCCATGCTCCTCATCTGTATCAGAGGGCGATGTACTGCCACTGTAGTGTGTGCTTGTAGTCCACCACAGCAGCTCTGGCTCAAACATGTAAGGTTGAATCACTCCCAATGATGAAACATATGGGAAATAGTCATCATAATCTGATTCAGAAGACATCTGCACAGTAAAAACAAAAATGGAAACAGTTTATGTCCAGTTTTATCTGTGGTGTGAGTGACAGTGCAAGTAGTAGTGTTTTGAATCATTAAGCAAAGGTACCCGAAAAAGCTGTTTCTAAGTCTTTCTTTGCTGCAGCATGATTTGAAGCTGTGACAGACTAGTATCCATGCTGGGGCACCACAGTGCATCAGGCTTCTTCTCATTGCTGTCTGCAGGTGGCATCATGTTTCACGGTTGCTTTGCATGAGCAGAGATTGTGATATGTAGTGAGTTAGGCACGTGGGGTGGTGACTGCGGTCTGGCATCCATGTTCAATAGAAACATAGAAACATAGAAGTTGATGGCAGATAAGGACCACAAGGCCCATCCAGTCTGCCCAGTTCTTTTCTACCTTATGAATGTGCCATAGGCCTTTGCTCTGTCAATTGCCTATCTATTCATACTCATCTGTATTGCTCCCTTATGCCTATCCCATGCCTGTTTGAAGCCCTGCACTGTATTCATATCCACCACTTCCTGAGGTATGCCGTTCCATGCATCCACCACCCTTTCTGTGAAAAGAACTTCCTCACATTACCCTCAATCGGCCTCCCTCTAATCTTATGCTGTGTCCTCTTGTCCTGCTATATTTCTTATATTGAAACATGTTAGACTCTTTCACCTTTTAATGCCTTTAAGGTGTTTGAATGTTTCAGTCATATCACCGCTCTCCCTCCTTTGCTCTAGGGTATACATATTGGGCGGATATTCAAAAGGTTGCGATCTTAATAGGGTGCACCAGTGCAAGTCAGAAAATGTGCCATTCTGCGATATTCAGCAGGAGGCAGTTGCACCACTGAAAACATGCTGAGCAACAGCGCAATGATAATGAAGGCATGTGCAACCGAAGGGGTGGAAACTATGCATAAAGGGCGAGTGCGATGTTCAAAGACTTAATGCGCAACAGTGGAGCAGGCGGAAGTTGGCGCCATAGCGGAAATGAGCCAAAATAAAAGGAGCAAGGAAGAGAAGCAAGAATGCTACAGGAAGCCACATGAGGCAGAGAGAGACAGAGAAAGAGGGAGAAAGAGGGCAGGCCAGGAAACAAAACCACAGAATAGGGGCAAGGGAAGGTGTGTGGGGCCACAGGTGCAGAGGCCAGTAGGTGTACCGGTGCAGTGGAGGTAGCAGTCAGGACAGCGGGGGAACAAAGCAAAAACAGCTGGGGGACACAAGCCAGGGACATGGACAGTGCCACCTTCCACATGGAAGCTGTAATGGGGGGTGAGAGGCATGCTGCAGGGGGCGTGGCCGTGGAAGGCCCGTCAGTGGTATACCCCAACAGGCAGTACCGAGCCCACACCAGCTTTGAGCTGTACACAGATGTCGAGATTGTGGACGTACCTCCTGAACAGGGCAATACTGAGGTGGCTCTTTGAGCTGTGCAGTGATGTGATGCAGGCACCCACATGGCAGAGTCATGCTCTGTCAGTGGAGACAAAGGTAATAGCCTGCATGTGCTTGCTCGCCATAGGTACCTTCCAGAGACCAACAGGGGACACCACAGGCATAACACAGTCGGCCATGTCATGCATCCTCACCCAATTCCTCAGCGCACTGCTGCCACATGCTGGAGTACATCCATTTCCCCAGCACCACGGCAGTGCTGAGCAAACATACAGGAGTTCCACAGGGTAGCACGTATGCCTGAAGCGTGCTAGGGGCGATAGACTGCACCCATGTAGCCACGATGGCATGCCACCTGGCCCCGATGGGGCCACCTACCATGAATCGGAAGGCTGCCAGTGTCAACTGCCAGGTGGTGTGTGATGCCAGTGGGCGCATCATCAATGTCTGTGCCATGCACCCTGGGAGCACATGATTCCTTCATCTGGTACCAGTCAGCACTGTGCCATTGATTCGAGAGTGGGGACATCCCACAGGTCATCTAGTGGGTGAGTATGCATGTAGAACTGACAAATCGTGGGCAAGGGGGTAAGCCAGAGGTGCCATGGGTGTGGCACACAGGGTTTGAGGGCAGTCTGAGCCTGAACAAGACACTAACCTCCACTATCTCCACACAGGTGACAGTGGATACCCACTCCGTCCCTGACTGCTCACACCCTACCGTGGCCCATGACCCCATTGCAGCAACGCTTCAATGAGGATCATGCCACCACACATAACGTCATTGAGCCAGTGTTTGGGATGCTGGGCGCGTTTCCATTGCCTGGACACCTCCGGCGTGCCCTACAGTATAGCCCCTCAAAGGCCTGTGGGATATTCCTGGCCTGTTGTATCCTGCACAACATGGGCAAAGACTGTGGGATAGCCGTACAGGTCAAAGAGGGGACAGCGATGGGGGCGACAGTGACACGGTGACGATGGGGATGGGCAGCCCCTTGGCCGACGGGACCCCGACTGATCCGGCTGGCCCAGCTGCACTGGGACACCATCACAGAGGAGCACTTCAGACAACACAGGTAAGTCATGGGGCCACATGCAACCACCAGTGGCTGGGCAGAACCCACGTATACACATGGAAACACACCAGGGTGCATGCTGGCAAGGGATGTGGCAGGGCACAGAAGCACACACATACAACCAGGGAGGGGTGAACAGTAGCCGCCACATGAGCGGACACACATACACGCACACACAATAGGCACAAAGTGCACAGGGGTCAGGTGCAAAACAGAGCCGGAACACAAACACTAGCAACACACATGTCCATAGGGTCACCACGTCCACTGACTGTCTATGTGCATGTGTCAGATGCTGGGCACCATCGCACTTTGGTGTACAGCGCAATGCAGCATCATCATGCACACATACCTGTGGACAGCAGTCTGGAGGGTGTGCAGGTGGACCGTGTGTCTGCGTGTAGGGCTGGGCACCCACCGGTGCACTGCCCCCAAAACACACAATGCACACAGGGCAGCACCAGACAGTGCCTGCACTGGGAGACAGGTCAGTCTTGAGGCACAGTGCCACATCCACCTCGGATGTGTGGGCGGCCGCCAAGACCCTGCAGCACTGGCAGGCTGAGCACGGGCCTCATGGGGTGGCATTGATGGTCCACCAGGGTTCCACTTGCGAACGCCACCATGCCTGCACAGGTGTCTGCAGCACACCGAACATACCTGCACCAGGAGTGCTCGGATGCCCACAGCTGAACCCAGCATCGACAGCTGAACCCAGCATTGACAGGGTGGGTGTCCCATGATGCCAGGAATGGGAGTGGATGTGAACTGCACGGCCTGAGCAACACATGGGCACCTGACTGTGTGTCCATTGTGGCCATGACAGCGACCAACGCCTGTGTTTGCCTGTCAATGGCAGTGGTCACATCTTCCCACAAATGGTCAGTCCATGACAGGATCCTATCGATTGTCCCTGCTGTGTCGCTCCTCAACCCACTCCAAAGCCACACACAGTGCCTCCAGGGACGTTGCAAGCGCATCTGCTGCTGTACTGATGCCTGCAGTGAGCGGGTGTGCTCGTCAAAGAGGTCATCTGCCACCTCGCAACCTGTCCCTCAGGGTATGGAAGGGCCTGATGTTCAGCACCCCTTGAGGGTGGGTGCTGCTCACCAGGACCAGGTATGGGTAAATCCACAGGTGATGCACAGGCGCCACTGCTGAACCCTGAACCCTCAGTCCCGGTGGGTGACTGCTGCTGTTGCCCCTCTGCCTGCTGTGCCCAAGGGATCGGTTGTTCCACCACTGTGGCCACAACAGTGCCACTGACCTGACCAGCCACCAGTGCTGCCCCACCGGTGCTGACAGGCACAGCCTGGGACTGTGCTGACATGCTGACACACACGCCGGAACCAGCCAGGTCCATGGGCGTGAGCTGCCTCGTTGTGTGTCCATCCGCGTGACACACACATGTCACTGCCCATAATGGTCATTGCATCATCAATGGTGCAGGTCTGTGCCACAGCCACAGCCACAGTGTGCTGGCATTCTTGGACGCCAGATCACTGAGACACAGGAAGGGCCTCCCACACCTGTCTCAACGACATCAGTGTTGACAGCCAGGCGGACCCACTGTTGCAATGCTGCCGGCTACCGCGGAGGTGGATGGTCCCTCCTCCAACTCCAGATGGCTGTCCGTGGTGGACAGGCCCTCCACCACTGACCCTGCAGATGCAGGATCTGTAACAGAAAGTGGAGAACACGTTAGTGCATGTGATCAACCCTCCCCGACAGACCATGGCGTCACCATGCGGTGATGGGCTACCACCTGTCTAAAGCTACCTCCTGGACACCCTCAATGGCACTGCGCTGCATGCTTGCAGCGAGCCTGTCCTCTGCTGGAGTCAGCTGCACCACCTCTGGCGGGCCCCACCTGTTGCAGCACGTGCGCCCTGATGGCAGCCACCTTCTCCTTCACCTCCTCCTGTCGGTACCCATCTTCTTCTTACACTCCTGCACAGAGTGCTGGTGGCTGCCATGCAGGTTAATGGCACGTGCCACCCCTCCCATGCAGCAGCATGGGCCTGAGGTGCCCGCCGTTCACTGAGCAGTGGCTCCTGATCGATGTAGGCCTTGAAGTGCCTCCATCTCGCCTTGGTGAAATTGGGCCTCCTCTTCTGCCCACCATCGTCCTCCTCACCCAGTCCTCGCTCCGGTCATTTTCAGCCTGTATGGGTGACAGTGGTTACCTGTGACTGTGCAGTACAAAGCAAGTCCCGATACCACAGTCCAGAACACCACACAGCATGCAACTCACCTATAAACTGCAGTAACGAATATGGCCACTGCAGAACAGTGTCGCATTTTATAGCGCAATCCATGCAAATTAGGTGTGGAGCAACTTTAATAAGATGCAAATCACGCTGCTGCACCATTGCATGGCTGATCGGATGATTTGCATATGACAGCTGAATATAGGCGCTTTTGCGCTTTGCGCAGTGTGTTGAGCGTGCTGAGCCAATGGCGCAGTTCTGTGGCCTGCGTAGTACGCACTGTGCATGCCCAGGTAGCTTATGCAGGCATCTGCCTTGCTGATGACGTGCTGTGCCGCGATGAGCAATTCAGGGCATGGCCACCTTTGTGCCAGTGGTGCTATGGCGAGGGTCACTACATGGCGCTGTGGCACAACTGCACAATAGTTCACTGTGGCGATGGCACACAGGCAACCAATCACACTAGACACGTAGACGTCCGATGGTGCTGTGTGTGGCCTTGCGCCAGAGACAGACCCTGTGCCCGACCTTTGCCCCCTGGGCTCTCGTCTGGCATGGCTTCACCTCTATCACGCTGTTCGGTGACAGCACGATAGGGATTAGGCGGTGCTGTACCGACAGCGCGATAGGGAATGGTGGTGATGTGCCGAGCAGCACTTCCACTGGGGTTGCCGCTGCAGAGTGCCATATTGCCTACTATACCATTAAAGATGGCACAGGGAGAGCCCCTCAGTGGAGTGCCCTTGAGCTGGTCAACCTTGTGCCCATTGTGGAGCCACACCATGGCCCACTGTTTGGTGAGTGCCACTGGACAGGGCCAGGACCCAGGTCTGGCAGAGGTGGCCACTAACCTAGAGGCGGCCACTGGCCGAGGAGAATGGCCGAACAGTGCAGGCACCGATATGGGGACCTTAGGCGGAGGGGCAGGAGCTACTTGCCGTCTGCGGCCGCATGCCAGGATGGGCGTGGTGCCTCGTCCAGGTGGGTGATACGTTTACACACTTGTATGGTCCATATGGGTAACACTGTCTTATGTGTCCAGCACATAGGGAGGGATAGTCTAGGGTTGGCTGTGGCGGTGTTTACAGGGTATGGGATGGGTGGGTGGGTGTGGCTGGGTGGGTGGGCACACACATTGGGGCAGGGGAATATGCTTTGGGTTTGTACTGATGTGTTTCTCTCCTTTTGTCTCCCACAGGCGTGGCAGTGGAGGAGGATTTTGGAGTGGCAGCAGAGGGTGCAGGACGCTGCATGGGGCATGTCGGGGACCAACCCCAATGCCATCAACATCCTGATGAGGGTGAGTGCCATGACACCATGATTGCTATTGCATGCTGCGTGACAGGGTGGGAAGCAGGGCATGGCCACCATCCATGGACACCACTGCCATGCACGCAACATGTGACAGTCAGCACTGTCCAGTGGCACTGCATGTCTGGGAGTGCGTCAATGGTGGTCCATGCGTGCACTGGGCACATGGCTGTGGGACTGCCTGCCCACCGCATAGCCACGTTACAGTCGGCCTTGGTTGTGCTGTGCTGGACATGGGCGGTGGGTGTGCAGTGGTACACATGGCTGTTGCTGCCTGGTTGGGCATGTCTTGTGGACATGGTCACTGTGGGTGGGTGCACACCATCACAGGAGTGTGGCACATGGCTGTATGCCATGCATAATGGGTGGGCTGCAGGGGATGGACAGTCACACCCATTGACTCTGATCCCTTGTCCTAGGTGTGCGGATACTCCTGTGAATTCAGCAGTCCATCCAGGATCTTCTGTGGGTGGTGCAGGAGTCCCTCACCATCCTAGGGAATCTTCAGCAGCATGGGGTGAGGAGGAGGAGGTGACCCAGGCAAAAGCCCCAGGCAGCAGAGGACAGGGCTGGCCGCTAGTGACTGCAGACAACCTCCCACTTTGACCAACCCTCACACCCCACCTTCCCTCTCCCATATGTTCATCCCTGCCTCTACACACCCCCACCTTGTTCCTGTCCCTCCACCCCATGTTTGTACATAGTTGTAAATAGTTGTTGTTGTTATATTTTTGAATACAGATATTTTGATATGAATACTGTGGTGCTCTCTGATTTGCAGCTGGCTATAGGTGCTCAGTTGCAGTGGTGTGCATGGCATCTGGGGTGGTTCAGTCATGGGTATGTGTGTGTGTGCATGGGAAGTGTCTCTGGTGTGGGAGTGGCTATCAGTCGGTATCTGTGGTGTGTGTGTTGTTCTCTGTGCATTGCATTACTGTGTGTAGTGGTCCATGTTGCCTGCGCTGTGTCCATTGTGTCCCTGTCAACCCATCCTTGGCCTGTGCTGCTGACACCCTTGCATGTCTGTGGCCTGCAGGTCTGCTGCTTTGCCAGTGGTGGCTGTCCCTGCAGGTCATCCACTGTGACCGTCACAATGCTGGGTTGCCGCCTGTTAATGGTGTGGTGCATGTTTGCCTTGGGTGACACTGTGGCCTCCGCAGTTGCTGTCCCACCTCCATGCTGTGGCTTGTGTGTGTTGCAGAGGCTGTGCACCACTGTCTGTGACTTGTGCTCAGGCATATGCTGGTGGCATACAGGGCCACAGTTCATGCATAGGGTGGGTGTCATCCCTGTGCCATGGAGGCTGCAGGCTGTGTGTGCACAGTTTTCATGGCCACACTGGGGCTTGGTTGCCACTACTGCATCCCTGTGTTAGTGTCCCCATGGGTATGGTGTGTGTTTGCCCCTGCACCATGTTGCATCCAGTGTGCTGCATGCTTCCATGCACCACTGTAGGTGTCTGTGCTGGCTGCTGTGGCTCGTGGTGGGTCAGGCTGTGACACTTGTCTACTGTGCAGACTGCTGTATCAATGGCAGTGGTGTCAGGGCATGCCCTTTCCCTTGTGGGGTACCTCTTGTGCCGACACATGTTCGGTCTCTCAGATGTGCCTCAGGGGATTGTGCGTGTTGGCAATGTGTCTGCCTTTGTTGCATTGCGTGTGCTGCCACCCACTGCTGGGTGCACATGGTGGGTCTGGCTTGTATGGTTCTGTGGTACATGAGGTTGCAGTGTGGCAGTGGGGTGGTGGTATGCATGGGGATTCCTGCAGTGGTGGTCATTGCTCATGGGGTGTCTTGGGGTCACAGTGCAGGGTGTGCTGTGCAGGGGCTGCTGTGCCATGGGGTGGTCCACCCTCCTTGTGTGGCAGTCTCAGCTTGCCGATGGGTGTGATGGGGCCCAATGGCCCAGCTGTGCTTTGTTTGCTTGTCTCCATGGGCTGGTGGATATTCCAGCCCTCCACCAGTTGTGCTGTGCTTGGGATGTGGGGTGCATTGTCAGTTCTGCAGTGTATTCCTGTGCCCATCTGTGGCATGGGTGGTGGGCCCTACCTACCTCCCTGGTTGTGCAGTTACATTGCTCTGCTGCTGGGGGCTCTCTGCTTGCACTATGGTGCCTCTGGGCTGCTCAGCTGGGCAGCCCTTGTTGCGCTCATAGTGCATCGTATCTGCTCAGCTTCCCCTTTCTAGTTGCGCTATGGTGCAAATTGTGCGATATTCAGACGTTGGCTGTTGGGGCAATTTGGCTTGCTCCTTTTTTGATCACGCCTATTGCACATGGGTGCAATGGACTTGTGCTTGCTCCTGCTATTGCGCACTTTTTGGGTGCAGTTTGAATATCCAGCCCATTGAGTTCATTTAATCTGTCCTCATATGTTTTCTGATGCAGTCCCTGCACCATTTTGGTTGCCCTTCTCTGGACTGCCTCAGTTTGGTTAATGTCCTTGTGAAGGTGTGGCCTGCAGTACTGCATGCAGTACTCCAGATGAGCCTAACCAGTGTCTTGTAAAGAGGGATTATTACCTCCCTCTTCTGACTTGTGATACCCTACTAATACACCCCAACATCTCTCTAGCCTTACTTAGCTTTAGTGGTCTGCTTGGATGATTTCAGGTCATCGGTGATGATTCTCCAACTCTCTTTCTTACCTTGTGACTGCCAGCAACTCCCTCCCAGCCTATAGGTGGCTTCAGGGTTTCTCTTCCCTCTGTGCATGACCTTGCACTTCTTAGCGTTAACCCCGGTAGCCACTCTTCTGACCATTTTGCTAGTTTATCCAGATCTCTTCTCATTCTGCCTCCCATCTGGATCATCTACTTTGTTGCAGATCTTGGTGTCATCTGCAAACAGATAAACCTTACCTTCCAGTCCATCTGCAATGTCACTGATGAAGATATTGAAGAGGACTGGCCCCATGACTGATCCCTGAGGTACCCCACTTGTGGCTTGCATCTCTTCTGACTGTATACTGTTTACCACCACTCTCTGTTTTCTGCCCGTCAACCAGTTTCCACCTAGTTGACCAATGTCTGACCCACCCCAAGCCTACCCAGCTTATTAATCAGTCTTCTATGTGGAACAGTATCGAAGCTTTGCTGAAGTCAAGGTAGGCAACATCAACTGCTCCCCTTGGTCCACCACTCTGGTTACACATCCAAAGAAATCTATGAGATTAGTTTGACAAGACCTTGCTTTTGTAAACCCATGCTGTCTTGGATCCTGTGCTCCTATGGATTCCAGGTGTTGCACTATCCTTTCCTTAAGGAGTGTCTCAATAGTCTTGCCCGCTACTGAGGTAAGACTGACTGGTCTATAGTTCCCTGCCTCCTCCTGCTACCACTTCTGTGGGCGGGATCACATGAGCCCTTCTACAGTCTTCTGGGACCTCTTCTGTGCTCAGAGACTCACTAAATAGTTCTGATAATGGCTCTGCTAGTTCCACCCTTAGCTCATTTAGTACCCTGGGATGTAAGCCATCAGGTCCCATTGCCTTGTTCACCTTGAGCTTATTGAGCTCTTGTAGGGCCCTTTCTTTTGTGAAGGGACTGTGCACACCTCCCTCTCCCTGTGTCCGCAGGTTGTGGGCCCTGTCCTACCTTCTGTTCAGTAAATACTGAGCAGAAGTATCTATTAGGATAGATGCTTTTACATGATTCTCCTCCTCACACACACCCTTATCCCTTTGATCTTAGCAATCCCCCTCTGGACTTCCTCCTTTCACTAATGTATAGAATGTCTTGTCACCTTCTTTTACTGTTCATGCTAGTGTTTCCTCTGTTTGGGCCTTTGCCTGCCTTACTGCCTTCCCTTTTCCCTTAGGAAGTTTGGTGTGCCTCCTATCTTCATCCTCGTTCCTTTTATTTCCTGAGGCCAGCCTTTTGGATCTGACCTTTTCTGCTACTGTATTTGAGAACCAAAGTGGTTTCCTTCTTCTTTTGCACTTACTTTCTCACAAACACAATGGGATGTTGCTTCAAGTATTGCATCTTTAATGCTTGCCCACTTTGCCTGTACCCTCTCACCTGTATTTCTTTTGCCAGGGCAAGCTTAACTCTGTTGGCCATCTTATCAAAGTCAGCTACTCTGAAGTCCCATATTTTGCCTTGGAATGGGATGATTTTGTTCTAGTGGCCAAATTGAACCATACCATGTGATGTTCACTGGCCCCCAGGTGACATTCTACCTGGAGATCTGCAATCCTTTCCCTGTCAGTACTAGATCTAGGATATCCCTGTCTCTTGTGGGTTGTTATACCAGTTGTATGAGGCCCTCCCCTGCAGGAATCTACCATGTGTCTAGTTCTGGCAGATGTCCCTACTGGTATTGAACAATCTGTATCTGGCATGTTGAAGTCTCCCATTATCAGAACTTCCCATTTAGCTGTCATGTTTTGTATATCTTCTAACAGTAACGTGTCTATGTCCTCCCCTGGTCTGGAGGTCTGTACACAACCACAGTTCGTATGACCGTCCCATTCCCTTTTCCAGAGTGGCCCACAGTTCTTCTGACTCCTTATATGTATTCTGAATTTCTGTAGCTTTGATATTTTCATTGACATAAAGGGCTACTCCACCCCCTTTTGCACCTCAGTCTCTTCTGAATAGTACATAGCCAGGTACTGAAGTCTCCTAAGTGTGGTTACCGGTAAACCATGTCTCACTAATGGCTACTATGTCCAGTTTAGCCTCTGTCATTATTGTCTACAGGTCTGGGATCTTGTTTCCCAGACTGTGAGCATTATTGTACATGATTTTCCATTGGTCAGATATCAGTGTGTTAGTTGTTGGGTGAGGTCCGGCATTTCCCTGTGCATTGTATGGGGAGCTGGGAGCTTTTCTTTACCTGGTGATGCAAATGAACTACAGACATGCTGAATTCCTGTTTGACCACTAGCTGAGAGGGAGGGGTGTTCTTCCCATTCGACATTTTGGGTGCTGCACTCCTCTCCCAATTTGCTAGTTTAAATATTCTGCAAAGACATCAAACTTCTGCCCCAATCCACTGACCCCACCTTAGTCATATACAGTCCATCAATTTAAAGAACTTTTGCTCCCAAAACTGTTGCCAGTTTCCTTCAAATTGTGTCCTTTTCGGCACCAGCCCTTGAGCCACATGTTTAGCTCCCTATCTCCCCTTCTTTGACCTTCCGTCCATCTGTCCCCTCTCCCAGACTGGCAGGATCTCAGATAAGGAGATGCTGGATGAAATGGATGATAGTGTGTCACCCAGCCTGGTTAGGTGTTCCTTAGCCTCCACAACTGACTGGCTGGCGAGATGGTTAGTCCTATGTGTACCAGGACATCAACGTTTACTCCTGCTTCCTGAACAATTTTAGCAATGTGGTCAGTGTCTCTCTACATTGATGTACCTGTGAGACATCTGACCATTACCCTGGCTGGAGATACATATCAACTCCCGAATGAGCCCATCTACAAGGGAAGCGGTCTCAGAGGACTTGAAGATGGCACATGTTGTCCCTCTACAAAACAGTGCTATCAGGAGGAAGAGAACTATTAGGCCAGTAGTCTTTTTTCAAGTAGTGTAGAAAATGATGACACAACTGGAATCCAAAGGTGCCCAGTATCCAAGACAGCATGGATTCCAGCAGGACAGTTGTGTCTGACTAATCAGATAGAGTTAGAGTGAATTGGTAATGAGCTAAGTAAATCTGTGAGTAATGAGGGATGTGCCTACCTCGACTTGTGCAAGGCTTCAACACCATCTTGCAGTTAACAAGATGTGTAGTAGTAGCTGGCCTGGTGGCATTGAGGGTTGAAACACCAAATGAAACACCTCCGCCACACGGCGACCAAGTTCAGGAATGGATCTGGGTCACTGGGGTCAGCAGGGAGGCAGAGGACTGCTCTCCTCTCTCAGGGTGGGTTGATGGGGTCTCTCAGCACTGTAGCTGCCTCTGGTGGAGCAGGAGGCAGCACAAGACATCAGGACACAGAAGGGGTGGGGGAGATTGCAGGATCCAGTGGAGTGAGGCACAGAGTTACAGACATGCATGATGCCATTGCATGATGCAGCCTATGGTGGAAAAAGCAAGGTAAAAAAAACTGTTGCTCGCGGTAGGTGATGGTGGGGATCAGTTGAGAGCCCCATGCCCAGTGCCAGGCTCTACTGGGCCATGCTACCCCAGCTTCTTCCTCCTCTCTCAGCCGAAGGCTGGAGGTAGAAGGTCTGGCTGTTTGTGAATGACACCAAGATCAGCAACAGTATGGATGAGCCACATGGAGTAGAGAATATGAGAAGGGACCAGAGGAAGATGGAACTATGATACGAAGTGTGAGATTCTATTTTCAAGTGCAAGATAATGCAGATGGGAACAGGGAACCCTGGGGCTAGCAAAGGATGGGGTTGGGGTTGATGCCCATCTCCAAGGAAGAGAAGGACCTTGGGCATTAGCTTTCCAGTCAACATGAAGGTCTCAAGGCAGGATGCAAAGGTGGCCAGAATGGCCAGTGGTTAGCTGTGCCAGAGAGGCACAGGTAACAACAACAGAAAGCTTTACCCAGAGTACTTTGCAGGTTTGGAGGCCACACATTCACATGGACATGGACAAGGTAGAGGCAGTCTAGATAAGGCAGACAAAGGTGGTGCATAGCTTTTCATCTAAAAACATATCAGGATATACTAAAAGACCTCAACATGCACTCGATGTAGGAGAGGGAGGGATGGGGGACATGATATAAACAGTAAAGTATTACAAGGGAAGAAATAAGGTACAAGGGGAGACATTAACTGGAATCAAGCTTTGGCTTACTGTTCCTTTCTGGTTAAATAATTTCCCATAGACACTGTAATGGTTCAGCAGTGTGGACAATAAAGCAGGCACCTTCCCTCTGAGGTGTCACAGAAACATGTAAAAGGCAGAGCAAAAGCATAACATACAAATAGCATACAAACAGTGTTTGCTAAATGATTGATATAGGGCCCTCCAGATGGCTGCTCAAAGTAAAATGCATATAAATATGGACCACACAAAGCTCTTTGCAGTGGTGCTTTCATGTGTCTTTGGATGCTGCACCTCACCCAGCAGTATACAACCTGATTATACAGCATACTCCCTATTTTGCTGTCTTCTATGAGGATAGAGACCAGGTGGGGGCGCATGACCCACCAGTAGTCAAGCAATGTGAGAAAGGTGGTGTGGAGGCCACAGGGATGTTGGAATCCAACCTATTCATTTGCAACCCATCATCCCACAGGCTTTCAAGCTAGCCTTAGAGCCCTCAGTTGATCATGCTAAAGTCCTCGGACAGTCATCATAGGAAGTTTGGTGCAGTCCCTGCACTGCCCCAATGTTGCTGCACTTCTTTGAACTTTGTCCACCCTGTGTCCAGATCATTGGTAAGGCATTGCTTGAATTTCTGTGTCCAGTGCTGGAGTCAGCATCTCCATAAGCATATATACAGTGAGGATGATGACCTATCAGTCCTATGATGACCTTGCTATGTATGTCTGCAGGATAGGACAGACTGGTACAGTAATATAGGACTGAGCATGGCTTAGTGTGGATTACCATCACAGTGACTTATGGATGCACTCTCACCTCTCACCGCTGCTGTAGTCCATAGAAGAGGAAAACAGGTGGGGGTAGAAAATGCAACACCATCACCACAGGATACAGACCGGGGAATAATTACACATGACCAGGACAGTAGGCAAGCAATGTGAGAAGGTGATGTGGAGGGCCACAGGGATGTTGGGGTGCATGAAGAGAAGCATGTTTCACAAACAGAAGTCCAATAACAGGAGGTCACAGTGTGATACTGGTGGTACCTCTCACTTTACAACCTATTCATTTGCAACCTATCATCCCACAGGCTCTCGTGCTAGCCTTGGCACATTTAGCTATATCACACAAGGCACACACACACACACACACACACACACACACACGCTTATTAGCACATTGATTGTTCGGCAGTATACACATAAATGCGCATACAACGGAAAAAGAACACAGAACAGAACCATGCTTAGTATAGCACTGACATATCAAAAAAAAAAAATTCAGACGCAACTGTTAATGGATGAAAGCCCACTCTGGTGGAAGTTCTGGACAGCTGACTAAGAATCTGTGCTACCTGATGTTACAGGTGATGTCTGGAGATGACTTTGGCCATCAGGAGCTAAGGCGACTGCAAAGCATAGCCGACGATTTATGTGTTGGGACTCAGCAAATAACACTGCTTGTAGAGAATGAAGCACAGTAATCAGTCTGCTGCTTGCAAAGTGAGAAACAACAGAAAGGAAGTGTTGCAAAACAGCTGCGGGAAACTTAGGAATGCACACGGTAATTGACAGTGAATGACACCAGACAAAACATGAATGATATCTGCATTCAAGCAAACACACAGCATGGCTCAAAACAAGTGGCACTAAGCATGGCTGCTAGCACAGTTATGAAAGTGATCCAACAAAACTGTCTTTCAAAAATATCCTGGGATATCAAGTTGTCTCAAAGTTCTGAAGTATCCATGACCAACCATGAGCTGCCATGAAGTATTTTGTTGAGAGCCATGCTGTATGTTTCTTGGAGTGAAAGACAGCACAACAAAGCCCAAATCTGGAAGCAACATCAATGAATGAGAGTACAGCTCACAGCACAGCAGGACAACAGCAACAAAACTAGTGCAGACAGCTGAAATATAAAACAGAACACATAACTGTGCGGAGGCATAAATGTAATGACTGCATCTGCTGGAAAAAATACTTACCTTCATTCCTTGAGATTCCATCATGATACAACAGACAGCACAGCACACAAGAAAAGCAATGATAGTAGATGCAGAAGCACAAACTGTGAGTTGGTTCCCCATATTAGCATCACTTCGGGTCCGTGGGGATTGGCAAAGATGATCCAGGGTTACAGAGGTGGCATAATGGAGGAGGAACAGGAGAAATGCAAAAATTTAAAAATAAGGTAATCTTTACCTTTGTTGTGTGTTGGGAGTGGCGATTGTACTATTGCGGCACCTTGCTAAACATTGCAGCTTTAGGCAACTTGTGGACATTTCCTTTAAGTCCTACCTGCAAACATTGTGACCCGAAGCAAGTCATTTAACTTCCTTGTGATTTCAGCTTGCAAAGGAAAACAAGATCTGAGGTAGTGTGACAGACCTTTTGAAAAGTTTCCTCATCACTTTAATAAGTTATTGGCCCTGAAACTTTGTGATACAGGGGATAGAATCAATACATTGATTAACCTTACATGAAAGCAAATATGTTTGAGAAATGGCAGAGGTAACTAGGAGAGACCACGGTAGTTGTGGTAGGAAATTATTTTACTCATGGGCACAGTACTTGGTGCATTGTGAAAGTTGATAAAGTGATTATTTTAAGTTTGGGAAATCACAATTGATGTAAGTGAATGTTGTAAATCTCAGTGTTAATGAGTAAATATTGAAATACTTATAATTGTTATGCTTAGGTATGTTTGTTGTTGTGTCGAAACATAAAATATCGTCATGCATGAGCATACTGCCTATCTGGAAAAAAATGTTTTATGTCTCTGATATTGCTGCTGTCTGGCTATTTGTTTCAGTGCAGAAAAGGTGTAACATTGGACAATTCCTGTAATTTATGTACACAAGAGAATAAGCTATTATGGGAGGGGCAGATTAGTAGGTTTTGGATGAGGTGGGTGGGTGGAGGAGGCGGGAGAAGGCGGAGTACTAAATTACTTTTTGCCTTAGTCTTTATCAAGGAGGAAGGGAGGCATGGCAAGGGAGAGGAAAGGGGACCAGCAGATGAAGTGGGAAATGGATGTTGAAATCCCCAGTGGGATGGTGTGGGAAGCCTTTAAGGCCCTAGAGGGATAAAGCTCTGGGCCCAGATGGAATCCTTTCCAGGGTGCTTAAGGAGCTGGCTGATACCCTGTCCATACCCTGGTGAACCTTTTTAACTCCTCCCTGCAGTCAGGGTGTGTGCCTCATGACTGGAAGATGGCCCATATCATGCCTATACATAAGGGTGGCTCACGAGGTAGCTGGGAAACTATAGGTCAGTTAGCCTGACATTTGGTAGTGGGCAAAGTGATGGAGGTAATCTTGAAGGAGAGGCTGTAGGGGATTCTGAAGGCACGGGGTCACCTAGATGATCACCAACATGGCTTTGGTAATGGCCGATCATGTCAGACCAACCTGGTGAAGTTCTATGAAGGGCTGATGAGGCGCTGGATCAGGGCAGGCCAGTGGATGTCCTCGTTGTGGACTTCAGCAGGGTTTTGACTCTGTGCCACATCCCAGGCTACTGAGAAAGCTGAAGGATATGGGGGAGGGCAGATGATCAGATGGATTTTAAATTGGTCAGTGAGGCATGTACAGAGGGTGAGGTGGGGTGGAGGTCTCATTCTCCAGGAGAGCCATTAGCAGGGTCCCAGCAGGTGGGGTACTAGGCCCTCTTGTTTAATGTCTATATCTCAGACATCGAAGCAGGATCAGGAGCAGGATGAGCCTCTTTGCCAAAGACTTGAACCTGTGGCGGTGGTGGAAGGGGTGGAGGTAAGCTGGCTCTTCAGGAGGACCTAGAGACTCTGGGAGGTGATCATGAGCTTGGAAGTTAAAGTTTTAATGCTGGGAAAATGTAGGGTTCTGCAGCTGGGTTCCAAAACTCAGCTCATGTATACCTGGAGGGACACTGCAGGTTTCTAGGAGGAGAAGGACTTCAGGGTGGTGCTGGATGCCAAAATGAATAACTTAGAGCAGTGTAGAAAAACTGTGGTCCAAGCAAATAAAATGCTGGAGTGCATAGTCAGAGGGATAACCTCAAGGAGTCGAGGGTGCTCCTTCTGCTGTACAGTTGCCTGGTTCAACCACATCTTGAATACTGCATGCAGTTTGGGCATCCCTACTTAAAGAGGATGAGGGACATTGCTCTACTGGAGAGGATACAGAGGAGGGTGACCAGGATGATACTGGGGTGAGGGAAAGGCCCTATGAAGAGAAACTGGAGGAGTTCAACCTGTACTTGCTGGAGAGAGAAGGAACAGGATGATAGGGTCTTCAAGTATGTAAAAGGAATGGCTAGGGCAAGCCTTGGGCGTGCTTCAGCTGAGGAGGTAGGGGCCACCAGGGGACACTCAATGAAGCTGGAAGGGGGAGACTGAGGGGAACCAAGAGATGCTACTTCATTGAGAGGTGGTGGAGCCCTGGAGATACTACCAGAGAACTGGTGGCTGGTACAACTATGAAGGGTTCAAGAAAGGCTGGGATAGGTATAGGGATGGTGCATCCCAGACCCCCACTGGAGAATGGGGACCTTGTGGGGAGGCTAAAAACAGTGCTCTGGAAAGGCACTGATCATCGAGCAGACTCGATAAACCATAGGGCCTAATCTTCTGGTTTCATAATATGTTAGAATGGAAATAATGTTTCAGGCTCAGTTTACATAATGTAGAACACTGCAGGGATAACACTCTTAAAACTGTAAAACAAGCTGTATCCTGGAAATGGATGGATACATTAATTTTCTAATAGCTGAAAGAAATAACCAGAAAACATAATACAAGCAATGCACTGTCTATATATCTGTATAGGTTCTACACACATTTTGTAAGGGTGTTAATTGTTTTCCAGTATAGTTGGAATGTTTGGTGTCCAAATGTGGCAGAGTGAGCATATTCCAGTCTTGGCAGCATCCAACACATTTCTTTTTGTTAATTTGTTTGCAATCTCCCCAGCATAATTATTTATTAGCACATTAAAGGCAAGGTGCAGGGTTCAGGTGAAATGTAACAAAATGTAATATTTAGACACAGTGCAGCATGTATTGCTCATTAGTGCTGTATTTTTCCCATTCCTTTTAGAGATATTAAGTGCAGGAAAACAGGATATTTGCTACTAAGATGTAATTTTTCCTGTTTGCTTCTCCATACCTGAAGTTATAATGGCCTGCTTGTGACATCTCAGTTACTGCCATGGCAACAGACTGTGATGTTTCAACAGAGGATTATGAATTGAAGTGGGACATAAGCTATGGGGATAAATGAAATATGAGGCATAAAGATCATGTATGCGTGCAAATGTTTCAGTAATAAATAAAATGTGCAGGAGAAATCTATAATATATATTAAAAGGAAGCCAAAATTAACTTAATTATTACATATTTCAAAGTTTCCTCTTGGGGTACTCAGCTCTGTAATATTGAATTTCTGAGTATCAGGATCAGCAGCATTGCTATCTGTTTCTTTCAATTTGTATCCACTTATTCTGTTCCTGTTGCTTTCCACACATCAGCATTATTTATCAAACAGCAGCATAGTTTATCCTCCATCTGTTATATTGCACCACAATGAGCACATGTATTTTGAGTACAGTAATGTAAGCTGGTTACAGCACCCCTACAACTCATGCATTAATGTTGCCTTCAGTCACTGCATTTTACGTGCAGTTCCCTTAAACCAACGTTTATCATTCCATTCTGCTATGCCAACCAGGCTCAACATGCTTTCCATACCATGCCCCCTACTGCTAAAAACCTTCCCTGAAATTGCAGCTGAAAACAAGCTTGGCCCATTCAAACGTAAACTCCGCCAGCACCTCACTGACCTTAGCAGTTGTGACTGCTCTGCCTAGGCTTGCAGCTTTGTTTCACATCTTCCTTCCTTCTCTTCTCTCCTTCCTTGCTACCCTCCCACCTCACTCCACCCCTCCCTCCTCTCTTATCCCCACCCCTTGCTCCACTTATGTCACCTGCTAGGATGGTTTTCATTTGTATCTGTGTCTTGCTATATTTACACCCGTATTGTTAATTGTGCATTGTTATTTGCCACTGACTGTTTGCTACTGTGTTAATCTACACACAGGTACTGTCTTTTGCTACTAAGTTAACCTCATGACCTGTTCAAAGGTATTTGTAATCCTAGTAATTAATAAATAAAAATAAATAAATAACAGAGCTGTACTCAATTCATGGAATGATGTTTGCAGTGAAGGTGTGGTACCATGGGACTGATGTGCAGCAAAGCATCAAAATATACCCATCTTATGAGAATGAAAAATATGTCATGTAATAATAATGCAAAGTCATGGGACAAATAACAGCACAATAAAATTGAAAATTGCAAAAGGAGGGGGTAGTTAGTGGCAGTTAAATTGTTGATTGTGATGTGCAGCTGTATGTGGTTGTGAAGTATGATAAAATATGTAAAATAAGCAGCTCAACATGAGTTCAGATATCTTTATTGCAGGCACTTTATCTGTGATAACATGTCCTGAAAACTGATATAGTGTTTATGTGTATCCCTATGTTTGTAGGTGTAACAAATCAACCAACACATAATAGAAAGTATGTATCAGGCTTACTTTAGATACAGTATGAGTGTAACAGCACTGCAGGGATAGAAGTTTCAAAATTTGAAAACATCGATTGTTAGTAATGCATGTAAATATATGTTTAAATATCTTTAGAGTTAGAATTGCAGTTTCATGTCAGGGCAATTTTTTGAGGGG
The DNA here is from genome assembly GCA_016271365.2 of Neoceratodus forsteri. Lineage (NCBI taxonomy): Eukaryota > Metazoa > Chordata > Ceratodontiformes > Ceratodontidae > Neoceratodus > Neoceratodus forsteri. Next base: position 124,693,022 of record JADMNL010000023.1, on the reverse strand, counting down.
CAAATTAGGGAATGAATAATGTTTGATTAAGTGCTTAGAATGTTTTTCATAATGTAATCAAGTTTATAAGTGGCAAGTAGGTAGGGGATAGTGTTTTGAGTAGCAGTAGAACAGATTTGTTAGGATAAATATGCTGTCTTGCAAATAAGAAAACATTGTAAGCAATACATTTGCAAAACAGTGATATTTATATATTGTTAAAATCAAGTCTGCTTTAAGGGCAATTCAACAGACAAAGGTGTATTGGAATTAATTGAATTGCTAAATACAGCTCTTAGACTCCAAGGAGAAGTACTTTACAGTCTCTTCAGGAACGTTTGATCTCAGAAGTGTGAAATGCAAATGACAAGTGGAAGATATCAATCGAAATCTGATCTTAGGTCACATGTGCATCAAGCAGCTATCAGGCATACATAACCCTAAGGTAAGGATTCTGGGAGTGCCATGGATATAGGCAACACAATGACAAAACATTGGGGTTTCTTTCATGTATTGTTGGAAGAAATAGAAAACAGTCAGTGGTGTTGGAGAGGGTAAAACAGGACATTGTTTTGCATTGGTATAAAAATTTAAAGTGTTGATTTCACATGCATTAAAATGTTTACAGTCATAAAGATGATGGAAGATGCACAGTGCTATAGAAATTGAATATATCTGTTTCCACTTGTGAATTTTGTATTAGAAATAAATTATCTGTATTGTAGGGTTAGAGTTGATTTTTTTTCATTTTCAGTTTTAGTGTAACATACACGTCATGTAGGAACACTGTCTTTTTTGTAAAACATATATCCATCTGTAAACATCTGGCAATGCAGCTCTCAGGCTGTTTGTTTTACTGAAGAAAGGGTAAAGCATTTGGTAATAACTGTCAGTTATGTAGACAGTAAAAGCAAGGTTTTATAAGTGTATAGTACTGCTTTTTATATGAAGCATAGAAAACATAAGGACTCTGTACTCAGCAGTTTTGTAAATAATGCTTCTTTTAAGTAACTCAAGTAAATTAAAAATAGAAGTAATGTCATTATAGCACAGAGTGTTATATATGTATCTACAGTAAAGCAAATGAGGAGCTCATAGCTACATGACAGAAATGTGCTATGAATTTAAGAGCATGTGGATAATAAATAGAGATGTTTTGTTAAATAACATGTTGGGAAACATGAGTTAGTCTGTCTCTGTTATTACTGAGGAAACAGCTTTGCTTAATAAGATGGTAGTATGTCAATGGCAGTTGCATCTTAATTTCATGGGGTCATGTCATCAGGAATATGTGTAAGCTGAAGTCAAGCTTTTATTGCCAAGCAGGGTCCTTAAAAGAAGTTGTTGTAATGGAGTGGTCCAATAAAGTTTGTAAAGGAATACAGCAGTTTGCGAAAACAAATTTGTTGACATAAGCACGTACAAGTCACATTAAACTGTTCCTCAATGAGCTGCTGTAGCATTTATGATTGAGTTGCATAAGTGTTGCTGGATCTAGCACAAAGCCCTGCACATACTGTTTTTTAAAGTTAAAATTAAATTTTGCATTGAACTATGACTGGACTGCAGATGCATTCCAAATGAGTTGCAAAAACATTTTACAAACATTGCTCTTGAGCTGGTTAAGCATTGCAAAATAATGCAATATGAGTTGCCAGTGCATTGCCAACTGTACAAACAATGCTAAATGGACCTACCCTTTGGAGATAGTCTGGTACTGCCCTTTAAGGAGAGTTACCCCAGATGGTCTATCAGTAGTTCTTGACCTAAGCGGGATTGCTGGGTGAAAGCACAAGTCCAGGGGACCTCATACTAGCCTATAATAAGGCAGTGGGAGATGCTGTGGACTTGATTGCTCCCTGTTCATGTTCGACCACTCAATCTTCACCCAGGTCCCTTGGTATGATGGGTCCTTGAAGGAGCTGAGGTGAGTTGGTCAAAGGCTGGAGAGAGAATGGCGGAAGTCAGTTGGATGCTGACAGGCTTAGATTGAAGGAACACTATAAGGGTTATCAATCAGAACTCACCCATAAGAAGGCAGAGTTCCTGTCCAGGGGACTACTGCTGCGCTGAATCAACTGGCTCAGCTTTTCTGAACTGTTGACAGATTGTGCATTCAATCATTCTCCAGTCCAGAAGAGCTTTTCTAGAGATTAATTGTGATGGCTAGCTCAGTTCTTCACAGATAAGGTTGCCAGCATCAGGTCCAGAATCAATGCGTCTCTCTGAGGGGTTGCGGAGGTCGATGGGAGGTAGTGTGCACCTGGTCTGTCTGGACAGATTTCAGCCAGCTGGAATTCATGGACCCCTGAAACATTGTGATACAGAGGACAGAATCAATCCATTAATTAACCTTACATGGCAGCAAAATATGTTTGAGAAATAACAGAGGTAACTAGGGATGACAAGATAGTTGTGGTAGGAAATTATTTTAATCATGGGCACAGTGCTTGGTGCACAGTGAAAGTTTATGATAAAGTGATTTTTTAAGTTTGGGAAGTCACAGCTGATGTAAGTGGATGTTGTAAATCTCAATGTTATGACTAAATATTGTAATGCTTATAATTGTTATGCTTAAGTATGTTTGTTGCTGTGATGGAAACATAAAATACATGTCATGCTTGAGAATACTGCCTATCTGGAAAAAAGTTTTATGTCTCTGATATTGCTGCTCTCTGGCTGTTTGATTCAGTGCAGAAAAGGTGTATCATTGGAGAATACCTGTAATTCGTACACAGAGAACAAGCTATCATGGGATTATAATATGGCTTCTTATATGTGTCATAGAAAATGCAATTACCCTTTATCCAGCAATTTTGTAAATCCTGCTCATTTGTACAATACAAGTAAAGTATAGATAGAAGTAAAATCATTATACCAGTGTGAATTATGGATTTATCACAACAGCATAAAATAAAGGGCCTATACCCACTTGGCAGAAATGTGCTGTACATGTAAGGGTATGTGGATAACAAATAGTAAAATGTTGTTTAAAATGACACTGACAGCTTTGCCCTCTGTTCTGGAAAACCTGTATGGAGTGTGCCTCTCTGCACATATGTGTGAATCATTTACTCTAAAATGCCCTGTGTATCAAGAAAGTGATCTAGTTACCTTTTCTGGTAATATTTTATTATTTTCTTTATGGTCTGTCCATAGTTAAAGTCACCACCAACTGAAAGCATATCCACCCTGAGAAAGGAGGGATAATGTGGCCTAAAATGTGGAAACATGTTGAGCGCTGTCCATTTGAGTGTGGTGACTCATCATGTTATAGAAACATAGAATTTGATGAGGAATAAGGATCTGCCCCACCTTGTCTACCTATTTCCCTACCTATTGGATAAGCTCCAGATCCTAGTTAACCAACAGCCTACTTCCTCCTATCCCCACTAGAATTGCCTTATGTCTGTCCCATGCATTCTTGAATTCCTCACTGTTTTAGACTCCACAACCTCCTCAGGAAGGCCATTTCATGCATCCAAACCCTCTCTGAAAAATACTTCCTCATGTTACCTCTGAGCTGTCCACCTCTATCTTGAAATTGCGCCTCCTTGTTCTTGCACATGTCTTTTCTGAAAGATGCTATCCTCTTGGAGTTTGTTGATTCCCTTGAGGTACTTGAAAGTTTCTATCATGTCCTCCCTCCTCCTTTCCTCAAGGATATACATATTAAGCTCCTTCAGTCTCTCTTCATATGGTTTCTGGTGCAGACCCTGTACTATTTTAGTTCTCCTCCTATGGACAGCTTCCATCCTGTCTATATCCTTGCAGGATGGGGTCTCAGAACAGTATGCAGTATTCAGATGGAGTCTCACCAAATGTCTGTACAGAGGGATAACAACTTTCTGTATTCTACTGGTGATGCCTCTCCTATGCATCCAAGTATCCCCACAACCCTCCTTACTGCCTTCTCACATTGGTTTGCCCACCTTTAGACATCTGGTATGACTACCCAAGGTCCATAGAAACATAGAAGTTGATGGCAGATAAGGACCATAAAGCCAACCCAGTCTGCCCATTTATTTTCTACCTTATGATGCACCATTGGCCTTTGCTCTGTCAATGGTCTATCTATTCATACTCATCTGTATTGCTCCTTATGCTTATCCATGCCTGTTTGAAGCCCTGCACTGTATTCATATCCACCACTTCCTAGGTAGGCCGTTCCATGCATCCACCGCCCTTTCTGTGAAAATAACTTCCTCACATTACCCTTAATCGGCATCCCTCTAATCTCATGCTGTGCCCTCTTGTCCTGCAATTTTTCTTGTATTGAAACATGTTGAACTCTTTCATCTTGTTAATGCCCTTAAGGTGTTTGAATGTTTCAATCATATCACCTCTCTCCCTCCTTTGCTCTAGGGTATAGATATTGAGTTCAGTTAATCTGTCCTCATATGTTTTCTGATGCAGTCCCTGCACCATTTTGGTTGCCCTTCTCTGGACTACCTCAATTTGGTTAATGTCCTTGTGAAGGTGTGGCCTCAGTACTGCAAGCAGTACTCCAGATGAGGCCTAACCAGTGTCTTGCAAAGAGGATTATTACCTCCTCTACCGACTTGTGATACCCTACTAATACACCCCAACATCCCTCTAGCCTTACCTACTGCTTTAGAGGTCTGCTTGGATGATTTCAAGTCATCGGTGATGATGGCGCCCAAGTCTCTTTCTTACCTTGTGACTGCCAGCAACTCCCTCCCAGCCTATAGGTGGCTTAGGGTTTCTCTTCTCTATGTGCATGATCTTGCACTTCTTTGCATTAAACCCCAGTTGCCTCCTTCTACCATTTGCTAGTTTATCCAGATCTCTTCTCATTCTGCCCACCCCATCTGGATCACCTACTCTGTTACAGATCTTGGTGTCATTTGCAAACAGACAAACCTTACCCTCCAGTCCATCTGCAATGTCACTGATGAAGATATTGAAAAGGACTGCCCCATGACTGATCCCTGAGGTACCCACTTATTACTTGCATCTCTTCTGACTGAATGCCATTTACCACCACTCTCTGTTTCTGGCCATCAACCAGTTTGCCACCCAGTTGACCAATGTCTGACCTACCCGAGCCTACCCAGCTTATTAATCAGTCTTCTATGTGGAACAGCATTGAAAACTTTGCTGAAGTCAAGGTAGGCAACATCAACCGCTCCCCTTGGTCCACCATTCTGGTTACCCAGTCAAAGAAATCTATGAGATTAGTTTGACAGGATCTTCCTTTGTAAACCCATGCTGTCTTGGATCCTGTGCTCCTATGGATTCCAGGTGTTGCACTATCCTTTCCTTAAGGGTGTCTCCATAATCTTGCCCACTACTGAGGTAAGACTGACTGGTCTGTAGTTCTCTGCCTCCTCCTGGATACCGCTCTTGTGGAGTAGGATCACATGAGCCCTTCTGCAGTCTTCTGAGACCTCTCCTGTGCTCAGAGACTCATTAAACAGTTTTGATAATGGCTCTACTAGTTCCACCCTTAGCTCCTTTAGTACCCTGGGATGTATGCCATCAGGTCCCATTGCTTTGTCCACCTGAGCTTATCAAGCTCTTGTAGGACTCTTTCTTTTGTGAAGGACTAGTGCACTCCCTCCCTCCTGTGTCCATGGTGCAGAGCTGTGGACCCTGCCCTACTTTCTCTTCAGTAAATACTGAGCAGAAGTATCTATTTAGGATAGATGCTTTTGCATGATCCACCCTCCTCACACCCCATATCCCCTTTGATCTGTATGCCCCTCTGGACTTTCTCCTTTCACTAATGTATCTATAGAAAGTCTTGTCACCTTCTTTTACTGTTCATGCTAGTGTTTCCTCAGTTTGGGCCTTTGCCTGCCTTACTGCCTTCCTTCCATCCCTTAGGGAAGTTTGGTATGCCTCTCTATCGTCATCCTGCTGCGTTCACTTATATTTCATGAAGGCCAGCCTTTTGGCTCTGACCTTTTCTGTTACAGTGTTTGAGAACCAAAGTGGTTTCCTTCTTCTTTTGCACTTCCTTTCTAACTAACACAATGGGATGTTGCTTCAAGTATTGCATCTTTAATGCTTGCCAATTTGCCTGTACCCTCTCACATGTATTTCTTTTGACAGGGCTAGCTTAACTCTGTTGGCCATCTTATCAAAGTCAACTCCTCTGAAGTCCCATATTTTGCCTTGGAATGGGATGATTTTGTTCTAGTGGCCAAATTGAACCATACCATGTGATGGTCACTGGCTTCAGGTGACCTTCTACCTGGAGATCTGTGATCCTTTCCTGTTAGTCAGTACTAGATCTAGGATAGCCTTGTCTCTAGTGGGTTGTTGTACCAGTTGTTTGAGGCCCTTCCCTGCAGGGAATCCAACATGTGTCTAGTTCTGGCAGATGTCTCTGCTGGTATTGACTAATTTGTATCTGGCTTGTTGAAGTCTCCCATTATCAGAACCTCCCTTTAGCTGTCATGTTTTGTATATCTTCTAACAATAACGTGTCTATGTCCTCCCCTGGTCTGGAGGCCTGTACACAACCCAGTTCGTATGGCTGTCCCATTTCCTTTTCAGGGTGACCTACAGTTCTTCTGGCTCCTTATGTGTATTCTGAATTTCTGTAGCTTTGATGTTTTCATTGACATAAAGGGCCTCCACCCCCCTTTGTACCTCGTTCTCTTCTGAACAGTACATAGCCAGGTACTGAACCTCCCAAGTGTAGTTACTAGTAAACCATGTCTTGTTAATGGCTACTATGTCCAGTTTAGCCTCTGTCATTATTGCCTATAGGTCTGAGATCTTGTTTCCCAGACTGCAAGCATTTGTGTACATGATTTTCCATTGGTCATATTTGGCATGCTAGTTGTTGGGCGATGTCAGCATTTCCATTTTGTTGTTGATAGTATCTCATCCCCCATTGTCTACTCTTCCCTGGGTTTTGTTTCCCAGGTACATTACTGCACTTCTTTACATTGAATCTAAGCTACCATACATTTGACCATTCCTCCAACCTTGCCAAGTCCTTCTCATCCTTTCCATCCCACCTTGTGTATCAACCCTGTTGCAGAGCTTTGTGTTGTCTGCAAAGAGACATACTTTTCCTTCCAGTCCCTCCGCAATGTCACTTATAAAAGGCATTAAGAGGACCGGTCCCAGTACTGAACCTGTAGTACCCACTAGTAACCCCATTTCTCTTCAGAGTGGACTCCATTTACCATTACCCTCTGCATGCATCCTGTTGTTCAGCCAATTGTCTACCCAGGCTACCACTTTGGGACCCATTCCAAGGCTGGCTAACTTGTTTATTAATATTTTGTGTGGGACTGTGCCAAATGCCTTGCTAAAGTCTATGTAGGCCACAGCCCCTCCTGGTCAAGTGACTTGCAGCAGATTAAACTGCTGCATGAACTGTGCCGTATAACATGTCCTCTAACCTTGCGGTGGCGGCGACAGTCTAGCCCCATAAGGCATGTCCCTCACCAGTTTAGAATGTAGGGGTGCACAGAGGGGCCGTGTGGACAGAGGTTTGCCACTTTCTGCTGGTCGAGACCACACTGCTGTGGTCCAAAAGAGTAGCGCTGCTGCCGTGTAAACATGGCTTGATACTGCTATTGATACTTCAGCCATACTGTTTTCCTGACTTATTTTGTACTATCAGTAAAAGAAAAGAAAACAAAACACCCTTAATGTCTGTCCTTCAGTGATTTTAAAAGCTGTTCTGATCAGGGCTGACATAAAAGATCTCAACTGTAGTTTTTTATTTTATCAGGGACACTAGAAAGCAGGATGTTTCAACACATCAGTGAGCACTGATGCCATTTGTCTGTGTTGGGGAAGTGTAGGTGGAGTTCCTTGCACATGTTAAAGGATACCAGCTGCAATTAACAACTAGGAGCAAATGAGGAAATGGCTGGGTGTTTTTTTCCTTCTTTTTATTCATTGATATTATAAACTGAGCCAGAAAAACAGTAAGATTGAACAGATCAAAGCTGAGATTAAAATGTGACATTCCTCAGGTCTGTTGCATGCCGGTATCTTTCATTTCAGATGTCCACCAAGTCTAAAAACATATGGGGTCCGATGACAAGATGCATGGTGCAACTCATATATGCCCACGAGTTGCACCATGTGGCACTGCTCTGGTGACCCTGCACCATATTCAAGACAGGCAGGGTCCCTGGCACATCGTCCCTGTGACTTGTGGCAGCCACTGGCTAGCACCACAGGAATAGCGCAATAGACCTGGGTGCTGCAAATTGTGGATCATGAGTTACTACTCGCTGGGCCCCCCACCCCAAAACACACCCACAGCCAGCTGGGGGCATGGGGTGCTGGCTGGGTGGGACAGGTGTTTGGGGGACAGTGCAGGAAACTGACTCGGGGGGTCCCTGACATTCGGGGTGGGGAGCATGACCTTGCTGGAAGGAAGGCGTGGAGCAGGGATATATGCTTCCTACGGTGCTGCAGAGTGGGCATCTGTCAGTTGGCAAGGATGGATGCCCATTAGTCCACCTCCATCCTGGTCTAGGTCTGCAGCACCACTGTGGGTCTTGGAATGGTGTTAGTAAGTTACAGCACGCCTTTCCAGACTAGGGTGCAGTTGCTGCCGTAACCCACCCTTGCACCATGCCGCAGTGGATTGCAGCCATGGTCAGTGGTGGGCCACCTTTGGTGAAACCCGCATTCATACTAACATACTAAAATTCCAGCAGAATAGGCCTAACGGTCTTTCATGTCTGCTTGTTTGGTCAGCCCCACCCTGGCTGCTGACCTTGCTGCCCCCTCACCTTCTCTGGCTTCTCCTTCCCAGTTCCGGATATTCTTGCTGCATTGGATTTTCCTTCCAGAACCCTTCCCTGTACCTGTCCCACCCCTCTTGACCCCTCCACCGTCTCTGCCTCCACCAGCCCCCTAGAAGTGCATTCCATGGCTCCACCACCCTCTCAGTGAAGTAGCACCTCCTCCTTTCTCCCTGAATCTTCCCCCTCCAGCTTCCACCCATGCCCTCTAGTGGCCCTTTCCTCCTTCCTTTGAAGCACCCTGACTGTTCCTCCCCTATTTACCCTCTTCATGTACCTGAGACCTCTATCATTTCCCCTGGTCCCTTCTCTCTTCCAATGTGTACATATTTAGCTCTTGAGCCTCTCCTCATAGGTCCTCTGTCCCCCAAGCCCAAATCATTTTGGTTGCCCTCCTCTGGACCCTCTCCTGAGTTCAATGTCCCTCTTTAAGTGTGGCCTCCAAAACTGCACGCAGTACTCAGGTGTGGCCTCACTAAGCAGTTATACTGAGGGAGTATCACTTCCCTCCTTCTGGAGGTGATCCCCTAGTGATGCATCCCAGCATCCTGTTGGCCTTGGCTGCTGCCCTCCTACAAGTCTCCGAGTTGTTCATCTTGACATCCACCACTACCCCAGGTCCCTCTCAGCCATCGAGACTTGTAGCATTCCCCAGGGTGTACACTGGCCCGGGTTTCTGGCTCACAGGTGGAGTACCTTGCATTTCCCTGCATTGAACCTCAGCTTCCACTTTCTAGACCATCTTTCTAGAGCCTCCAGGTCCCCTGTAGGGCCACCCTCCCTCCTCCTCATCCACCACCGCCCCAGTTTTGAGTCATCCGCAAAGAGACTCATCTCACTCCTGATTCCTGTCCTTATGTCAAAGACATAGGCGCTGAACAGGAGGGCCCAGAGACTGATCCCTGTGGGACCTGAATAATGACCCTCCTTGGGAATGAGACTATCCCACCAACACGACCCTCTGCTTCTGGTCCTGAGCCAATTGCCTATCCATCTGATCATCTGGTTCCCCACCCCCATTTCTCCCAGCTTATCCAACAGGCCCATGTGAGGAACAGAGTCAAATGCCTTGCTGAAGTCTAGAAAGAGGACATCCACTGGTCTACAGGTCCAAGGTGCTTGTCACCCAGTCATAGAAGTCCACAAGGTTTGTCTGACACAGTTTCCCAGGATGAATCCATGCTGTCTATCGTCCAGGCACCCTGACTTTTCCAGGTCCTCCCAGCCTCTCCTTGACAATGCCCTCCATCACCTTGCCCACCACCGATGTCAGGCTGACAGGCCTGTAGTTCCTACCACCTTCCTTGATCCCCCTTGTGGATAGGCACTATATCGCCACCTTCCAGTCCTAGGCACCACCCTGTCCTCAGAGAGATGGTGAAAAGCTCCGCCAGGGTTTCGCCAGGACATCATAAGTTCCTTCAGCACTCTGGGATGTAATTTATCTGGCCCTGGTGCTTTCTCCATCTTAAGGGAGCTGAGGCTTCCTCACTCTCTCTGCTGTGATTTCCACTTCGGTACCTCTTCTCCTGCTTACCACTCCCCTCTCCCCAGACCCACCGATCAGTGGGGCCCCCTCCTCAAGTATCTCTGTCTCCTTCCATGTATGATGCAGCACCCAATTTTCCTTGGTGAAAACTGAGGTGAAGTATTCATTTAGTACCTCAGCCTGCTCCCCTGGGTCTTGTGCCCATCTCTCCCCTGATTTAATCCTGCTAATCTGCCCCTTCACCTTTGTTTTCCCCACTGTATCTAAAGAACCCTTGTTCCCTCTCCTAATTTCCCTGACCAGGTTCTGCTCCTTCCTTGCCTTAGCTGTTCTCACCACCCTAGTGGCCCTTCTAGCCATTAGCTCATACTCCCCTTGATCCCTTTCCTTCTTGAGCACTTGGAATTCCCATAGGTGCCTTCTTTCCCCGACCACCTCCTGGACCTCTATGGTCCACCAGCAGGGTTTTCTGACCCCTACCGTATTTTCGTCTTACTCTTGCATAGGTGCTGGTAGCATCCTGCACCCTCTCTGATGATTTCTCACCTACTATCAGAGTCCATGTCTGACCCAATCACATCCAAATGCTCCTTAAGGATCCTTCCATTTCCTTAAAATCCGTCCCCCTGAAGTCAGTTACCTCTGCCTTTGTGCAGCCTTCTAGCCCTCCTAGGTCCAGGCAGAACCAGACCATGGCATGGTCACTCCCATCCAATGGGTCCCCTTACCTCTAGGCCCCAATCTGGTCACTGTCTGCCAGGACCCATCCAGTATCCGTGCCTCCTGGTCAGTTCCCCACCTGCTGAGTTAGGAGCGTGTCTTGAAAGACATCAACAACCTCTGTTCCCTGGTCAGAGGATGTCATAGTCTCCCAGTCTGTTCCTGGCATGTTTAAGTCCCCAACACCACCACCGTTCCTCTGCCCAGTCTGCAGTGTCTCCCAACATCTGCCACCAGACTCTCCTCCAGCTCCTCCGCCAGGCAGGGGGTCTATACACCACTCCTATTTTACCTCTCCCCCTTGTTATCAAGGTGACCCAAATCGCCTCCACAGTTCCCGCCACCTCCTCTACTCCCCTATGCCAATGCAGTTTTTGACTATCATTCCTACCCCTCCTCCCTTCCCTCCCCTTTCCTTCCTGAACATAGTGTAACCCTCCAGGTTCAGGTCCCAGTCATCTCCTGCAATGGCGCAGGTCTCAGTGACCACTGCCATCCACTGCTCCTCAGTTAGCATCACCTGGAGCTCAGGCATTTTATTGCCCAAGCTCCTGGCATTTAGCAGGACTACCTTCCACCTTTCCCTATACTTCCATTTCCCTGCTCGTGTTCCCAAGGGATTCTGTTTTCCCTAGTCTACTTTACCAGTCAGCCTTTTCCCACAATCCTCCAGCTCCCAGAAGTGGAGACAGTCTCTCCTTTATCAGCACCCCCTTGACAGCCTTTTCTCCCATCCCTCCCCTTCACAAATTTAAACCCCACTTCACCAATGAACCCCTCTATTTTCAACCAAGTTCCCTCCCTCCAAATTGAGATGGAGTCTATCTCTAGCATACAGCTCCTTATCCTCCCAGGTCTCCCCCAATCCCCATCAACCCATACCCTCTGGCCTCACACCACTCCCTGAGCCACTGGTTTATCTCCTAATCTTCCTTTTGTGTTCCCCACTAACCCTTGGCACGGCAGATTTCTGAGAAAGAAACTGTGCATCCTATGTCATGACAGACCCTGGCAAGCTCCTGAATCTTGTTTGTATCTCTAGCTCGCTATTTCCCTCAATGTCATTTTGTACCCAGGTGGACCAGTATGTCCGGGGAACCCCCACAATCCTTTGCCAGCTGATATACCTCGTGCTTAGCCCTGTGCACCATTAGTCCAGGGAAGCATTTTGTTCTAACTGGCCAGGCTTCTCCCTCCCTATCCCATTTGATACCCCTGATCATAGAATCCCCCAACAGGAGCACTCTCAGCCACTCCTTTCCTCAATTTCCCCTTCCATGACCCTCATCCTTTCTACGGCCCCTCCACCCAGCCGGCTCCTTGTTCCTCCCCTATCTGGGTGCCACATGCCACCCCTCCTTATTCAGCATGGCACAAGGTGCATTCTGGAATAGCAACTTGCATTATGCTTGGTGTAAGGTGTGATTTGAGCCATGGGGTTTGATGTAAATTGCCCTGCACCAGGCATTACAAGTCTTGGAATTGGGTCCATTGTAGTATAAAATCTGTCTCTTTTCTGATTTCTTAAGTAGTGCTGCAGGTTTGAACAAGTTGGTGTCCCCGTTTCAGCTGGTTCTAAAAATTTTAAAATGAAGTGCATTCCTCCTGCCTGCCAGATAACAGTAACACTGACAAAAAGCATTATTGTTTTCCTTTTATTAAACTCAGATTCAGAAACTCTTGCATATATTCTTGCAGTAAAGAGATTGTAGCTGAGTAGGTTCTTTGAAATCATGAGGCTGGATAGTTTTATATCTTCTATTGGACTAACCTAAATCTTGTAAATAGGTGGTATAGCACATATGTTTTGGTGGGCCACACCAGTCCCTTCATTAGGTGCAATACCACTCTGAACAGAAGAAGCTGAATTGTTTTCAGAATCTTCCTTTCTCTTCCTGTTACACAGCTGCTCATTCAGACACTGAAGTTATTAAACTATACAGTGACTTCTGCTTTCAAGTACCAATACAGATACAATTTCTCTTTGCTGCAAAGTGGATGATATCACAATTCACCATCTTAACTGGTAGCAACATAATGACAAAAGGAAGGTTTGAAACATTGTAACTTTAAAGGAGATAGAAAATGAATGAGATAATCGATGGACATTCTGTCCTTTTACGTTGTCTTGCACATGCGCCGCAACATTTTGTGGCAGTAGGAGATGGAGTGGGAGAAATGCAGAGGTGTGTCAGTTGTGTTGAATGCAGGGCATGCTTTAGAAGGTGCATCCTCATTCTCAATTAGCGAGCATGCTAGCCATGACACAGGTTTAATGCAGTGCCACCAACTTGAAACAAACTTGCCACTACCATCCGAGAAAGGCTTGTCATGCAGTGGCACAGATGACACACTCCCACATGCCTTTCTTGGTGAAACATTTGAATCAACATGGTGGTGGTGGCAGGAGAAAACCTTGTAACCTCTCTGCCTCAGCACCCCACCTGTCCCTGCCTGAACAGTGGAGGAGACACTTTCTTTGCCTGCCTCCTCCACATCCTGCTGTGTCTGGCTGTAAAGTTCTCCCAGCCATGTGGCGCAGGCCACAGCCTAAGCTCCGTATGAGCTGAGAGTATTAAGTGCCGAAGACACTTGTACTGTAAGCACAATCCAGTTGCACTGGTGGACCCTCCACCTGGCGACATCTGGTGCTACTGACCCCCAAACTTCCTTTAATGTGGCAGACTGAGGCCCACCCAGTGTGCCAAACACTACTGTTGTGTTTCTGACACTGGGATGCTTACTCCCGGTGTCAGAATCCCCCACATATCTTCTGACCTTGGGGTGCCCAATCCCTGGGTCAGTATATATCTCCCAGTAGTGTGGCACACTGGGAGCCCACCACAGTGTGTTAACATCCAGGTTTCTCTGTCAAAAAAAAAATGGACCCACAATATTTTTTTTAATTTAACCTAAAAAGAAGAAAACAGTCCTTTGTTGTTGCTGGTGGCCCCTCCCCAACCTTCATGCTCCTCTGCACAACCCACCTCCCTGCACTCCTCACCCATACTTACTTGCAGAAGTCAGGAGCATTGATCTTCAGTGGACCAGGAATACATCTGCACTCTTCAAACGCCGACCGCAAACCGAAGAAATGATGGTAAGTCTTATAATGGCAGTCAATGGGGGTTTCAATTAAGGTGGATATCTCAGCCATTTTGGGAGTTTTGGTCCCAAATTTTCAACATGGGGTTCTTGAGATCCACTTCATGAACACAATCACTGTCATTTCATTATTTGGTCCCAAAGGTAATTTCACAGTCACTGCACAGAATCACCTTTCAGGCTCAATTAATGAAATGACAGTGTCACTGTTCATGAGGTGGGATCTAAAAAATCCATGTTGCAAATTAGTGAAAAAATTATAAAAATTACTGTGTTATGGCGGTGCATTGTGCAGTTTCACACACACTTGTAACTTTGGCAATTTTAATATTTTCACTCCAGATTTTCAACATTTCCATTTTTCACATCTCCTTATGAACAGTACAGCTGTCATTTTCACATCCTGACTAAAATGTGTTTTCACACATGTGGCACACAATGGCGTAGTTGCTGTGGGAAATCAGTGTTCAGGACACATTAACAGAATCACAGTCACACTGTTCATGAGTGGAGGTCCCAAAATGCCTATGTTGGAAATTTGGTTAAAAAATCCCCAAAATAATTCAGTATGGGCAAGCATTGCGTAGTTTCTATGCATGCTCGAGACTTCACCAATGTTTCATATTTTCACTACAGATTTTTAACATTGCCATTTTTACACCTCCACATGAATAGTACAGTTGTCATTTTCACATCCTTCCCAAAATGTGTTTTGCACCTGTGGCACCAAATGGTGCAGTCACTGTGCAAAATCACCTTCGACTAATGAACTGATAGTGCCACTGTTCATGAGGTGGGGTCACAAAAACTCATGTTAAAAATTTGGAGTGCAATACCAACAACACCCATGGCATTAGGGTTTCCAACCATAATGCCCCACCCTGTAGAGATTGACAGGTGTCTGGGATGTGACTTGGGATTGTCGGCTGTAATGCTCACACCATTCCACCTCCACCCTACCGGCAGTTAGTGACAGGCATTGAGGTGTGCCTTGGGCTCTTGGCCCCAAAGTTCACCCCATTCTCCCATACAGCACCCATTTTAGCATATGTCTGTAGGGTTGGGTGAGGTGAAATGGCATGAGCATTATGGCCAGTGACTCAGAGGCACATCTCAATGCCTGTCAGTTTCTGCAGGGTGGGGTGGGGTTGGTGTCAGTTCCATACTTCACTGCCATTCCTATTATGCATCCTCTAACTCCTGCACTACCAATGCCAATGCCAGCAAGACAACATTCGGCATTGACAAATGCTTGTTTTATTTGAAGATGTGGCTTTAAATCCTGAAAGCCATTACAGCCCTAGACTGCTGAAGTCCAATGAACCAAAACAGCAGCAATGTAGGAGCAGCTTTTGAAACTTTCAGGATAGCAAACAGCTAACAAATGACAGCCCTACCTTACGAATTCTGGGACTATCTTATCTGAATAGGCTGCACTAGCCATCATGTCAGATTAAAGAAGGAAGCTGTAAGATGGAGTTCAGCCACAGAAGTTTGATTTGAACATAGGGAAAAATTAATGTATGGTGTAACCAAAGAGATTCTGTTAACAGAGGGAGTAAAATTCATAAATACAGTATCTCTCAGCTTATAAATCCAAGGTCATGAGCACACATGCACATGACACACACACACACACACAGGTTCCTGCAGTGTTATTAATTTTACATACTTGGCAGCAGACCAGAAGAAAAGTTTCAGTAGAGCTGCCAACCCTAGCAGTTACAGGACTGCAGAGACCGATCATGCCATGTTGTATTTTAGGCATTTGATTTATTTATTGAAATTTCGGATAACACCTTTAGGAACAAGCTCATTTCATAGGTTCCACATCAAATGAATAATACATATAGGGAAAGTGTGAAACAGAGAACAAACAAAACAAAGAATTATACAAGACATTATAAGAGTGTATAACTAGAAGTTCAATACATGTGGCATTGTACAATGTATGCTATGGTGCATATCTGATTAAAACCTGGAATTCAAAGGGTCATATTAGAGGGTGGGGTCTTATGAAATGACCCTTCACAGGAAAAGAAGACAGACTCAGCCTAATATCTAATACTCAACAAGGTAAAGGATGGCATCAGCCAGGGGCCTCATTAGAGGTGAGAGGTATGGGACAAAGCATTTTAAAGTGAGCAAGGCAGCTCAGAAGATATAACAGGGGAGAGGGATGGGAGAAAGCCATAGAGGGTGAAGGAAAGAGTGGAAGGATCAAGAGGAAATGTGAAGGAGAATGATTAGCAACTTAGAACAGTTATTTACATGCTGAGAACAGTTATGCATAAGGTCAGGATAGCATAAGGTTAGAATAAGTGCTGGTCACTAGAAGGAGGTTATTGGAAGCAGTCACAACTGGCATCAACAACTAGCTGTTATTTAAGTTTAGCCTTGAAGGAGCCCAAGGTGGATGCTGAAGTGATGTCATGATGCAGCGCATTCATTCATAGTGGAGCACGATAGGCAAAGGACCTTTGTCCCAGAGAAGTGCGATAGTGAGGTATATTAAAAATCTGGCTAGTAGAGCTTCTGGTGCAGGACAGTTTATAGTGGAGGTAATAAGTTTTTGCACTCCTGGGGGCATTTGCCTAAGCTTACTTTTTGGACAGTAAACATGTTTTGCACATGAGTCTACCTTTGAAGTGAAGCCAGTTAGCCTGGCGTACATGTCACAGGTATGGGACAGATGGGCTGAGCCACTAAGGAGACAGCATACTTTGTTGAGTGCAACTAATGATGCGATGAAGAGTTGTTTCAGTAGCTGATCCATAGATTGGTAAGCCGTAATCAATAAGCAAGACAAGAGAGCTTGAATGGCGGGTTAAGAGCCTATGGTGTCAAACATTGCTTATGCCTATAAAGTAGCCCAATGTGGTGTTAACAGCCTTAGCAATGTTGTCAATGTAATAGGCGTAGGTCATTGTACTGTCAGTAGTAATCCCCAGATATTTAAAGAGCTGAACTAGCTCCAGGAGAGCCCTCTTCGTTGATGATAGAAAGAGGTAAGTTCTGTGCATATTTTGGGAGCTGGAGAACAGCATAGTTTTAGTCTGTTGTAATTCATAACTAACTTGTGCTTAATGGAACCATCATTCTATGACAGCATCATCAGCATATAAAGGATGTGACCCTGACAGGAGTAAGGAAGGTTGTTGAGGAAAATGCTAAATAAAAGGGCCCAAGATGGACCCTTGAGGAACTCCAGATAGGACAGGTCTGCTATCCAAGGCGGTGTTACCAATCTTCACCTGCTGTGTACGATTGTGCACGTAACTTTCAAACCAGGCTACGCTGTCATGAGCTAGGCCAATGGTGGTAAGCTGTTTGACCAGGAGGGCATGATTCACTATGTTGACTTTGGTTAAATCAATGAAAGCAGCACTGACCAGGTGTCCTTGATCTGAAGTGGTGAATAAAGCCTGTGAACTCCAGAAGTGCAGTAGTGAAACTATGACCATTTCTGAACCCGTGTTGCTCCGGGCATTGTAGCTGATATTTTCTAAGTATTCAACCAGTTGGTCACTACAATACGCTCAAGAGCTTTCGGCGTGAGGCCAGGATAGAGATAGGCCTGTAGTTCCCAGTAATTGTGCGATCCCCAGACTTATGAACTGGTGTCACAGTGACAGATTTCCATTTCTGAGGAAACTAAGAGTAACTAAGTGACATGTTAATAATATGTGTTAGAGGTGACAGAATTGTATCCAGCGTAAGAGCTACAATCTTAAGATCCAGGATGCCACCACTAAATTTTGATTTCCCTAATACCTTGAGTAGGCAATTCCTGGCTTCATGGGCTGAGAGGTTTTGAAGTAGAAAGGAGGATGAGAAGGATGCTGAATCTCTTTCCCAGAGTAGTCACTTGTGAGGTGGTGAGAGAAATAGCCAGGTGGCAGAACACCACTCAGGTCCATGAAGGCATCATTAAAGTGTTAGCAATAAGTCTGGGATCAAGTAAGGGTACACCGCCAATGTTAAACATGGTAGGGGCAGATCTGAGGTCTCTCCCAGTGACCTCTTTAAGGTTAGTCCAACACTTTCTGCCATCATTCCAGGTCAGAGAGCACTTCCTTATAATATTGATTTTTAGCTGCATGAATAGCCCTCGTGCAGTTGTTTCTAACTGCTTTGTACCTCTGGATGTTGGCCTGGTTACACAGGGACCTAGACCTGTGCCATAAATGGTCCGTGGCATGCAGAATACATTTCTCACTTAGCTGAGAAAAGAAAAATAATGACTGTAAAACACAAGTGACCATATTGTCTGAAAATCAAACTGCTGAGGAATTCTAGAGTGTGGAACATAAAGTGAGATCACTCCACAGAAACTTAATCTCAGTCATAACTTACTGCATAGAATCTAAGGCTTCCTTTACATGACATTTGAAACGTAGGAACAAGAACTGAAGAGCAGTAGCAACTTGCTAGATAAGACATTTGGAAAATAACACTGCCCCTCCCCAAAAAATAACTTTGTACCTATTAAAGTCTGGTGAAGTAAAATTAAAGGGACAATAAACAATGTTGTACACACTGGTTATAGTCATTTTAAATGTAGATATATACAAATTCTGCTTACTCATCCCAGCATACTAGCCATACTTCAAAGAGCTATAAGCCTGACAGGCTGCTTATAGTTTTGGCAAATAATTCATTCACTTGTGTGTGCCACCAGGAGATGTGATGTGAACTGATGTACGATTCGCGTCAAACCTCCTCCTCTAAAAAATATCTCCATTGCCTCAATATTCACCTTAAGCTTACCTGCTTGGGACTGTACAGAAAAATCTCCCATTAAGTTAATTTATTTTATGGTTTATTTTATGGGTGTAAACTTATCAAACCCATGAGCTCAGTCAAATCTAATGTGCAACAAGATGTTCAGATGTTCGCTGCTTCTCTTCGCAGCAAGTCTGATTCTGCAAAACCATTCTGAAGTACAGAGCAAACAGAATATCTTTGAGGCTCTCTTGAGCTTATATGTTTATTGTCTGTTGTTAATTGTAAGAATGGCCAGGATTGTTCCCATAATATATTAAAGAAGGCAATTATTTAAATAATTTCTTAACCAAAGACAGCATAGTTTAGAGAATGTCTCATTTTCTATGAGTCCTATAATCTACCTGGTCTTAAATTTGGAAAAGCCAGGCTGAAGTATGTTTGGTTAAACTAATTTTTGAGTGTCCCAAGCAAGTGTGTGGTTGTGGTGGGATTTGAACCTGTGTCCGTTGCCGTCTATTGTTATTAAATAAATTACTTAAGCAGACAGTGCTTCGCCTTGGCATTTATAAATGTAAGAATGGGTACAAGCAGTTACCCTGCTGTGAAACTATACTTTTCTTTCTAATGAGGTTGGTTTTGGTAATAAAAAGCACCAATATGCTTGGTGTATTTTTATTTTATTTTGTTATATTTGGCTGAAGTTTAAATTAATGCTATACATTTTAAACCAAAACCTATACTGGTTGCCACTTCTTGTTTTAGTCCAGTCTCTGAAGAGTGTCTCTTCTCGGCAGGCTTATTTACATAATTTCTGTACCAAAGACAGCACAGGTTAAGGAAATGTCTCATTTTCCAGGAAGTCCTGTCATCTACCTGATCTTACATTTGGAAGTGCCAGGTTGAGGTACCTTTAGTTAAACAAATTTCTGAATGTCCCAAGCAAGTATGTGGTTGTGGTGGGATTTGAACCTGTGCCCCGATGCCTGTCTCTTGTCATCTAATAAATGTTTAAGCAGGTAGTGCTTCATCTTGACATTCTAAATGTAAGAATGGGTTCAAGCACAGACCCAGCTCTGAAACAATACATTTTCTCTCTAATAAGATTGGTTTTGGTAACAAAAAGCACAAATATGCTTGGTATATTTTTATTATATTATATTTATTTAATACCCTGAAAGAAATCTAACTGGTGACCAACACTACAAAAAAAATTGATAAGGATGGCTATAGTGGATTAATTGTAAGAATGGTCTGTCTTTCTGTCTGCCTGTCTGTCTATCTATCCATTTTATGTATATCTGTCTCTCTATCTGTCTATGTAGTTATCTATCTTTCTATCCATCTATCAATTGCATCTATTGCTATTTTACCTATTTGTAAAACAAACCAGCATATCACATTTGCCTGCACTCTGAGCACATACTTATGAAACCGTGCATATTGTACTCCACTCCTGCATAGATCTCATACATAGATACATAGACAGTGTCGGCAGATAAGGGCCTATGGCCCACCTAGTCTGCCATTTGAGCTTGTAAGTTCAGTTTGTTTTCCTGAAGTCTATTTCCCTTACCCCTGACCTCTAGAATTCCTTTATGTCTATCCCATGCATTCTTAAATCCGTGATTGTTTCAGCCCCACCACTTCCTCTGGCAGGCTGTTCCACTTGTCCACCACCCGTTCTGTGAAGAAATTCTTTCTCATGTTTCCTCTGAATCGTCCTCCTCCAACTTCATCCCATGCCCTCTAGTCCTGAAACATCTTTTCGCTTAAAAATAGTGTTTTCCTGCACCCTGTTCCTCCTGTAAGATACTTGTATGTCTCTATCATATCCCTCTCTCCCTCCTCTCCTCCAGGAGTACATGTTCAGTTCCTTCAACCTGTCTTCATAGGACTTGTGATGCAACCCATGCACCATCTTTGTTGCCCTCCTCTGAACCTTCTCTACCCTGTCTATGTCCTTATGTAGGTATGGTCTCCAGAACTGTACACTGTACTCCAGGTGGGGGCCTCACTAGTGTCTTGTATAGCGGAATTATGACCTCCCTTTTCCCTACTGGTGATGCCCCTGCCTATACATCCCAGCATCCTATTTGCTTTACCTGATGCCTTGTCACACTGTTTCCCTACCTTGAGGTCATCAGAGATGACAACCCCAAGATCCCTTTCCTGCTTGGTGCATGCTATATCCTCACCCCAACTGATATATTGTGCCAGGTTTTTGTGCCCCATATGCATTATCTTGCACTTCTTTGCATTGAATTTCAACTGCCAAACCTTGACCATTCTTCAAGTTTCTGCAGGTCCTTCTCATTCTGTCTACACCTCTGGTGTGTCTACTCTGTTACAGAGCTTTGTGTCATCAGCGACAGTAAAATTCTGCCTTCTATATCCTGTGCAATGTCACTGATGAAGATGTTGAATAGGACCGGTCCCAGCACTGATCCCTGTGGTACCCCACTGGTCACTCTTCCCTCTGTGGAGTGACAGCCATTTACCACCACCCTCTGTGTCCTGCCACCCAGCCAGTTACCTACCCACCACACTACTGTCCTGCCCACACCATATTCCCCAGTTTGTGTAATAGTCTTCTATGTGGCACAGTGTCAAAGGCCTTGCTGAAGTCCAGATAGGCCATGTCCACTGCCCTCCCTGATCCACCTCCCTAGTCACCCAGTCAAAAATTCAATGAGGTTGGTCTGACATGACCTCCCCTGGTGAAACCATGCTGCCTTGGGTCCTGTAGTCCATTGACAACCAGATGTTCACCAATCTCTCCTTCAGTAGTGCTTCCATGATCTTTCCCACTACGAGGTGAGGCTGACTGGTCTGTAGTTCCCTGCTTCCTCTTTGTTCCCACTTTTGTATAGGGGACTACATCTGCTGTCCTCCAGTCTTTGGGTACCTCCCTGTTTCCAGTGATTGTCTGAACAGGATAGCCAGAGGTTCAGCCACCACCTCTCTTAGTTCTTTAAGGACCCTGGGGTGCACCCCATCTGGCCCCATTGCTTTATCAGCTCTTATTACTTCCAGTTCCTTCAGGACCCTTTCTCGTGTAAAGGGACTTGTGTCCATTTCTGCACCATTCTCCCCCTTGTACTCCTTCAGACCCATTACCCCCTCTTCCTTAGTAAAGACTGAGCAGAAATACCTGTTCAATATGTCAGTTTACTGTTGTCATCCTCCATGGCTCCCATCCTCCCCTTCAGTCTCACTATCCTCCCTTTGTCCTTCTTTTTTCACTTATGTACCTGTAAAAGGATTTGTCCCCTTTAACCACTGATTTTGCAATGTGTTCTTCTGTCTGAGCTTTGGCTTCCTTACTGACTTCCCTGCCTCCCTTTGTTTCTCCTGGTACTTCTCCTATCCCCTTCTGCCTGTGTCTTTTTGTATTGCCTGAATGCAATCTTTTGGCTTTCACTTTCTTTGCTACCTCTTTGGAAAACCATAATGGTCTCCTCTTTCTTTTCCTCTTGCTAACCTGCTTAATGCATAATTCTGTTGTTCTTATAATCCCCATTTTAAATACTGCCCACTGTTCCTCAATCCCTGATTCCTGTCCCATTCTCCTAATGCCTCTTTCAAGTATCTCCCCATTTTCCCAAAGTCTGCCCCCTAAAATCCAGGATCGTGTTTTGTGTGGTTTTGGTTCTGCTCTTTCTGTGATTTCAAACCACAATGACTGGTGGTCACTGTTACCCAGGTGCTCCCCCACTGTTACCCCATCACACTGTCCCTGTTTGTGAGCACAAGGTCCAGTATTGCCTTCTGCGAGTTGGTTCCATGACCAGTTGCTTGAGGAAGGCACCCTGAAGGAGTCCAGGATAAATCTGCTCCTAGTTGATGCTGCTGCTGGGATGCTCCAGTCCACGTCTGGTATATTGAAGTCTCCAACCAGTACTACCTCACCTTGTCTGCCATCCTTTGGATAGCTAGCATCAACTCCCTATCTGTTTCTTCCTCCTGGGCTGGTGGTCTATAGACCACACCTGTCGGATAGCTGGCCCATTTTCCTTTCCAGCTTAACCCACAGTATCTCTCCCCCATTTTGTTCCTCCTGGATCTGTGTGGCCCTTATGTCATTTTCACATACAGTGCCACTCCTCCTCCCTTCCTGCCTGCTCTGTCTCTTCTGAATATGTTGTAGCCAGGTATGGCCATCTCCCAGTCATGGTTATCATTACACTAGGTTTCAGTGATGGCACAATGTCCAGGTCTGACTGTACCATGACAGCCTCCAGATCTTCCATCTTGTTGCTAAAGCTCCTGGCATTTGCACACATGGCTTTCCATGATTTGACCTCCTAGATTGCTTCACTGTTCTACTCCAGCCCTTCCTTGGTTGTCATTTATCCCTGGTTCTCCTTGCTGTCTGCCCTTCTGCTGAATTTTGCCCTTTTCTGCCTATCCACCTTTTGGACACTAATCTCCATCTTTTGCACACTGCTTTGCAGGAATGCCTCCTCTGGTTCACTGGTTCCATTACTAGCTGTGGGGGTGAGCAAGTAGGTATCATCCTTGCTGGCTGCCCCTTTGCTAGTTTAAATGCTTGTCAATGTAGCATTTAAACTTATCATTGAGTGCTTGATTCCCCTCAGGATGGATGCAGGCCGTCAGGCTTGAACAAACCTCCATCCTCCAGATGGGTCCCCAGTCACCAATGAATCAAACCTTCCTCACAGCACCAGTTCTTCAACCATGAGTTAAAGTTCCTGGTGCATGCACTCCTATGCTCTCCCTTGCCTCTCACAGGTAGTACTTCTGAGAAAGTGACAGAAGTAGGCTACTTGCTTGAGACCCCTCCCAGTTTCCTAAACTCTTCCTGAACTTCCTTTGGCTCCCCATTTGCCAAGTCATTAGTACCCTAGGTGGATAATGACATCCAGCTCACCCTCCTGTCTTGCCTTCCCAGTGATCCCCAGTATCTTCCTTCCATCCCTCCATGCCGTGGCACCTGGTGAGCACCTCACTCCCCTGTCCTCCCCTCCTGTGTTCCTAGCTGGATCTCTCTTATGATGGAGTCCCCCACCAGGATTCGCTTCCTCCTCCTCTGGGGTCCACTGCTTTTCCCACTGAGGTCACCTCCTTGCCTAACCTCCACATCCTTTCCTTCCACTTCCCTGGGTACCTCTATTTGGTTGTCCTCATTTGCCAGTGTGGCATATGAGTTCTTGAGAGGAATAGGATCTGGGATGTGCCTCTGCCTGACTGCTCTAACCCTCCCTGAGCCACTGTCATCCAAGTGCTCCTCGTTCTCGGCATCCTTTGAGGCAGCTGCATTGGACTGGGTGGTTCCTGAACAGGGGTGATGGTACTCCTGACCCAGTTTACTTCCACTCTGAGTCTGGCTACCTCATCCCGCAGTCCCGAGAGATGCATGCAGATGGGCAGCACCTCAGTGTCCAGAAGGTCTGCCTGAATATGGCTGCCCACAGCCACTGCATTACCACTCCCACATTATACCAGGGAGTAGCCAGACATTTCAGTTTTGTACACCAAGCTGCCCCTTTACTACTCATGCCCCTCGTCTGCCCCTTTACTACCCCAGACCACTGTTGTCTTTACTGCCTGCCACAAACACTTTTCCATGCCCTGCCCACCCCTCCACTGCTTTTCCATGCCCGCCCCTGCTCACATCATTTGCAGCATCTCTGTACGACAATGTAAAGATGAAATGCACTCAGTCAGACAAGACTGGCTTTTAGTTACAATTTCTCAATTGTGTCAAGGCTCTGTACCACGACAAGGTAGCCAGTCCCACAGAGGACCATTCACACTCTGATTTGGGAGTCAGATCCACTTTACTGAACATTTACCCACTTTGCATTCCTCACAACTCACTGCAGTAAAGCCTGACACACCCACCACACAGACACACTTATTGCCTTACAAACAGACACAGCAGGGGTCATCTTTTAGAAAAGTGCCTGTCCTGGCATGGGTCAAAGTCCTTCAACAATTGTTCCACATCAATTTCCATATCCCTGTGGATGTGCATGAGAGCTAATCCTGTGAGGCAGCGACTCCCCAATTGTGCTTCTCAGCCATGTCTTCAACCGTCGCAGTGCACTAAAGACCTCTCTGCAGTTGCTACACTTAATGGCATGGTTGCCAAGATGGATAATGCAGCATTGATGTTCGGATACAGTGCCGAGTTTAGGTGCTGCAATGTTGTAATTAGAGATTCTGGCCTCTCTTTCACTGGAATATTCACCCACTTTGCGCCATCTTACAAGCTCCATCTAAATTCTGCCATGCTGCCCAAATCCACACCTTGTATGCATTATAGAGCTCCAACACTTGCTCCTCATGCATTAGCAAATGTAACTTTGTGGGACAAGGTACTGAGCAAGGAGCGAGGCCGACACTCAATAAGCTGCTCTTGTAGCTCAGAAATGACATGATCCAGAAATGGGATAAAGATGTTGAGCCTGTAATATTCCTTAGGGCTAGTGGCACTGATGTTGCTGCGTTGCGTTTGTCTTCCACAGGTGCGGGGAACAGATTCCTCAGTGCACACTGGGGCTGCCAGTGTTTATGATGTCTGTGTACAGTTCCCCAAAATGAGTTTCAGAGGACTCCTCATGCCCCTCAATACTTCCCACAAGTAGTAGCCTCCTCGGACGCTTGAATGAGGGTCTATGTCCACTCGCTGTAAATAAAGGTGCAAGGGTTTTGTCAAGGCCATAATGTGATCAACACAGCTCAGGGTCACGATAAAATCAAATTTGGTGATGGAATAAAAAACCGTTCAGCATCATCCTCAAATTCTGACATCTTCTCCAGTGTGCTACAAACCACCAAGTATTTCTCCTTAAACCTTGACAAACAGTCAGCCTGGCTCATCCATCTTGTGTTGCCTGCTGCAGGAATACTTCTGATGTGATCTGCTGGGGTCATCATAATCGTTGGGGATGTTGCGAAATTCCTTCAGTTCTATAAGGAAAATATTATTCCATTTGGCGGATGCCTTAATGAGACAATAATTTTTTGTAGTGTCAAACATGTTTGATACTTGCCTCATGGAGCAGGTGAACAATTGCAGTATTGAGGCTGTGTGCTTTGCAGACTGTATATAAGGCTTCTGGCACAACAGCCTTAATGTTTGCTTGGACCCCATTAAATCTACCACTCATAATACTGCCCTTGTCATATCCTTGCCCTCTCATCATGTTGGCGTCAATGCCCCAGGCAGACAGGCGTCGCATAAAGAGATCTGCCAGTCCTCGATCTGTGTTGCGAAGCCTTCCGTGAACTCTACAAAATCTTCACGTATCTCAGTGTAGCCTATGGTGTTGTGGTGGACGTAGCGAACGCATAAGGATATCTGTTCCTTGGTTGATACATCAGTTGTACCATCTGCAATTAGGCTGAACCATTTAGCTTGTTTGACTTTTTGTAAGATTTTTCACTGCAGTTGCAGGCCCATAAACTGGATCAGCTCATTCTGGATTTGAGGAGATGTGTAGACTGCATTTCTGGGAGCTAGTCTCAGGTGATCTTGTAATTCTTGGTCCAGTTCTGCTGTGTACTGTAATAGTTCCTGGAAGTTTCCTCCATCTGCATATTTTCCTCTTGAGGCAATGTTGTTTCTTCCACAGAACAAGATTATTTTCACAATCCTGCACAGGAAGCGGTTGGTCTGCTGGGACACCTTGTATTTTGGTCAGTTAGAGACTGGTAGGCAGTCACCAGCTTGCCATCACAGACAGAAAGAAAACCATCTGTTTTAGCAGTGGCATTCAAGTGTTCTTTACATTTGCTGCCTCTCAAGGGTTTTCTTGCTGTTTGACCAGTCCCTCATTGGCGTGGATATCAACACAGTGCCACTTGTGGTACTAAACACAAAACAATGGGCACAAAACACACCATCTAAAGACTTTGAATATCTTGCAAATGTGTATGTTTGCAGGTATTGTGGATTGAATCTCCTTAAGCGTTGATTGGCAATTTCAGAACCCATTAGCGGGAAGGAAACTGAAATCCAGATGGTGGTTGCCACTGCATTCAAGGATGCATTTCTTCTGTGCATCAGTTAGGTGGCCACGATCAAACAGCCAAGGTCTTCAGTGTCTGGCTGGTTCAACTCCAACTCTCCAACAAGAGCAGGTATCTGCACATCTGTCAGTGGCACAATGTCGGCCTCAACAGGCTCCATCACAGAGTGCAGGTCAGCCTCACCATGTTCTTAGGATGCAGGTTGTGAGGTCTGGGATTCCGTGGTACGGTTTCAGTGGCAGATGCATTTGGAATCTGCACAGGTTCTTGTGTTAAGTCTTCCTGCATCTGTGGTGTAGCTGCATTGTTACCACTAAAACAATAAGTAAATACATTTGTAAACTGACACTAGATATTTGTTTACACACAAGTGGATGAATCGGTACCATCAAAAGCTTACCCTGCAGTGGATGTGGGTCGGATGATGAAGGACTGCATCAGCCAAGACATTTGTGCATTTTCTTCTATTCTAGCCCGTTTGGCCTTCGCACCTGGGGCCCAGATGGCTGCTTTCTCTTAATGGACTCCATTGTTCTGTAGCACACTTTCCCCAGACACCACTGCAGCTTTTGCCCCTTGTACCCAACTTCACAGATGGCACCTTAAAATAGAAATTAGAATTAGAATGTGCCATTTGCAATTGAAAAACTGCTTCCCTGTACAGATAGAGTTGACAGGGCCATCAAAGTAGAATAAAGGAATGGAAACAATACCAGGCTGTGATTTCAAGTAGCATAAAGAAATTACTGTTTAAATCCGAGAACACCTAGACAGCTCAGGCCTGTGCAAGCAACTGCTCTGTAACAGAGCACACAGCTCGCAGATCTGTTAGAGACCAACTACTTCCTTCCACATGGATGGTTACTGCAGGATCACAACTGTGTTTTCCTAATGGGACAGCTACTGCCTGCACTCTGATGTGCAACAGCTGTATTATTCACTCTAGCACTATGACCGGCATGTCCTCAGCACTTTCGAGTCACCCTGTCGCTGAACATTCGACTAGATCTCAGAGTCCAGACTTGTCTGTGCAGCAGCAGCATTGACTGGCGTCTCCCCTGCACCTGCTTTATACCCTTGAGGCACTTTAATGCTGACCACAATGTTGAAGACATGGCTGAGAAGCACAACTGGGAGTCGCGTCTCACAGGATTAGCTCGATTAGGTCACATCCTTTTATATGCCGATGATGCAGTCTTGTTTACCAGTGATACAGACCATAAGGTTCTTGAATCCAGGCTACAGAGTAATTTCATAGTCATAGAAAGATGGTTCCATATGCACAAGTTAATTATGAATTACAAGACTAACTATGCCATTTTCCTGCTTCTGATAGGCTCAGAACTTACCCTCTTTGCATCAACTAACTGGCTCCAATCCAAAGTACTCATGTACCAAACATGTTACTGTCCAAAAAGCTTAGGTAAAGGCCCTTGGAGTGCAAAACTTATTACCTCTGCTATCAACTGTCATTGCATCAGAGCTGTACAAGCCAGATTTTAATGTACACTGCTGTTGGCACCTCTGGGACAAAGGTTCTTTGCTACCATGACTGCTATGGGTTGGCAGTATAGCACGGAGGTTGGAGGAACAAAGTGTGAATGAACTTGGCACATTCAGCAGACCAGGGTTTGATTCTCACAGCAGAAGTAGCATTGCCTGAATGCGCATGTGGATGTATTACTCGCTGGTGCACTCGAATCCTAAGACAGTCCCTAAAGTAAAAATATGCCACAATATTTATACCTTGAGTAGAACAAAGGAGGTAAAACCACCTCAGGGGTGGTCGATATGAATACAGCACAGTGCTTCAAACAGGCATGGGATAGGCACAAGGGGCAATACAGATGAGTATGAAAAGATAGGCCATTGACAGTAAGGCCTGTGGCACATTCATAAGGTAGAAAAAATGGGGTCATATCTGCCATCAACGTCTGTTTCTGTGTGTCATCTGGGGCACGAGATATGGACATGTTTCCCATTTTCTCCTTTCCTCCTCTTCCCCATTTATGGATGCACATTGCTCCAGATCCTGGAGATGGACAGCAGTATGTGGCCATCCATGCCATCAAGTGTTTCTCCACCTGCCTCCCTCCAGGAGCAGCTCATGGAGTGGTGTGAGCCATTCCTCCTCCAGAGAGGAGATAGTCTGCGTGATCACTCTGATACCTCCCAGTCATCTCCTCCAGTTCTCTGGGGTGCAATGTGTGAAACGGGTTGCCGAGCAGGTGCCTCACTGCTCGGTGCCACAGCTTATGGTTTTAAAGGGCGCACCCCATTTTCATTTTCAGACACTAGGTGTTGAATCCCAGTGTCATACACTGTTCCTCATGTATTCAGAAACTAGGTACCCAATCCATTGTCTTTTTTGTTTGTCTGTCTACCGGCTTGCCAATTTGAAACACCACTACCCCACCTTCATGGGCGCCACCACCAGTCGGGAGGGGAGAGGTGCGGCTAACAGATTACAAGCAGCAAAATACCCTCAGTGACAAAACGAGCTGCAATGTAGCTCAGAGGCAAACTAGGCAGACAACTAGAGCTTAACGTCAGCAGCAGCACAGATGAAGGAGCACACAATAGGCAGCAAGTTCAGGCAGCAAACAACGTTTCATGCAATAAGCGCATACAGATTACAAAGTCACATACAGCCGCTTGCAGCAAAACTGAACAATTCAATTCACAGCAACCTATATTGCTTCCTATTCCTTCCATTAAAATGTACACTCCATATATTTTCCTAATAATGTATATGCCCTTCTTAGAACAGAAACTAAAACAAATCGTACTACTTACAAATCATTGTGTTGTTTCTCCATACCTTCTTAACAATTCCACACACCGTCCACTAGCTTCATTCACGCAGCTGTGGTGGACCTGACCAGAATTTGTTCTCTCTAGTGACTGCACCTTCTTCCTCTCTCCCTCCCTCCCTCCCTCCCTCCCATGACTGCAACCTCCCATACAACTGCAATGTTACCTGTCTTTGTTTTACATCCCGTTATGTACTCCATTATAAATCCTGAATGTCGGTTTCTTTTTCAAATTTTGTAAATCTACCAAAATATGCATACTATATCATTTCTGTTTCATTTATGGTTCCTCTGTGACATGTCGTACTTCTTCTTGCCTGTGGTGCCACACCGATTCGTGCCTGAAAAGGCGCTCGCTGCCAGTGCACTGACCTGGTCAACAAATTTACAAAATAACTTAACAAAATACTGTAGGCCAGTTCTAACCCATCACATAAAGCCCGCCCAACTACACAACAACAAGTCAGCAGTATTTGGGAAAGAGGGATGCAACGATCCGTGGTCATCTGTTAAAGTATTGTAAAATAAAATTAAAAATCCCCACTACGTGATCAGTGCCATTGATTCTTTGAATTCCACTGGAACACCCACCAGGACAGCACCAGAAACAGGTAGAAGGGACCTCTGGTTAACTTCTCATCTGAAGGCTGGCACTCCATGACTGTGGAGCACCCTCTATATTGAAGATGCAGCCAGATCAACAAAAGTACAATTCCAATACAGAGACAAGGAGTTTGAGCGAGGACACTGGGGTTGGTGGAAGCAACAGACAGCATCCCTCATGGCTAGAGTGTGTTAGGAAGATCACATTTACTGCGCTTTACACACCATCTCTGTTTGTTGCTCCTGTATCCCAGTCTGTTACCTGCAGTTGTACACCAAACTTTGTGTGGTGTCCCAACAACCTGTATACACAACCTTGTTTGCTGCCTCTTCTCCAGCTGTACATATGACACTGTTTGTGACCTCCAGCTGTATACATAACCTTGTCTCACACACACACACACACACACACACACACACACACACACACACCCATCCACCACAAGAGCAGCAAAATGCAGTAAGGAGAAAATTACAACCAGGCTACAAATGAATCTGACAAAGAACAATTAGAGTTTAACATTTCTAAAAGGACAGTTACTTTGGAGGAGAACATAGTTTTATTCAAGGGCTTGTCTTTCTGTCCACACACTAAAATAAAATAATCTGAATTGCAGTTAGATCTGAACCATTTTTTAGAAAGATATATTTTACACCACAAACTAACCAGGAAGAAAAGGAAAAGAGCAAGATGTTAACATTTATGCAAAATTATAAATCCACATTTTACCCTAAAACAAACACCACATAACACTGAGATTACATTTCAGTGGTCAATCAAGATATTTATGAAATGGCTAGTAAAGTTAGAGGGTTCTGATTAGGTAGTAGCCATGAGTTAGAAGTGACTAATGCATGGGAATAAGTCCACTACTGTCCAGCTGGGCACTGATCTGGGTGACACAACCACCTTAGAACTTTCACAACTCAAATGGCAGCCATTTATTTGTGCTAGCCACAGTAACCAAAATGAAACTATGGAAGCAACCTCCGTTTTCACACAGGACACAGAAAAACATTTCCTTTAATTCCTTGCACACAACAGTCACACACACACACACCAACAAAATTGATACATATCAAACTCTTTCCCCATCTGCCTGTTCACTCACTCTCCTTAACGGCCGATCTGCCAGCCGCTCACTAGTTCCTTTCTTTATCATTACATCCTCCTCATTTACTTACTAAATAAATTCAAGATGCAGTATTCCTTTTCTGAAAAAACAGCTAGCCACAATATCCGACCCCCCAACCCACTTGCTGGTTCTCCTCCTCAACAGCTAGCTGGCTCTCCTCCTCAAAAGCTGAGCACTACTTTCCTCTCTTAGCTCTTCAGCTTTACCCATTTTATTTTATTTCATTTTTAAACATGCTACCCACATTCTTACCTAACTGAAAAGCTATGGAAGTAGCCTCCAATTTCACACAGTACACAAATGTCTCTTTTAATTCCTGCTGCACATGACAGACACACACACACACACCAACAAAATTGATGCATCTCAGAATCTCTCTCCTGTCCATCCACTTGCTGTCCTCAATGGCCAATCTGCCAGCCGCTCACTAGTTTCTTTCTTTAGCCTCACTTTTTACATCCTTCTCATTTACTTACTAAATAAATTTAAGATGCAGCATTCCTTTAAAAATGCCAGCTAGCCTTAATCTCTGCTCCCCTCCTTTCAGCCTGCTCGCTGGCTCTCCTCCTCAATGGTTGATCATTACTTTCCCTCCCTTAGCTCTTTAGCTTTACTCATTTTTATCTTTCTTTTTTCAAACATGCTGCCCACATTCTTATCTAACTGCTTTGTGATTCCCCACATACTTCTGCAGGTTTCCCGTATTATAGAAACAGTTCTAGCATCTCACACACACACACACACACACACACACACACACACACACCCATCCACCACAAGAGCAGCAGTGTCACACTCACATTAACCAACTGAGTGAAAACATACCTGGAACAGATATTTTAACCCACAGACTCAGGTGCTGCTGGTGTCCAAAAGTCCTCTTCTTGGCTACTGAATAGCACAGGGCACAGCACAGCACTGACAACAGACTACAGGAGCTGAGCAGCAGTGGCAACGAAATGCATATGCACCGTTTAAGGGGAGGGTCAGGTGAACTACTAGCATCAGCGGCGGCGGCTCCTACAATCCTCTCTCTCTATCTCCTCTACAAACAGAAGTACAGGTAAGGTAAGGAGTAGCGCTCCGTCGGTCGATCGGCTTCTACAGCAGTCTGCAGCGGCACTCGGCACTCGGCACTTTCGGCAGCAAGTAGTGTTCCAGAGTCAGGCGTCCGTCCAATCCACAGCTTGACTCACTTTCAGGAGAGCTCCAGGGGAATTTAAAGAGCCCACCTGGCCCACCCCTTACTACACGCCTCCTTACAAGCGGTAGCGGACCTGATTGAGGACAAAGCACACATGTCTCAATCAGGTCCGCATGATGATAGTAGGCGTGCGTCATCTGAGACCCGCCCCCCCTTTTTACTCCCTTTGACTCTCGAGCACTGTTGGCTGTTGGGCCCTGGAAAAGCGCGAAAATGAAATTGGAAATTTCAAAATACTGCGCCGTCGCCGGCGGTTTCTGCTACCTACGCATGGTCTACAGCAGCGGTGGCGTGCCAGGCGTATCGGTAGCTCACCTTGCATTATACTGCAATTCCACTACTTATCTGCTACTGAAGCTCTCTTAGTTCTCTTTTATTTATTTACAGTACTAAAAATCCTGTAACTGATCCTCAGATATATATTTTTTAAGGAAAAGAAACCAATAAATAAATAAATGAGTCAAAAACTTGTCGTGCTGAGGGTGGTCTTCTTCCCTTATGCCCCTCCTACTTCACACCTCTTACTATACCCTGTGTTTAGCTCCTGTCAATCAGATTTATCAGGGCATATAATTAAGAGTTGGGGAAGGGTGGAGGGCAATTAACACCCTTCACCCAGCTACAGGACAGTCAGACAAGCCAAGATAAAATTTGCAGCAATTAAAGACAGCACAGAATTACACCACCACTATTTTTAAATTTTCAACAGCCCAAAAACAATTATAAGTAAGGACAACACAGAAAGAAAGTATAGTGTCACTACAAGCCTACAATCTAAGTTTAAAAGAAAATACCAGTTACCAGTTACTCTGAAGCACTGAATTGAATATGTTTCCTTCCTTCACCTTCTGGCTGTCCTAACATCCCCATTATTTAATATTTTTATTTATTTAGTTTTTGTTGACTGGGTATGTGCACTAGACAAATTCTGCCTATTTTCAGGCATGACCCAGGAGAGGATACAGATTAATGCCAACTGACCTTGAACCAGATCAAGCTGTTGGTGGAATTTTTAGTGAATGTGGGAAACTTGGCCAGGGCACTGGGAAATTCTCCAACTCTTTCAGTAAGGAGCTCTGGCCATCTGACTCAGGATGGCCAATCCTGTGGAACCTCCATGCGAGATGGATGTGGAAGGAACAGAGGAGCAGGCCTCCTACTCTGTTCTCGGTACTCAGGAGGCTGTAGATCTTGTAATAGTAGCAGATTTTTCAGAAGAAGAAGATGAACCGCGTAGTTAATTTAAGCGTCTATGGTAAATATCGTGAATGCGGTACAGCTGAGAGGAAGACCAAAACATTGGAGGAAGCCACGCCAGTAATAATATAAGATAATGAAGTACAGCTCCAGAGGCTGCAGGCAGAATAAAAATGGTATCTGGAGAAAGCCCCGGAGCTAGAGGAGTACGTTTGGGTGTGCTGGGCCAGGAGTACCTTGTCTGAAAGCATAGTACCTGGAGTCACTGCATCTGTTGCCTTGCCAGAAAATGCAGCATCAACTCCAGCAGAAATTGAAGGCACTCCCAGTTTTGAACTAGCTGATGGAAAGTTTTGAGGAAATGCAGCTGGCAGTAAGACAACTTACAGGCTATGTGCCCTGAGCCACGATTTTCCCTCGGGACACTTGCAGTGGGCCTATGATTATGGAAACATGAAATAAGTCTGTTGGAGGAAAGAAAGCGGTGGCAGTGTGAACAGTACACAGGCTGTGGGCCATAAGCCTGACTCCCCTCAACATAGAAACATAGAAGTTGGCGGCAGATAAGGACCAGGAACCCATCCATCAAGCTGTTTTGAGTAGGCCTCTGATCACAGAAATGCCCAGCACGTCAACTGGAGGGGAAAAGTGACTGGTAGTACAAGCAGCATTCAGACTGTGTGCCCTGAGCATGAATCCCCCTCGAGACATCTCAAGTGGGCCTCTAGTTAAGGAACTTCCCACATGAACAACAGAGGGGAAATGTGGCTGGCAATGGAAACAGTGAGCAGGCTGTGTGCCTAGAGCTGCACCCCTCCAGGCCCATACAGTGGGTCAGAAAAATCTTGAGCAGAGTAAGAAATTGGTTGGTGTGGAGAGAGTAGCTGGCAGTACAAGCAGCAATCCAACTGTGTGCCCAGAGCCCAACAGCCCTGTACCAACCCTCCTAGTGGTGCAAGACAAAACAAAGGCTGGGAGTAGGACAGAAACTGCTAAAATTGCAGGCCATACATCTGAAACTCCAAACACAGTACAGCAAGAGCAGGAATGTACTTTTCCACAAAATAAAGCCAAACATGGGTGGAGCAAGGAATTAGGTACTGGCAGGAGTCCTATCAAAACCTCCCTCGAACACTGACATAGGGTCTGGAAACTGGTCTCCAGTTCAAGCATTAGAGGATGCAGGTTAGATGCAGGGATCTAATGATAGCTGGGTTCCATACCCCACTGACCCTTTCCTTTCAAAGCATGACTACCAGGACTATACAACAGACATAAACACAAGCATGAGCTCCAGCGACCCCAGGGTAACTCACCAAGGTTGCAACCTGTTAATGCTGATTCTAATTTAGTTAATAATGATGGTCTTGTTAATAATAATAATGTTTCAGGTAGGGATGATGTCACTATTGTGCACAGGGAGAATGATGACATTTCACAGATAGACAAAGGAAATGTTACAGGATACAGGTAGACAAGAATGTTTAACACCAATGTTTAGACTAGCTGGTTTGTTCAAAATACAGTCGAACTAGCCCCTAGGAGAAATGCGGGCCATCTCTTATATAAGGAGGATTAGACAACACACCTGATAGACTGTATGTTGCCAGAACCCTACTTAAAGACTCCATGAAATTCTTTTCTCCAAAGTTTTTGCATTGATCAGTCGGAGTAATTCAAACTTTTGGGTCCAAAGGTTTTGGGTCCAGTATAATGCACAAAAGAAAAACCTGATTTCGACCCCATTTTAGCCACCCCTCACCAAACCATTGGTAAAAAATGTCACAATCATGTTTAAAATGAAGGAATTAATGTAGAGGACATCCTGTTCTGGTTAAGACAGAGATGTGAGGTTATGGGAAACCCACTCTTACAATGGAGAGTGAGCAGATCTGGGATACAGGGTGGAGGATAAGGGTGAAGTTATTTTCTACAAATACAGGGCCTGTTCATCTACCAAGCACATTATATCTAGGAAAGGACTGGGGTTCTTTTTTATGCTGGACAACCTCGATCCTGCTTCAAATGTGGATCATGGGCCCACCTGTGTTCCAGCATACCACACTCTCAGATGTAGCCACTGCCTGGCGTATGGTCATAAGACAGCGCAGTGTCTGAATTTATTTAAGTGCAACTTATGTGAATGCACTGGCCATGCTTATGGATGTTGTCCCTGAGCCTAGGAGGACTGTCCTTCACATGAAGGATTAATCAATATAGCCAGCAGCAACTGGCAAAAACATTGCTGAACAAGATAACAGAAGAGGCAGGACATTGTGAGGGCAGAGGAGGCACCTAGAAATGTAGACAAAGGAATAGAATCAGAACAAGTCATGGATACTCAGAGCCCAGTAGATCATCTGCTAGTAGTTCCCCTGAAGGAGAAATAGAACCAGTTATATCCAAAACTCTTGTAAGAAGGACAGATTCAGATTTGGTAGAAATGTCCCTCCCTCACCCCTCCCATGAATATTGACAAACCATTTTAGGTAGTGGGTCAAAAAAAGTGGCCTCGTCAAGGAAGCCACCATCTGCTAAACAGCAGAGGAAGACCGGCAATAAGCAAACCTCAGCAACTTGAAAAGGGTAACAGGTATGCAGCGCTATATAGCGATCCCACGGAAGGAGTCAGGTGAGGAGGACACGGATACCTCTTCAAATGCCTCCACCACCCACACAGAAGAAGAGGGAGGGAGGATTCCATAGCCAAATGCACTAGGCAGAGAAGGCTTTCTAAGACACCATAGGGAACACACTTTCCTTTCTCTTCATTATTGTATGGCTTCTATCTCTATTTTGACACTTAATGTCAATAGTATTAAAAGTAAGAGGAAAAGTACTGGGGTGCTATTTTGATTACAGCAACAAAATATAGATTTTTGTCTTCAAGATACTAGGCTTAAACTCATGGTGAATTACAGCAAGCCTCTATCTTTGGTCATCAGGTACCTCCTTCTGGTTTATAAGTGACGAGACATGTGAGAGGGTTGGAATTTTATTTAAAATCCATTCTTGAAAGTATCTCAACTAGTAGATATCCACCCAGGTGGAGCCTTATTACTGGACTTTTCCTATCATTCTGAAAGATTCTGCATAATATGTACATATGCCCCCAAGACTAAAGGTGCAGATAGTGTCACTTTCAAGAACTACAACCACATTTGCACACCTCTCACCTCTTGTTGTGGGCTGGTGATTTTAATTGCAGTATGCAGCAGCCTGATGAGGGTTATATACCTCCAAAATGTTTTGTGACTCCAATGCCCTTTAGAGCATAGTTTCCTAACAGGGCTGATGACATATTTATTTATTTATTTATTTATTAAATTCTCTGATTACAAATACCTTTGAGCAGAAACTGCTCATTTACAAAGGTTCCAGTCAAAGAATGAGGGTCAACATACATACATACAGAGGTAGTAAAAGAATGCACAATAAACAACCAAAACAACTAAAAGAAAAATAAAGATACTCAGTTATAACATACTTTGAGATAATATTCATATAACTAGCAGCTTGAGTAGGCAGCTGGCTGCGGTAACAATAAGAGATAGAGGCACCATAGGCAGTTAGTATTGCAGGCGTGCGACTGGGAGAGGAAGTTGGCAGGCTAATGGGCCACTGTCCGATGGTGGTGGAAAATGTCTTGCACCAGTGGAATACCGAAGCAGGAAAGGAGTCACAAGGAAGGCCCGTGCCAGAGGGAATGAGATTGGGAAAGGGCGGGCTGTGAGACATGAGTGAGCTGGGAGGTGTTTAGAGATCTCTGTTCAGAGAAGCAGTCACATTGAGTGGTAGAGGTGAGGTAAAGTTTGAGATTCCTTTGAAGGGTCCAAGTGTAGTAGAGGAAAGTGCTTCTTTATTGAGGGAATTGAACCATTGGCGGCTCTATAGATAAAGGACCACTGACCCATGGAGGTATGACATCTAGGAACCTGACAGGTTAGAGATTGGGCACCATGTGTTTGTTGAGTGCCACTGCAGGTAGTAAGATGAGCTAACACCAGGTGGCATGAGACGAGAAGAATCTTTTGCAAGTAAGCAGGTCTGGTATTGTATTATGCTGAGTAGGGTAGCCAGCTGGCCTGTGCATAGAGGTCACAGGTGTGAGTTTGTTGGGCCGCACCCATTAGTAGTCTACAGGCTTTGTTGAGAGAAACTGAGATCCTGTGGAGGGTACTTGTTGAGGCAGAGCCATAGATGGCAAGGCAGTAGTCAATGATAGAAGTGACAGAGCTGTACATGGCTAGTTTAGGGCATCCACAGGCATACAGTGCTTGTGTTTGTGTAGTAGTCCCATCTGTATATTGGTGGTCTTGGCAACAGTGTCAATATGCTGAGTGTAGGAGGGTACTATCCAGGGTAATACCAAGATACTTGAACTCCTTGACATGTAGTTCTTGATGGTGAGGACAGAGAGTTGTGCCTGCTCCTGTCCGGTTACAGAAGGACATGGCTTTAGTCTTGCTGTGGTTCAAGACAAGTTTATGAGAATTGAACCAGTCTTCGATGTGCTTCAAGTCGAGCTGCAGCTGGTTCAAGGACTGTAATGTCATGGTGGCTGGAAAACAGGACTGCACCGTCTCGTATAGTAATATTTTGGTGGCAGACACTGGGGAGATTGTTGATGAAGAGGAGAAGAGTAGAAGGCCCAGAATAGACCCCTGGGGACTCTGAAGGGGACCAGTTTCTCATCCGAAGAGATCCTGCAATCCTTACACTTTGGATCCAATTATCAAGGTAGCTGGTGAACCATGGAAGGGGCATCGCTGGAGATCCCAATGGAGGACAGTTGCTTGAGCAGTAGGGATGGTTAACTGTGTAAAGCCTTGGTAAGGTCTATAAATACTGCCTCTCCACAATTCCTTTGTCAAGCATGGCATAGATGAAGGTTGTAAATTCCAGTAGTGCAGTGGTGGTGCTGTGCCCTTTCTGAAGCCATGCTGCTCTGGGCACTGTACATTGTACTTATCCAGGAATTCAACTAGTTGGTCCGGCGCTATTCGTTCCAGCGCTTTAGATAGTGGGGAGGTGAGATAGGTCTGTAATTGGTGTGGAGTGTCCTATCTCCGCTTTTGTGAACCAGTGTGACAGTGGCTTTCTTCCAGAGAGAGGGAAATGGCCCAATCTAAGCGAGAGATTGAAGATCTTTGTAAGTGGTTCTAAGATTTCATCGAGGACTTGTGCCAGCAGTTTCAGGTCAAGGAGTCACCACTGTACCCTTGTTTGCTGATGGCCTTTAGAATGTATTTTCTAGCTACTTGTGGTGGGACCTCCTTAAAAAATCTTTGGGGTTGTATGTTCTAGTTGGGGAGTAACTTGGGAGGAGCTGGGGGAGGTCGTCGAAAATATTTAGTGGAAGGACACTGTCCAGGTTTGTAAATGCATTATTAGAAGTGCTGGTGATGGTATCTAGGTCGAGTGTAGGAGTGCCATGAAGGTTGAGCATAGTGGGTAGTGCTTTAGGATCCTTGCCTGTGAGTTCTTTCATGTTGTTCCAGAATTTTTTCCCTGGCCCCAAGAGTTGTTCAGAGCCTCTTTGTAGTAGCTGCGTTTAGCATTCATTATTTTGAGTGCAATCATTTCTGGCTGCTTTGTGTAATTGTATGTTTACTTGTGTTGGAGTTGCACGAGCACAATGCCAGAGGTGGTCTCTGTGCTTGAGTAGAGTTAAAAGGTCAGTAGTAACCTAGGGGTTGGTCTGTCATTTGACCTTCATCTTTTCACTGGTGCATAGATGTCACTGGCTTAGTTGAAACGTTTGATAAATAGGTCCAGAGCTTTGTTGGTGTCACTGAGAGTCAAGCACTGCACAGTTCAGCCTGGTTATATGGGATTTGAACAGCTGGAGGTGCCCTTGTTTGATAACCCTGGCATAGATAAGCTTGGGAGGGGCTTGTGGTATTTGTTTGACCAGGAGCAGATGACAGGTGAGTAGTCACTTATTGTATCCGGGAGTACAGAAACATTGGAGATCGTTCAGAGGCGGTTAGATAGAATCCAGTCTAGAAGCGTAAGGGAGCCTGTCCTATAGTTACACCTAGTGGGGGCATTGACCAGTTGAGTGAGGTGATTTGCGTGGCTGCATCCTTATAGGTGCGTGCCCCAGCGGAGGGCCACTTAATGTTAAAATCACCCATGATTATGGTTTCAGAATTATGTTGCTGGACCCTTAGATATTCCATGATGCTATGGAAGCCAGCAGCCTGGTTTCTTAGGGGTAGGTAAACTGAGATGACAGTGAGTTCCTTGTTATGTGCACCAAGGAGGATTTTGATTGTGAGGACCTGAGAGGAGTTGCTCAGGCTAGGGATGGGATGACGTGGACGTGACCCATAAGGGTATCCTTAAGATACGTTCAGTCAGCCTCACTTCAGTGGTAGGGAAAATCATGGAAACATTACTGAAGGAAGGAATAGTGCAATATATGGAAGCAAATGGAAAACTGGACCCAAAGCGGCATGGCTTCTCAACAGAGAGGTCATGCCGGACAAACATAATTGATTTCTTTGATTGGGTGACCAGAATGGTGGACCAGGGTAGAGCAGTAGGCATGGTGTATCTGGACTTCAGTAAGGCGTTTGACTCCGTTCCACATAGGAGACTAATAAACACTGGAGTGAGGCATAAATTAGTTAGCTGGGTTAGGAACTGTCTCCAGTGGCGGTTGCACAAAACTTGGCTTATAACTAGCCTAAATATATGGTCTTAGAACTTAAAATTGGTCTTGACTAAGTCTACAAGTAAGACTGTTGCAGGATTAAAAAACAGTCTTGACTAACCTTAGACAGGTCTTACCCTGTGGTCGGTTGCACAAAACTTGGCTTATAACTAGCCTAAATATATGGTCTTTGGATTTAAAATTGGTCTTGTCTAAGTCTAGCTAGTAAGACTGTTGCAGGATTAAAAACAGTCTTGACTAACCTTACACAGGTCTTACCCTGTTGTTGCCTAGCAACATAGACTCAGCTTTAAACTGGACTTACTGTACATTGCTGAACAGAAAAAAAAAAGATGGCTGTCAAGTACAAGAATACTGCAGAGAGGTATGTTGACACAGTTTAAGTGCATTACACTGATACTGGTAATGTGCAGTGCATTACTGATGATGTTTTTTCAGATAGTTTTTATTATTATTACTGCCTATGATCTTTGAACTTATGTCATTTGTTTCCTATACTTGTTTGATGATGTTCATGATGCTGACCAAGAATAACTTATTACCCAGATGGAGATGCTCAGTGTGGCTTTTGTATTGGCCCAAAAGCTCCAGTGTAGCACTCTCCCACCCTCCAGACATACAAAGACCCCTTCATACTCAGGCACCAACATACTCATTCTTGCCCCTCATACTCACCCTCCATACTTAGTCCCACTTCCTATGCTCAGTCTCCCTCCCATCTCAGCCCCTGCCCTGCAGCTCATACCGAGTCACTCAGGGCTGGGAGCAGCAGCCGTGGTGAGACTTCTCTTGTTGTTCCCCATAAGCTCCCACCCTGCTCTTGCCTATGACTACTGCAGGCATTATTTAGGTACAATAAGACCCAGCTGAACACTTTAAACTTAGCAGCCCTGCAGCTTTAAGTGAGAGGCACCCACACTTGTCACCTGAGTCTGCATCAAAGGCCCTATGTGCACAGAAGCTCTGATGTGGCTCAGCTGTGGGAAGGTTCTCGCTGCTTTCCACTTCCAACTATCGCTGTTTAACCGCCACAAGTGTGGTTCACTATATGACAGTCTCCCGACTGCCGTGTCTCCTATTCCCAAGCCCCTTGGTGCAATTACATCTGCCACCGTCCAGAGTGGTGTCTTGGGTAGATGGAGAGAGGAGCACCTATACTGGCCTCCTTCCCAACAAGCTCCTGCTCCTATAGTATGTATATTTTCTGCCAGAGCGGTGACTTGCGTGGGTGAAGGGAGGCAGCTATATAGGCCTCCTCCACTGTCCACAAGAGATCTTGTCCTCCTCCCAGCTCCCGCCTGCATGGAGCAGGTTGCAGCCTGAGCTCCATAAGGGCTGGGAGTAACAACTGTCACCTGACACTTTCTGTTTGTAGTGCGGTTGCTTGCACCAAGTGCAGCAGTGCTCAAAGCATGCCCTCTTCACGGTACATCTTGCTGCCTGCCTAAACAAATACATCACAGCATTTCACCCCAAATCAGGCAACAGTAGATGTGGTGCAAAAGTAGGCAAAATGTGGGGACAGTAACATAGTTCAGTACATTGTGTAAATCAGTGAAGTTAACAAAGTGTGCTGTTAATAAAATAGTACAGTTTTCACATTCATTACTAGTGATCTTTACATTAAAATTGTAATGCTGAATGTGTGAGGATGCTGTCATTTTGGACTAGGGGTCTTTGATGAGGTAAAATGGGGACTAGTATTGGGGACTATTAACGACCCCCACTATACCCCAGGGAAAAGATTGTTTTAATACATTTGCCACTAGGAAAATGAGCACTAGGGTATTATATAAATGTCTAACTCCTTTGACAACTCTAGCATCTGGATCACTGATAATAAATTATTTTTAATTATGCTGTGCTGCTAACCCAAAGTTTCCCCAACACCCTCCTCCTTGGGCTACTACTTATGATTACCGCAAGTAAGCTGTTGTGTCATTAGTCTGAGTCCTCCCCAAACAACACTTTCTCTTCGCTATTCCTGTTTACTACTTTTCATTCTTTCCTATAGCTCTGACTTAACAGTAAATATTTGTCTTAATCTGCTTTCTTTAACTGCAACTTTGTCCTATACTCCCTCTCCGCTCTGTCTCTGCTCTCCTTACTGTACTTTCTCCATATTAACCTATTTCTTTCCTTTAACAGGTCTGGCATGATGCTGACTGCTTCCCCATCAGATAAATATTGTTTTACATCTAACCTGTCCTTCCTATTTACTCCCAAGAGCTATTGATCCTTTGTGACCTCTTTCCTACATTTTATTTTACAGGTCCACTGGACAGCATCCCTTCAAGTCCTACTTCTTGCTCCATAACACTCAGGTAAGAGATTCTCTACATATTACCTTTACTGGTTGGGTTTACTGTAATGGTTTGGTTGTTTCCATTGGTGCGTGTGTGTGTGTGTGTGTGTGTGTGTGTGTAATATTAAGTTTAGACATATAGTAGCACTTTTTTTCCATAAAGCTTTTACCTTTGCAGTCAATGCAGGTGGGCTGTCAGCACTGCCGCTGCATCTTCCATCGGCACTCACCTCCTTCAGACTGCAAACCCAAATCCCCCATGGATCCCCCATGTTGGGGCTGGGAAGGAGAGGGAGGGCTTTCCTCCCCACATGTGACTCCATGCAGAATTGGTCCAGGTGGTGGTACAGGA
This sequence comes from Neoceratodus forsteri, assembly GCA_016271365.2. Classification (NCBI taxonomy): domain Eukaryota; kingdom Metazoa; phylum Chordata; order Ceratodontiformes; family Ceratodontidae; genus Neoceratodus; species Neoceratodus forsteri. Next base: position 124,649,961 of record JADMNL010000023.1, on the reverse strand, counting down.
TGGAAGTTGGTGGGCAGGGCTTTATGAAGCATACATAAACCATTTTCCATTTTCTCCGCTTGGAACCCCTGCTGTGGCGGTACCTAGAGTGTACACCTGGAGGCACACACACTATGGAACTGTGGTCCCTCCCTTCGATGTCACTCATGCTACTTGTATATGGCTTGTTGGAGGCTAGGAAACACTGTACTACTTTCAGCGAAGTGGTTGAAAGCATGGTGTAGGGAGGTAGGCCAGATTGGGGACTGGTGTCCAATCTGGTGGGATAGAGTCCTGTACAAGACAGAATGGCCTCCATCCATCCATGAGTGGAATGGCAGTCCTGGATGGAAGGTTTAAATGATGCTTCGATGGGTTTTAAACTAGCCAATGGGAAGTCAGTAAAATGAGGAGGTAGTGAATGGCACTCCATCCCCAAGAAAATAAAAGGCTGAGAGGAGAAGTCTAGGTGAAATAAATTCACTGGGGGTAGAGAAGTGTAGGGATGAGGGTGAGAGAAAGGACCTGGGGCCAGTTGCACAAAGGATCAGGAGGTGTATATAAGGCTGAGAGTTGAAATAAATAGGGTAGACAAAGTAAGACAAAAGGGGAACAGTACCAGGGCAAGAGAGAAGGGCAAAGGATTTAATCAAGAAGGGAGGGCAATGCAGGAGAAGAGAGGACAAATAATGGAGAGCCATGTGCCAAAGCAAGGATCCTAGAAATAAACTTCCTGACCTTGGAGCAACAATTGCAGAGGCAGACCTGGATCTGTTGGCCATAACATGAAATCATGGTACACCGCTAACCACAACTTGGATTTGGCCATTTCAGGATACGCCATGTTATGGAAGGACATGACAGGGAGGAAGAGGGGCTATTTTATATATGACAGAAGGTGTCAAGGGCACAGAGACACAGAGACAGCAGGGGAGAAGGAGCGCTTGAGGTTCTTTGGGTCAGGTTAGAGACAGGGGCGTGATTCTCAAATCTCGGGTACAGTGCAAGGGTCTTGTGCCAAACGATGTGCTGGGAGCCATTCTCAAAGGCAATCTGCATCCATCGCAAGTCGCCTGCCCAAATGGGACTGGCTGCCTGCACCACAAAATGGACTGCGGCATGGGGCAAGGGTGTATATGACAGATGCAGGCTACCACATCTCTGAATACCTGATTCTCACAAACTCACACAGAGGAGAATTTCCTTGGGAAACAGAACAAGGAAAAGCATGGTCACGTGGATTGATGTCCATCCTGGGATGCATCTCTGGGCTCCGAGGTGTCACTCCAGTGCACTGGATTCATATTCTGTTGGTGTGTAAGAGGAGCTCGCCACCTCCCACCACAGGGGAAGCTGTGGGGGTGTCGCTGGAGTGAGGTGCCTCGATTGGAGCCAGGGGTGCAGGAAGCGGCGGATGTGGGCCGACTGTGAGGGGATAAAGAAATAAAAAAAAAAAAACACTACAAACAAATGGTATGGTATATATCAAACTACATAATGGATTGCAGTAGAGCAACACATTTATAGTGTATGGCAATGGAAGAACAGTGGGGAAACTAAAAGAAGCCATAGTGGAGTAACTAACCAATGCCTTAGGATAGTAGCCAAAGGGAAAGAAGAAAGAAACCACTAGGGTTCTCTAAAGAGGTAGCAGACAAAGTAAGTGCTAAAGAGAGCAAGTTTCAGAAAGTATAAAGGAACCCAAAGGAAAGGAGGACAGGAGGTGTACACTGAATGTCTAAGAGAAGCAGGGAAGGTTGTTAGGAGCCAAGGCACAGACAGAGGAGGGTTTAGCATGGACTGTAAAAAGAGGACAAGACATTCTATAGGTACATCAGTGATGGAAGAAAAATGGGGGTTGTGAGGCTCAAAGGGAGAAGGGAGAGTGTAAGGAGGATCTAGACAAGCAGAAATACTGAACAAATATTTATGTTCAGTATTCCCTATGGAGGGAGGGAGAAGAGACAATGGGGGGAGTGGACACCAGTCCATTCACAGTGGAGAGAGTTCTGGAGGAACTCACAAAGCTGAAGGTGGATAAAGCCACGCAGCCAGACTACATACACCGAGGATATTGAGGGAGCTGAGAGAGGGAACTAGTAGTGACTCTGGCTGCCCTGTTCACAGAGTCACTCAACACAGGCATGGTCCCAGAGGATCACAGGAGGGTTCATGTAGTCAAACTGCACAAAGTGGCAGTAGGGAGGAAGTGGGAACTGCAGGCCAGTCAGCCTCACCTCAGAGGTGTGGAAGATCATGGAATACTGCTGAAAGAAAGGATAGTGGCACCCTGGAATCAATGGTGCCCAGGATCTGAGGCAACAGGTGACTAGGAAGTGAATCAGAGAGTGGCGGTAGACATCACCGACCTAGATTTCAGCAAAGCCTTTGATACCGTCCCACAGAATGCTGGTTAACAAGATGAGTAGTCTGGGCATGGGGCATAAGGTGATACATTGGGTTAGGAACTGGCTGATGAACAGAAGACAGAGGGTGGTGTAACTGGGATCAATCTAGGGAGAGAGAGGTGACCAGTGGAGTACCACAGGATCAGTACTGGGACCAGTCCTGTGCAGTGTCTTCATTAGTGGCATTGCAGAAGGGCTGGAAGGAAAGGTCTGCCTATTTGCAGATGACACCAAGATCTGCAACAGAGTGGATACTCCAGAAGGGTGCAGAAAATGAAGAGGGACCTGGAGAAGCTTGAAAGATGGTCAGAGGTGTGGCAACTGAGGTTCAATTCAAAAAGTGCAAGATAATGCACCTGGGTAGGGGAACCCTGGAGAGAGCTACAGAATGGGGAGGGTGCTGACTGTCACCAAGAGAAAGGGACCTAGGGGTTATATATCTGATGACCTTGATGTATCAAAGCAGTGTGCAAAGTTTGCAGGGTGGGCCAGTGGCATGCTGGGGTGCATAGGCATTACTAGCAGGAGACAGGAGGTGTTGATGCCATTGTATAAAACACTGGTAAGGCCTCAACTGGAGTACTGCATACAGTACTGGAGACCACATGTGTAAGGACATGGATAGGGTGGAGCTATCCAGAAAAGGGTGACAAAGATGGTGCATGGCTTGCATCACAAAACATATGAGGAGAGACTGAGTCCTCAATATGTACACACTGGAGGAGAGGAGAGAAAGGAGGGACATGATAGAAACTCTCAAGTACCTCAAGGGAATAAACAGTGTGTAGGCGGGGATCTTTCCCAATGTAGAAAAGATATCAGAATGAGGGGACACAATATGAAATTGGAGGGTAGATTAAGAGGTAACGTGAGGATGTTTTTCTACACAGAGGGTGGTGGATGCTTGGATCAGTCTGCCACAAGAGGTAGTGGGGGCAAGCACAGTGGAGGTTTAAACATGCCTGGGACAGGCACAAGCTGATGGGTGGGAGGAGTGATGAAAAGCCGTTGATCACTTAGGATCAGTGACAGCATTCAAGTTTTGGGCTTATGGACAGACTAGATGGGACTAGTGGTCCTTATCTGTCAACAATTTCTATGTATCTATGGTCCGTGTCATTCTTGGCTGAAATCAGTGGAGTCTAAAATATCATTCAGCTGCAACAGTGATGTTGCTACTGAAGCAGAACGTCCATAGAACTCTCCTGTTCAGCGTGGTTCATTGGTTCTGATGGCAGTTGAACTAATGCACAGGAGAGCCGACACGATCGCACATCCCTGAAGAGCATCTCTCTGAGGACAGACGCTGACTGTGCTTAGGAAAAGTGAGCATGTCTTCATTTTTAAGCCATACACTGTATGAAATAATGGATGGCCCCCATACACTCCAAGGCTGCTCGTGGTTTCCATGATGACAGAGGAACCTCTCTAGCTTGCTCTCAAGGTCCTCCTCATCATGGAAACCACTCGAGTGTAAGAATAGCCTTGTTGTGTATGGGCTACTGTACACTATTCTATATATCTCACACGTGTGGTAAGACCTTTATAACTAACTCGTGGCTTTGACATTCATAAATTATGGGTCTTACCACTCACTAGTGGACATGTGTTTTACCACTGTAGTCCATTATGTATTCTCTATATCTATATTTTGGTTTAACTATAGCTCTTCAACAGTGCTAGCACCGACATCCCCTACAGCGACAGCTACCATGCCAACTGTCAGCATAGTAGCTCAGGGATGTCAGTGCATTTCTCTCAGAGGCCCCGAACCTACACCATCATTCTCTAGGATTCTAACTCTGAGTCAGAGTTGGACCAGGGGAGGGACACCGGAAAGCACACCACCGGTGTTTCTGCACACCAGCACAGTGATGCACATAGACAGGCTATTTCTGTCACTGTGCTGGTGTTTGTGGTAGGTTTGTTGGACCTTGTGTCGGCACACCCTATATTCCCCACATTCCTGCTGGTTTTGTGGCTCCCTCCTAATCATGCCATTTATTGAATATATCAATATTTCTTATATCCCTAGTGGTCTAGCGGCCCCTCCTCCCACCCTGGAGCTGCTCGATACTGTAAAAAGTACATAACACGCATTCCTGGAGGTCTAGTGACCCCCACCCTGTCAGGTAGTGCCCACCCCCATCTTACACCCTATGAGAGAAAATGCAGCTCTTCCTGTTAAAAGCTAAACCAGAGGATTAGCTTTTTGGGCCCGGAGACCAGAATGTGTGGAGTTTTCCTTTAAGCAGTCTGACAAACAGTGTGATGAATGCTATCATTGTTCAGCTTGCTTACGCAGTATGTGTAAGAAACATTATGTGGCAACTTTAGGAGATTCAGGTTGTGGAGGTGCGGCATGGTGGCAGCCAACAGGGCACTGCATTTGGGGGCTTGGCACTGGTAGACCAATGCAGGCCCAGTGTCCTGATGACACTGGTTCTGCAGAAGTGCCACCAAGTTGAAACATTTTCACCACTGCAAATCAGGGGCCGCCATTGCAGCATCAACATTTTGCTGCAATGAGGAGCGACCATTGTAGGTGTGGTACCTGCCATCCACATGCCCCGACTCCAGTACATTTGCTGATGGGGAGCCCACTCCCCATCGGCATACTGTAACCCTCCCCCATTTGTTGTGTGCCAAGGGTCAACTCCTCGGCATCATCGCCCCCAACAGTCTTCTTTGCCTGGGGGCCCCAATCCCGTTGGCTTCCGCAATGTTTTCCTATTTTTTCTTAAACCTGTAAACAGAAAATGGTCCTCATTGATTGCGGTGGCCCCCAACTCTGCATCCACCCCTCTGCGCATCTGAGCGAGTGAAAGAGGGGAGTGAGCGATCTCAATGAAGCTCTGTCGGGACTGCTGCAGATTTCTTGTGGGCAGAAAAAGGCGCCAACGCAGGCAGGAGCCCAGTACAAAGGGTAGCCTGCAGTGCAGAGAGAAACAGAACGAGGAGTGAGAGACGGGTGAGTGAGCAAGCTCAATGGAGCTCTGCGGGACTTTAGAGTTGCCCACCCTCCCGCCCAGTGTCTTCTGTGGTCATGTATTACAGCAGAGTCTCTGGAGTGGAGACAAAGCAATGACTGGATACTTTGAGGGCTGTAATAACACAGATTTAGTTAGTAATAATAAACTTAATTTTTAAGCACCTTTCAAATTGTCAAGGCACTGTACAAAATCAAACACATAGTTATTCTGTTTATTTTCTAACTGAGCTAAGTACTGAGCTGTAATGTTCTGATTGCTGTAATAATACATGTTTATTTGTTCTGTTTATTTCTCTGTCTGAACTGAGTAATACTTGGAGTGCAATAGGATTTCTAACTGGGCTAAGTGAAACTATATGAGAGCTGAGAACAAAACATATGGTAGCTGAGGGTGAAAACGGACAAGGAGGCTTTAGGATTGCTACAGTAATGCAGTATCTAACGGATGAGATTTGAGACTGAATTACTCCGTCGGCAAGGGGCCAGTAGGGGGATTAGTGTGTGTGTGTGTGTGGGGGGGGACAGGAATTTGAGTAAATAGGAACCTAACAGTTATAGTAGGGTACAGAACCTGGGAGTGAGCCTGTAACATAAGATGAGGGCAAAATTGAACAGGTGCCACATGTCAATAGGGCTGGCATCTTTGGAAGGGTATTAGGGTGTACAGGGTGTGGTCCGCCATGATCCTGGACTGGGCATGGAGGACAGGGGTGTGTATGGTCTGTAGATGACTGGCTAGTTTGAGGAGGGACTGTGGAGGTAAGGGAGGAGTCTAAGTGGCAGGGCAAATGAGTATGTTAGGCATCCTGCCTGGGGAATAGGAGAAGGCAAGCGGGACGGAGGAAGAACAACTAGGGACTGAAACCGACCCCAGTTTCAGAGGCAGTAGCAGAAAAGAGAGAAGGAGAGGTGGGTCCAATGTGAGGTGGGCCTCCTGTTAGGGAAGAGGACCACGAGAGTACCAGGGAGAGGCAGATGCCTGCAGGTAGGGAGGACCAGGGTGGCACAGATGGGAACAAGTAGGAGGGGGACCAGATGGGGAAGAGATGCAGGAGGGGTATCGACTAGGAATAGATTCGAGCCTCTGCTATGAGAGGAGAGGACAGGAACATACTGAAGGGGTGGGAGGACAAGCGGGGCATGAGAGGATGGCAACAGGTAGGAGAAGAGATAGCGAGGACAAAAGGGTAGAAGAGGCTAGTAAGGAAGGATGGGGTGGTGACTGGAGGACAGAAGGCTATGTGAAGGGGAAGGATGAGAGGGCATCATTATCAGGTAGAAGGAATGGGGGCTCTAAATCAACAGTGGGGATAGGAGAGGGGTTGGAAATCAGCAGGGGAGGTGGAGGTCGACATGGGAAGCCCAGTAGGAAGAAGTAAGGCTGGGAAGGTGTTCAAGGGGATGGGAGAATAAGGCAGAGAAAGGGGTGAGGCAGAAGTGAGGGGTACAGATACAGAGTCACAGAGAGTGCAGCTGGTGGGGGTGAGGGGCAGGAGATTGAATACTGGAGTGGTGGAAGGGGCATTAGAGGAAAGAGGCTAAGGAGTGAGGGTACTCATCCTGAGGATTATATACTGAAAGGGTGAGATGGGTCAGAAGGAAAGGCATAGCCGTGTCTGGGTTGAAGCTATTCCCAGGTTGACTGCAGGAGGGGCAGGGCAGGCACTGCTCAAGTGTGCAGTGAGGTGAGAAAGAAACCTCATTTACATTGCATGTGAGGTACAAACAAATTGGCGGGAGACTGTGGAAGTAGTGAGGGAGGTTTGAGTAGTTGGGCAGGCAGTAGGAGGGGTGGGGAGTCAGTGGCCTTCTCGGAGAGTACTCCCAGTACCATGTGCAAGCATGGAGAGGAAGGGTAGGATTGAGGAGTTCAACAGGGGCTGAGGGATTGGTGCCACACCAGAAATTTTGGGTTAGTGACTAACTGGGGTAGGGTCTGGGAAACAGTGACTTTACGCAGGGGACAGGGTACACTTGAGCAGGAAGGAGAGGAGTATTAAAGGCAGCATTAGAGGTATATCTCTACTAAGGTGGATTTAAACTAGTGGGGGTGGGGGCAAAGACTGAGGTTAGTAGAAAGGTCCGGACAGGGGAGCCTAATGAGCTCACCCTCCTAAATATAGTGAAAGACAGAGTGTAGTAATCCTGGGAGGTGCGGGCAGAGTGGTCTGAGTGTAATACAGAAGGCACCACCACCCGATAAGAATAAGGAGGAGAAGGGTGCAGACTACTGGGAGGAGGGACACAGGCCAAGGAGGAGAAGAGTAAGGAGAAGGAGAGTGCAGGTGGAAGGTGCTCTCTCAATGCAAGAATCCTGAGGAACAAAATAGCAGATCTTCAAGCACTCTTTGCAGAGAGGAAGGTGGACATTGCTGCAGTGACAGAGACTTGAGCCACAGAGTACCATTTTGGGGCTTGGCAATCCCAGAATACAGGGTATACAGCAGGGACTCAGGGGGTTGTAGGGGGTTGCACTGTATGTGAGAGAAGGGATTAAATGCATAAGAATGAGGGAGGAGAAGAGGAGAGGACAGAGGCACTTTGGGTGCAGCTCCTGGACTCCAAGGGCAGAAAGCTGAGGCTGGGAGTGGTGTACAGACCACCAGCCCAATCCAGGGAACTGGATGGGAGTTGGCAGAGCAGATAAGGAGGGTGTGTAGAAGGGGAGTAGTGGTGATAGTGAGGTTTTAACCTACACGGGTTGACTGGAGCACCCGGCACTAGCAGTCAGGAGCTGGTGCTCCTTGATGCATTCCAGGACGACCTTCTGATGCAATTGGTAAGTGGGTCTACAAGGCTTGGTAGCTCTCTGGACCTAGTACTGGCAAATGGGAAGGCGATGAGGGAGGGTAAGGATGGAGGACCCACTAGCAGGTAGCGTGGCTTGTTGTCACACTGGGCAGGAGAAAGGAGGCACAGGCACTAAGGTGGTGGACTTTATTAGGGTGAACTTTTGGGGATGGGACAATACTGCAAGGAGACTCCAGGATATAAGGCTGGGATGGATGCAGAACAAAAGTGGGGAGTCATAAAGACTGGGATAACAGAGGCCACAGTAGCCTGCACCAGGGCCAGGAGTAAGAAGAGCAGAGGCAAGAAACTATGCTGGCTGAACAAGGAAGTGCTGTAAGGGTGAGGACAAAGATGGCTGCATGCCAGAAGTACAGGAGAACAGGGAAGGAGAGGGATAAGGAGGGTTTGGGAGTTGATCAAGGAGGTTGCCAGGAGGGTGAAAAAAGCTAAGTCCTCCAGGCAATTAAGTTCACACAGGGCATAAAGGGAGGGAAAGGACATTTTTAGGTATGTCAGGGAAAAGAGGAAGTGCAAGGAACATATTGTAAGGATAAAGCAGGGAGGGATTGGGTGGAAAAGGTGGAGGAGCAAGTGGAAATTCTAAATGAATACTTTTGCTCCGTTTCACTAAGGAGGGATGGCCCACTACCAGAATGGGCTGGGGATGGGGAAAGGAGGCGGGAGGTGACAGAGTGATCACAGGAAGTAGGGTGCTAGAGGGCTGAGGGCAGTAAGGGTGGACAAAGCACCAAGTCGATGCCATCCATCCAGGTTGCTGGGGAGATGGTGGAGCTGTTGGCTGAGCTGCTGGCAGATCTGTTCAACACCTCCTGGAAATGGGTTGCCCCAGGACTGGAGGGTGCCCATGTGATGCCCATACACTAGAGTGGGCTTAGGGAGGAGCAAGGAAATTATTGGCTGGTAAGTCTCATAGTGGGTAAGCTTATGGAGGCGATACTGAAGGGAGGCTGGTGGCACTCCTAGACAGTAATGGACTCCAAGATGGGTGGCAACACGGGTTCATCTCAGGGGTCTTACCAAACCAGTCTAATAGAGTATTGTGACTGGGTGAAAAGGGAGTTGGACAGGGGCCATGTGGTACATGTCCTGTACTTGGACTTCAGTAAGGCCTTTGATACAGTGCCTCATGGGAGACTTGGGGAAGCTCACCTCTAAATAATATTTTCTCTCTGTTCGCCTCTGCTCTGTTGCTGACATGGTCTCTCTGTTTCTCTCGGTTTCCGTACAGTACCTGTCTCCTTTTGAATCCCAGTTTAGCAATGTTACCATAAAAATAAAAGAAAGAAGCAATTGAAAATTTTCCGATGGCAACAGTTTTCCACGACTCCATTGCAATGACACAAGCGGTAACCAGAAGCTGTAGGATGGCAACAACCTAAAGACTCACCTATAGCATGCCACACAATCAACAGGGCACTATTTTATAGTGGTCTAACAAATACAGGAAAACACAATAAAATAAAATGAAAAGCAAAAAAAAAAAAAACTTTATTCTATTCTATATATATAAAAAGGCAAGAGTATAATCGCAATAAGCCACTCAGGAGATATTGGGTTAATTGAGCAAATCACCCCAGTCATGGGTAAATCCCTGATAACCCACGCCCCTCATGGCTTATTGCTTAAATAATACTATACTAAGTTATACAAAAATTTCCCAGTAATACATCACTACTCTCAATAATACTATCCAGAAAAGTGATAATGCTATTGTTTTGCTGATAATACTACAGTTCAAGGTCATCTCCAACTGTAGTATTATCAGTGGATCCATATATTACAGAAAATAACACAAAGATACATGTTTTGCGGCAGTAATACCATTGAGAGGTTTTGGGGACTTTAGGACCTCTTGAGGTTTGCTCTCGAGGTTCCATTTCCCCAAAACCTCTCGATGATATTACTGATATATCACACTTAACTGTCTATTATTATTAATATATATCTATATATAGATATATATATCTATATATAGATATATATATCTATATATAGATATATATATATAGCAATATTCAAAATGGTTTCATACAGTAAAGTACATTTTCCTATAATTAACTAGTGCAAAATAAGCCTACTAACAAGAAATAAGCCTGGTACATAGGAGGCTTAAATGAGAGTCTCCAAATAAGGCCAATATAATGTAAGACAATTTTGTGCAACAGGCTTAAATATTTTAAGCCTGACTTGCTTTTGTCAGACCAAAACATGTCTTAAACATGGACCTAACTCTTTTGTGCAACTGGCTGCAGGAGTGTCCATAGGGTTAGTATACAGCACTCTGTCAAAACAAGGTGGAGTAACCAGTGGAGTCCCTAGGGATCAGTACTGGGTCAGTTCTATTTAACATGTAACCCCTACAAATGGGGTTCCCTAAAGTCTTTCTGGAGCTTGCCTAAATACTCACTGCCAGGCTGGTGTCCTGCGTTTTAGCAGTTTAAATGTGATTGCCAGAGAGTGTCTGTGCACTGTCTCTTTAAGAGCTGCCTGGATTGCAGTCATAAGTAATCTGAGAGAGGGAGCTGTGTTGAAAGATGTAACTATTTGCTAAAAATCATTTAGAGTGATAATGTAGTTTGTCTAACTTGCCTTCTTTGCAGCAAGAACTGTTTTGTTTATCTCCACTATCTTGGTCCTGGACTGGCGAATTGGACCAATCAGTACTAGTGAGACCTAAATGAAGCGGACTTCAGGAGCTGTCTCGAGTCAAAATCTGTAGGAATTTTAGTTTTGGGCTTTGGCCTTTTGCACCTGAAGGAGAGCCTTTGTAGTGACTGACAGGAGGATCAGCCAACCGAACCTTTTGGATCTTGGGAATTTTCCCATCTAGTTTCAATTTTGAGCTGAGAAGTGAAGAAGTAACAGCTCAAGTGATTTTGAGCAACAGTTCTGTGTAGTTTTGCATGGGAGAACTGTGTAGGGCTGAGTTTTGGCCTGCCTATCTGCCTGCTGTCCCTGAGAGGAAAATAGAGTTTATTTGGACTGAATCCGAGTTGTGAGGACTATTTAAGCCACTGGACTTGTGACCAGGCTTTAACCTGAAGAAGACTGAAGATTTGCTGAATCGATCGGCCTGTCAGGATTTCCAGCTGCTTTGGATCCCGGTTTGTGCAGAGACTTTCGATTGTGACGGAGAGCGGTTTGCCTGGTACAGCAGAATTTCCTTACATGTAAATGTGCTGTGTATTGAAAGTGGGCGTGATTTGGTTCCCACTGTGTGAACTGTGTTCTGCTTACTGGTACCATAGAATCCTTTACATGTAAATGTGCTGTGTATTGAAAGTGGGTCGTGATTTGGTTCCCCACTGTGGAACTATGTTCTGCTTGCTGGAAGCTTTATCCAGCTGAATCGGACTGAATCTGTGTTCATCTCCATTCGGCCTGGGCCATGCCATGCTGGCCCTGCCAGACTACCCACTGCACGAGAAAGCCACCGATGAGAGACCTGCCTGGGGATCAGCTCCCTGCTCCACAGCTGAACAGGAATGAATGGCTGTTTTTCCTGGCACTCCAAATTAACCAACTGCTGTCTCAATTTCGTCCAGCCTTTGTCCAGTCTTGGGTATCGTGAGTAATTATCAGGGTAAATCCCTGCAAGAACAGCCTAATCTAAAAGTGTGTCATCTGATTGTCTTGTTGTTTCTTTTCATGAACTGAGCCCTCCGGCTCCGGATTACAAATAGTGTGTGTTGTGCATATTGTTTTCTTCCATCACAGGCCCCCAACCAGCTGCAACATTCCTGGCTAGCCCAGCATTCTCCATCTGGGTACCCAGAGTGTGTGACTGTTTATGGACCCTGAAGTGCATACATAACTGCTTGACTGATAGAGCCTTTAAGCAAATTACCCTGATTCGCCCCTCCTTGTTCAAGCCCTTAAATAAATCAGATCTAACTCTTTTTGCATTTACCCTGACTGTGGTTCCAGTTTGTGCAAAGTATTGTACTGCTGTTATTTCCTGTATAACCTTATTTTACAGGGGTCCCCAGGGCCAGGCCAGAGGAAAGCCCTGGTGGTAATTGCAAACAGTGTGGGTACTTGTGTGGTGTATCAGGGGTATTGTGAAAGTGATTATTGTATTTTGCTCCGGCCACTAGTAAGGAAAGATGGGGGTTACAGTGTCCCGGAGGGCTATTGCCCAAGTTAGCTTGACCACTACCAACCCTGATCTCTGGGTGGAGGCACCCGTTCAGAACTCAGGCCCTTAACCTGCTACTAGCCAAGTAGGCAGGGGTAGCAGCCATAGGATAGTGCCACCTAGGAGTTACAAACATATTCATCAGTGACATTGCTGATGGATTGGAGGAAAAGTATGCCTGTTTGCAGGCGACACCAAGCTCTGCAACAGAGTGGACATGCAGAGGGGCCACAGGCATGGACTTTGATCTAAAAAGCTGGAAGAATGGTCAAAACAATAGCAGTTGAAATTCAGTGCCAGGAAGTGTAATGTTATGCACCTGGTGAGAAAGAACCTGGGCAGGAAACATACCCTAGGAGGAACAACTGACAAAAACTAAGGTTGAGAGAGATCTAGGAGTACTCATATCTGATGATTAAAGACAACCAGGCAATGCAAAAGGCGGCACAGAAAGCTAACAACATCCTTGGATGCATAGGTAGGTATTATGAGTTGAAAAGCAAGGTGATAATTCTGCTGTACAGGTCCTTGGTGAGACTACACCTAGAGTACTGGAGTATCCAGTTCTGGAGACCACACCTCAAGAAAGACAGATCATCTGGAGACCATTCAGAGGAGAGCTACAAAGATGATTCACCGGACTTCATCAAGAACCCTATGAGTCAAGACTCTACCATCTCAAGATCTACTCACTGGAAAGGAGGGACAGGGGAATATGGCGAACATTCAAATACCTCAAAGGAATTAACTCAGTACAAACTGAGGACCTTTTCAGAGAAAGCTTGTCTACATGAACAAGGGGTACAGCATGCCTACAGGAGGTAGATTCAAAACCAACATTGGGAAGTTTTCTTCACTGAAAGGTGGTGGAGCCTTGGAACAGTCTGCCCCAGATGTTGTGGCTGCAAAGACAGTAAAAGAGTTCAAGCTAGCATGAGAGGCACTGTGGAAACTTAGGAAGGAAAAAAAAAGACTAGGGAGGTAGCCCACATGGACAGACTAGATGGATCATACTGTCCCCTTCTGCGGCACTTTCTTATGTTCTTATGAACTCCATCCTCTGGGAGGGTCCTCCTCTTTATGATTCTTGATATCCACTGAGAAAATGGTCTTTAGCAAGCTTCCTCTCCTACTGCTAGCGAGCACTCCAAAATCCTCCAACCTGGTAGCTCACCAAGGCTTCCCTCTATTATCCCTCATTATACTCATTGTCCCTGCAGTGAGGCAGTAGGGTTAGGTCCACTTTGGACACAGTCACAGTGAGTGCTAGAAGATGCTCACCCACTGATGTACCTGGTTGTGTCACCGGTGTAGGTGGGGCCTCCTGTAGATAGGCCTACCAGTTTTGGAAAACTCCTCACGAGGAAGCAGAACAACTGCTGATTCCAGATGCATCACAAGTCTCTGTAAGTAAACTGTAATGGTAGATAGAATTGAAGTTCAATTTTACAGTGAATTGATGATTTACATAGCCTAGAGCATCAAGGTAATCATCTGACTATAGAAAAACATTGAAGCCAAGCTGATCATCCACCTTGGCTCCCAGCAGCCATCTGGTTTAAATTATAGACTTATTTTCCACTAACATCTTTCAGCCACCCCTTATTTTCCTAAAGTCTGTTTGTATCTGTACACATTGAATTTCTTTTCATTTTCACCATAAGTCTCCATCTCTGTCTCCTTCCCACACATTTGTCACCTTTCAGCCTTCTTACGAGGCCCTGTTACAGTATTAGTCCCCACCTGGGGACTTCTCTAACTCTTTCACTCCTGTTACACTTTACCTTTCCCATTGTCATATTTTGTTTCACAGATTCTCTCTTAATCTTGCCATTTATCATGTCTCCTCCTGAGCCTCCCTTTTTTCTTTCCCCATATATATATCCCTCGTTTTACCTCCCTGTACACTAACTTTGTTTTTTTCTCTTTTAGATATTTCCTGAAGAAAACCTACAGTCGAAACATAGATTTTAACTCTATTTTCTATTTTCAGCATGCATTTACTATAACCATTTTGTTTAGCTTTTAAACCACATGCTGATGCAGTGCCTTGTTTTGTTTTTTACATTATAGCAGAAAATGTCTCTTGTCTAGTTAAAATTCTTCTAGTCTTACAACAGCTTTAAAATGAGCCTGCCCTAAGGGATGTCGAACAATAATAGCAGTACTTACAAAGTCCTGGCTGGCCAGCCCTTGACATAGCAGTAGCACAACTGCTTCAACCCCGATGGCCTGGGCTCAGGAACAAGCCTGGGAAGTTGGAGAGTCAGCTGGGGAAGAGGATCGAGGATCCCATGGACCGGTCTCCTCTTCCTCCTCCTCCTCCTCCTTCGGGAGGGTCCCTGGTGCTCAAGCCACCCAATGCGGTGATCAGAGGTGTGACAGCTGGGACTCGCTGGGTTGGGGTGTGTCAGATACTCAGTGGGCGCACCAAAGCGTCATTGCCGCCACACCTCCCTGGGAGAAAACCAGGAAAAACATGAGGATCCGACTGATGCACAATGGCGTCCGCCCCCACCACAGACCCCATGCGCTGACTGAGCTCTCAATCATGCTGTTCCATTCAGTCTGTCTCTGATATCTACATAACCCCGAAGACCTATAGTTGCCCTATTCATCCCGCTTTTCTGGTGCTCCTGACTTCTCCCCATGTTCTTTTCCCCAGTGGCATGTTGTTTTCTGCCCTTTCAGAGCATAATTCCTGGATTGCGAGCTGCTGGCATGCCAAATTCAGCCAGCATTGCGTAAACACAGGGGCACTTTGAAGTTACTGACAGACATTGTGGTCCAACAATGGGGAGCTTGTCCATGCCCCTTTATGTTCTTGGGGACTGGAGACCAGAGGGATCTGGCAGAAGCCTGTAACTGGCCAAATAGAGAGTTTAAGCAACAGGGCTGCTCAGGGACTTATGGATATTAATGAGTAGCTGCATGAATAGTACAGAGTGCTGCCTGCCGCCTAGGGACAGAGTTTCAGTGGCAGCAACAGTAAAACTGCTGTGGCAACTGAGATGAGGGTGGGCTCGTTTGAAGGGGGCAGCTGGGGCTACATTCGGTGTGGTGTTGGTGTGCATCAAGGTTTGTGTTGGGCTGCACCAGAATTGAAAAGGAGAAACTGCACTATATTGTATGGGACTCCAGGTAAACAAATGGGAACTGACATGCTGGTGACACAACCCCAAATTTGCAGCCAATCAGAGATCTAAGTGCTCAAACTGACACAAAGGGACTACTGGAAAAGGAGGGACTAATTCTGGTGCCTAGATTATGTCCCAATAGACAAGCAGGAAATATTGATCACTATGGTTATTGATTATTGAAAGGCTTTGACAGCCAATCAGAATGCTGGATTTTCAGCTGAACCAGTGTGGACTTTCTGGGATTTCTTCAGTCTGTTCCCGGGCTCTGTGCGAGTCAGGACTGTCTTGTGAGTGGACCTTGGCTTCAGGAGTTTCCCCAGGCCCCATTTGGGGTTTTGCCTGTTAGCAGAAGTGGATTGGAAAGGGGAAAGAAGGAAGAGATAATGAGCTGAGATTCTGATTCCCCAGGTACTTGCTGCTGGACTGGTTAGAAGGGAAGAGAAAGATACTGAATTGTGATTCCTCAGGTATGGAGAAGTTGCTTGTTGTTGATGGGGAAAAACTAAATGCTGAAGAAACCCTACACTGGGAAACTGGACTAGCTGAGAAGGCTGTGTAGATTATCAGTCAGGGCAGAGAAGTCATTTGCTTGTGTGGGACTGTAATAGAAATTCTGAAGAGGCAGAGCATCTCTGGTCATTGGAGTGCTAGCTGAGAGCTGTGTATGAACTGGTTAAAAGTGGCTGAGAGCTGAGGCCTAGCTGCAACCAAAGACAAGGTTGTGGACACTGCTAAATTGGAAAATGTGGACTGGTGTGCAGGGTGTTGTTGTTTCTGAGTTCCCCCTGCTGGTGCACTTGCACTTATCAAAATGAGGCTAGCACCCACACAAATTGGCACTGGACTTTATTGGAGCAACTGCCTGAAAACCTTACATTCTAAGAACTCAGTGTAGGGACCGAGGAGGGCTCCCCACCATTTGGGAGTCTTCACCCAGAGCCAGGGAGGAACTTGCTAACCCCTCCCAAGTGGGACTCACTGTCTCAGGAGGTCACCAGCACTTGCTGGGCTGCTAGGGCACCTGTGACCCATCAGGAGCCAGGCTGTGAAGCCACTCCTGGGTCTCGGCCTTCTGGGGCTGGTGTTGTCCTGCCACAGTGCTCTGCAATGGGCCAGAAGCAACTGAAGGTGACAAGCGGCCAGAGCGACAATCAAGGTGACCAGCTATGAGATCCTTGAGCAAGTTCCATCCAGTCAGAAGGATCCTGGCTGGTCAGTTCTGTGTTTGCTGCACTAACCGAGGAGCTCCATTTTCCCGGTGCTGAGACTGACAAACCATGAGTACCCAGGACCTGGTTCCTGGGAGAAAAATGGAATTTGTGTGTTTTCAAAATATCTAAAGTTTTCTACAATTTCAGGGCCCCAACCCGTGGCATTGATCAGGCCTGCACCTAGTGGGTATCCCTAAGGACAGTTCAGGGACACTGTTACTTGATACGAAGGGCTTGGTCTCTGGGCCCACATGTTGGCTGTTGCATATTTTACAATCTTTTTCTTCTTCACATCTACCCTGCTTCTTGGTATCCCTTCCCTAGTCCTCACTCCCTGAATAAAGCTGTGAACTTGTTTGTTGAAACTGCTGTGTTAGTGAAATTCCTTGCATGCATTTACTGCTGAGGTTTATGGTTTATGGTGGAACAATGTATTTGGGGACTCAGTGTGCAGAGTGTTTGGTTGAGGAGGTGGGAAGGTGCAGTATTCCAGAGGGCTGTACCAAGTGGATACCTAGCCACTAATACTTTACTCTGGGTGGAGGCACCATGCTATTATTAATATTTCTGAAACAAACCCTAATTGTCACCATAGCGGGACCCAGGTCCCTTACCTGGTATGAAGGACAGCTGTCAAGGGGTAATGGCATACAGCACTGGGGCTGCATACAGCCTGGTGCAGGGTGGCTACTCCTGCAGTTACATGGCTGCCCCATGGGAAGGCATACACAGTGCCAGACACAGGGTGAAATCCTGCTCCTGGTGTGTTTGCAGAACATAGAGATATGATGCAATGACATTATATGTATAACTGTGTGACAGTAAGTGTGTGTGGGCAGTGGCAGCTTTCTCCAGCCAGTTGTGGCATCTGGATCATGGGGAGGCAACGAATGCAGAACCTGAAACACTGGCTAGGGAAGGAAAAGTCTCTGATCATGTAAAAATTCAGTGATTTGCAATTGGAAAGAGAAGTTATTAAACCCTATATATATATATATATATATATATATATATATATATATATATTTTGAACCCCTCTCATTGCACTCTGGTTTTCTTTCCCCATCTAATTTGCATGTAACATTGATCTGGGGTCAGAGTACTATAACAAGACTCGACTTAGAGGTCTTCTTTCTAGCACTTTACAGTATCTCCCAAGAGTAGTGCAGATTCAGTATTCCAACATGTCACCACCATGAGGGTAAAGCAACATTTTAGTAAATGCTTACTTACACTTTGGTGAGCTCATCACACTCAGATCTCAGGTTTATAGTTCCATGCTCTAACCACTAACCTAGCAATGGCTGCTGTCTTGCAAGGTTGTGGGTGCATCTTAGACAAATCTCCGACCCAAGCACTAACCCTAAATCAGTGCTGCTCATAACGGATCTGGTCAGTAGCCTGGGGAACAAGGTCAGTAGCATATGGAACAAGGGTCAGTAGCCTGGGAACAAGGGTCAGTGTCAGTAGCCTGGGGAACAAGAGTCAGTAGCCTGGGGAATAAGGGTCAGGGTCAGTAGCCTGGGAACAAGGGTCAGAAGGGTGGGGAACAAGGGTTAGTAGTCTGGGGAACAAGGGTCAGGGTCAGTAGCCTGGGGAACAAGGGTCAGAAGGGTGGGGAACAAGGGTCAGTAGCCTGGGGAACAAGGGTCAGGGTCAGTAGCCTGGGGAACAAGGGTCAGGGTCAGTAGCATGGGGAACAAGGGTCAGTATCCTGGGGAATAAGGGTGAGGGTCAGTAGCCTGGGGAACAAGGGTCACTAGCCTGGGGAAGAAGGGTCAGTAGCCTGGGGAACAAGGGTCAGGGTCAGTAGCCTGGGGAACAAGGGTCACTAGCCTGGGGAACAAGGGTCAGTAGCCTGGGGAATAAGGGTCAGGGTCAGTAGCCTGGGAACAAGGGTCAGAAGGGTGGGAACAAGGGTCAGTAACCTGGAGAACAATGGTCTGGTTCAGTAGCCTGAAACAAGGGTCAGAAGGGTGGGGAGCAGGGTCAATAGCCTGAGGAACAAGCGTCAAGGTGTGGGAACAAGGGTCAGAATTGTGGAAAGTGAAAGGAACAAGGCTGAATCACACCAGTTAAAGCTGATCAAACCTAAAACCGAGACAGATGAAACTGGTATAGCTGCTGGGCTCGAAATGTGAAAAGATGTGTTCATCAGAGATAAACAGTAAGGAAAAGACACTAACAGTTGACTGTGGGCAGGATTCTCCACAGCACTTTAGTCCTGATTTCTATAGCAGGGTTTCCTGCGGCACTGTTTGTTCATTCCCGCTGTATTACTTATTTGCTTCTATGGAAGAAGAGGAGCCCTGCCATTGGTGCAAATATCTGAGATCACATGCTTAGCACAGAGGAAAGTCTTCAGGTTAAGCAAGGAGGGGAATGGAGTCGGGTACAATGGAAACATTGTATATTTTAATTAAAAATCACGAAAACAATAAATTTGGTGGCACTACATACATTCTACGGTGAGATGCAAGTTCTGTGAAAAAATTGTATGGCTGTGAAATTGAAGAATTCCAGAAGCCTTGGTTGTTGGGCAAGGCAGTGAAAGCTAGAGTCCTAAATTATATTTTTGTAGCAGGGCAACAAGGCAACTTTAAGAAATTAGTCACGTTATCATGCTTGAAACTTACAGGAATGCTGGCTGTTTGAAGAATTGACTACATAACAGACAGAGTTTTCAGACTGATTCACGCAGCCTAAGACCACAGTTGAATACTTGTGGTTTTGTACAGAAACCGTCAGGAACCCCAACTATATGAGCACTTTACCCTGCTAGTGTAGCCCTGGGTGGCACTATCCCAAGGGCTACTACCCTGCCTGCATGACTAGTTGCAGGTTAAGGGGCCTGGGTACTGAAACGGGTGCCTCCACCCGGAGAACAGGGTTGGTGGTAGCGTAGATGACCTGGCTACAGCCCTCTGGAAACACTTGACTTCGCTTCTCTAGTGGCCTAAACAATGAACAGAATACACATGTACAATGGCCCCAAACCACAAATATATCCCCACTCTGATTGCACTTACCACCAGGGCCAGTTCCATCTGTCTGACCCTGAAACCCCTGTAAAATAAGATTAGACATAGCCAACAACAATACAGTGCTATTAGTACAGAGATGCACCACAAACAGTTTAAGTGCAAAAGAGTCAGATCTGATTTATTCAGGGATTGGACATAGGAGGGCTTAATCAGGTTGATTGGTCTAGCAACTGATTCAATTGGGCTACAAGGCATGCACTTTAGAGTCCTCAACACAGTCACACACACTGGCTGTGCCCAGTTGTTGATGCAGGCTAACCTGACACGTTGCCCAGGGTAGGCTGGCATCACAGCTAGTCGGTGCCCTAATGATGGGAATAAAGAGTCATGCACAGTAACCCACAATTTATAATCCGGAGCCAGATGGCTCAGTTTGTGATAATCAAACAAAACAATCAAATCAGATGACGACTTTGATTTAACTGATGTTGCAGAGAGCTACCCTGGTGTTTACTCACACTACCCAGTACAGGATGCAGGGAGGATGAAATGGAGACTGCAGAATGACTTGCTGGTTTGCCAGGAGAAGCAGGGCCCACACAATTCACCCTGGTGTAGTTCCTGTTAGTGACGCTGAGCAGGGCTGATCCCTAGGCAGGTCTCTCGATGGTCTTCTCTGCGGCTTGAGTAGCTTGCTGGGCCAAGGTGGCAGAGCCCAGGCCAGGAGAACAATTCAGATGGCAGTCCGGTAGTGCTGGATTCAGCTTCCAGCAAGTGTAACACAACTGGAAAGTGGGGAACCAAATCGCGATCGACTGAGAACATTCAGCACACTTATAGTAAATAACAAACATTTGTCAATGCCAAATGTTGGCTTGATAGCATTGGCATTGGTAGTGCAGAAGTTAGACAGATGCATCATAGAGAATGACAGTAGTATTGAACTGATGCCAACCAACCCACCCTGCAGAAGTGACAGGCATTAGGGTGTCCCTTTTGGGTGTTTGGTAGTGCAGTCGGGAAAACATGTCGGGCAGGATGTGAAAAATGACAGCTGTACAGTTCATAGGGAGGTGTAAAAAATGCCAGTGTTGAAAATGTGGCATGTAAATATACAAATTATGAAACTACTAGGGTGCATGGGAAATATGCAATGCAACACAACACTACCATTTATGGGCGTTCGGCGCAAATTTTTCAACATAGGCATTTAGCACCTCTGCTCATGTACAGTGTCACTGTTATTTCCTCAAAGTGTCCCAAGAAGTGATTTCGCTGGCGACCACGCTATTCTGCGCGGAAGTGCGAAAACACATTTAGCAGGATATGTGAAATGACGACTGTGTTGTTCATCAAGAGGTGTGGAAAAATGGCAATGGTGAAAATCCAGACTGAAAATATCACAAATGCCATGATGCAGGCGTGCGTGCAATCTGCCAATGCACACTCATAACAGTCATTTTATGGGTTAGTATCATCACCAAATTTTCAACATAGGCATTTTAGGTCCTCTGCTCATGAACTGTGTCACTGTCATTTCATAATCAGCCCCAAACACTGATTTCCCACAGCGACTGCGTTATGCGCAGTGCAGAAACACATTTAGGGCAGGATGTGGAAAGCAACAGCTGTACTGTTCACAAGGAGGTGTACAAAATGACAATCCTGAAAATCCGGCATTAAAATATTGTGAATGTGCGAGTTACTAGCCTGCGTAGCAACTCATAGCAGCCTCATAAAACAAGCATTTGTTGGATTTTTCCACCACATTTGAAACTTAGTCTTTTAGAGGCCACCTCATGAACACTGCCACTGTCATTTCATTATTGGGCCCGAAGGTGATTTTGCACAGTGACTGCGAAATCACCTTTCGAGAGCTGATTAACGCATGACAGTGATAAATTCATGAGGAGGGGCCCCAAAACCCCATGTTGAAAATTTGGTGCCAAAATTCCAAGAAATGCAGCAAAGTTGAAATCCTATTCACTCCATTATACAACTTACAGGCATTTCCTCAATTAGCGAGTCGGCTTTGAAGAGTGCAGGCGTGTTTCCCAGTCCACTGAAGATGGTGCGTCGGACTCTGGAGGTAGAAGTATGGAGTGGGGGTGAGGGAGGCAGGGTGCGCAGTGGGTGGGTGTGGGTGGCGGAGGGCATCGAGACTACGAGGGGCGGTTTTAGTTTACCAGGGAAAAAAAGAAAACCATGTGGACAGTTTTTCTGTTGCAGGGCATTTGGCATGCTGGGGTGGCCTCCCAGCATGCCACCTAACTTTTTTTGGGGGTGTCAGTAGCCGATGGGGGATTGGGCACCCTCGTGAGTTCACAACAGGGGGAATAATGCCGGCAGAGTTGGGCACCTGTCTGCAAACAAAGACAGCAGTGGGGGCGTGAGCCGAGGGATTGGGCACCCCTTGGCATTCAACAATTGGGGAGATGATGCCGATGGGAGTGGGCTCCCCGTCAGCGTCTAAAGACAGTGGAGGGGCACCAACCAGGGGATTGAGGCACCCCGAGGCATTCATTGAGTGGGTATGCCGGCGGGGTGGGCTCCCCATCGGCTGATAAAACAACAGGGGTTACCGACCAGGGATTGGGCACCCCGATGCCGACAACCACAAGTCAGCTCACTGACCATGCTGATAATGGTGGCAAACAAGCAAGCAAAGGGTCCGCTGCATATGACGAGCTTTGCTCAGATTGCAGTGGACCTTTATGAATAATGCTAAGCCCATTATGTATGCATGGTGTGGTGTCGACATGCAGGCTGATTGGGAAGGGCAGACCTACTGATCGTGCCCTGCATTTCCCAACAACAGCCACGCCCCAAATCTGCACTCTCCCTATATGTTGGCTTGCGCCTGCAGCAAAGCCAACATAAAAGCAATACCACAGTTCAGATGACATTATGGTTGCAATCACAGTGTTTCTGCACAAACTGTACATCCTGTGGTGGTTTCAGACTTCCAGACAGGCCAATTGCGTGAAGCAAATCTTCAGTCTTCTTCAGGTATCAGGGCAGTCACAATTTGGTATTTCTGGTCCAAGCGGTTCAGATTCAGTCCGATTAATTTCACTAGCAGATTCCTCAGAAGGGAAGAGGAAGCAAGCAGATCAGACACAGCCTTCCCACCAGTTTCCAGCTGCTCAAATGTTTTGAGCAGTTCCTCCTCTCAACTCAAGCTCAGACTGACTGTGTGCTGCAGGCAGCACAGGACTTCCTTCTGATCTAAAAGGGTTTGGTTGGTTGATTCATCTGTCTGTCAAAGCAAGGCTCCCCTCCAGGTCCATTTAGGCACCAAAATAAAAAAACTACAATTTCTACAGAAATTCACTCCCACAAGACCCCGGATACAGACTCCATTTTAAGGTCCCAAAAGGTACCTTGGGGACCTTGTGTCTGCAACACAGAAATGTCCATGCTGCAAAGAAAGGCAGGTTAGACAAACTATAATACCATTATTATTAGAGCAGCTAATCAGCAAACAATTATCAATTCTAACAGAGCTCCTCTGCACCATTAGCAATGGCAGAACAAAGCAATATTATGCAGCTTAGGCGGGACGAGCCTGGAAAAACTCTGCCCCACCCAGATTAATTATACACTACAAAAATAATGTCTCTTAAAGGACAGGCACAGAGGCTAACAGGGCACCTGCATGCAAGCACTTTTACACCTGCAAAGACACAGAATGCCCACCTGGCAGTGGGCATTCAACACCCAAGGAAGACTTTTGGGAACCCCCATTTATAGGGGTTTACATATGCTAAGTGGTATAATGGAATATTACAAAAGGTAGAACTGGAGCACCAGGAAAATGATAGTGCTATGTACAAAATACGTAAGCAAAAGGTAAAAAACAGGCACCCATCCATCAGGACTAAAGGAGAAGCACAAAGAAAAATATGTTGTGCCAAATGTCTTTATTCTCATAAAAGAGGCACAGCAACCAACAACAACGATAGCTGAAGAACTGTGGAATAAACCTTACGCTTCACCCAGTGAAATACTGGGCTTCCTCAGAGTAATCAGATAGCCAATAACACAGTGATTTAATACACCTTGTATGTGATCATGTGATCTAAAAAGCAGGAACTATCAACCTACACCATTAATTACAATTAATAGGCAACAACTAGGGTCCCCTTAATTCAAATACCAAACACTGATAACATGAAACAATCAAACAAAGGTACCCTCTGATGATAATTACTACTATTGTTTAAAATATAAACAGTCTATATGACTATACTATAACATCAAGGAGTCTTAAAGATATAAAGACATCTAAACAAAAAATCTAAATATCAAAGTTATAATAAAGAACTAAATAGGCTATACCCTACTATAAACATAGGTGTTACAGCCAGTTCATAGCTGAGACATATGAAACTGAACCTGTGGAGACAGGAGCCCAGTGGTGATAGCCTCAATTGGACAAGATCAGAGAACAGTCAGAAATACTCAAACTAAATTAGCATCTGAATCTATTCAAAAAGATGATAATTCAATATTATCATTTAAACTCACATTTTTCCTGGCACCCAGCTCAAAGATCCAACTCTCTCTCATTGTCCAATAAGTTTCTTAATGTCACCACCTCTGGGCCTCATGTTTACCAATTTTAGTCCCACAAAGTGAAAAGTATGATCACCTAACGGGCTGGAAGATAGGTGCTTTACTAAAGCGTAACTATCATTGATCTTTTGTGCAGCATGTATGTGTTCACCCATTCTGATATTAAACTGTCTAGTGGTTCTGCCAACATAATAAGCCCCAGGCACATTGTAATAAGTAGACCACCCCACAACTACTGCGTGATTAAAGATTTTATCACTATATCTATACCAGTAACAGGGTGTCTAATCAATTTACAAGTGTGTATGTATTTACAAAAGCACACTTTCCACATCTATGTGTACCTGTGGGTGGAGGTGCTAATAGTTTGCTTAGAGGTCCTGACCCTAATAATATTTTTAATAATCATGTCTTTGACATTTTAGTTCTCTAAATATTACTTTTGGTCCTGCCTCTACAATCTGTTTTAGCTTCAGTTCTACTTCCAAAATAGGCCAATTCTTGGCAATAATCCTCTAACACTCTCTGCCCTAAAAGAATTTAGTGACAAATGGGCAATCTATAACTATAGTAACAAAAGGGTAGAAGAAACATAGGTGGCTCCTCAAACCTAGCAATTTCAAATAAATACAGTGCTCTTACACTTGATAATCAATCCAACTTAACTGAGGCACCAAACCCCAAACAGGCCGAATTTGAATTCACTGGCCCAGATTTAGTAGGAAAACCCAATAATACTAGTACACATACCAGGAGGAACATGATAATCGAGGGATGTTTTAGTTATAAACAATTCCATGCCTAAACATTCAGATAATATCTTGTGTGGAAATAGAAAGGAGTATACCTCAGTTAAGCGCCTTGTAGGAACTGGTATAGGGATATAAGAACCTGTTACCAGGCCTGACAAAGAATACAGATAAACCTGTTTTACTCTTACACATATAGGAGTAAATTACATAGGGAAGAAAACTACATACAGAGGGATTTTGAAAGTGTGGGATCGCCCTCAAATCCCAGGGATGTGACTTATTTATCTGGGATCTTGCGGTACCCAGGCAAATCCTAGATTAAATAGAGTTTGAAAGATGTAATGGATGATTACTCGTTGGTGCCATAGGGAAGGTACAGTTATGTGAATAACTGGCAGGACTTTCAGGGGCATCATTTGTTTTCACATGATGGGTTACGTCTTAATAAACAGGGCAGCGTATCCTTGCAAAAATTGAAACATATAATCGACTTACATTTAAACTAGAATACGGGGGAGGGAATGTGGCATTCCTGGTGAGTTACATAAAACACCCCAATAGGCAAACCTCAAGTTCCTATCCCTAAATGCTAGGAGCTTGACCCATAAATGGAAGAACTTCACTTATCCCTGCATGACCATGTTTGTGCCATAACAGAAACTTGGTGGAGACAGGATGATTCATGGGAAAAAATATCCCAGGGTATACCCTACATAATAACAATAGGGTGAGGGCTATGGGCATGGAGGTGGCATTATACATCAGTGATTATGTTTTGGTAGAAAAAATAGATACATCAAGGTGGGAAAACTGTGAAGTATGTGGTCACATTGGCCCCAAAGCATGACACCAGAATCAACTTTGGTTTGGTATAGACCACCTAATATCACCCCACTTGAGGATACCAGGTTAATAGATTTTATAAAACAATTAGTGCAAGGAAGAGTGCTATTATTCTAGGAGATTAAAATATTTCAGAACAAATTGGGAAAGCCTCAAATCCAATACAGCTACGAAAAGGGAATAGCCTGAGATATTCAATTTGGCAACTATGGACCAATATGTTTTGGACTATACTAGAAATAATCACATTTTGGATGTAGTCCTAAGTAACATGGGACCTTTCATCCAAAGTGCACAGTCTTACCCCATTGGCAACAAGTGACCATCAAACAGTCAGATTTAAATATATGGGACCTATGAAAATAATAAATGGGAAAACATTGATATATAGGTATGATCTAACAGATTTTGAAGGAATGAGCAGAGAGCTATCCAAGTGGGATTGGAACACTGACTTTGGGGATAGACCACACTGTGTATATGGAAAGACTAAGCTCTTTAATAAACGATCTGGTTCAAAGTATGTACCACAAACAGTAAATACAGTGGATCAAAAAAATCTCCTCCTTGGTTAACTGTAGAAGTTAAGAAATCCATTAAAAATAAAAAGGATGTTTAGAATGGCTAAATTAAGTGGGGACAAACATAGTTGGGATAACTACAAAAACTGCCTTAGGGCCACAAAAAGATTGCACAAGCAAAAGGAATTATGAGTTTAAATTGGCAGCTAAGGTCAAGGATAATTATAAATCCTTTTATATGTACATTAATAATAAAAGGGCAAATAGCAGAACCTTTGGCCCAGTGTGGATCAAAATAAGAGAATAATTACTAAAAATACTGAAATGGCAGTAGAATGTAATAATTATTTTGTTTCCGTTTTCAATCAGAATAATATAAATACCTCTTTAACCCATAAGGACCTGGATCGTGATGTTAACTGTACTGAAAGAAGATGTTAAGAAAAACTAATCCAGCTGGACCAAAACAAAGCACAGGGACCTGATATGATACATCCTAGGGTACTTAAGGAACTGGCAGAAGAGTTGGCAGGTCCAATATCTAATTTTTCAGAAATCAGTTCATGAAGGTATTGTCCCTGAAGCATGGAAAATGGTGGAGGTCATTCCCATTTTTAAAAGGATCTAGACACGAGGTTGCTAACTACAGACCAATAAGTCTGACCTCAATATTGGGGAAAATGTTGGAATCTTTTGAAGGATTATATTATCGATTTCAATACACCTCGGGTAATATGGACCCAACACAGCATGGCTTTGTGAAAGGAGATCCTGTCAAACCAACCTCTTGGAATTCTATGGAAAGGTCAGTAAGGCTCTGGATGAAGGGAAGCCAGTGGATGTCATCTATCTGGACTTTGCCAAAGCCTTTGACAAAGTTCCACATGATAAACTAATAGAGGTTTTGATAAAGCAGGGATTACCAGGAACATTACTCTCTGGATAGAGTCATGGTTAACAAACAGGAAGCAGAGAGTTTGTATAAGAGGTGAACACTCAAATTGGGTCAATGTGACCAGCGGGGTCCCAATGGGTCAGTTTGCATCCCATATTGTTCAATCTGGCCCAGATATTCAAAAGGGTTCGCCATGCGCCAAGTCAAATCGCCATTTAGTGATATTCAGAAGGAGGCAGTTGCACCCTGAAAACATGCTGAGCAACAGCGCAATGAAAATAAAGGCATGCGCCTTGAGAGAGGGTGGATCCATGCATAAAGACCGCAATCGATATTCAAAGACTTGCGAATGCACAAGGTGGCACAGCCGGAAATTGGCACTATCAGAAATGAGCCAAAATAAAAGGCTCAAGGAAGCAGCGCAAGAACGCTACCAGGCTGCCAAGTGGAGAGAGAGAGAGAGAGAGAGAGAGAGAGAGAGAGACACACAGCCAGCCAGACAGACAGCCAGCCAGCCAGCCAGCCAGCAAAGGGCAGGCAAGGAAAGTGGGCCATAGTCTGTAGAGGCCAGCGGGGGTGCCCGGTGCAGTGGAAGTAGCAGTGAGGACAGCGGGGTAACACAGCAACACCAGCGGGGGTCAGAAGCCAGGGAGATGGACAGTGCCAGTTTCCACATGGAAGCTGTAATGAGGGTGAGAATGCAAGCTTCAGGGGCAGTGGCGTGGAGGGCCGTCGGCGGTATGCCCCGACAGGCGGTACTGCGGCCTCGATCAGCTTTGAGCTGTACACAGATGTAGAGATCGCGGGCCAGTACCGCCTGAACAGGGCAATACTGAGATGGCTCTGTGAGCTGTGCAGTGATGTGATGCAGGCACCCTCACGGCGAGTCACGCTCTGTCAGTGGAGACCAAGGTGACAGCCTGCATGTGCCTGCTCACCACGGGCACCTTCCAGAGGCCGACAGGGGACACCACAGGCATCACACAGTCGGCCACATCACGTATCCTCACCCAATTCCTCAGCGAACTGCTGCCACATGCTGGGTACATCCATTTCCCCAGCACCGGCAGGCGTACAGCAAACATGCAGGAGTTCCACAGGAGCATGTTGCCTGGCAGCGCTGAGGCCATAGACTGCACCCATGTGGCCATTCGACACCACCTGGCCCGATGGCCTCAGTATCAGAACAGAAAGGGATTCCCTAGTGTCAACTGCCAGGTGGTGTGGGATGCCACTGGTGCATAATCAATGTCTGTGCCACACACCCTGTTGGAGCACATGATGCCTTCATATGGTATCAGTCTGCACTGTGCCATCGATTCGAGAGTGGGACATCCCACAGGACATCTAGTGGGTGAGTACACATGTATGGAATGCAAACCCGGGGCAAGGTGGGAAGGCCACAGGTGCCATGGTAGTGGCACACAGTGAGATGGCCAATATGGACCTGAACATGAGACTGATCTCCACTATCTCACACAGGTGACAGCGGATACCCTCCGTCCCTGGCTGCTCACACCGTGCCGACGCCCCATGACTGGCGCAGCAACGCTATAATGAGGCACATGCACGCAACCGCAACATCATAGGCGGGTGTTTGGGATGCTCAAGGCACGCTTCCGATGCCTAACACCTCCGGCGGTGCCCTACAGTACAGCCCCAAAAGGCCTGTGGGATATTCCTGGCCTGTTGCATCCTGCACAACATGGCCAAGACCATGGGATAGCCGTACAGGTCGAAGAGGGGACAGCGATGGGAGCATCAGTGGCGCCGGTGTTGATGGTGATGAGCAGCCCCTAAGACGGGACTCCGACTGATCCGGCAGGCCCAGCTGCACTGGGACACCATCACAGAGACACCACGCACAACACAGGTAAGTCAAGGGACATGTGCAACCAACACTGTCCATGCGCAAACCACAGGCACACAGGGAACACACCAGGGTGCATGACGGTCAGGAGTGGAAGGGTCAGGCATACAAACACACCATCAGGAGGTGAGCACTCATATGGACACACACACACAGGCACAGAGCGTACATGGGCAGATGCACACACTGCAGAACCGACATTGCTAGCACACAGCACCACGACCACCCCACCACCTGTACTGTCCAAATGCGTGTGTCAGATGCTGGGCACCTTGCACCTTGGTGTACAGTACAATGCAGGCATCATCATGCACATGCACCTGTGGACAGCAGTTGGGTGGGTGTGCAGGTGGTCCGTGTGTCGGCGTGGTGAGCAGAGCGCCAGCAGTGCACTGCCCACCACCCGACACACATTGCACATGGCAGCACCAGACAGGGCCTGCACTGGGAGACAGCTCAGTCATGTAGCACTGTCCCACAGCCACTGCAGATGCATGGGCAGCCCGCCGTGACCCAACAGCACTGGCAGGCTGAGCAGGGGCCACATGGGTGGCACTGTTGCACCACCAGGGGTCCCACTGTGCGAGCGTGACCTTGCCCGCATGGGGTCTGCAGCATGCCGAACAAACCTGCACCAGGGGTGCTGGGATGCCACAGCAGAACCCAGTCAACAGACCTGGTGTCACATGACGCGGGAACAGGGAGTGGAGAGTGAACTGTGTGGGGTGTGCGGTACAGGGGCACCTGACTGTGTGCCCAATGTGGCCATGACAGAGAC
Organism: Neoceratodus forsteri; assembly: GCA_016271365.2. Taxonomy (NCBI): domain Eukaryota; kingdom Metazoa; phylum Chordata; order Ceratodontiformes; family Ceratodontidae; genus Neoceratodus; species Neoceratodus forsteri. The sequence goes on along the minus strand of JADMNL010000023.1, from coordinate 124,620,058 downwards.
CACTGCCTGGGTCAGCCTGTCAATGGCGGCGGTCACATCCGTCCGCCTCACGGACCAGCTCAGCATGGTCCAGAGCACACTCCCTGCTGTGCTGCTCCACGGACACAGACAGTGCCTCCACGGACATTGCAACCTGCCTCTGCAGCTGTACTGATTCCTGCAGCAGGCGGGTGTGCTACATCCAATGGCTACTGTGCTAGCGCATCCTGTCCCCAGGGTGTAGAAGGTCCTGATGCACAACACCCCTTGAGGTGGGCGCTGTTCACCAGGACCAGGAATGGGTGGATCAAGGGTGGTGGACATGTGCCACTGCTTGACACTGTACCCCCAGACCTGATGGGTGACTGCTGCTGCTGCCCTCAACCGCTGTGCCCAGGGTCCACTCGTTCCACCGCTGTGCTGGCAACGTGCCAGACACCTGCACAGCCACTGGTGCTGCCCCACTGGTGCTGACAGGCACAGCCTGGGACTGTGCCAGCATGCTGGTACACAGGTTGGAACCAGAAGGCCCAGGGGCACGTGCTGGCCTGCTGTGTGTCCATCATGGGACACACACCTATCACTGCCCATTGCAGTCCTTGCATCATCAATGGTGCAGGTGCGTGCTACAGCCATGGTCACAGCATGCTGGCATGCTTGCATGCCAGACTGCTGAGACACAGGCTGTGCACCCCACACCCGTATCACCGACACCATAGTTGGTGGCCCAGTGTGCATGCTGCTGCAGTGCCTGCTGGCTAGTGATAGAGGTGGATGGACCCTCCTCCATGTCCAGCAGGTCATTAGCACTGCCTGGACCCACACCACCATCTCCTGAAGACGAACAGGATCTGTAATTAAAGAGAGTACATGTGAGTGCATGTGAACAACCTTCCCCACCCCACCCCAAACACCACCACCATGTCATACCGTGCAGTGAAGAGCTTCCACCTGTCTGGAATCCACTTCCTGGTACGCCTCTACAGCGCTCCACTGCATGGATGCGACCAGTGTCTCCTCAGTCGGGGTCAGTCCAACACCACTGCGGCCCCGCCCAGTGCCACAATGCCACCCTGAAGGCTGCCACCTTCTCCTTCAACCTCCTGCGGTCTGTCCCCATCTTCTTCTTGCATTCCTGCATGGAGGCGCTGGTGGCTTCTGTGCAGGTTAACGGCCTGAGCTACCCCTCCCATGCAACCGCCTGCGGGACTGAGGTGCCCTCCGTCTACTAGTACTGGCTCCTCATCCAGGTAGGCCTGGAAGAGGCCTCTGTCTCTGCTGCTGTAAAGTTGGGCCTCCTCTATGCCCACCGTCCTCACCCTCAGCTTGGCTCTGCTCAGTCATGGCGATCTGTATGGGGAAGTGGACACCTGTCACTGTGCAGTCTACAGCATTTCCCATGACCATTGTCAGAACATCACACAGCATGCAACTCACCTCTCACCTGCAATGCTGAACCTGGCCAGGCGCAGCTGTGTCGCACATTATAGCGCAATACATGCAAATTAGGGTGAAGCAACTTTAATGACATGCAAATCGTGCCACTGTGCCTTTGAATGGCTGATCAGATGATTTGCATGTGTCGGCTGAATATCGTCGAATCTAGCTGTGCATATCTGGATAGTCGACTGAGCCAATGGCGCAGATCTGTGACTGTGTGGTACACTGCATTGTGCATGCCCAGATAGCTTACAGGCGTCTGTCATGCTGCTGATGTGCTGAGCATGATTGGCAATTCAGGCCATGGCCACCATTGTGCCAGTGGCGCTACAGCAATGGGCACTACATGGCGCTGTGGCACTACTGCGCCAATAGTCCACTGTGGCACTGATGCGCGGCTGGTCGGTCGGCGCCAGGATGCCTATACGTCAGATGGCGCTGTGCATAGCCGTCGTGCCCATGACCTTGTGTATGACCTTTGCCGCCTGGCGCTGTTCGCCTGCCATGTATGCGTCCTATTGCGCTGTGGCGCTATGAAATGACGGCGCTGTTCGAACAGCGCGATTGGAGCCTGTGGTGGTCTATTGCCAACATCTCCACGCATGGGTTACGTGCAGTGGACGCCATATTGCCCTGCTGTAAAGTTGGTACCATGGCTAGGAGGAGGGCTGTGTCCTGGAGCCAACTTGAAGTGGCCAACCTGGTGGCCCTAGTGGAGCCCCACTATGGTGCACTTTATGGTGAGGTGCCCTCACCATTGCAAAACACAAGTGTGGCAGCAAGTGGCCACTGACCTGGTGGGGTCACTGGGCCGGTGCGGTCTGCTGAGCAGTGCGGCACTGGTACATGACCTCCGCGGAAGGATCCGGACGTGTTGGCGAGGCTGCGGTCACGTGCCAGGCGGGCGTGGTGCCTGGGCCAGGTGGTGTACCATCTATGCACCTGTATTCTCTGTAGGGGTGTGTGTGTGTTTTGGTGGCTGTGCATAGGTGATGGCTCGGCCACGGTTGGCTCTGTCAGTGTGTGCAGCTGTGAGATGAATGGGTATGGCTGTGTGGGCAGGCACTCTCACTGGGGCAGGGGACAGTCTGCTTTTGAGTCACACTGATGTTTGTCTCAACATATGTCTCCCACAGCCGGGATGTGAGGATGCAGGCCCAGGTTGATGAGGGCCATGCCAGGGCCCCGGTGCCAGCAGGGTTGCACCCCAACAGCAGCAGCAGCAGCAGGCAGCAATGGCAGCAGCAGCAACAGCAACAGCAGCAGACACAGCTGCTTGTGCAGTGTGAGTATCATGACTTCATGGATGCTATTGCATGCTGGGAGGAGACCAGTATCCCTGCACAATACAACCATGCAGGAAAGGAGGTCATAATTCCACTATACAAGACACTAGTGAGGCCCCACCTGGAGTACAGTGTACATTTCTGGAGAACATACCTACGTAAGGATGTAGAGTGGGCAGAGAAGTTTCAGAGGAGGGCAACAAAGATGGTGCATGGTTTGCATCACAAGTCCTATGGAGACAGGTTGATGGAACTGCACATGTACTCCCTGGAGGGAGGAGAGAGAGGGATATGATAGAGACATGCAAGTATCTTACAGGGAGGAACAGGGTGCAGGAAACACTATTTTGCAGTGAGAAAGATGTTCCAGGACTAGAGGGCATGGTATGAAGTTGGAGGAGGACGATTCAGAGGACACATGAGAAAGAATGTCTTCACAGAACGGGTGGTGGACAAGTGGAACACCCTGCCAGAGGAAGTGGTGGGGCTGAAACAATCACGGATTTCAGAATGCACGGGATAGACATAACGGACTTCTGGAGGTCAGGGGTAAGGGGCAACAGACTTCTAGGACAACAAGGTGAACTTACATGCTCAAATGCACAGACTGGGTTGGCCATAGGCCTTATCTGCCAACACTGTCTATGTCTCAATGTCTGTAGCACGACACAGGTGACATGCATCACTGTCCAGTATCACAGCACGTCTGTGTATCGTCACTGGTGGTCCATGCATGCACTGGGCACATAGCTGTGTAACTGGCAGCACCACATTGCCACTCATTGACAGCCTTGTTTGTGCTGTGATGGACATGGGCAGTGTGTGTGTGCAGTGGTGCACATAGCTGGTGCCGCCTGTTTGTGATGCCATGTGCATGTTCACTGTGGGTGGGTGCATGCCATCACAGGTCGTGGACATTGGGCTATGGCTTGCAGGTTGGGTGGTGTTCAGGGTTGTGGTCAGTCACAGCCATTGACTGTGTTCCCATTTTCCCTGAGGCCTCGAGGTTCTCCAGCACATTGGGAGGGATGTCCGGGGCCTCAGACAGCTTCTTGCAGACAACCAGGCCATCCTACAATCGATACACCGGCATGGCCTTCGCGGGAGGCGGCTTTGGGACGGGCTGACAGCAGCGGAAGATGAGCAGCCCGGCTGGCCCACTAACTTCAGTTCCCTCCCACTTCTCCCATCCCTACCACCCTGCCTTCCCTCTCCAGTTTGTCATCCCTACCCTTGAACACCCTACCTTGTACCCGTCCCCCCTTGTAAATAGTTTTATTGTTATGGTTATATTGTTTATGTCAATATACATTTCTATTTTGATAAGAATAATGTGTTGGTCTCTGATTTGCAGCTGGCTATGGGTGCTCAGTTGCAGGGTGTACATGCCATCTGGGGTGGTATGGTCCTGGGTATGTGTGTGTGTTCGTGTGTGTGTGCATGGGAGGTATCTCAGCATGGCTGGACTTTCTGTTGGTCTTGCCATCTGCTGCCACCCACTGCTGGGTGCACAGGGTGTGTCTGGCTTGTAGGCTTCTGTGCTGCATGGGGTTGACGTGTGCTGGGGGGATGCATGGTTTCCTGCAGTGCCAGTCACTGCACATAGGTGGTGTCTTGGGATCACAATGCAGGGTGTGCTGTGCCTGGGGGCTGATGTGCACTGTGGTTGTCAACCCCCTGTGTGGCACTCTCAGCCTGCCAGTGGTTGTGCTGGGGTGTCATGGCTCTGCTATGCTTTGTTGGCTTGTCCCCATGGGCCAGTAGCTCATCTGTCCACCCCCAGTGATGCTGTGCTTGGGGTGTGCAGGTATGGTGTTGGTTCTGCAGTGTGTTCCTGTGCCCATGTGTGGCATGGCTGGCGGTGGGCCCCAGCCTGCCTCCCTGGATGTGCAGTTCCATTGCTCTGGGGGGCTCTGCTTGCACTATGGCACCTCTGGACTGCTCAGCTGGGCTGCCCTGGTTGCGTATAGTGCAACATTCAGCTCAGCTTCTCCATCCTGGATTTTTACTATGGTGCAGTATGTGTGATATTCAGGCGTTGGTTGTGCGCAATTTGTTCTGCTCCATGTTTGAATATTGCACCTGTTATGCGATATGCGCAATTGGTTTGTGCTTGCTCCTGCTGTGCGCCTATTTTGGGCACAGTTTGAATATCTGGGCCTCTGTATATACAACTATGAGCCCATCACAGGATGTCTGGCTGTCTAAATTTGCAGATGATACCCACATTGGTCATGTTGTAAACAATAGGGAGGATGCTGATGTCATGCAATCTGCCCTTGTAAGCCTAGAAAAATGGGTCCATGATTACGGCTGTTTCAACAAAATAAATGTACAGTAATGCACCTGGGAGGCACAATAATAAATACCAATATCAATTGGGAAAATTGAGCCTAAGTGGGGTGTATGAAGAGAGGATCTCGGCATAAAATTACAAATGATTTTAGCTTTAGATCTCATTATAATCAACTTATAAAAAGCTAGCAACATACAATATTGTATAAATAGACATATTAGTAGTAGAAAGCAAAGAGGTGCTGCTTCCTTTGTATACCTCTCTGGTGCATCCACTCTGAAACACTGCGCCCAAATATGGGCCCGAGAGGCTCGGAGATATAATAAGCTTAGAAAGAGTACAAAAGAGCCTCATGTAGAATATATGAGAGCACAGGGTAAGTGCTATGAGGATCGGCTCCAGATCTTGGGTTTTATACTTTGGAATTTAGAAGAAAGAGAGGATATGTGCTTAGTTTTAGAACACTTAATGATAACAACTATGGAACAATTAAATCTGGTACTAAGGGATCAGATATATAACACCAGAGCACTCTCTACAAATTTATAGGAGATAGTAAATACAGTTAGGAGAAAACATTAGTTAACTGTGAAGATTATAAAAATCTGGACGAGCATCCATTGGATATAGTGACTAGTAAAACAATGGATGAATTCAAGCATAAGTTGGATAGTTACCTGATTAGTAATAGAATCTTGGGGTATAACTCAAAAGTTTTTGGTGAGTATAAGGATCATTGATCTATTGAATTGCTCCAATTTTCCTATGAAACCTATCTATTTGTCCCCTAGTGTTCTTTTATTCTGATACTGTAAGCAAACCTCCCTATCCACATCTGCCACATTATTTAGCGCTGTCACTATACTGTGTATGCTGTAACCACAATCTACAAACCTACTAACCTGTATTGCTTGTTTCAAACTGAACTGTTCAGGTTCAGTACAATTTCTCAAGGTCCGAACCAGTTGACCCTTTGGGATATTAAATTTTATATGTGAGAGTGTCAGCTCTGTAAATGTTCAAATTCAGAAACCTCAGTAATGGCTTTGAGTTGTATCTGTGCTGTGTCAGACCAATGACTCAGGGGACAGACAGAAGCTGTTGGTGAGTCAGACATTAAAATTGTTTTTGGAAATTGGAGAAGCTAGTACTTAAGGATGTATTGGCACAAAATCAGGTTGGAAGCCTTCTTAGCAGTAGAGAGAGTTCCTCATGGCTTATGTATAACACAAAAGCCATCCTATGGCACTGAAAATACAGTTTTCATGGCTCGCTGGCAAAAGAACATGAAGAGGCTTCTGTTAATAACATTAAATTGATACTTGAGTTTGCCAAACCTATCGAGAACAACTTTCAGGTGAAATTGGAAAAGCAGAGACACAGCTCAAAGCCATTACTGAGGTTTCTGATTCTGAACATTTAAATAAGTTACTTTTTGATAAAGTTACTTGTTATGATATAAAATTGAAACAACAGAAACAAAAGAAATTTCAGAGGATGAACGTGACTATCTTTACAACAGGGTGTTTGATTGGGCTGGGAAACACACAGAAAATATTTCTGGTGGACTTATATCCATTTGAAGAAGGGTTCTATATCTACTGATGGGCCAGCATTTGGACAAACAGTTTTAGATTACACCACGGTCCTTCTGATACTGATGAATCAGAACATACTTTTGGTGGTGATTCGAGAATCGGAAGAGGACAGTTTCCTTTGCAGGCCCAGGAAACAAGGCATAGTCAGCTGCCAAAAAACTTGTTTCCAATTCTCACAACAACAAGCGAGGAGGACAGGGGGTGGCATGAAGGAAAAACAAGGAAAGATATTAATAACTGAATGTTTGCAGAAAAGTATTACAATGAACACTACCTTCCCCAGGTCAGAAAAACTTCTGCAGTTTTGGACACTGAGACTTTGGTAACAGCACAGAATGACATTTCTTGTCTTTCCCTATTGTGAATTTATCTTGATCATGTTCTAACCCTTCATGAGACCACAGTTTTGAGTAAAGGTCTGGGTTTCTGCCCATCAGTTGACATTGATTGGTTTACTACATGTGTAGATTTGCACAAATTTGCTCATCTCTTCCCCTTCAACAGTCTTTTCAGGATGGGACAAATGAACAAAGTAAATGTGAAAATATGGGAGGTCTACAACCAAGATCTGAGTATTGTCCCACCCTTAATCTGCCGTTTCATTGTTTACTAAAAATGTGAACTTGACTTGGAAAAAACTACGTAATGCCCCCTCCGAATCGTGTTAGGTTTAACTGTAGTGCTAATGCGGTGCAGACTATTAAAGAATTTAAGTAAAATAAGGATATAGTTATTAGAACTGCAGATAAAGGTGGTGCCATTGTTGTACTGAATAAAAAAGAATATATTGATGAAATAAGACATCAGGTAGGTTATGAGATGTTTTATAGAAAGACACATAGAAATGTAATAAACCTGTTCTCTCAGGTGTTCCCAGGGATCCATTCTGGGCCCTCTTCTATTCAGCATTTTTCTAAACTCACTTCCAACTCATGCCCAGAACAAATAATCTTATATGCTGATGATGCGAAATTCTATCCTCTCACAAAGAACCGGAACCACTACCACCACCTTCAATTTGCTTTTACCAAAGTTGAGAAGTGGTTCCTAGATCTCAAACTGGTCTTAACCACAAAAACAAAAGCAATGCTTTTCTCTAGCCCACAAAACAAGAAAAGGCAACTACCACTCTCTATCAATACATATCTGGGAAGTACTCTAGAACAAGTGACTACCTTTAAATATCTTGGAATCACCTTTGACCAAGGCCTAACCTTTGCTACCCACATTGAAAAAGACAGCAAAAGTAGCAAACCAAGCGTATTGGTATCTTGTTCCGGAACCGGCAATTCCTTACCCAACCTGCATAGGACTGCTATTCAAAGCTCTGTCATCTCAATCATTGACTATGGCTTAATTATATATGGGGCTGCCTCAACCATCTCTCTTAAGCACATAACAACCTCTCTCAACAAGCCCTGTCGACTGCTCACTGGTGCACATAGGCGCACTCACACCTGTGAGCTCTACACTGAAACTGGTTGGCTGCAACTCTCAAACCGCCTAAAAGTATCTTACCTGCCTGATGGCTAAAAACAACCATGGCCTTACCCTCCATGTATCCAAGACCTGCTACGCCCTAATCCTTGCATCTGTCTCACCAGAGGATCAAACCATCAACCCCTCCAGGTTTCCCATTGCCGGACTACTCAGGGACAACGATCATTTGCTTACCGTGCACCTAGCTGGCTAAATGTCATAAATACCCTCATCTCACCTACATCCCTGGGAGTTTTCAAATCTCAGCTCCACTCACACCTCGCTGCCTCCAGCTCCTGTGACTGCCTTGATTAAATTACCCCCATCTCTTTTATTTTCTCTCTTCCTCTTTCCTCACTGCATTATCTTGACAAAGGCATATGTGAGGCTCTTTCTCACTATTGACTGCTTCCTTCTCTCCTCCTACTCTCTCAATTAGTATATTCTCTTTTGAGACTTTTTCCCATAATCTATTTTTGTTTTGCTTAAGAAAAGTATTTTTGTTTCCTGTCCTGTACTAATTTTGTAAATTTTAAGGTAATGTGTTATTTCTTTATGCTTGTGACAATATTCAACTTATTTGCCATTCTTTGTAACTACACTTGTTTTGTACTCAATTGACGTGGAACCTTTGTAAAGAGCCTTTGGCTCAAAGGTATTAATTCCTAGAACAATAAATAAATAAATAAATAAAAATAATACAAGGGAATAAAGGGAGATTGATTTGATTTTGAGTGAAGCTCTTTCTGAAGGGTATATTACAGAGGCTTTATATAAAGTAATGATAGTTACCCACCCAGTGATCCCAGATATTTACACCTACCCAAAATCCACAAAATCTGACTCTTCCTCCTGGTCATCCTATTATTTCGGGAGGGTGGCAGACTGAACCGTTGTCCATCTTCATAGATGGATTTTTACAACCTTTAGTTAAAAATCTCAGATCATATCTTAGAGATTCTACAGAAGTTATTAATGTTGTAGAAAATTTGAAGATGTACCTCGAATGGTTCTTTGCCACAATAGATGTGACATCTTTGTATACCATCATTTCTCATCATGAAGGCTTGGATGCATTGACATATTTTTAGACACCAGAATGGAAGAAGAGTTGTTACTTACCCCTACCTTTTTATATTAGAATTGGCTGATGCAGTATTAACAAAAGCGTATTCCTTTTAAAGATCAGTTATATTTACAGATTTGGGGAACAGCGATGGGGTCACCATGGCCCCCAGTTTTGTTAATTTATTTGTGGGTGAGAGGAGTTGAGACATCTTTATAACTCTGCCACAAATCCTTTTTTCATTTTTGGATTTGTGGTGGCACTGTATAGACAATATTATACGTCATCTGGAAAGGTACAGAGGATGATTTTGCAGCATTTGTTTTATGGCTTGAGTATGAGCTCGTGTTTATGGTTTAAATATGTAATGAGCCATATAAGCATCAAATTCTTGGATTTACAGATTTATCAGAACCAAGATGGTGATGTTTGCACTACTCTGTACCAAAAGACACTGATAGGAATGGCACTGTAGTGCGAGAGCTGTCACCCCATATATAAAATGTAATATCCCAAAGAGTCAACTGGTTTGTACCTTGAGAAATTGTACTGAACCTGAATAGTTTAGTTTGAAACAAGCTGCACAGGTTAGTAGGTTTGTAGATCATAGTTACAGCATACATAGTATAGCGACAGCTAAATAATGTGGCAGATATGGATAGGGAGGTTTGCTTCCAGTATTAGAATAAAAGGACAGTAGGAGGACACATAGATTGCCCATTTGTCACTAAATTCTCTGTTAGGGCAGAGAGTGTTAGACAGATTATTGCCAAGAATTGGCCTATTTTGGAAGTAGAACGAAGCTGAAACAGACTGTAGAGGAATGACCAAAAGTAATATTTAGGAGAACTAAAAATGTCAAAGATATGATTATTAAAATATTATTCCAGGTCCGGGACCTTCCAAGCAAACTGTATTAGCACCTCCACCCACAGGTACACATAGATGTGGAAAGTGTGCTTTTGTAAATACATACACACTTGTAAATCAATTAGATACCCTGTTACTGGCATAGATATAGTGATTAAAGATTTTATCACATGCAGTAGTTGTGGGTGGTCTACTTATTACAATGTCTGGGGGCTTATTATGTTGGCAGAACCACTAGACACTTTAAGATCAGAATGGGTGAACACATACGCTGCACAAAAGATGGACGATAGTTACGCTATAGTAAAGCACCAATCTTCCAACCTGTTAGGTGATCATACTTTTTACTTTGTGGAGCTAGAATTGATAAAGATGGGTCCCAGAGGTGGTGACATAAAGAAACTTATTGGACAACTAGAGAGAGTTATTGGATCTTTGAGCTGGGTGCCAAGAAAATTTGGGTTTAAATGATAATATTGCATTATCAGCTTTTCTGAATAGATTCAGATGCTAATTGAGTTTGAGTATTTCTGACTGTTCTCTGATCTTGTCCAATTGAGGCTATCACCACTGGGCTCCTGTCTCCACAGGTTCAGTTTCATATGTTTCCAGCTATGAATTGGCTGTAACACCTATGTTTATAGTAGGGTATAGCCTTTTATTTCTTTTTATAACTTTGATATGTAAGATTTTTTGTTTAGATGTCTTTATATCTTTAAGACTCCCTTGATGTTATATTATACTCATCTAGACTGTTTATATTTTAAACAATAGTAGTAATTATCATCAGAGGGTACCTTGTTTGATTGTTTCATGTTATCAGTGTTTGGTATTTGAATTAAGGGGACCCTAGTTGTTCCCTATTAATTGTAATTAATGGTGTAGGTTGATTGTTCCTGCTTTTTAGATCACATGATCACATACAAGGTGTATTAAATCACTATGTTATTGGCTGTCTGATTGCTCTGAGGAAGCCCAGTAGTTCACTGGTTGAAACGTAAGGTTTATTCTGCAATTCTCCAGCTATTTTATTATTTTATTTATTCATTACAAATCGGGTTTACAACCTTTGAGTCAGAGACTCATTTACAAAGCACCTCGTCATGGGAAGGGCAGACATCAAGACAGTTATTACAGTGCAGATTAAAACAGAGGTTAACATTACAAGTGCAGTAAAAGGAACATTTAACATAGTAGATACTTAGGTTACATAATGTAGTAGTTTTTATGTTACTTAGGTTACATAATGTTACAAAATTATGAGTTACACTCATGGATACAGTAGGTCCTTAGAGAAGACAGTGGGTTACATCCCTGTTTGGACCTAGTAGGAAGGGTAGGTCTGGGAGAGAGGCTGTCCAGTGGACGTTGTCAAGCCAGGGGGCAAGGTGGGCAGGAACCACAGGTTACAACAGAGGTTAGTTGCACCTACAACAACAGGTATTAAAAATATGGTTCTGAAGGACTGTTTTGAAGAAGCCAATTTTTTAGCAAGTTGGAGATGCAGCTAGGGAGGGTGTTGAACCAGGTGGGGCTAGGTAGAGAAAGGATCTCTGGACAAGAGAGGTTTTGGTTCTGGGCACCTTGAAAGTGGCCTTAACAGAGCTATGGGTGGTGACAGACGAAGATGGCTGCTGTAGGGAGGTGGAGACCCCCAGGAGGAGAGTCCTAGCAGAGATTTCTTAGCGAAGGCAGGCCTGGTAGAGCAGTTGCTCCTCAAAGTTGAGAAGATTGGTGGTAGTATAGAGAAGGCAGGTGTGAGTTCAGCTGGGGGCACCAGTCAGGAGCCTACAGGCCTATTGATGGAGAGTTGGATTTTGGAGGGCAGTGTTGTCAGCTGCAGCGTGGATGGGCAAGCCATAGTCCACGAGGGACAAGACAGAGGAGGGATGGCCAGCCTGATGGCACCTGAGGCAGGCAGTCCCTGTGCTGATATAGCAGACCAATCCGAGAGTTAATGGTGGCTGACAGGGCATTAATGTGGGTGTGGAAGGAGAGGGCAGTATCAACGTGATGCCTAGATAATTTTGTATGTGGTCACTGTTTTAGCAGGTGCAGAGTGCTGGGGATAATCAAGAGGGGTGTTTTAGCTTTATTTTGGTGATTGGAGAAGAGCATTGATTTGGTTTTCTTTAGGTTAATGACTAGTCTGTGGTCTCCGAACTACCTTTCAGCTTGGTTGTAAACACTAGAGGGATAATTGGAGGGTGGGATTTGGATGTGAGGCAATGAGTACTGCAATGTCAGTGTAGAGGAGCATTTTACCAGTACATGAGCTGGGGAGGGTGTTGAGGTAGAGACTAAAAGTATTGGACCCAGGATGTAGCCCTGAGGGACCCCAGAGTGAACGGGAAGAGTGCTGGAGAGGGAGCCACTGATCTTGACACACTGGGATCAAGCAGAGAGGTAGCTAGAGAACCAAGAAATGGGACCACCAGAAAGCCAAGTTGGTGGAGAGTCGAGTAGAAGGGATGACAGACAGTGTCAAAGGCCTGGAGAGGTCAGTGAACACTGCTCCTGCAAAGCTACAGAGTCAAAAGCAGCATGCAGGTGTTGGGAGAATTCCAGGAGAGCCATGGCCGTACTGTGTCCTGGGTGGGAACCGTGCTGCTCTGGGCACATAATGTCATACTTGGTTAGGTATTCAGAGAGGTGGATCAACACCACTTTTTCAAGGGCTTTAGAGAGTGGGGGAGGATGGAAATGGGCCGGTAATTGTTGGGGTGGATCAGTCCTCACTCTATGTATGGGTGTGATTTCAGCAGTTTTGCAAGCACTTGGGAACTGACCCAGGCATACATACTGGTTTAGAAGTTCAGTCAGGGGACTAGGACTTCATCCAAGACCATATGGAGGATCTGGGAGTCGAGGGGTCACTACTGGGGTTATTGTTGCCTAAGGCTTTTAGGAGGTCAGCCTGGCTTCTTGGGGGATAGAATGCACAGGTAGAATGGTGGGCGATGCAGGACTGGAGGAGGAGAGGTGGGAGTTTTATTTATATTTATTTATTTACTTGTTCTAGATTTACCAGGAAAGCATACTGAGCTAAAGCTCGATTCCAGATGTGACCTGGGGTTGAGACCCATAAATAAGGACATGGATATAGACGGAAAACATTTTTGGGAAGACAAGGCTTACATATATAACAATTAGTTCAAAATACAGACAGAGGTTTTTCGAATACAGTATACAGAATGACAGGGTCATAACATTACATATACTTTTATAGTAACAGAAGCAGGAAACACTAGAGTGACTAGTTATAACAGGTGCAGCTGGAAGAGAAATGGGCTCTGAGTAGAAGGTTCCGTTGGTGCGGGTTCTGTGCATGTCTTATGGAGGCCGGCAGAGCATTCCAGCTCTGTGGGATCGAAACTAAAAGTGGCCTGGCCTTTGGAAGTACAAATGAACAGGATGTGTAGCAGTCTGGGATCTGTGTGGGATTGGGTCAAAGAAGCTGCTGGGGAGGACCGAGCTTAGGTCAGAGAAGGCAGTGTTAAGGCAATCGGCTATAAGGAGTAGATCTGTGGTGGAGGTGCCATTGATGGAGAGCTGAGATGGTGGTGGGGCGGGACTTCTCATTTAGCTCTTTCATATTATCCCAGAAGGTCGGGCTGAACCCCAAGTGGAAGTGAGGGTGGTCTGGTAGTGCTCTGCCTTGGCCGCCTAATGGCCCAAGTGCACTTATTGCATTCTGCATTGTAGGCCTGTCTGTCAGCCTCCGACTCGGACAGCAATGTGCCAGAGATTATCTCTGTTTTGAGTCTCTGGAGGAGGGGTGAACCATGGGCATTGCATTTTTGGAGCGGATCCTGGTGAGGGGCAAAAGGTCACAAGCCTTACAGAAGGCATTTGTGAAGTGGTCAAGAGCTGAGTCAATGTCGGGGTGCACTGGATAGGGGACCAGTCTATCTGGGCTAGGTTTGTTTTAATTTTCTGAGGCCACTGGGGCATAAACGGTGGTGTAGAGTGGCCTGGGACACTGGCTTCAGAGTGGAGGATTACCAGAGACAGGACAGGGAGTGATCACTAAGAGAGTTGAGGAGGACAGTGACATCCCAGATTTTTAGGGGCAGTTAGAGATAACAACATCTAGGAAGTGCTGGTGCCAGTAGAGTGGTTGAATCTGGTGGGCTGGGTGACTAACTGGGACATATCCAGGGCAGCAAGGTGTCCCTTATATGGGAGGAAGTGGAGGCAAGCCAGTTAACATTGAGATCACCTAGAATGACTTGTTCCACTTTGTGAGGGAGAGATGTTGAGATAGTCAATGAGGGACTGAACCGCTTGGTTTTGATTCCTTGGAAGTGCGTAGGAGACCGCGAGGAAGAGAGAGCCTCGGGTGGGTTCAGGTGTGATTTTTAAGGTGAGGTTTGGGCTCCATAATCAAGTTTAGGAGCAGGGGTGCCTGACCTATAAGAGAGTCCTGTCAGAGTAGTGCGCAACCACCACCGTGTTTGCCTACTCGGTCTTCCCTGTATCGATATATCCAGGGAGAGTGACAGTGGAGTCAGGGTGGATTTGGAGAGCCAAGTCTCTACTAGTGCAATTATGTCAGGTTGATGTTGAATGACCCAGCACTGAAGGGCAGCAAATTTCTTTAGGAGATTGCAAATGTTTAAGGATGCAAAGTGCAGGCCAGTTGCAGTACAGGGTTTATAAGGGCTGGAAGCAATAGGTCCTGGGTTTGTGTGTACATTACCAGATAATAATAATAGCAGTGTAATTATTCTGGTTAGTGGCCAGTGGTGATGGAGACCCTTGGGTCGACACCCAGCTGAGGACTTTAGAATCAGGGTGCATGGATAGATAAAGTGCAAAGGGTGGGAATGACAGGGAGAGCTGGGTCCTGGTCAGGCCTTGGAGGGTGGAGGGAGTGGGGGTGTTGGCAGGGTATGGGTGTTGGGGGCTCATGGGTGTGTTGAGGGTTGGGAGGGCTGAGTCACTGTGGGGTAGTCTGGGGATGAGGTGCCTAGTGTGGAGGAAAGGTGCTCCAGTCTGTGTGAGGACTGTACCAAGAGGGTGAAGGAGAGCAGACTTAGTAATGGAGTGTAGGTACCCATAACAGCTGAGCAGTAAAGGAAGAGTGAGGAGTAGTAGAGAGTAAGGAGATGTGAGCAGCTTTGGAATGGTTGGGGAAAACCCTTTAGTGGGTGAAAAGACTATAAGCTGCAAATGGGAAAAATCAGTATCAATCAGTAGAAGAGGAGGGCAAAGACAGATGAATAGTGATAGACTGACCACACAATAAGTGAAATGAGACAGGAACTATATTGTGATGGATTGGGTAAGTGTGCTTATAACTGGGCCCTCTAGTGGCTAAAGGATATAATCTGCTAATGGAAAGTCAGCACTTGGAGGCTTGGAGGAGGGCAGTCAGAAAGCAAAGAGAAATTAACAGTTTGGGAGGGGCTGACAATTAAACAGAAATAGTTTAAAAAGGAAGTCCTGAAGCAAGTTGGGGTTTGGGAGGACACTGCAGTATGCTCAACAGGAGAGAGCAGTAGCATCAATACAGTCCTGGAAAGGGTTCTGATTAACACTGAGGCACAGAGCTGAAGAAAAAAAGAACACGAGGGAGGTTCTGAAGCAAGTTTTTGGGGTACCACTGAAGCAGCCTCAATGTGACAATGAGGTCAAGGGTGCAGCCCACAGACTTACAGCTCTAAGAGAAGAGGCACAGCACTCAGGACAGATAGCAAAATCACGGTATCTTAAGACCTCTCTCAAAGCTTAAATCAACTCTTAAGAAATCTCTACATCAGACTAAACATTTCTTAAAGTGAGAAATCAAGAACTTATCAAGCAGAGGTCAGTCCTAGCATTAATTTCTTGGCAGCAGTTCATAGAAGACTTCATGATTGCAGCACAAAGTGTGAGAAACACAGGCAAGAGGGCAAGTGATATTCCTAAAGGGGTAGATGCAAAATTCTGGGTTCAACCTGTACCTTGCTTGGAGTGTGAGCCTGGGCAGCTTCTCTTTGTTCTGCTTACCAAACAGCAGAATGCGGTTTGTTGGAGAGAGGGAGCCTGAAAGGGCAGTGTTGTCCCTGGTGAGATAAGCTGAGAGGACGAAATTAAATAGCAGGCTTGTAGGGAGGACATTGTAGGGAGGACAGTCAGAAAACAAAAGAGAAGTAACAGTTTGGAGGAGCTGAGGAATTAAACAGAAATAGTTTAAGCAGGAAGTCCTGAAGCAAGTTGAGGTCGGGAGGACACTGCAGTATGCTCAAAAGGAGAGGGCAGTAGCTATACAGTCATGGAAGGGCTCTGATTTACACTGTGGCATGGAGCTGGATAAAAGAAGAACAGGCAGGGAGGTTCTGAAGCAAGTTTTTGGGGGTAGGGTCAATGAAGCAGCCTCAATGGGACACTGAGGTCAGGGTGCAGCCCACAGACTTACAGCTCTAAGAAAGGGGGACAGTGTTCAGGGCCGATAGCAAAATCACAGTATCTTAAGACCTCTCTCAAAACTTAAATTAACTCTTAAGAAATCTCTACATCAGGCTAAACATTACTTAAAGTGAGAAATCAAGAACATGTCAAGCAGAGGTCAGTCCTAGGATTAATTTCTTGGCAGCAGTTCCTAGAAGACTTCTGGATTGCTGTACAAAGTATGAGAAACACAGAAAAACAGAGGCAAGTGATATTACTCCTGGGTAGGTGCCAAAATTCAGGGTTCCAACCCACCTTTCTTGGAGGGGTGGCGTTGGGCAGCTTCTCTTTGTTCTGCTTACCAAACTGCAGAATGCAGTTTGTTGGAAGGAGGGAGCCTGAAAGGGCAGTGTTGTCCCTGGTGAGATAAGATGAGAGGACGAAATTAAACATCAGGCTTGAGGAGGGCAGTCAGAAAACAAAAGAGAAATTAATAGTTTGGGAAGGGCTGAGAATTAAACAGAAATAGTTAAAACATGAAAGTCCTGAAACATGTTGGGGGTTGGAGAGGACACTGCAGTATGCTCAAAAGGAGAGGCAGTAGCTTCTGTACAGTTGTGGAAGAGACTCTAATTAACAGTGGGGCACAGAGCTGAAAAAGAAAAGAACAAACAGGGAGGTTCTGAAGCAAGTTTTTGGGGGAAGAGGCATGGCAGCAGACTCAATGGGACAACGAGGTCAAGGGTGCAGACCACATACTTACAGCCTTAGAGAAGGGCACAGCACTCAGGGCACGTATGCAAAACCACAGTACCTTAAGACCGCTCTCAAAACTTAAATCAACTATTAAGAAATCTGTACATCAGACTAAACATTACTTAAAGTGAGAAATCAACAACGTGTCAAGCAGAGGTCAGTCCTGTTATTAATTTCTTTGCAGCAGTTCCTAGAAGACATCTGGATTGCTGCACAAAGTATGAGAAACACAGGTAAACAGGGGCAGGAGATATTCCTCCAGGGGTAAAGCAAAATTCAGGGTTTCAACCCCTACCTTGCTGGAGCGTGAGCGTCTGTCAGCTTTTCTCTGTTCTGTTGTGAAACTGCAGAATGCAGTTTGTTTGAGAGGAGAGAGGCCATTAGGGAGATTTGTCCTCTGGTGAGATAAGGTGATTGGACAAAATTAAATAGAAGGATTAGAGGGAGGGCAGTCAGAAACAAAAGTGAAATTAACAGTTTGGGAGGGGCTGAGAATTAAACAGAAATAGTTTTGCAGAAGTCCTGAAGTGAGTTGGGAGTTGGGAGGACACAGCAATATGCTATAAAGAATAGTGCAGTAGCTTCAGTGCAGTCATGGATGGGGCACTGTTTTACACTGGGGCACAGAGCTGAAAAAAAATAGTCAGGAAGGTTCTGAAGCAAGTTTTTTGGGGGAGCACTGCAGCTGCCTCAATGGACAAAAGGTGAAGGGTGCAGCCCACAGACTACAGCTCTAAGAGAGGGGCACAACACTCAGGACAGATAGCAAAATCACTGTACTTAAGACCTCTCTCAAAGCTTAAATCAACTCTTAAGAAATCTGCACATCAGGCTAAACATTGCTTAAAGTGAGAAATCAAGAACATGTCAAGCAGAGGTCAGTCCAAGATTAATTTCTTGGCAGCAGTTTCTAGAAGACACCTGGATTGCTGCACAAGGTGTGAGAAACACAGGCAAACAGGGGCAGGTGATATTCCTCCCGGGTAGATGCCAAATTCAGGGTTCCAACCCGTACCTTGCTTGAGTGCTGGTTTCAGGCAGCTTCTTTGTTCTGCTTACTAGACAGCACAGTGCAGTTTGTTTGAGAGAGAGAGCCTGAAGGGAGAGTTGTCCCTGGTAAAATAAAGTGATTGGGCAAATTAAATAGCAGGATTGAGGGGAGGGCAGTCAGAAAACAAAGAGAAATTAACAATATGGGAGGGGCTGAGAATTAAGCACAGATAGTTTTAGCATTGAAATCCTGAGCGAGTTGGGGGTCGGGAGGACACTGCACAATGCTCATCAGGAGAGAGCAGTAGCTTCAATACAGTCAATGGAAGGGGTTCTGATTAACACTGGGGCAGAGCCAAAAAAAAAGAACAGGCAGGGAGGTTCGAGCAAGGTTTTTGGTTGGAGAACTACTGAGCAGCCTCAAAGGACAACTTGTTCATGGGTGCAGCCACAGACTTTACAGCTCTAAGGAAGGGCACAGTGCTCAGTGCAGATTGTAAAATCACTGTACCTTAAGACCTCTCTCAAAGCTTTAATCAACTCTTAAAATCTCTACATCAGACTAAACATTACTTAAAGTGAAAAATCAAGAACATGTCAAGCAGAGGTCAGTCCTATCATTAATTTCTTGGAAGCAGTTCCTAGAAGGCTGGATTGCTGCAGAAAGTGTGAAACACAGGCAATAAAGGTCAAGTGATATTCCTCCAGGGTAGATGCCACAATTCTGGGTTCCAACTCATACTTTGCTTGGAGGGTGGCGTCTGGCAGCTTTTCTTTGTTCTGCTTACCCAACTTCAGAATGCCATTTGTTTGAGAGGAGAGAGGCCAAAGGGCAGAGTTGTCCCCGGGTGAGATAAGTTGAGAGGATGAAATTAAATAGCAGGCTTGGAGGAGGAATAACAAGAAAACAAAAGTGGAAATTAACAGTTTGGGAGGGCTGAGAATTAAACAGAAATAGTTTAAACAGGGAAGTCCTGAAGCAAGTTGTTGGCTGAGAAGTACACTGCAGTATGCTCAACAGGAGAAAGCAGTAGCATCAATACAGTCATGGAAGGGGTTCTGATTAACACTGGGGCACAGAGCTGAAAACAAAAGAAGAGGCAGGAGATTCTGAAGCAAGTTTTCTTTTGGGGGCACTGCAGCAGCCTCAATGGGACAACGAGGTGAAGGCGCTGCCCACAGAGTTACAGCTCTAAGAGAAGGGGCACAGTGCTCAGGGCAGATAGCAAAATCACTGTACCTTAAGACCTCCTCAAAACTTAAATCAACTCTTAAAAATCTCACATCAGACTAAACATCACTTAAAGTGAGAAATCAAGAACATGTCAAGCAGAGGTCAGTCATAGCATTAATTTCTTGGCAGCAATTCCTAGAAGACTACTGGATTGCTGTACAAAGTGTGAAAACAGAGCAAACAGGGGCAAGTGATATTCCTCTGGAGTAGATGCCAAAATTCTGGGTTCCAACCTGTACCTTGCTTGGAGGGTGTGCGTTGGGCAGCTTCTCTTTGTTCTGCTTACCAAACTGTAGAATGCAGTTTGTTTGAGAGGAGAGTGCCCAAAAGAGCAGAGTTGTCCCCTGTTGAGATAAGATGAGATGATGAAATTAAATAGCAGGCTTGAGGGAGGCAATGAGAAAACAAATGAGAAATTAACAGTTTGGTAGGGGCTGAGAATTAAACAGAAATAGTTAAACAGGAAGTCCTCAAGCATGTTGGGGTTGTGGAGGACACTGCAGTATTCTGAACAGGAGAGAGCAGTATCTTCAATACAGTCGTGGAAGGGCCTCCTGATTAACACAGGGCACAGAGCAGAAAAAAAAAAAGAACAGGCAGGGAGGTTCTGAAGCAAATTTCTTTTGGGGTGGAAGAGGCGCAGCAGCAGATGCAATGGGACACTGAGGTCAATGGTGAAGCCCACTGACTTACAGCTCTAAGAGAAGGGCACAGAGCTCAGGGCAGATAGCAAAACCACAGTACTTTAAGACCGCTCTCAAAACTTAAATCAACTCTTAAGAAATCTGTAGATCTGACAAACATTACTTAAAGTGAGAAATGAAGAACGTGTCAAGCAGAGGTCAGTCCTGATATTAATTTCTTTGCAGCAGTTCTAAAAGACATCTGGATTGCTGCACAAGTGTGAGAAACACAGGTAAGCAGGGGCAAGTGATATTCCTCCAGGGTAGAAGCCAAAATTCTGGGTTCCAACCGTACCTTCTTGGAGTGTGAGCGTCGTGCAGCTTTTCTCTTTTCTGCTTATCAAACTGCAGAATGCAGTTTGCTTGAAGGAGAGCCCGATGGGAGATTTGTCCCTGGTGAGATAAGGTGATTGGAAAAATTTAATAGCAGGTTTGGAGGGAGGCGAGTCAGATAACAAAAGTGAAATTAACAGTTTGGGAGGGCTGAGACTTAAACAGAAATAGTTTTAGCAGGAAGTCCTGAAGCGAGTCGGGGTTGGGGAGGGCACAGCAGTATGCTATAAAGAAGAGTGCAGTAGCTTCAATACAGTCATGGATGGGGCTCTGATTGACATGGGCACAAAGGTGAAAAAGTACAGTCAGGGAGGTTCTGAAGCAAGTTTTTTGTGGTGGCACTGCAGCAGCCTCAATGGGACAACGAGGTCAAGGGTGCAGCCCACAGACTTACAGCTCTAAGAGAAGGGCACAATGCTCAAGGCAGATAGCAAAATCACAGTACCTTAAGACCTCTGTCAAAGCTTAAATCAACTCTTAAGAAATCTGTACATCTGACTAAACATTACTTAAAGTGAGAAATCAAGAACATGTCAAGCAGAAGTCAGTCCTATTAAGAATTTCGTGCAGCAGCTCCTAGAAGACATCTGGATTGCTGCACAAGGTGTGAGACACACAGGCAAACTGGGGCAAGTGATATTCCTCTGGGTAGATGCCAAATTCAGGTTCCAAATCATACCTTGCTTGGAGTGTGAGTGTCAGGCAGCTTCTTTTGTTCTGCTTACTAGACTGCACAGTGCAGTTTGTTTGAGGCGAGAGCCCGAAGGAGAAAGCAGTCCCTGGTGAGATAAGGTGATTGTGCAAAATTAAATAGCAGGATTGGAGGAGGCAGTCAGAAAACAAAAGAGAAATTAACAATTTGGGAGGGGCTGAGAATTAAACAGAAATAGTTTAGCATTGAAGTCCTGAAGCGAGATGGGGTTGGGGAGGACACAGAAGTATACTATAAAGAGTGCAGTAGCTTCAATAGAGTCGTGGAAGGCGCTGATTAACACTGGGGCACAGAGCTGAAAAAAGAACCGGCAGGGAGGTTCTGAAGCAAGTTTTCTTTGGGTGGAAGGGGCACAGCAGCAGACTCAATGGGACACTGAGGTCAAGGGGTGAAGCCCACAGACTTACAGCTCTAACAGAAGGGGCACAGCGCTCAGGGCAGATAGCAAAATCACAGTACTCTAAGACCTCTCTCAAAACTTAAATCAAGTCTTAGAAATCTGTACATCAGACTAAACATTACCTAAAGTGAGAAATGAAGAACGTGTCAAGCAGAAGTCAGTCCTGGTATTCATTTCTTTGTAGCAGTTCCTAGAAGACATCTAGATTGCTGCACAAAGTGTGAGAAACACAGGTAAACAGGGGCAAGTGATATTCCTCCAGGGGTAGATGCCACAATTCAGGGTTCCAACATGTACCTTGCCTGGGGGTGAGCGTTGAGTAGCTTCTCTTTTTCTGCTTACGAAACTGCATGGTACAGTTTGATTGAGAGAAGATAGCCGAAGAGGCAGAGTTGTCCCTGGTGAGATAAGGTGATTGGACAAAGTTAAATAGCAGGATTGGAGCTGAGGGTAGTCAGGAAACAGAAGAGAAATTAACAGTTTCGGAGGGCTGAGAATCATACAGAAATAATTTCACAGGAAAGTCTGTGAAGCAAGTTGAGGGTTGGGGAGGACACAGCAGTATGCTATAAAGAAGTGAGCAGTAACTTCAATACAATCGTGTAAGGGACTCTGATTAACACTGGGGCACAGAGCTAAAAAGAAAAGAATAGGCAGGAGGTTCTGAAGCAATTTTCTTTTTGTGGGGGCACCAGCAGCCTCAGTGGGACTCTGAGGTCAAAGTGCAGCCACATACTTACAGCTCTAAGACAAAGGCACAGCGCTCAGGGCAGATAGCAAAACCACAGTACCTTAAGACCTCTCTCAAAACTTAAATCAGCTCTTAAAAATCTGTACATCAGACTAAACATTACTTAAAGTGAGAAATCAAGAACATGTCTAGCAGAGGTCAGTCCTAGCATTAATTTCTTGGCAGCAGTTCCTAGAAGACTTCTGGATTGCTGCACAAAGTGTGACAAAACAGGCAAAGAGGGCAAGTGACATTCCTCCATGGGCAGATGCAAAATTCAGGGTTCCAAACTGTACCTTGCTTGGAGTGTGAGCGTCAGGCAGCTTTTCTCTTTCTGCTTATCAAACTGCAGAATGCAGTTTGTTTGAGAGAGAGCCCGATGGGAGATTTGTCCCCTGGTGAGATAAGGTGATTGGAAAAATTTAATAGCAGGTTTGGAGGGAGGGCAGTCAGATAACAAAAGTGAAATTAACAGTTTTGGAGGGCTGAGACTTAAGCAGAAATAGTTTTGGCAGGGAAGTCCTGAAGTGAGTGAGGTTGGGAGGGCTCAGCAGTATGCTATAAAGAAGAGTGCAGTAGCTTCAGTACAGTCATGGGTGGGGCTCTGATTGACATGGGCACAAAGCTGAAAAAGAACAGTCAGGGAGGTTCTGAAGCAAGTTTTTTGCGGTGGCACTGCAGCAGCCTCAATGGGACAACGAGGTCAAGGTGCAGCCACAGACTTACAGCTCTAAGAGAAGGGCACAATGCTCAAGGCAGATAGCAAAATCACAGTACTTAAGACCTCTGTCAAAGCTTAAATCAACTCTTAAGAAATCTGTACATCTGACTAAACATTACTTAAAGTGAGAAATCAAGAACATATCAAGCAGAGGTCAGTCCTATTAAAATTTCTTGGCAACAGTTCCTAGAAGACATCTGGATTGCTGCACAAGGTGTGAGAAACACAGGCAAACTGGGGCAAGTGATATTCCTCTAGAGTAGATGCCAAAATTCAGGGTTCCAACCCATACCTTGCTTGGAGTGTGAGTGTCAGGCAGCTTCTTTTTGTTCTGCTTACTAGACTGCACAGTGCAGTTTGTTTGAGAGAGAGAGCCCGAAAGGGAGAGCATTCCCTGGTGAGATAAGGTGATTGTGCAAAATTAAATAGCAGGATTGGAGGAGGGCAGTCAGAAAACAAAGAGAAATTAACAATTTGGGAGGGGCTGAGAATTAAACAGAAATAGTTTTAGCATTGAAGTCCTGAAGCGAGATGGGGTTGGGGAGGACACAGAAGTATACTATAAAGAGTGCAGTAGCTTCAATAGGAGTCGTGGAAGGGGCGCTGATTAACACTGGGGCACAGAGCTGAAAAAAAGAACCGGCAGGAGAGGTTCTGAAGCAAGTTTTCTTTGGGTGGAAGGGCACAGCAGCAGACTCAATGGGACACTGAGGTCAAGGTGAAGCCCACAGACTACAGCTCTAACAGAAGGGGCACAGCGCTCGAGGGCAGATAGCAAAATCACAGTACCTTAAGACCTCTCTCAAAACTTAAATCAAGTCTTAAGAAATCTGTACATCAGACTAAACATTACCTAAAGTGAGAAATGAAGAACGTGTCAAGCAGAAGTCAGTCCTGGTATTCATTTCTTTGTAGCAGTTCCTAGAAGACATCTAGATTGCTGCACAAAGTGTGAGAAACACAGGTAAACAGGGGCAAGTGATATTCCTCCAGGGGTAGATGCCACAATTCAGGGTTCCAACATGTACCTTGCCTGGGGGTGAGCGTTGAGTAGCTTCTCTTTTTCTGCTTACGAAACTGCATGGTACAGTTTGATTGAGAGAAGATAGCCTGAAAGGGCAGAGTTGTCCCTGGTGAGATAGGTGATTGGACAAAGTTAAATAGCAGGATTGGAGCTGAGGGTAGTCAGGAAAGAAGAGAAATTAACAGTTTGGGAGGGGCTGAGAATCATACAGAAATAATTTCCACAGGAAAGTCTGTGAAAGCAAGTTGAGGGTTGGGAGGACACAGCAGTATGCTATAAAGAAGTGAGCAGTAGCTTCAATACAATCGTGTAAGGGACACTGATTAACACTGGGGCACAGAGCTAAAAAAAAGAATAGGCAGGGAGGTTCTGAAGCAATTTACTTTTTATGGGGGCACTGCAGCAGCCTCAGTGGGACTCTGAGGTCAAAGGTGCAGCCACATACTTACAGCTCTAAGACAAAGGGCACAGCGCTCAGGCAGATAGCAAAACCACAGTACCTTAAGACCCTCTCAAAACTTAAATCAGCTCTTAAAAAATCTGTACATCAGACTAAACATTACTTAAAGTGAGAAATCAAGAACATGTCTAGCAGAGGTCAGTCCTAGCATTAATTTCTTGGCAGCAGTTCCTAGAAGACTTCTGATTGCTGCACAAAGTGTGACAAAAACAGGCAAGAGGGCAGTGACATTCCTCCATGGGCAGATGCCAAAATTCAGGTTCCAAACTGTACCTTGCTTGGAGTGTGAGCTCAGGCAGCTTTTTCTCTTTTCTGCTTATCAAACTGCAGAATGCAGTTTGTTTGGAGAGAGAGAGCTGATGGAGAGAGTTGTCCCCTGGTGAGAGAAGGTGAGAGGATAAAATTAAATAGCAGGTTTGGGGGGCAGTGAGAAAACAAACAGAAATTAACAGTTTGGGAGTTGCTAAGAATTAAACAAAGAATGGTTGAAGAAAGTCCTGAAGCCAGTTGGGGTTAGGGAGAACAGTGTAGTATGCTCAACAGAAGAGGCAGTACATAAGAAACATAGAAACATTGAATTTGACGGCAGATGTGACCACTTGGCCCACCGTCTGCCCTTTTCCTATCTACTGGATAGCTGCAGATACGATTAACCAACCAGCCTTCTTCTTCTACCCCCACTCCCTAGAATGGCCTTATGACTGTCCCATGTGCATGATTCACCACTGATTTTGACTCCACAACCTCCTCTGGAAGGCCGTTCCATGCATCTACAACCCTCTGTGAAAAATACTTCATACAAATTACCTCTGAGCCGCCCCCCTCTATCTTCAGATTGTGCCCTCTTGTTCTTGCACACCTCTTTTTTTGAAAGATGCTACCCTCTTCGGACTTTGTTGATTCCTTTGAGGTACTTAGACGTTTCTATCATCCCCCTCTCCTCCTTTCCTCGAGGCTATACATATTAAGCTCCTTTTGTCTCTCTTCATATGTCTTCGGTGCAGACCCTGCACCATTTCAGATGCCCTCCTCTGGACAGCTTCTATCCTGTCTATGTCTTTACAGAGATTGGGTCTCCAGAACTGCACACAGTACTCCAGATGAGACTCACCAGCTGTCTGTACAGAGGATAATAGCTTCCTGTTTTCTACTGGTGATGCCTCTCCTATGCATCCCAGTATCTCCCAACCCTCCTTGCTGCCCTCTCACATTGCTTGCCCGCCTTTAAGTCATCTGATATGAGCTACCCCCAGGTCCCTTTCCATTTTGTTGTAGTTAGTATCTCACCCCCCATTGTGTACTCTTCCCTGGGTTTTGTTTCCCAGGTGCATTACATGCACTTCTTAGAATTGAATCTAAGCTGCCATACATTTGACCATTCCTCTAACCTTGCCAAGTCCTTCTTATCCTTTCCACCCACCCTGTGCATCAACTCTGTTGCAGATCTTTGTGTCATCTGCAAAGAGACATACTTTTCCTTCCAGTCCCTCTGCAATGTAAACATAAAGACATTAAGAGGACCAGTGTAATACTGAACCCTCACGGTGCCCACCGTAACCCTCCTTTCTTCTGAGTGGACTCAAAATTTACTATTACTCTCTATGTCCTATTAACCAGCCAATCCTTTACCCAGGCTGTCATCTTGGGACTCACCCCAGGCTAGGCTAACATGTATATTAATCTTTTTGTGGGACTGTGTCAAATGCCTTGCTAAAGTCTAGGCAGGCCATGTCCACAGCCCCTCCTGATCTACTACTTTGGTCACCCAGTCAAAGAAATCTATCAGATTTGTCTGGCACAGTCCTTCCACTGTGAATCCATGCTGCCTGGGGTCCTGTGCCCTCTGGCCTCTAGATACTCGATAATTCTCCTTCAGAAGTGATTCCACCATTTTCCCCTATCACTGAGGTTAAACAACAGGTCTGTAGTTTCCTGCTTCTGCCTTGCTCCACTTTTGTGAGGAATCACATCTGCCCTCCTCCAGTCCTCTGTTTCACCCCATCCCTCCCATGATTTGTTAAAAGGGTAGTCAGTGGTGTCACTAGTTTCTACCCTTGGTTCTTTTAAATTCTGGGATGAATCCCATCAGGCCCTCATTGCTTTGTCCACCTTCAGTTTTAAAGTTCTTTTCAGAACCTTTCTTCTGTAAATGGGCTGATATCAACTTCTGTATCCAGAGTGTTTCTACTGTTTGTTTAGGTACCTCCTCTTCCTTTGTAAATACTGAGCAAAATATTTGTTTAGTATATCTGCCTTTTCACAGTCTCCCTCTGCCCACCTCCCTCTCTCCTTTATTAAGCCTCACTGCTCCATCCCTTGGTATTCCTTCACTCCCTGTGTACCTATAAAGGTTTTATCCCCCTTCTTAACTGAGTTGGCTATCTTTTCCTCAGTTGGGCCTTTGCTGTTCTGACTGCCTTCCGGCCTCCTTTTGCTTTACACAATACAGTCCCTGTCCTGCTCCTTCTGCGATTCCTTGTACTTCCTGAATGCTTTTTTCTCTTGAACCTTCACTGCCACTTCCTTTGAGAACCATAGTGATTTCTTACATCATTTGTTTTGTTTGTTTGCTTCACACAAAAGGCTCGTTACCTCTGTGATGGCAGTTTTATTATTCCCATTGTTCTTCACCCCCTCCTTTCCTGCCCATTTGCTAGTGCATTCCTTAGGCACTCACCCATTTTAGCAAAGTCAGCCTCCTAAAGTCCAGTACTTTGCCTTTGTATGGCTTGACTCTATTGGCCGTCTTTGTGTGAAGACACGCGAGTGATCCCCAGATGGCTCACCCACTTCTACATCTGTGATCCTCTCCATCTCCATTTGAGAGAACCAGGTCTAAGATTGCTCCCTCTTGAGTGGGCTCAATACTAGTTGTCTAAGGCATGCCTCCTGTAGGGCATCTAGAATAACCCCTCCTCAGGTGGCTGCTGCAACTGCACTCCAGTTAACATCTGGCATATTCAGATCACCCATCAAATATCTCCCCTTTTCTGCCATTCTAAGTATACTTTCTATCATTTCCTTGTCCATTTCCTCCCCTGAGAAGGGTCTGTCTAACCCTGTCAGCGGATTGTGGCGCCATTGCCTGTCTCCAAATTTACCCACAGTGCTTCTTCTCTCCCTGTT